>CM076673.1:175685733-176330733 GCA_038501925.1 Xenopus petersii | reverse complement strand
TTATGCAAACAAAACTTTCGGAGAACCTATTCTTGCATTGGTTCCTAAACAACGTTTTGCGTATGATATCCATCAGTCACAGATGGTGGTTACACTCCTTTCTCATCTTTCATCCATCAGCCTTAAATGTTTGCAGATTGGATCAGTCCAGCTTTATGCCCTTTGCACAACAAAGAGGAGGAATTAGCAAGGTTTAAAAGGCAGTACTCACCAAAACGTATCTTTTGAGATCTCTCTTTGAGTTCCGTTACTAGTGCTTCCATCCTTTCATAGCTTTCCTATGGAAACAGTTTAGAAACAGTAGTTAAATGTCAAGCAAAGGATTAGGGGTTTGCAGAGTATGAGTGAGACAGAGATGCCAGAGCCCCTGCATGAGGCTGAAAGACATTATTTGTACCCTTCTGCTTTCTAGATGGGGCATGCTTAAACAGTTCTAATGGAGCAATATAAAATAGTTTCACCGGGTTTATTAACATAAAGCAACCAATCAGGATAACAGTTATTTCTATTTGCTAATTGGTTGATATAGAGTTCTAGAACTTGAGAAAATGTTGTACCTTTTATTAATTGCACCTTCAGACCTCATTAAACCTCGATCAGCCATGTGATGAGGAATCGGGGGTACCAAGTGTTTTAGTGGAAGGTGTGGAAATGCTGTATCCCCAGTATGTGTGTTTTGATGCATGTGTTATAAGAAAGATGCAGCCATGTAGTTTTCATGTTATAACAGAGAAAGTACATTGACAGAATATAAGGCAAATTGGGGACATGAAGTCACTTAAAGGGATACTGTCATCAGAAAACATGTTTTTTTCAAAACGCATCAGTTAATAGTGCTACTCCAGCAGAATTCTGCACTGAAATCCATTTCTCAAAAGAGCAAACATATTTTTTATATTTCATTTTGAATTCTGACATGGGGCTAGACATTTTGTCAATTTCCCAGCTGCCCCTGGTCATGTGACTTGTGCCTGCACTTTAGGAGAGAAATGCTTTCTGGCAGGCTGCTGTTGTTCCTTCTCAATGTAACTGAATGTGTCTCAGTGAGACATGGGTTTTTACTATTGAGTGTTGTTCTTAGATCTACCAGGCAGCCGTTATCTTGTGTTAGGGAGCTGCTATCTGGTTACCTTCCCATTGTTCTTTTGTTTGGCTGCTGGGGGGGAAAAGTGAGGGGGGTGATATCACTCCAACTTGCAGTACAGCAGTAAAGAGTGATTGAAGTTTATCAGAGCACAAGTCACATGACTTGGGGCAGCTGGGAAATTGGCAATATGTCTAGCCCCATGTCAGATTTCAAAATTGAATATAAAAAATCTGTTTGCTCTTTTGAGAAATGGATTTCAGTGCAGAATTCTGCTTGAGCAACACTATTAACTGATTCATTTTGAAAAAAATCTTTTGTCCCGTGACAGTATCCCTTTGATGAAAACATGTGCTACCTACAATATCTGTGGCAATTATTAGTTACCGTTAAAGGACCAGTAACATCAAAAAAAAAATTGTTAGTATACATCAAAAAATAAACACCAACACAAATTAAACTTTTAAATTGCAAAGCCTTTATTAAAAAAATAACAATGAAACTCCACTTCCGCTCTTCTTGAAAAAAGGCGACAGGGCGACCATCCATTCTGCAGTAGTTGATTTCTCCTCCCTGGCTATCTCTCCTGGCCACTCTGCTCTGCCAGCAAGATGGGGCAGCACTTCCCAACCACACCCACATTGGTTCAAAAACACTGGGGATGCACAGGAGATACAATCTCCATGAAAATTTACACGAATAAAGAGGAGGGGACAGGGGCGATAAATGGCAGTGGGCCTAGGGGCGTCCGCTATGTAAATCAAGCCCTGACTGCTCCCGCACACTCCTCGGACATACGGGGTGCAAACTGAAGGACAGAGAGTAAAGAGTGGACTGAGCGTGGTGTCTGTACCCTCTTCCCAAATCCCAGCTGATGCCATAACTCGGAGCCGCTAGCTGCCGTACGGAAGATTATGGCGCTCTATTTATGCCCTCTCCCCGTAATCCCCGAGGCTTTCAAACCGGGCTTTGTACTGTACAATTTGGTCCTGTGATCGCTCCTATTGGTTCAAACGTGCTGTTGTTTTAAAAGTTTGGGTTTGTTTAAATTATATGATGCCTCACTGGCAGGAGCCTTCCGCTCTTGTACAACTGGCAGGCCTGCAGCACACTGGCTTTTGTTTGCACTTCAAGCTACAGCTGGTATAAGAAGGCAATTTTATACAGCTAATGAAGGGGGGGGATACACTTACCATAATATAGATACAGCTTTGCCTTTTGGGTAACAGAGGATGCTGGGAGCTGTAGCGCCTTTGCCAGCTGCATGTATTCCAGAGCTTTATACAGGTATAGAATCTGTTATCTGGAAACCCCTTCTCTATAAAGCTCTGAATTATGGAAGATTTCCCACAGATTCCATTTTATTCAAATAATCCAAATTTTTAAAAAAGGATTTCCTTTCTCTCTGCAATAATAAAGCAGTACCATGTACTTAATACAAGCTAAAATTTAATTTAATGGAAGCAAAACCAGCATTTTGGGTTTATTTGATATTCACATAATTTTCTAGTAGACAAGGTATGAAGATGCAAATTATGGAAAGATCTGTTATCTGGAAAATCACAGGGACCAAGCATTCTGGATAACAGGTCCCATACCTGTATTGTATCTATAAGTGGAATTCCTACATAAAATTCTACATACATTCCTACATAAAATAGATGAATGACATATGTTGTAACTATATATTATACCAGCTAAATGGCTGCAGGTTGGTTGTGTCCGATTTAGTATTCTTCAAAGCGCGGTTCACCTTTAAGTTGACTTTTAGTATGTTATAGAATGGCCAATTATAAGCAACTTTTCAAATAGTCTGCATTATTTATTTTTTCAGTTTTTTTTTAATTATTTGCCTTTTTCTTCTGACTCTTTCTAGCTTTCAAATGGGGGTAACTGACCATCTAATAAGCAAATGCTCTGTAAGACTACACATTTATTGTTAACTCTACTTTGTATTACTCATCTTCCTATTCAGGCCTCTCCTATACATATCCCAGTCTCTTGGTCAAATCAGGGCACAGGTTGCTAGGGTCATTGGACCCTAGCAAACAGATTGTTGAATCTGAAATATGCAGAACTGCTGAGTAAAAGGCTTAATAACTCAAAAAGCACAAATAGTAAAAAATGAAGACCGATTGCAAATTTCCTCCGAATATCACGCGCTACATCATACTGAAAGGTAATTCAAAGGTGAGCAACTGTGCTTTGTAACCTTCCTCTCATGGGGTCCCTGTGATGGTGGGAATAGGTAAAAGTTATGGTTTATCTCAATGTTATTAATAGGGGAAAAAAGATAAATATAAAGGTAGGCTGGTATTGTTTTCCAGAAACGTTGGCAGCCCTATATGCAAAAGTCCTTTGTGCCCTGGCCAGACAGTAGGGTTGCCACCTTTCCTGGAAATAAATACCGGCCTTCCTGTATATTTATCTTTTTCCCTATTAATAACATTGGGATCAACCATCATTTTTACCGGCCAGTCCGGTAAAATGCTGGCCAGGTGGCAACCCTACCTAACAGGTTACTTTGCAGAGAAAGAACAATTAATACAGGGCCCAGTAGATGAGAATATACACTAGGACTGGATGACAGCCCATGGGCACCTTGCAATAAGCTGTAAGATGCCATACTAGTCTCCAGATAGTGCTGGTGGGGAGTCCTGGGAGTTATTGATAAAACTGCAGGTTAAAGAATCCCTGGATTCAAGACCAGAAGGTGCCAGCCAGGCCTGGACAGGCAATCTGTGAATTCTGGCAAATGCCAGAGGGGCTGCTGTAATATACAATAGACATACACTGTGGAGAGGGCTGGTAAGGGACTGGTTAGGCCTCTGTGTACTTGAAATGCCAGGGCCTATTTTGACTCCAAGTCCAACTGACAGCGAGCTGCAGGGCAGGGTTAAAGCTGTCAGGCAAGGGCGGGCCTACCTACCTGGTAAACAGGGGTGTTTGAGTCCGGCTTGGTCCCGATAGTGGCCACTTTGTCTCCGTGGTAGAATCTGCGGACACACCCCATGGAGCAGTGCCTGAGGAGGCCTGGCCTCACCGTGTGCAACATCTCCCCGGTACTGCTGGAATTCTACACGCACCGAGCAACACTGCTCCCCGGCCAACAGAAGTCAATGAGAGGACGCTATGACTTAGAAAAGACAGCCCGGGACTGGATGGAGAGAATGTGACACTCCCACCGTCGCAGCCAATCACGCTACAGCCTGCCCGTGTGTGCAGAGACACACTCCCTTTATTGTATGGTGTCCAGTTTAGGACATTTATGTGCACATTTGCATATGCGCATATTCATGCTCCTTTCTCCTATTTTAAAAAAAGAAATATTTGTATAGAACGAAAAAAAGACACTAAGATATATGTAACTTTGAAATCACCAAGTCTTTATTACAAAAAATAACTTACAGAAACTCCACTTCAGAAAAGGCGACAATCCATCGTGCGGCGCTCGATTTCTCTTCCCTGCCTTCTATAGGAGATAGCCAGGGAGGACAAATCAAGCGCCGCACGATGGATCATCGCCCTGTCGGCTTTGAGCGCAAGCAGAGTTTCGGTGTTATTTTTTTTTAATAAAGACTTTGCGATGTTAAAGTTACATATGGCTTGGTGGTTTTATACATTTTTCGTTCTATACAAACGAATTAGAAAAAAATGGTGTTATTGGTCCTTTAAGACACTAAAGGGATCCATTAACCGGCCACGCCTCACATGAACGCGCCTCAGATGTGGGGCTATTAAGTGGAGATGTCGTTGTAAGTTATTTTAACTGCGGGTTTCCGGGCTGATTGTGCTGTCAGGGCTGGAGCAGCATGTGGAGAATCGTTGCAATAGCAGCTCCTTGACTGGCAGCGGCTGCCTCAGAAATTGACTCGGGAGCTCGCTAACATTACTTTCAAAGAACTAACTGACTCGCCCAATTAATAACTGCACTTCGTTTGCGACTGTCCAGCTAGTGCGCAACTGACGCGAGCGCAGTACAGAATACACGTAATTCAATCGCCTACAACGAGTGGGGAGACTTGGCTGCAATGTTCTAGCTACTGATCTTGCAAAGTACAGTCACGTGATATCAGTGTCTATTGGTGGGAGGCGCCAGTAAACTTGTCTACCAGACATGGGCGCATAGACCCTCCGAAACCACGCCCATTTTCCCTAACACACGTGCGCGGAATTATCTGTTGTTGTTGTTCGTCTTTGCGGGGACTCATTAGTTGACGTCTGTGGGAGGCCCGCTACTTTGTCTGCTCATGTTGAATGATCTTCATAGCAGTGCTGGCTGCTTGTTTGTGCATATTACTCAGGGGGAAGCTGTGTGAGTGGAGGAGCACATACATCAACGTTTGCGAGGGTCAGACCACAGGTTCTGCTTTATTGTATCCCTCCTCCTCCCCAGACCCTCTTATCTATAAACATTGCAGTAAAACCAGAAGCGCAGTTAGCGAATGCGTAGGGGAGGAGCTAGGGCTCGCTCTTGGGGTCAAATTCACTAATATTCGTAGTTGCGCCAGGCACAGCTTCGCAACACTTAGACAGGCGTAGTTTCGCCAGCGCTCCGCAAATTTACTAAAATCCGAAGTTGCGCACAGGGGTAGCGTAAGGTTGCGAAGTTGCGCTAGCGTTGATTCGCTAAGTGAAGCGAAGTTACGCTAACGAAGGTTAACTTGCATACGGCGCCAAATTCAAATTTCAATGGAGGAATACGTAGAATCACCACAAATGCCTGGGAAACCTTCAAAACATCAAATACATTTTTTTTTTTTGCCTTACACATGTGGCCACTGCATAGTTAAGTTGCCTTGAGTTAAGAAATGTAAGGGGGAAGGAGGGGAGCCCCAAAAAAATTCTCGATCTTTTTCAGTCTATCACCCATAATATAGAAAACACGCCAGCGTTTTTTGGGACTTAGAAAAAATTCGAACTTTTTTGGAAGCAATCCCTATCTACCCTATTGCGCTTCGCCTGGTCTGAGGTGGCGAAGGAAGTCTAGCGTAAAAGGTAGTGTTCAGTACACTGCGCGCATTAGTGAATTTGCGTAGTTACGTCCGTAGCAAAAATTCGCCAGGCGTAAGGGTGCGAAGTAACACTAGCAAATCTACGCCAGCGTTCGTTAGTGAATTTGCGAAGTAACGAAAATGCCCAACGCTAGTGAATTGACGCTAGCGTTCGGCACTTCGGCGCTTAGTGAATTTGCCCCTAGGTCTTTCCAAACTTTATTGCACGGGGGCATGCATATAATGATGAGTGTAGTATGACTACAAATGCTCAGTTCTGTGTGAAATGAGTGGTGGTACATATCTGGAAACCTTCCTGCAGGAGGTTTCAAAAGTCCATTTATACCATCAGTAGGGTTGCCACCTTTTACAAAAAGATTTGTAAAAGGCCCCTCAAAGGGGCAGGACATGACGTCAAAAGGGGCGGGGCCACACCACGGACGATCGAAGAGGCAAAAGAAAAGGTAAGTTGGGGGCGATTGGGGGCAGGCCGAGGGCTCCTTTTGATCGTATTACAAATTTACCGGCAGTTACATTGCCGGTAAATTTGTAATACCGGCCTTGGCAGGTATTTTACCAGCTAGGCCGGTAAAATACCGGCCGGGTGGCAACCCTAACCATCAGTGGGTTGCCACCTTTTCCTAAAGTTTTTACCAGCTGGTGGGGGAGGGAATAAAAGGGGGTGGGGCCATAAGGAGGGCGGTGCCACATCATAGAGAGCGACAGAAGTAGGACCAGGGCCGGATTTACATAGCGGGCGCCCCCTAGACCCACTGCCCTTTATTCATGCAAATTTTCATAATCTGAACCTGAGCAATGTGGATTGGGCATGGGAAATGTACAAAATTATTGTATCACCAGCGCATCCCCAGGGTTTTTTGAACCAATGTGGGTGTGTTTGGGCGGCATGCCGCCCCCCTAAAATCCTGCCTCCCTAGGCCCAGACCTAAATGGCCTTTACACAAATCCAGGCCTGAGGAGGACAAAAGTCTGTGACATAAAAAGGGGCAGTACCATGATGTAAAAGGGGCGTAGTCACAGAGCTCACCAGAAGGAGGACCAGTGGATTGGGGCTGGGCCAAGGGGTCTTGTTAAGGGTATTACAAATTTACCTGCCAGTAAATTTGTAATACCGGCCTTGGCAGGTGTTTTACTGGCTAGGCTGGTAAAATACCGGCCGGGTGGCATCCCTAGTTCTGGCAAATGCCAGAGGGGCTGCTGTAAATTGCCATAGTCAGAACCTATTTATTGGGCTGGTGGGGGCTGCTTGGGCCTCTGTGTACCTAAAATGCCAGGGCCTATTTTGATTCCCAGTTCAGACCTGATACCAAAAAAAAAATCAGATGGCAATCACAACAGCAAATGTGCTGAAACCTTTGGGGTGTTTTAATGAGATCTCCACACAACATTTCGGGGGTTGCTCCCCTTTTCTCAAGTGCAAAACAAACAAAAGTAGCACAGTTAAAGGAAAAGTAAACCCTCCGATTTTTTTCATTTGCCAATCTTTTTTCGCAGTAAAGAAGAAACCTATATTAAACAGATATTAAATTGAAATTGGACTATACTGACCCCTTTAATAATTTATAGCAATTTCTGAAAAGCGAGTTATGGACGGGTAATGTATAAAATTCACAAAATTTATGAATTTTTAAAATATTGAAAAATATTGGTTAGACCTAGGATTGGTTATATAAAGAAAAGAAAAAGGAAAAAATTGATGATTAAAGGGAAAGGTAATGCAAAAAAATTATAAAAAATTGTTACAAAAAAAAAACAAAAAAACAGAACAGTTGGGCTGAAACAGTAAGGTGGGGGAAATGCTCTGGAAGATATGGGATCTAGAACCCGCCTAAGGCCCAGGCGGTCAAATTCCCCCCCCCCCCAAAATAGTTGAAATCCCACTCTATTCGCTGTTACCAACAGCCAGCTACAGGGATGGAGCCCTAAGAAGCTGGGGCGGCTAAAATATTGGACTAAATTCTATGGAAATTGCTCTTTTTTTTTCTACCTTTTTTTTCCCGATGTCTATAATATTTCCATCTTATATATATCTCTCCTTTTCCCATGGGTAATATATAAGGTATATATCTCGTTAAAACGCTACAAAAGAAAAACAAGGACGTATGGTAGAAGCCATGGCAGTGTCTAACTAATATAGAGTGTACTGTTTTTTCGTTTAATGTAAATGGGATTAATGAACCTGTTATGAATGTAAGAAACATAAAGCTAAAGTAGTAATGCTCCAAGAAACCCATTTTAGATTGAACCATTTATCTGTGTAAATTTAAAAACCTATTCACAAATATATATGAGTAATAATCCCGAAAAGAAAGCAACTGGAGTAATGACCCTGATTCATAAAGATTTGCCATTTAAATTAATAGACTACAAGATAGATTCTGAGGGAAGGTATGTGATTGTTAAGGGCAAGTTGGCTAATCCGATATGTACATTGGCTAATGTCTATGCCCCTAACAATAGACAAACTGCCTACTTACAACAATTTTTACAGGTGTTAGAAACTTATAGCGAAGGACTAGTTATTTTGGGTGGAGATTTCAACATTATGATGAATCCGCTTATAGACTCGTCTTCTAGTAAAACTAATAATTCCTATAAAAGCCTCAAGAGAGTAAAAAGATTGTTAGCAGACATACACTTGGTGGAGTGGAGTGGAGAGAGAGAGATGAACCCGCAAAAAAATAAGATTACACTCACTTTTCAAAACAATATCCGGTTTATTCACGAAAAGATTACATAATGGTATCACAACAATGGGTACATTTATTTCAACAGGCATATATAGCAACAATAATAAATAAATAATCAATAATATCAGACCATTCACCTGTGATAGCAAAATATACAATACCAGGGGTAATAAAACCTGAGTTTAATTGGCAACTAAATAAATTTTTATTACATAATGCTAACAACAAGGAGATGATACATGATTGGATTGTACAAATTATATTAAATAATAGGACATCTGCGATTAGTAACTTTATGGGAAACACTTAAATATGTTTTAAGAGGCAACGTGATAGCTTTGGGGTCCAATCTGAAAAAAAAGAGAGAAGAGGAGATTAATAATTTGATAAAGGAAATATCGCAATTAGAACACAATGATACATTTTGGAATAAGGGAACAAATGACACAGAGAATATTAGCTTTATACGATAGACCTTCTGCTAAAATAAAAATTAATGGTACCCTCTCATAGAGAGTCCAGATATTTAATGGCACGAGATAGGGATGTCCCCTATCGCCTACTTTGTTTCTGCTGGTGATGGAGGTATTGCGCTCACATATTAGAAATAATCAGGATATATCAGAGTGATGATAAAGGGCAAAGAATATAAATCTGCAGCATTTGCAGATGATCTGTTGATGTACACAACAAATCCTCTAATCACTTTACCAAATCTGATATGCCTATTGAAGCAATTTGGAGAACTATCCAATTTTAAAATTAACTACACAAAATCTGAGATTGTAAACATAAATGTGAAAGACTATATTGTAAAGCAGATTAAACAAAACTTCCCATTTAAATGGTCGTCGTCCACTATAAAATATCTAGGGGTAAATATAAGAGGGGACTTGGAGAAGGCATTTCAAGACAATTATATACCATTGTTAATATCCCTACAATAGATAAGTGGGAAAAAAATTAAGATAGCGTGGTCTGGAAGAATACAAGCTATAAAGATGGTTGTTATGCCCAAAGCGCTATATCTATTTCAAGTTTTACCAATAGATATACCACAAACTTTTTTTAATACACTAAAATCTATGTTTATATGTTATATGGGATGGTTAAAAACCGAGGATAAATTATAAAATACTAACAGATCCCAAAGAAGAAGGAGGGATGGGGGTTCCCACAAGAAAAGAAAAAAAAGATTGGAGTTGTATAGAACAAGAGTAGGGTAAATTTCCAATAGAAAATGCACTATGGGACGATAATTGGGCTAAGAATAAGACGATACTACAACATCCCCTAATCAGTACTACTCAAAGTATGGCATAAGAATAAAAAATGTATTTGACTAGTGCCCCATATGTGCTACAACCACTGACGTATAACCCAAAATTTCTACCTAGCTTGGAAAGGGGAGCATATGAAAGGTGGGAGAAATGGGTTGATAGACTAACAAAAATCCGAGATCTTATTAGAGGAGATGTTCCCTTTACAGGAATTACAAAGGAGATGGGGGGGTGTTATGGTAAGTTCCTGGTTTTGAGGGAGGCAGTGCAAAGGTGCACACTGGGCCTGCTGTAAGGCACTGGTTATGCCACTATGTACCATTAAAGGAGAACTAAAGCCTAAAAATGAATTTGGTTAAAAATGCCATAATCTACATACTGAACTTATTGCACTAGCCTAATGTTTCAGCCTCTCAATAGCAGCAATGATACAGGACTACTATTAACAACTACTGACGATCGAAATTGCCCCTGACGGTCAACTATTAACAAAAAACTACAGGAAATCAACAGCCACGAATTCTCTTTTAACATTCTCTAGTTTTCATCCACAGCCAGTCAAAAAGTCAGTCCCAACAGGGGAATTTTTAAGATTGAAACGTAACTGCTCTTCCCGGGATGCTTTTAAAGAACAAGCCAAAGAATTAAAGGCGCGTTTACGTGCAAGGGGTTATTCTGGAAAAATTGTAAAAAAAGCCTATAATAGAGCAATGGGTACAGATCGATCCGAATTATTGGTAACTAAAACTAAAAAACAAGATCCCAATAATGTAGTGCGCTTTATTACAACTTATAATACCAATAGCTTGCAAATTCAGGAAATAATTAATAAGCATTGGTCTGTTTTATTAGAAGACAACACATTAAGCACAATTTTACAGGATCGAGCTTCTATTTGTTACAAGAGAAGCCCCAATCTGAAAGATATGCTCACTAAAAGTCATTTTCAAGCCCAAAATTCGAAATTGAATCAGAAAAATAGGGGCTGCTTCCCATGTGGCAACTGCAACATGTGTAACAAAATGATCAAAGTGGATTCTTTTCAGGATCACTTTGGCAAACAACATTGGGTCAACAGTTACATAAACTGTAAGACCCAAGGGGTAATTTATTGTGTCGAATGCCCGTGTCCTAAGAAATATATAGGCATGACAACACAAATGTTGAAGTTGCGGATCCAGCAACACTGCAGCTCAATAAGGACTGCGGGAAATTTGAACAAATCTGATAAAACCCTGTCAACAGTAGCGAGCCACTTTAAGAAGTTCCATAATATGGATCCAACCAAGGTCTCCTTTTGGGCTCTGGAAAAAATAAATTTAGGAATACGAAATGGGGACTTGGAACAAATTCTCCTCCAACGAGAGAGTTATTGGATTTTCAAATTGGATACCATTTCCCCTCGAGGAATAAATGAAAACAATCTGTTCACGTCTTTTATCTAACTATGGATTTTATCTCCAATTTTAATGAGCAATTAGTTTGTATATTTTAGTTGATCCTAGGTTGAATGGACGCTATAATAGGGCAGTATTCCTTCTGTGACCTTATGTTCTGAGTATTTCTAATCATGTTATAGAATTCCTTTCCATTGCTACAAAACAATACTCGTTATATATATATCCCATAATTTTTCTCCTTTTTAATAATGAATTCATAAATTTTTTTTTTTAAATAATTGTTGGGAAAATTAGATGAAAATTGTTTAATTATAGCAGTAGGTCTTAATAAATCATAATAATGGACTCAGTGGGTCATAGGAGTGATGATTGGTATTCGCAGTATTTTAAATATATGTTCCACTGAATCTCGAACAATGTTTTGATACTGGCTGTCATGTGTGGCAGGGAAGGGGTACTACTGATGATCGGGCCCCAGTGATGTGTTCCCTGTCACAGTTATGCTGGCCAATAGGACGGACCTGTGAGGGGGCGGGTCTGACGCACGGGTCCGCACCTCCCGACGTCAAGGCACTCTGAGGATTCTCTTGACGTCTCAACGGGAATTACCAATCAGAAGACTACCTAAGTCTCGCGACAACTACGGAGTGACGCATTTTGATGACGTATACGGAACCTATTTTTACAGCGTCCCAGAACGGATCAATTATTTCGCCTTGAGAAAGCTTGTAAGCGAAACGCGCGTTGGCGAGTCGCTCAACTCTTGAGATTCTTTTAAAAAGATTATTTCTTGGTATTTTATTGGGTTGGATCTGATTCCTTATTACTGCGGTTTCCTTTTATCTTAAGCAATCTTCCTTCCTTTCCAAGGGGCCGGTGATTTGTGGCTTATTAGGGTTAACCTAGTCTCAACAAGATCAGGGCAAGTTAATATACCAAGGCCACAGTCTCGGTTACCCTGTCCTGGCTTCCTCTTTGTGGTGTCCCAGTCTTAGAAAACAACAGGCAGTTAGCTTTGGGACAGCTCCACCTTCTTATATTTCATTATATCTTCTCTCTATTCTACTGACCGCAGTATTTGGTTTTAGTCTCTAATCCCAATTTGGTCATTTTTTAACTTCACTAGATCTTTTAATTAATTTAATCTCCAGCATTTATCATATAAACATTAGTGATTAATTCAATATAATTCCTTTCGGTTCTAATAATTTTCACTTAATTTAGTTTTTTACACAATTAATTGCACTCCTAGAGGAACCTTGTCATTTTATCTTATCCTCTTTGGTTTAGCCTAACCATGAATTTTCATTGGGAATGATAATTGACCAAACTATCCTTGGATATTATGCACTAATCGGCACTTTATAGAATTTCACTAATTAACTTAAAATTGAGTAGTTGTATAATCGATTAATTTATTTGGAGGCACTTACTGCACTTTAATCTATTTATTGAATTAACTTATTTAATCCTAAAAGTTTATTGTGTGTTGGTTATTGATTAGGTTGTTACCCACGGGGTATCCTTTTTTCTTTATATTTTCAAGGACTTCAAACTTGTCACAGGGGGTCACCATCTTGGAAAGTGTCTGCGACACTCACATGCTCACTGAGCTTTGAGCAGCTGTTGAGAAGCTAAGCTTAGGGGTTGTCGCAAATTCACAAGCAGAAAATGAGGTTTGTCTGTAATATAAGCTGATGCTACAGGGCTGATTATTAAATCCTGATGCCAATTGCACTGGTTTCTGTGCTGTCATGTAGTAATTATCTGTATTAATTACTAATCAGCCTTATAATGTGACATTTATATAATGTATATTGTGCATTGGTCCCTAAACTCAGTAAGTGACAGAAGCACAGAGCATGTGCAGTGAATCAGCAGAAAAGAAGATGGGGAGCTACTGAGGCATCTTTGGAGACACATATCTTTACTGCTAAAGGGCAGCAGTTGCTTTGGGTTGGTACAGAAGCCCAAAACATAATGTACAACATTTCTAGCTACTTCATTTAGGCTTTAGTTCTCCTTTAAAGGGGTTTAGTATAAAGTAGAGTGATATGTTAAGACCATTTTTATTTATAGTTTTTTTTAAATTATTTAGGTCTTTGTTCAGCTGCTCTTCACCTTGGAATTTTAGCATCTTTTTGGTTGCTAGGGTCCAAACTACCCAAGCAACCAGGAGCTGGTTTGAAAGTGAAACTGGAATAGGAGAGGCCTGAATTGGAAAATGAAAAATAACACATAACTGTAAAATTGTAGCCTTATGAAACAACTGTTTATGGGCTATCGGGGTCAGTGATCCCCCATTGAAAAAAAAAAAACTGTGCTTTTATGGATGTAGATCATAATGAGACAACATCGCTAAAAGTAGTGCCTGCATTAGTAAAGTATGGGCACTCCTGGTCCAGACCATTAGTGCAGGAAATAGCATGGGGCAGTAGACAATTTTTTTATTTATATTTAAAGACATGGCATTTAACATAAGTATAAACTCAGTGTGAATGAGAAATTAATACATTTTGCAAAGTTGCTTAGAAAATTTTTCATCATTAGGCAAAATGTTATACATGGTTTGCTTCCCCTTTAATCATACCTCCCAACTGTCCCGTTTTTTGCAGGACAGT
Source organism: Xenopus petersii (assembly GCA_038501925.1). Taxonomy (NCBI): domain Eukaryota; kingdom Metazoa; phylum Chordata; class Amphibia; order Anura; family Pipidae; genus Xenopus; species Xenopus petersii. Next base: position 176,316,643 of record CM076673.1, on the reverse strand, counting down.
CCTGAATTTAACAGCTCAGCGGTTTTCTTACTGAAATGTCCAGAGTTCCTCTTCCATCTCCTGCACTGCCACTGATGCCAGAAAAAGATACAAAGTTTCTGAAACTTAATTAAAATAAGAGGCTTTTTGGTAGAGAGCCCAGAATATGCATCAGATGCACTAAGATACATTTGTAACAATTTAAGATAAGCAAAGAAACCATTTGATAAGCAGGTCTCTTGGGTCAGGGTTACCCTGTCCACCGGGCTGTGGACATACCTGAACTGGGCCATCGAACCGAGTTGACACAGACGCACCAAATTTGAAAAATTCTGGCTTTACACCGGTCCCAAAGGCAAAAAAGGTTGGGGACCGCTGACTAGTAGTTTAAAAGGCAATTCCACTTTCATTAGCAAAACTGTAATAACATAAAACATTGCACTAAAACTCCCAGAAATCTGTTCAAACTTTCATAATCTGCAAAAATTTTGTAAAATGGACATATGCTTTAATATCTATATAGAAAACCCAAGTGCCAGTGCTTATGGATTAATAAACCAGGATGGACCGAGGGGTGAAGCACACAGATTGGGATAAACCTTATGAATAAGATGATAAAATATATATATGTATGTAATATGTGGCTAAATAATGAGCAGGCAGGGGTTAGGGTTGCCACCTGGCTGGTATTTTAGCGGCCTGGCTGGTAAAAATGATGGTTGAACTTGATCCCAAGGGAAAAAGATAAATATATAGGAAGGCCGGTATTTTTTTCCAGAAAAGGTGGCAACCAGGTCTGTACTGAGATTCAAAATAGGCCCTGGAATTTCAGCTACACAGAGGCTCAAACTGCACCTCACCAACCCAATAAATAGTGCCTGTTTTATGGCAACTTACAGCAGCCCCTCTGGCATTTGCCAGAACCCACAGATTGCCAGTCTGGGCCTGGTGGCAACCCTAGCAGAGGTATGGGGGCACCACGATTACCCTGGGCTGGTGGGGACTTTGATTAAAACGTTAGAAGTGAAACATTTCCATGCAAGTTCAGTATTTTGGCAAATGCCAGAGGGGCTACTATATATCAAGCCTGTTGGGGGGGGGGGGGGCTGTCTGAGCCTTTGTGGATTAAAACACCAGCACCTACTTTGAATCTCAGCCCGTACCTGTTACTTTTTGCCAGGTTTGGTGCAAGCCCGGACTGGCAAATGTCAGAGGGGCTGCTGTATGGTTCAGTAGTGGGCTGGTAGGGGGCTATTTGGGCTGGTAGAGGGCTGTTTGGGCCTCTGTGTACTGGGAATGGCAGGTCCTATTTTGACTCCCAGTCCAGGCCTGGTTTGGTGATCATAAAATATTTTGCTCTTAGTATTTCTGGTTAGCTGTGCCGGTGTAACCAGAAACAGACTGTGCTAGAGCTCAGTGTTGTGACTCTCAGCCTAACTATGTCACGAATCACGATTTGAATATAAATGGCCTTACGTTCTTCCAACCTCCTCTAGCCCCGCCCCCAAGCCAATATAAGCAAATTGCAGGAAATTGCTGGAAATTTGGCGCCAATATCTCGCTGACATGACTGGTACAGGATGGAGGGAAACCGAGGGGTGAGTAACGGCGCAAATTTGTCGGATAAGTTAATTCAGTTTGAGGGCCTCATTCACACCATTATCTTATGCTTATACAGCGCTCATGTCTCGCTCAGGGACACGTCTCTGTGGTGGTGCTGGGAGTTCGACGTTTAGAAAGCTGTTTCTGCAGACTCCTGAGACAGAGCCCTCCGCCTGCTTAAGTCCTAGTGTTTCCCCTCCCCTGTATGGATCTATTTACTGCTGCTGTGCAGTTACTGTAACTGGTGGGATATCACACTGGTCCTAGTAGCCATTCAGCCATAGTACTGCGCGTTGTTCAGTGTAGGCTCGCGATGGGGGGGGGTGTGGCTAAATGTTAGTGGCGCGCAATCTGAGGTCCTCGCGAAATTTTCGCCTTATCCAGCTGACATGGGACTGGCTACACGGCGTCTCGTTGTTTCCGCGGTGGCAGTGCTTGTTTCAGGTGAGCTTTTGCTCTTTCGTGTGACGAATGAAAGCTGAGGGCTAAGGCAACTTCTCTTAACTTCACACGGACTAATTTTAGGGGCTGTCTCGGGTGATTGTTGGAGCTCCGCTCCTCCGGGAACCATAGAATGTGCAGTAATTGCCCCTGGTTGGTGAGCTGTGGGCCGTTCCACCGGTAGCAACACTCATGGGCGATGTGAGAGAGTTCAGGGCGAAGGAACGTTCTATGTGCGGGGGGGGGGGGGGTGCTGTCACCTCTCGGGAGCGGGGCTGTCACCTCCAGTGCTGCTGCCTGATTTGTTTAGCAGATTTCTGTGGAAGTTTTCAGGTTGTAACCAGGGTTGCCAATGGTTTACATTTCAAAACCAGCCGAAGACTGGTAAAAAAAAGTAGCTAAAAGCCATTTTAAAAGTAGCCCAATCCGTACACTGAAAAATATTTAATAAAAATGAAGTAAAAACAATGAGGGGATCAAATCAATGAAATGTCTGGAATTTACCAAGGTGCCAGAAAAATATCTTAAGAGGGTCACATCCAGCCCACAGGGCCTCTTGTGGATAGGGTTGCCACCTGGTCGGTATTTTAGCCGCCTGGCCAGTAAAGACGATGGCTGATCCCAATATTATTAATAGGGAAAAAAGAAATATATAGGAAGGCCGGTATTTTTTTTTTTTTTTTTTTTCAAAAAAGGACAGCAACTCTACTTGTCAGATATATGGTGTTTTGGGGGGGTCCATTCGCATATTGTAATTTAATGATCACTTTTAGTTCTTCTGACTGGAAGGGAAAAATAAGCATAATTTACTTTACAGTGCTACGCAATATGTTGGCGCTATATAAATACATTTTGATAATATGTACCCATTTTATTCTATAGCGCCAAATTTTATCTATAAAAGTCCAGGTCTGTATGCCGTCCGTCTTCTCATTGCGTAACGTTTGCTGCCGTCCCTCTTTTACCCTAACCCACTGGCAAGCATGGGTATATCAGCTTGTCTTCAACTGACCATGTCAAAAACAAAACCATCAGTGTTTTAGAGGCACAAGAAGACGTCTGAAAGCCCAGGCTGTGCTAGTGACGCAGGATAAGAACTCGCCATCCATAGTCTTATTAGGTGCACATCCCAGGCAGCCACCTGCAGCCGAAATTCAGGAACACTTCTCAAATAGACAGCACCAGACCAATGGAAATTTTCTTAAAAAGACTTTATTCAAGCTTGAGGAAAGGCTAATGTAAGTCTAAAACGTTGCTATTTTCCCCTTCAAATAAAGGCTTTTTAAGAAAATTTCCATTGGTCAGGTGCCGTCTATTTGAGAAGTGTCCCTGTCTAGTGACGCACCTATTGATGCCTGGGTAAAACGCAGTCACCCCATGTGCCACCACTGTACTGCTAACTGCATCGTGGCAAACTTTTCAATCTTTTTATTTATGTATTTTGTTTTTTATTTCTTGAAAAATGTGCATTACCAAAAAAAACCCCTTCATTTATACATCTTGTACATTATACATCATTTATACATCTGTGGAAGCATTTGTATATGTAAAATATCTCCTTCTCCAACATAAGTTCAGGTCCCCGCCCCCCCCCCATCTATATCACTGGTGCAGATATAGAATTGTTTTGCCATGATGATGAGCAGACTGTTCATTCACTGGGACAATCGTATAAGCTGTACAACCCTCTGTTACATACACACATAGTAACTACCGTATATACTCGTGTATAAGCCGACCCGTGTATAAGCCGAGGTACCTAATTTTACCTACAAAAACTGGGAAAACTTATTGACTCGCGTATAAGCCTAGACACAACTACAGCCGTCTCCCAGCAGCGCACATTCTGCCAAAGCAGAATATTTATATTAATTAGAAAGGTAGCGTTAGCATATGTACTGTATGTATACTAAGGATCTCCTCCATAGTTGTGCAGAGTATGCAGCTGTACGATCGTTCTGTGCAACTATTGGGTCCTGAAGTTTCTGTGCATTTAGCGTGTGGAGGCAATGGGGCTCTCCTCCGTGGTTGTTCCTAATGGAAAAAACTGTTCATAGTGATATAGAGACAAGGTCTTCAGCCAGCCCGAACTGGACTTGTACTTACAGGATATGCAGCTTTACGATCGCTCTATACAGATAAATCTCGGGTGTGCAGATTTATGATCACTTTGTACAGCTGATACAAAACTGCTCTCACGGAACCAGGTTCCCCAAAGTTCAAACGGCAGCGTATGGAATTTAAGTAATCAGAGACTGAAAGTGCGGGGAAAGAAACTCCACGAGGCAGACAACCCCCTCCCTGTAAAGAAGGAGCAGCAGCCTTCACGCGCTGAACATACTGAGCCACAGAAACTGCAGGACCCGGGATTCAGCTGTACAAAGTGATCATAAATCTGCATACCCGAGATTTATCTGTATAGAGCGATCGTAAAGCTGCAGTGCGGGCCGGCTGAAGACCTTGTCTCTATATCACTATGCACAGTTTTTTCCATTAGGAACAAACACGGAGGAGATCGCCATTGCCTCCACACGCTAAATGCACAGAAACTTCAGGACCCGATAGTTGCAGAACGATCGTACAGCTGCATACAATGCACAACTACAGAGGGGATCCCCAGTATACATACAGTACATATGCCAACGCTACCTTTCTAATTAAATGTGAGCGGTATTACATGATATCACATTTTTTTTTTTTTGCAGATATATGACTCGCGTATAAGCCGAGGTAGACTTTTTCAGCACATTTTTGGTGCTGAAAAACTCGGCTTATACACGAGTATATACGGTATGCAGATTATTCGCTCCAAAAAGCTTCTCAACAGGTAGAAGATTGGACAGGGAAAACATGTCTGAGCACAACTGAATCTAATACATTGCCTTGCTGGAATGGGTTGTAGAAAAAAAACTAAGGCTGGCCATAGACTCAAAGATGTGAATCAAGGATTCGTACGATTTTCGGACCATGTGTGGAGAGTAACGACATTTTTCGTCCCTTGAAGATCGGCCAGGTTAAAAGATTTCTGTCAGCTGCCAATAATATCTCTGCATGTATTGCCGATCATATGATTTTCAGTGGGAGACTGTCACCAGCTTTTGTCGGACATAACTTTTGTACGATTGCGGTCAGGGGCAGAACATCGTCTGATCTGTTCTTTTTCTACTTTATTTGATCTGAATGGTTAGTGGCAGGTCGGGAGATGGGGGGGGGGGGGGGGGGGAGTCCGAGGAGTCGAATGGATCGGATCTTTGTATCTATGGCCAGCTTTATTCTTTTTTTTTTTTTTTTTTTTTTTTTTCCATTTCTGCTTTCTAAACAGATCTTGTGTTTACTCTTTTTTTTAGGGTTTTTCAGCATGTCCGTTGCATCTGGTCCAATTGGTGAGTATATATTTCACTAAAAAAATTGGTGGGAACAATAGAAATTGTTTTTGCATGTTCTGTGTGTAGTCCCATAATCTACCCATTCTACAATCAGATTATTGAAGTTTTGTCGCCTGAGCCTTTTTCTACTCAAAGGGCAAACGACCCTTAGCCTAGACCATTTAATCCTGTTTTAATTGAAAACTACATTGTAGCTTTTAGATAAAGGCCCATAGACAGTCAAAAAAATTGCAAAGCCTCTTAAGGTGCCCAGCTGCTTTCACCTGTGGCTACAGCTGGAAGGGTGCATGTTAGAATGGCAATTTCCATAGCAAGTGTTGCGTCTAACACTTTTCCCTCCTCTATTGCAGATTATTCGCAATGCAGAGTTTTCGACAGCCTTACAATATCTGTAGGACAAAATGTTACATTGCCAAAACCATTGTCCTCTGATCTGTTTAAACTAGAAAGACTATGGCCGTTGGAAGGTTTGATCTGTGAACTTGTCAATGGAAATATGAAACAAAATTACTTAAAATGCGTCTATGGAAACTCGAGTATAATTCTAATCAACATGCAAATCAGTGACTCTGGGGTATACCTTGTTAAGAATGGTTTCGGCCCTGGTATCTGCTTAAACATCTCTGTTACTGGTAAGTGATATAACATTCTTGAATGGGGATGAAAAGGCATTGCGTTAAAGCAACAGTAACACCAAAAAAAGTGTTCTAAAGGAAAGACTATATAATCTACTGTTACCCTGCACTTGCAAAACTGGTGTGTTTGCTATAGAAACACTATTATAGTTTATATAAACAAGCTGCTGTGTAGCCATAGAGGCCGCTGGAGAATGGGGGGGGGGGGGAAACCGCACAGGATACACCTTAAATAAGATACGCTCTGTAGTATACAATGGTATTCTTCAGAAATTTTCTGTTATCTATTGTGTATCCTGTGTTTGAATGGCTACACAGCAGCTTCTTTATAGAAACTTTAGTGAGTTTCTTGAACCGTTTTACCAGTGTAGCACAACAGTACATTATATTTTCATTACTTTAGGACACTTTCATTTTTTTTGGTGTTTACGTTTTTAGTGATTCTGATATAATCTCTTAAAATAAACTAGTTTGTGATCATCAATCTTTTCAAAGATAAGTGTCAGTAGCCCTAGTCACCCAAAGATCTGATACTACTTAAAGGACCAGTAACATCAAAAAAAAATATTTAAAAATTCGTTAGTGCACAACGAAAAATAAACACCAAGACAAATTAAACTTTTAAATAGCAAAGCCTTTATTAAGAAATAACTTACAGATTGTCCACTTCCTGTCCTCTTCTGAAACGGCGAAAAGGCGACCATCCATACAGCAGAGATCGATTTCTCCTCCCTGGCAATTCTACTGACAGGCATCGTCCTTCATCCTCCTCCCGGTGTCACAGGCTTTCCTCTCCTGCAAGCGCAGTAGTCTTTCTCCCGTATCATCAGTGCAGCGGCCAGTAATAGCTTGAGCTCCGAGTTCTACATGTGAAACTATGAAGACTCCATTCGGACCTGAGTACGCGGACGCAGTAGTCTTTCTCCCGTATGCGTTTGCGTCACTTACCCTCACTCTGGCTACTCTTCATCCTCTGGAGGGAACTGACCACTTCTGCCATGTTAGGGGAGCAGCACCCAGCCTGCCGGCTCCCCCATCATCATCCGCACAGCATGTTCATCAGCTCCACTGGCTCCTATGCTCATCCGAAGGCACCCTCTCTTCCCTGCAATCCACGAGCAGGCGGCCGCGGGAGTCCACCACCCCCTCAATCGGTAGAGGCGTCTGGGATTGGCTGGGGAACTTTACGGGAGACCAGAAGCGTTCAGAGAAGTTCCGTGCTGGATAATGTCTGTGGCCTGCGACGCAAACGCACCAGCTGTCTGCGCTGAGGCATGAGCTGAGGGACTTTGTTTCAGAGCACTGGCTTGGTCTGTGTGCTCAGGTCCGAATGGAGTCTTCATAGTTTCACATGTAGAACTCGGAGCTCAAGCTATTACTGGCCGCTGCACTGATGATACGGGAGAGACTACTGCGCTTGCAGGAGAGGAAAGCCTGTGACACCGGGAGGAGGATGAAGGACGATGCCTGTCAGTAGAATTGCCAGGGAGGAGAAATCGATCTCTGCTGTATGGATGGTCGCCTTTTCGCCGTTTCAGAAGAGGACAGGAAGTGGACAATCTGTAAGTTATTTTTTAATAAAGGCTTTGCTATTTAAAAGTTTAATTTGTCTTGGTGTTTGTTTTTTCGTTGTGCACTAACGAATTTTTAAATATTTTTTTTGATGTTACTGGTCCTTTAAATGAAAAGTGGACACTATGCATTTGAGTAAGAGGCAACTGGATTCATTGTGACGTTATGCTTCGTTAAAGTATATTCCAAAATATAATATGTATATGTATATGTATATATATATATATATATGTGTGTATGCACCAACATATTCTGCAGTGCTATTATTTTACAGTATAAAATAATGAGATTGTGAAGCCCATAGGTCCAGTAAGACGATTTACAGAATATTGCTGAATACTACATACAGCCTTTGGCTTCTAGTTAAAGGGGTAGTTGACGTTAAGTTTTAGAATGTTCCAGAATGTTTAATTTTTTTGGTCAGATGTTCATGGTTTTTTTTTTTTTTTAGCTTTTTTATTCCTCTTCTGACATTTTTGAGCTTTCAAATGAGGACCACTGACCCTGACTTTCTAAAATCTGTTGCTCTCTGCGTGGCTACAATTTTAGAGTTTGCTACGTTTTATTACTAATTCTGTTCAGGCCACTCTCATTGATCCTCAATGCCATTCAAGGCGTCTGGATGCTAGGTAAATTGGACCACAGCAACAACATAACTGTTGTAGCTTTTTGTGCATCAGCTCTCATTAAAAAATCAAGACCAGTTGCAATTCTCAGAATATCACTGTCTACATCAGTGATCCCCAACCAGTAGCTTGTGAGCAACATGCTCCAAGTGGCCTCAGAGCAGGAGCTTATTTTTGTTCCAGGCTTGGAGGCAAGTTTTGGTTGTATAAAAACCAGGTGCACTGCCAAACTGAGCCTCAATGTAGATTGACAATTCACATGGGGGCTACCAAATGACCAATCAAAGCAATTATTTGGCACCCCATGAACATTTTTCATGCTTGTGTTGCTCCCCAACTCCTTTTTCTTCTGAATGTTGCTCACAGGTTCAAAATGATGGGGATCCCTAGTCTACATCATACTAAGTTTAAGGTGAACTGCCCCATTCATCCATGGTAGTTTTTGTCAGACTTCTAGTTCAATCCCTCTTTAGAGGGCCAAATTTTAGTCAGGCCCCAGTAATGGGATCTTTTATCTGGGAGCATTCAGAAAGATCATTCTTGATCTGCCTTCAAGTCTACTTTAAAGGGATACTGTCATGGGAATTTTTTTTTTTTTTTTTTTTTTCAAAATGAATCCGTTAATAGTGCTGCTCCAGAATTCTGCACTGAAATCCATTTCTCAAAAGAGCAAAGATTTTTTTTTTATATTCAGTTTTGAAATCTGTCAGTTTCCCAGCTGCCCCAAGTCATGTGACTTGTGCTCTGATAAACTTCAATCATTCTTTACTGCTGTACTGAAAGTTGGAGTGATCTCACCCCCTCCCCTTTTCCCCCCCAGCAGCCAAACAAAAGAACAATGGGAAGGTAACCAGATAACGGCTCCCTAACACAATATAACAGCTGCCTGGTAGATCTAAGAACAGCATTTCTCTCCTAAAGTGCAGGCACAAGTCACATGACAGGGACAGCTGGGAAATTGCCAAAATGTCTAGCCCCATGTCAGATTTCAAAATTGAATATAAAAAAATCTGTTTGCTCTTTTAAGTAATGGATTTCAGTGCAGAATTCTGCTGGAGTAGCACTTGTGTGTTTTGAAAAAAAAAAAATGTTTTCCGATGACAGGATCCCTTTAAACTATTTTACCTCTTATAGTAAAGCAGTACCTTGATGGTAGTTGAGCTGAATAAAGACATTGATGGCAAAAAATTCCTATAGCCACTAGTACACTTTACTTTTTAGTAAAATTTGTATTCCATCGTTTGGGTCTCCACATGTTGGCTGGTCTCAAGTAAAGTACAGAATAGCTTCTCTAGAAACGTATCTAGAAAGCGCAGAAGTACAAGAAGGCAGTCTCCCACAGTCCTTTTTTGAAAAAAAAAAAAAATTCCTTTCTCAGTAATTGTGATTTTGTAATTTGAGTATTGTACTTGATGGCACCTAAGCTGCATGAATCTATATTAGTGGCAAAACAATCCTATTGGGGGTTTATTTAAAGGGATACGGTCATGGGAAAACATGTATTTTTTTTCTTTTTTCAGAATGCATCAGTTAAAGGGCATGTATAGTCTAAAATAGAATAAGGCTAGAAATGCTGTATTTTGTATACTAAATATAAACATGAACTTACTGCATCACAAGCCTAATAAAACAAATAATTTACCGTATATACTCGTGTATAAGCCAAGGTACCTAATTTTACCTACAAAAACTGGGAAAACTTATTGACTCACGTATAAGCCTAGACACAACTACAGCCCTGTCTCCCAGCAGCGCACATTCTGCCAAAGCGACCCCCCCAGCGATCAACCGGACTTCTTTGCAAAGCTGATGGTGACAGAGAATTGCCAAACGGATTACTGTGTGCATTGTCCCACTGTCCCACTACCATGTGCAGAGGGTGCTGTTTGATATTGCCATCACTGTTAATCTTTTGTATAACCAACAGAGGGCGCTGTGTGATATTGCAGTCATTGTTATTCTTTCATATAACCAACAGAGGGCGCTGTGTGATATTGCAGTCATTGTTATTCTTTCATATAACCAACAGAGGGCACTGTGTGATATTGCAGTCACTGTTAATCTTTCATATAACCAACAGAGGGTGCTGTGTGATATTGCAGTCACTGTTATTCTTTCATACAACCAACAGATGGCGCTGTGTGATATTGCAGTCACTGTTATTCTTTCATACAACCAACAGATGGCGCTGTGTGATATTGCAGTCACTGTTAATCTTTCATATAACCAACAGAGGGCGCTGTGTGATATTGCAGTCCCGGTTATTCTTTCATACAACCAACAGATGGCGCTGTGTGATATTGCAGTCACTGTTAATCTTTCATATAACCAACAGAGGGCGCACTGTTATTCTTTCATATAACTAACAGAGGACATTGTGGGATATTGCAGTCTCTCCCCAAGTGAACTGTTGGTATAGGAATGATTAAAAGTGACTGCAATCTCAGCTACTCGGGTCGGGTACCGCGTATAAGCTGAGGTAGACTTTTTCAGCACATTTTGGATGCTGAAAAACTCGGCTTATACGCGGGTATATACGGTATGCTTTCAAAACTCGTCTACAGGGGGTCACCATCTTGTAACTTTGTTAAATATCTTTGCAAGACAAAGACTGTGCACATGCTCAATGTGGTCTGGGCTGCTTGGGGATCATCATAAACAAAGCTGCTTGAGTTCTGCATGGCTGGGAAGTAAGGCGGGGGCTCCCCCTGCTGTTGATAAGTGATTGTTTCCCTGCTCAGCAGTTGGGGACTGTCTGACAATTCCTATCCACAGCAGTAAATGAAGGGAGAATTTCACTGTATACAGTCATGGTACACATTTTTTAATTAAAATATATTGGAGAGGTTTTTTTTTTTATTAAAGAAAGTAAAAATTGGATTTATTTTTTTTTTGCTTTTACATACCCTTTAATAGTGTTGCTCCAGCAGAATTGTGAACTAGAATCAGTTTCTCAAAAGCGCAAACAGATTTTTTTTTTTTTATATTCAATTTTGAAATCTTGACATGGGGCTAGGCATATTGTCATTTCCCAGTCATGTAACTTTTGCTCAGATAAACTTTAGTCACTCTTTACAGCTGTACTGCAAGTTGGAGCAATATCACCCCCTCCCTTTCCTCCCCAACAGCCAAACAAAAGAACAATGGGAAGGTAACCAGATAGCAGCTCCTTAAAGGGGACCCGTCACCCAAAAAAATTATTCAAAATCCTATTTTATTAGATTAGTCAAGGAATATGAACTTTAACTACACTGTATAAATTATTTGAATCTTGTTTCATTCAGTCTGGGATATCAAAATTATAGCAAGCAGGCAGCAGCCATTTTGTGGACACTGTAATCAAGAAAAGCCTTGTATCATCTCAGAATCTTGTTTGTGCACCAGTCCCAGTCCATTCCCATGCCCTGACCACACAGTTATATGGTAAAGAGAACTGGGGGAATGTGGGGAGAGCAGTGACATCTAAGAAGTGCTGAATAGAAAGTGAAAGTAATTGCCTGCCCTGCCTCTATGCCACGGGCATAAAGGAGGGGCAGACAATATTTGATTGACAGCTGAGATTTTTAAATGAGCTTACAACAGCTATGAATGCTTTAATAAAAAATAGAAAGTGGATTTCATGTTTAATTTGAAAAGGACTTTTATTATACAGATTTTTGTGTCTGGGTGACAGGTCCACTTTAACAGAAAATAACAGCTCACTGGTAGATCTAAGAACAACACTCCATAGTAAAAGCCAATCCCGCTGAGACTGATTCAGTTAAGTAGGAGAAATAACAGCCTGCCAGAAATTAGTTCCATCCTACAGTGCAGGCAAAAGTCACATGACTGGGGCAGCTGGGAAACTGACCCATGTCCCACTGAGACACATTCAGTTACATTCAGAAGGAAAAACAGCAGCCTGCCAGAAAGCATTTCTCTCCTAACGTGCAGGCACAAGTCACATGACCAGGGGCAGCTGGGAAATTGACAATGTCTAGCCCCATGTCAGATTTAAAAATTCAATATAAAAAAAAATCTGTTTGCTCTTTTGAGAAATGGATTTTAGTGCAGAAGTCTACTGGAGTAGCACTATTAACTGATGCATTTAATGTTTAAACACAATGGTGATCCAAGTTACAGAAGGACCAGTTATCTGTAAATCCACAGGTTCTATGCATTTCTGATCTTTTACCTATATTCCGAACAGAGTTTCCTTTAGAGGCCTGTTATCTTAGAGAAAAAAATAGATTGCGATATGGGGGAGAATGCATGATTTGACCCTAAGCTAGGATTTAAAAGGAACAGTAACCAAAAAAAAAATTCTGCGTGTTGAAATCCATTTTTTCAAGAGTAAACTTTTTTTTTTTTCTTTTTTTTTTTTTTTTCATTTTGAAATCTGACATGGGGTAACACATAGGAGTAGGAGAAACGGCCTGCCAGAAAGCAGTTTTATAGTGCATCACTGGCTCTTTCTAAAAGCACATGACCAGGCAAAATTACCAGAGATGGCTGCCTACACACCAAAATTGCAACTAAAAAACGTATACTTGCTGTGTTAGGACATTTTGCATAGTAGAGAATTATTTGCAGTGTAAACAGGGTCCTTAAGAAATAAAACTAAAGGAATTCAGATTTTTATGGTGTAAAGTGTTTTTAAAGTAATGAAAATACAATGTACTGTTGCCCTGCACTAGTAAAACTGCTTGTGTTTGCTTGAGAAACTCTCTTAATACAGTTTATATAAACAAGCTGTTGTGTAGCCATGGGGGCAGCCCTTCGAAGCTGAAAAATAAGTCAAAATGTGCTGAAAAAGTCTACCTCGGCTTATACTCGGGTCAGCGGTACCCGACTAGCTGAGATTGTTATGCACTTTGGCAAAAATAATATAAGTGCAAGTTATACACTAAATGGCAGTGTGTTGGGAGTTTCCTTAAATGAGAAGGATCTAGGGGTTTTTGTAGATAACACGTTGTCTAATTCTGGGCAGTGTCATTCTGTGGCTACTAAAGCAAATAAAGTTCTGCCTTGCATAAAAAAGGGCATTAACTCAAGGGATGAAAACATAATTATGCCTCTTTATAAGTCCCTGGTGAGGCCTCATCTGGAGTATGCAGTGCAGTTTTGGACTCCAGTCCTTAAGAGGGATATAAATGAGCTGGAGAGAGTGCAGAGACTAAGTGCAACTAAATTGGTTAGAGGGATGGAAGACTTAAATTATGAGGGGAGACTGTCAAGGTTGGGGTTGTTTTCTCTGGAAAAAAGGCGCTTGCGAGGGGACATGATTACACTTTACAAGTACATTAGAGGACATTATAGACAAATGGCAGGGGACCTTTTTACCCAAAAAGAGAATCACCGTACCAGAGGCCACCCCTTCAGACTAGAAGAAAAGAACTTTCATTTGAAGCAACGTAGGTGGTTCTTCAGTCAGGACAGTGAGGTTGTGGAATGCACTGCCGGGTGATGTTGTGATGCTGATTCAGTTAATGCCTTTAAGAATGGCTTGGATGATTTTTTGGACAGACCATATCAAAGGCTATTGTGATACTAAGCTCTATAGTTAGTATAGGTATGGGTATATAGAATTTAATTAAAAGTAGAGAGGGGTGTGTGTATGGATGCTGGGTTTTCATTTGGAGGGGTTGAACTTGATGGACTTTGTCTTTTTTCAACCCAATTTAACTATGTAACTATGTAGTCAGTTTTAATCATTCCTATACCAACAATTCACTTGGGTAGAGACTGCAAAATCCCACAATGCCCTCTGTTGGTTATATAAAAGAATAAGTAACCGCAATATCACACAGCGCCATCTGTTGGTTGTATGAAAGAATAACAGTGCGCCCTCTGTTGGTTATATGAAAGATTAACAGTGACTGCGCCCTCTGTTGGTTATATGAAAGATTAACAGTGATGGCAATATCAAACAGCACCCTCTGCACATGGTAGTGGGACAGTGGGACAATGCACACAGTAATCCGTTTGGCAATTCTCTGTCACCATCAACTTTGCAAAGAAGTCTGGTTGATCGCTGGGGGGGGGTCGCTTTGGCAGAATGTGCACTGCTGGGAGACAGGGCTGTCGTTGTGTCTAGGCTTATACTAGAGTCAATTAGTTTTCCCAGTTTTCGTAGGTAAAATTAGGTACCTCGACTTATACTCGGGTCGGCTTATACTCTAGTATATACGGTAAATAACGGATAAAACACCATTGTATTGGACATGGCTTATTTGTTATGTGCTATATAACGTGTGCCTTTTCTCCTTTTTTTTATTTTTTTTTTTGCAGCTTGAATGGCTGCTTCCAGGTCTACACAGCAGCTTTTTTTTATATAAACTATAGTAGTCTTTTTGAAACACACGCAGCTTTTACCTGCGCATGCTAACAGTATATGTTTCATTGTTACTGTTTCTTTAAGTGTATCTACAAACAAGTGGGCACTATCTCAAAATCTTACACTTAACTGGTATTTAGGCTCCGCCTACCTGCCACTGTTCAGCTATACCCTGTAGAGGACTTGCTCCACAAATGGGCAGCTACCAATTTATTTTCCTTTTACAGGGTAAAACAAAAAAAATTAGTTGTACAGAGCTGCACCTCTTGTCATATAATTGGGATTCAGAGTGTTTCCAATACATTAGAATGTGCCATATTAGGAAGTTCAGCTGACTTTTCTGTCTGTCTTTAACTAGGTGATTCATTCAGAACTACATCTTCCACACCTCAAGCCATTTCTAAGAAACCTCCTTCTACTCATTCCCCAAGTGAGTCCTTAATCTGAATTGTTCTAATGTAAAGTACAGTTTAGTAGGCATAGGCCCACTGGCATGTTATCCTCTTAGCTAATATTACTGCTAGCAAATCACACTTCAACAATGGTTTCCCAGTTTGGATTCCTTTGGTATAATGTAGTTCCACAAAGTAGTGTCTCAAAAGAATTTCCAGAAGCCAAAAATCTTGGTGCTGCTCCAGTGTAAGTTTGACGGTGAGGTCCATGTTGTTGATGCTCCCAATGTGGTGGTAAGTATATTTTTTTTTTTTTTTTTTTTTTTTTTTTTTTTTTATGTAATGTGTGTTTAAAGCAAGAATTGCCATAAAAAATGTTTTCCAAAATCATTTTTTCATTTTAATGACAAACATAAGCAATTTTGTTGCCATTTCATGTTTTAATTTTTTTTTTTTTTTTAATAGGATCTCGTATTTACATTGTTATTCCCCTCTCGGTCAGCCTCTGTGTAATTGCAGCTGTGATCCTCCATTTGTGTAAGATTTTTTTTTTTTTTCTTTTTGAGAGAATTTTTTTTTTTTTTATAGACACTGCACCCCCTGCAGTCCCTTACCATAAAGGTTTCAGCCAGATACATTGGTTTCTTTTTTTTTTTTTTCTGTCATTGATGCTACATGTGTGGCTACTGTTTTGCAGTGAAAGAAAATCACCATAGACTCACAGTAGGCTTCCAATTTGGACCCCAGTATTTAAAGTACAAACAGCCCACACCAGCCCAATAAGTAGTGAGTGTCTATGGCATCTCACAGCAGCCCCTCTGGCATTTGCCAGAACCGACAGATTGCTACACCAGGTCTGGTGGGAAGTTCACTATCTTGGTTACCAATTGCCCCTATATAGATGGCTTTTAAATTATTTTGACCTTTGCAATAAGTTGTTTCTTTTGTTTGATTCTCGTGCAGACTGTTCAAGGAAGCAAAGAGAAGATTCCAATGGCAACAAAAAAGACGTATTGTATGCTTGCACAAAATGTTTCAAACCTTGGCAACAACGGGTGTTAACAGCAAGAGTTTGTGTTTATCATGCTGTGACTGGTACAACGTTTTTAATTTAAGTGTGTGTGTGTATATATACTGTAAATAAATA
Source organism: Xenopus petersii (assembly GCA_038501925.1). NCBI lineage: Eukaryota > Metazoa > Chordata > Amphibia > Anura > Pipidae > Xenopus > Xenopus petersii. The sequence continues at coordinate 176,300,547 of CM076673.1, read as the reverse complement.
AACTTGTAAATTTGTATTTGGCCGTTTTAGCTGTACCTGACTGGCTCAGGGGACAGAAGGAGATCAATCAAGGGGGAGGCAGGAGTTTACATCGGTGTGAGAAGAAGCCACTGCACTAGTTATAGCTGCCTTTGCAAGCGATCATAATGCAGTACAACGGAATAGCAAAAAGAAAATAGGATTACAGTGGGAAATGATGAAGATGAGAAGATACAAAACTGAAAGTGAATGTATGCATTCACTTTTACAATCTATAGAAGGCTTCATTTGCAGAAGGTGAATTGGCGGCCAACAATATCTGTTTATTGGACACAACCACTGGTGTCCATATTCTGCATCTTATCTTTGTATGTAATGCAAAGTGAAGCCTTCTGAAATCAGATGGTATTTACTTGTCTCATGCCATACACACACCACTGCCTAAATACCAAAAATGAGTTTTAATTCTCCCATAAGGCATTACGGGCGGAGACATGCAAATCACTCCTTCATCCAGAACCATATATCAAAACTTGCAGTCAGGCTGTTTCCATCTTGTTACGTCTCCAATTGGGTGAAATAGTTGCAAGTTGAAATAATTTCAGACAATTTATTAAAAATGTAAAACTGCTAAATTTAGCCGAACCTTTTTTGCTTTTAAACAGGTTGTGTACTTTTTAAGTTAACCTTTAGTATGTTATAGAATGCCCAATTCTAAGCAGCTTTTCAATTGGTCTGCATTATTTATTCTTTATAGTTTTTATATAGTTATTTCAGCTTACAAATGGGGGTCACTGACCCAATCATAAAAATACATGCTCTTTAGGCTACACATTAATTGCTCCTTTTAATAAATATATCTTTCTATTTAGGCCTATATCTTACTCAAATCAATGCATGTTTGCTAGGGGAATTTGGACCCTAGCAACCAGATTGCTGAAATTGCAAACTGGAGAGCTGCTGAATAACACCTGAAAAATGAAAAACTGCAAATTGTCTTATATAACTCCCTACATCATACTAAAAGTTACCTCAAAGACGAACAACCCCATTAATAGGAATTCTGTTGTACACTCAAATGAAATGCTGATACAGTTCTCAAAATAAGTTATAGGAAATTTTGCAAGTGTAAGTGCACAAAACAACTATTTTTAGTTAGAAACATTATTAAAAGCAAGAAGATCTGGTAACATTCACTCCCAAACCCTTAAAGGCTGAACTCCATGAGTGAGGCAAAAACGAAATCACCGCTAACAGAGAAAGGAAATCCGCTTCCTGATGCAGCTCTCCATGCCGGTCCGGTACGGCAATATAACAGTCTTAGCAGGCACTGAAAGTGGGAAGGAGGGTAGCGTCAGGAGGACATCAAAAGCGGTGGAGCCAGATAATGAGTTAAAATCAATAGTCTTTAATTAAATCCTTAAAATAGACTGTACAAGCAGGCAGGGTGAGTATAGCTTGACGCGTTTCGTGACCAATACGTCACTTCATCAGAAGCTCAAGCACCTCCCCATGGAACAACAACTTTATAGACAACCCCAATAAAAGAATGAATTAACCAATTAAAAGATCACGTTATTGCATATTAGCCATAATATAAATGATGACATATGTTGTATTGAAGATATATAATAGTAGTAATAATGATTATTAATTATTGCTAGTTAATCATAGGGAATAGTCCAGACATTTGGGTCTTGAAACCAATTAAATTAATATAGAAATTAATACAATTTATTCAAATCTAAATTAATGTTGGATACTAGGGTCCTGAGCTATATATTAATTATAAACTACATTAAATCAAATCAATTTAAATCAATACAATTAAAATAGACCCACCAAAAACTTATAATGATAATAGTCATAATGGTCATAATAGTAATAGTATGTGCAGTGAGAGAAGCAATGACCAAACTGGGATTGCATAATAAATAATGTCCTCATAGAAAATGACAAAGTATACATATTTGAAAGTGTTGCAAGTCCCAGGGGATTGTAAATGTCTTGTCTGTTACTGATGGCAAAAAAGATACAAAAATGGAAATCTAAGCAGATAAGCTTAAGATAAGGGTCAAAACCGCAACAAAAGAGGAAGCCAAGAACCAAATGTAAACCACCAATGAAACACATATATAAAAGAGTGATAGCTTGCACTACAAGATATCCTTGAGAGTGCATAACAGTGAGGAGAGATCGACACGAGCACAATTATAAAGGGAACTCAAATTGTAATGTTAGGCAGAAAATAATAACCAAAAATAATAATCGTAATTGGTTAAATAAATAGTACAAACAACTAATTCAATCCACAAAGCAATTCAGTTCCCATTCTCTGTTTAATCCTTTCGGTGCAACAGTACATAGCTTATAGATCCAGAAGGCCTCCTTCCTCAGAAGTGAAGTCTCCGTATTTCCCTTACGGACCCCTGGAACTACTCTATCTATGACTTGAAAATGAAGGCATAATTTGCCATTATGATGTTCCAATAGATGTTTGGCAACTGCAGAGCTGTGATCACGACGTGATACACAACTCAAATGCTCAGAAATACGTTTCCGGATAGGTCTTATAGTTTTTCCTATGTATTGCAAGCCACACTGACACGTAATGAGATAGATAACATTTTTGGTTCCACAGTTTGCATAAAAATCTATTTTGCATCTACGGGGACCATTATTACCTACAAAATCCTTAGATGTTTTCATATATCTGCAAGCTCCACAGCGAGTTACCCCACACCTGTAACAGCCCTTGACATCTAACCAGTGTGTGGGTTTCTGTGACCTTGGATCCACAAATAAACTGGGAGATAGAATGGACCCCAAACTGGAGCCTCTCTTGTAGGTAAATTGTGGACGTGAGGGTAGACTATCTTTGAGATTGGGGTCCAATTTCAAAATTTTCCAATGTCTTTCAATTGTTCTGCGGACAAATGAACTATCATGTGAGTAAGTGGTAATGATACGAGGGAAACTGTCAATCGCACCCGATGCCTCATTCTGAAGTCTTTCGGATCTCTGTTTCCTTCGATTGTGTCTGTTGGATCTTATTGTATTATTCACAAACAAAAGATCCCCACGGCTTGTGCCCACTGCCCTATCATAAGCACTCTTGATGTCCCAAAAGGGGTAACCCCTCTGGACAAGACGGTCCCACAAAAGCATGGCCTGATCATTAAATGAGTCCCATGAGGTACAGATCCTGCGGAGATGCAGGAACTGTCCTACAGGGACCCCCCGTATCACATTGGAAGGGTGACAACTGGCCGCATGTAATAGAGTATTGCGTGTGATTGGTTTGCGGTATAGATCAGTGACTACCCTACCATTATCAACCGAAAAGGTAATATCCAAAAATGATATGTGTGCAAAATTTTGATCACACGTAAAGGAGATACCACAGTTTGTGCTATTGCAGTATTTCAAAAAGGCCTCCACTGAAGAAGCATCACCGTCCCATACTAAGATCAGATCGTCAATATACCTGTAGTACTTAACTATTTGGGCACGGTAAGGGTTGCCTTCACCATAAATGAATAACCGTTCCCACCACCCCATGAAAAGATTTGCATACGAGGGGGCAAACCGAGCACCCATCGCAACGCCCCTTCTCTGGAGGTAGAAGGAACCATTAAACATAAAATAGTTAGTATTAAGTATGTTAGTAATAACTATTTTATGTTTAATGGTTCCTTCTACCTCCAGAGAAGGGGCGCTGCGATGGGTGCTCGGTTGAGTTGTGTATCACGTCGTGATCACAGCTCTGCAGTTGCCAAACATCTATTGGAACATCATAATGGCAAATTATGCCTTCATTTTCAAGTCATAGATAGAGTAGTTCCAGGGGTCCGTAAGGGAAATACGGAGACTTCACTTCTGAGGAAGGAGGCCTTCTGGATCTATAAGCTATGTACTGTTGCACCGAAAGGATTAAACAGAGAATGGGAACTGAATTGCTTTGTGGATTGAATTAGTTGTTTGTACTATTTATTTAACCAATTACGATTATTATTTTTGGTTATTATTTTCTGCCTAACATTACAATTTGAGTTCCCTTTATAATTGTGCTCGTGTCGATCTCTCCTCACTGTTATGCACTCTCAAGGATATCTTGTAGTGCAAGCTATCACTCTTTTATATATATGTTTCATTGGTGGTTTACATTTGGTTCTTGGCTTCCTCTTTTGTTGCAGTTTTGACCCTTATCTTAAGCTTATCTGCTTAGATTCCCATTTTTGTATCTTTTTTGCCATCAGTAACAGACGAGACATTTACAATCCCATGGGACTTGCAACACTTTCAAATATGTATACTTTGTCATTTTCTATGAGGACATTATTTATTATGCAATCCCAGTTTGGTCATTGCTTCTCTCACTGCACATACTATTACTATTATGACCATTATGACTATTATCATTATAAGTTTTTGGTGGGTCTATTTTAATTGTATTGATTTAAATTGATTTGATTTAATGTAGTTTATAATTATTTAATATATAGCTCAGGACCCTAGTATCCAACATTAATTTAGATTTGAATAAATTGTATTAATTTCTATATTAATTTAATTGGTTTCAAGACCCAAATGTCTGGACTATTCCCTATGATTAATTAGCAATAATTAATAATCATTATTATTACTATTATATATCTTCAATACAACATATGTCGTCATTTATATTATGGCTAATATGCAATAACGTGATCTTTTAATTGGTTAATTCATTCTTTTATTGGGGTTGTCTATAAAGTTGTTGTTCCATGGGGAGGTGCTTGAGCTTCTGATGAAGTGACGTATTGGTCACGAAACGCGTCAAGCTATACTCACCCTGCCTGCTTGTACAGTCTATTTTAAGGATTTAATTAAAGACTATTGATTTTAACTCATTATCTGGCTCCACCGCTTTTGATGTCCTCCTGACGCTACCCTCCTTCCCACTTTCAGTGCCTGCTAAGACTGAACTCCATGAGTGCTTTTGTAGGATTGTGTCGGATTGACAAAATGCACCCTACATGTCTCCTGTTGTATCGTGGGTTAAAAAATAATGGGACGGATACAAATCGGATGCATAAACTAAAATGTAAACTTTTCTATCCGACACTTCACAGCTGTTGGATGTGAATGCTACATCTTCAGCAGCCAAGATAAAAATTGAGTGTTGGAAAGACTTTTTTTTCTCATTTAAATATATTGACTGTCGCATATAAACACATGAACAAACAAAAGACTCAACCGACTTATCTGATCTGACTTTACAGTATAGTCTAGGGGCATCAGATTTTGTAGCAGCCTACAAAAGCTTGTGGTGTTGAGCAGCATTGCATGGCTTGATCTGATAAAATCTGATCAAAATATTCCATCTAGTTCTACCCTAAGGATCATGGAGCAGGTAGAATGCTGCAACATGAAGAATCAGAACATGGAGATTTTACACTGGGGAGAAAGATTCATTTCCATATTCAGACAGGTTTCCCTAAAATTCCATAAAAACTGGAGTATTGGGTTGTCTAGTTCATAGACTCAGACTGGGAGAATCTTCAGGTACATGGGTATTAGTAGCCATTATGGCAGTGTGTGGCCCAGCAATATGGCTCTAAGCTAGAAAGTGGTGTAGAACCAATGTAACCGACTGGTTGTGTGGCACTGCAAGCTTGTAGCATGTCTGTACAGAAACAAATCACCGGCAGCTCTTTTGGCAGTGTTGGCTAACAACATATCCAGGGATCACTGGTAATGGTTGTGGTACTGTGGGCTAGCAGCTTGTCCTGTATGGTGCACATTTTACAACATCCTTCACCCCGATATGCTGACCTGACAACAGGACTGAAGGTCTATGAGAATATCTGACGAATATCTGTCAGCACAGATCTGCCTGGGTGATATGCTTCTACTTGCAAACTGCATGTTCCATATACTGTTGGACAGTACTTGAATTAGAGTGAAAAAGGTGGTGGGAAGCTATGACGGCTGTGCGTGTGTGGCATGCCAAAAATAAGCCACGTCCATAATTAAGCCCCATCCACTTTTATACTCTGCTTCTTTGGAGTTTCACCCACTGTAAAGCATTTTGTATTTCCAGCAAAATAAACTCCTTTCCATGATTGAAATGTCAGTATCTGGCACACAAAGCACACTTGCAATTTAAAGGGCATGTAAAGTCTAAAATAGAATAAGACTAGAAATGCTGTATTTTGTATACTAAATATAAACATGAACTTACTGCACCACAAGTCTAATCAAGCCTTATGCTTTCAAATTCTGGGGTATAATAGGCTCTATGCAATATTTTGAACGACTCCTGAATATCCTAAAACCAACCAGATTTGAGGAACAAAAGTAATATGTAATTTACATATAATTGTAATTTAAGGCATAGAGGAGGGGCAGACAATATTTGATTGGCAGCTGATTTTACAACAGCTATGAATGCTTTAATAAAAAAAAAATTTGGATTTCATGTTTAATTTGAAAAGGACATTTATTATACAGAGTTTTATGTCTGGGTGACAGGTCCACTTTAAACCCCATGGTACAGGACAGAAGTCTATTGTAAATTTTGGATGGTTTGGATGTCAAGAAGGTTAATCCCTACTTGAAATTTTGGTTGTTGAAGTTTTCTCCAACTAATACAGGGGTGTTTTCTCTGCCATATAAAACTGTAAATAGCCCTTTTTATACTTGACAAATCTGTACGAGTGAGAAATACTGCGAGCATTTGCAGTACATATTGCTGAAATATTTTATTGTCTATTATATTGCGCTGCCTTACTGGAAATAAATCTTGGATCAGCTACATGCAGGCTGTAAGATTAATATCATTCTTATTGACACACAGAGGGGTAAATCAAGGAGCCTTAAAACTCAGCTCAACGATTGTTGACTCAACAGCTTCCAATCATGTGATTCCCATGCAGGAACCATCGGACCAAGCATGAAGTTCTGTGAGTATCGGAGATTCTATCTGACTCTAGATGCATTGCTGTCCCTTGAAATCTGCTAGATCTGATTCCAGGGAGGGACGCAGTCCTAATTGCACCTTTCTACATATGTGAGAAATAGCAGTCATCCTTATGTTTATGAAATAAAATGATTCTTTTTTTATAGAAGAAAATGGCACAAAATCATATTGATAAAAATGTATTTATTTTATAGAAAATGTACATTAGATTACATAATTACATAAGCATTGAGTCAACTGAAGAAAATACACGTGTAAACATACATATGTAGGAAACTGCACCATGCAACCAATACGTTCTTTTGCACATTAGCTGCACTAAATTTAGTTTATGCTAAAAATGACTTGGATGGCTCTGTCTAATATTACTATTATGGATCAGAATCTATAGGGAAAATATACATATCTGAATATACAACTCACTGAATGCATTCTTCAAAATACATAATTTGTGCAGTTATAAAAAAAATATATCTAAAGCCGAGTGTAGAGCTGCTCAAACAAGACATCCTTATGGCAGAACTGAGCTCAGCCGGTAAACATGAGAAATCCTGGAGAACGGAGAGAAGAGGAAAGATACAGATGCCAACACATTGATGGTAAGTTACATACTGGTATCTCTTAACTCCCTGAGAATTACCGTGAATCCAATACTGTCGGTATTGTTGAGGTGGAATTAGCTTTAGTTGGAACAAACTTAAAACTAGGGGGGCTCTTGCATGACAAGGGTAATGCCTGCCCTCAGTATTGGTGCATCCAACCCTAACAACCCAAAAGGATTACCAATCAGCTAAAATTCCTATTACTCTAGTATGGGGAGAGACTGCAATGTCTGGGAAAGGGTAAGAACCCACATACCTCTGTCTAGAGCAGTGAACTTCACTGGTTCCATAGCTTTTAATGAAGCTACTTGCATATGGAAACATGGATTGCCTTCATCAAGAGGGTACCTCCATTGGCAGCCCTGGAACTTTGATTAGTATAGACAATGCCACCAGCAAAACATGATAGAACAAAACTTAGACAATCATGGGTCTGGGGCCATTGCAGGGGACTGAAGCCTTTGGCAATCCAATGGCATTTGAGGCAATTCAATAGGCTAGTGCGTCATAGTTCTTATTCTCTGCCATTTTCCATTTATTCACTAAAGTGAGTTCACATATTTATTGCCTCTTCTATGGCATAACCTATTGAACATAAATGAAACTAAAATCCATAGATTGTTTACTTCAAAAAAAAGTGTCCTTGGAATATAACTCAAAAGTCAAGCAATATGGTAGCTAAACATGGCCACTGCTGTTGGGTACAGTTGGGAGTCCTGTTAGGGGCCTGGTATGGGAAGGGGCATGGAGCAACAAACACTATAGTATGGTTTTGTAGGCCCTGAAAGGGGTACGGTTTGCTTTAGAAATAGGAAGTCTTAGGGTAGGACTACACTAACAATTTTGGCGCGATCTGACGTGCTGCAACAAAAATAAGGTAAGAGATAGAATTGTCACATGGTGTCACAGCATTGATCTGACATGACTGACAACGCTGCAGCACCATGCGACAATTCTCTTACCTTATTTTTGTCGCATGTGTCTTATCGCATGCATTTTGCCACAGTGCGTCAGAATGCGCCAAAATCATTCGTGTAGTCCTACCTTTAGAGGTGGACTGGGGCAATTAACAGACAAGGTGGCCCAGGGCTTGTCCTGTAAAGACAAACAAAAAACTGGAGCCCCGTTCTACTTACTTAACAGGGCTCAGGCGGGCAGTGGGTTTATACAAATCAAGTTGTGTGGGGATAAATGATTTCAGGTGGCAGGCCTCTGCATAAACATAGAGAATAATAGAAAGCCTGTGCTCCCTTAGGGCTGTTTACTATACCAATACTGACAAGACAAATGCTACATGTGTATATGTTTACTGATCATTTGCCTCACAATCAGGGGTGTTTATTATGCCATGAGGCAGTGTGTGAACATGTTACCAGGAGCGGTATAAAAGCCTTCCGCGGGAACTTTGAAAGCGGATTTTTTTTTTTTTAAATCATATATTTTAGTACAACTGCATTCTTTACTTTCCCATACTGCACTGCCACCGACCAATCCTGTTCAAGTGCATAAGCGATACGTGCAGAGGGGTTATCACTTGAGGTGAAAGAAAATAAACACACAATACAAATTTTAAAAAAAATCAACTGTTTTAGCACCTCTGTATTCTCATCCAGGCACTTGAATACAGGAATGGAAGATTTATAGGGTCTGGATAAAAAGATAAAACCGGTAAAATGATTAAACAAATCTACCTTAACAATCTCGTTTCAGTAACAACCAGATGGCAAGTTTAATTTTGCACTTGAAACTAAAAAAAAAGCTAATTAAAAAAGCCCTAAATTGTTCTGGGGATATTTGCCCATTTGTTAGAAGTTTGCATCTCTAGAGTGGTGCACACTTCCAAGACAAAGATTCAACATTATGGCATTAGTGTTACATATAACGGACATTGGGAGAATTATCTTGATAAAAACAGCCGCACTCCCCCATGGGGACATCATTAAAGGGCACTTCCAAGTAAGAGGCGAGCGATTACCCAATGATCATGCCACAAAATCATTTTTATTCTATGTATGAGCATTAATGTTGGGTGAATTGGTGTTCTTTATCTTACTAAAGGTTCAGGGTGGTTGTGTTTTGCATTTATGACCATGTAATTCCGTATAATTCCATATATAACAAAATGAGGTAAAACAACATCTCTTGCATTTGGGATTGTTGATCCTCAACTGATGGTTTGTGCCCGTGGAAAATTTAGATCAATGTCACAGGGTGCTTCTAGGGGCGCTTTAGGCAATATGTTTTCGGGCTTCTTAAAAAGCATCTCAAACTGACCTTCTTCCTATAGGATAAAGTTTAAATGACCTGGCATGTGCCGACTTAAAATGTGGGGATTGGATTGCCTAAACAGGCCCCTTGTGATATTTATCTAGAACTAGTAAAAATATAAAACAGCATTCTGTAGAATGGACAAAATCCATCTGTCGGTACAGCCAGCAACTGTGCCCACACAATATAGGACACTGATAGCCTTTTTTAACTTAAAAGATACCACACCCACACTGAGAATTTGTTAAAAGTGTTATGTTACCAATAGGCTATAGAACTGAGCCTAAAAGTGTCAGAAGATGCTTTTTACATCAGTAAATTGTGCTATGGCTATTTTTCCAGCCACCACCCAGATAGTAGAGCAGGGGCCGCTCTTTTTACACATTCATGGTATTAGCTGTGAACAACTGTCAATATTACGGAAACAAAATCAATTCCAAAGGTGCTCAGACGAACACTCTGAGCCAATCGACATGGTTATAAATCCTTTTTTATTGCAAAATGTCCTTCTTTGCAGGAACTTATGCCACCAAGGTTTCAGGCTTTTTCAGCAGGATCCCAAATGGCCGAATCCTTCTGTCCGGCTAAACCGAATCCTAATTTGCATATGCAAATTAGGGGCAGGTAGGGAACTTTTGGTCACAAAACAAGGAAGTGAAAAATGGTTTCCCCTTCCCACCACTAATTTGCATATGCAAATAAGGATTCGGTTTTGTATTCAGCCGACTTTTGCAAAGGATTCGGCCGAATCCAAAATAGTGGATTCGGTGCATCCCTACTAGATGTCACAATGTTATTCAGGAGGCACCGAGCAGCATTGTGCTTTTGGAAGGGTTTATAGTAAGGCCACATTTGGACTGTTCTGCCAGAGTACCAGAGGTGCATCATATTCATATTCTGGGGCAATTTCTTATTTTCAATGTGAGCTTAAAACCGCTATACTATTTGGCAATACCTGGCATCATCTAATTATTGTTGTGGGAGGGGCTATAGGAGGCCCAAGCCAACACGGAGCAACATCAACTCCCATACATGTAACTGGAAATGTAGGGTTGTGCACAAATTTCAGTTTTACTATTAAAGGATATCCGTGTCATGTAGGCAATCTGTAAGGTATTGTTCATAAACACGCCTGTGCATGGAATCAGTCCATTTGTGAATTGATCTTTATGCCATGTAATTGCTTAATTGTAGCTCATGGGATGTGAAGTACAAGAATGAGGTAGGTGTACAAGACCTGTTACATGACAGGTATAAAAACAAGGCTTCATTTCAGGGTGCCATTTCAAGGAACTAATCCTGAACACAGAAAAATAAATCATGTCCTTTTTTAAGCCCCAAAGACTCCTATTTGGAAAACAAGATTTAAATTTGCACTGAATGCCCGTCAAAACAACACAGCCTGTAATGTCAAGCCCTAGTTCAAATAGAAGCCAATTTGGAGAAACCGCACACCTCACAAACCCCAGCAGAGTTTCCTGGTGATCAGTGATGGGGGAATCGGCACTGCATTTAATAAAATTGCAAGGGCTTGCCCTGCTTAACTAAATTCCTGTGTGCCGCTGATCCTTCTACCTACCCTAGTTCAAATAGACCAAAGCAAACAATGAATGATGTCATTTAACTCCATAATACCAGGGATTTTTTCCACCAGAATCCTTGCTAATTGAGCAGCTTGCAGTCCATTGCATGGCAACAAGAAGCAGTAGCCTTTAACCCCTCCTGCACTGAAGGAGCGAATAAATAAACTTTAAATAAATAAATATAACTATTTTCCATTCGGTCACTGTACACAATTGTTAAAAAAGCAGCTTTGGCTATGCCTGGTCTACAAGATAATCGAAAGCATTACACTGCCTCCTTAAATACACACAGTACTTTGAATGTGTGGAAAAGGGCTTCATCCAAAAGAGGGTTCTGCTATGCTTCACATTTGCAAAGCCTAATGTTTACAGACACGGAGGATGTTTTCTGAGTTGTTTTTCTTATAAGGAGAAGGGAAAAACATCCTCTGTCTGTAGAATAAAACTTTAAGGCTCGTTAGAGGGCTCATGCCTCCTTAATGGTATTTCATTCATCATCAACAGGCATGAAAATATCACTAAAAAAATACTGTGAAACTGTGGTCTCTTCTTCTTCAGAAGCCACTTCATTGTCACTGGGTGCCTCGGGGGTGACCGTCTGACTGTCAGAGACCTATATATGAAAGAGAGGGCAAATCACAATAAAACTACAATAGCACAATGATGAAATATGCACTACACTGATTGGAGATGCAATAGCATCCATGAATCATAAAATCAAGAAAAACTGAACCAAAAGTTGACCTAATTTTTTTATTTACTGGGAACCTTTTAGTTTGGTTTGCTAATGAGCCACACCACAACTAAAGATGACCTTGTATCTCTGCCAGTAGAGCCTCAGCAGGACGAGGCTACACCACTGGATCTTTACTCAAGTGAGATGAAAATTAACGTTTTTTAGAGCATCAGAGAGCTTAGAGCATTAAACCCTTGAAGTAATAATTATGAAATGTACAGAATTTTAATCCATAACCTATAGCAACCAATGAGATGTTTGCTTTTATCGTTTTACCTGAACCAGATACATAAAAGCTGATTGCGCATTGGTTAAATGGAGTGCCTCATTTTTAACAAATTCTAGAATGGAAACGAACAAGGCAACCTCTCTTTTATGTTGCCTGGTGTGTGTATTTCAGTCTCGATTTTCAGCACCATAAACACAGAGTCCTAGATCACATGCACGTCTGGGTCTTTTTAATGTTTTTTTTATGGTCATGGTATTTTGTTGGGGGGGAACATTTAAGTGTGGTGAAAATGTTGCCGCCATGTGGATAGCTATGTCCTTCTTTCATGGTTTTAAATCTTGGGAGGTATGCGAGTGATAAAGCGTTAACCCATAAATAACCTACAAATATTTATGAATTGCGTTCAGGGGTTGAACCGTAAATTAATATTATGGGGATTTATATGCCTAGTTTCTTACAGTGCAGGCCTCCAAGTAGTGGACCATAAAGCTTGCAAACTTCCTTGGATTGGAAAAGTTACTAAAGTAGCAATCAGGGAATAAAAACAAAAAGAAGGAGAATCCACTTTGAGAAGCGACTGTGACAAATGCAGGAAGGAGACAAAGTGGTTTGTCATCAACATTTTTCCTACTTCACATGGCACAAGTGTTAAGCTGAGAGAGGAAAACCAGAGCATGATGAGGCACTTCTTTATATTAAAGGCCTCCATACATGGGCCGATAAAAACAGACCGTGCCGCTGATATCGCCCACCTCAATGTGGGCATATCGGGGAGAGATCCACTCATTTGGAGACATCGTCAAACGAGCGGATCTCCCTGTGTGTGGCCACCTTAAAGGTGGCCATAGATTCAAAGATTTTGCAATCTATTGGCGATGTTGCCAAACGAGCAGATCTTTCCCCGATATGCCATTAACAGGCATGGCTATATCGGGGGTAATCTGATTGTTCGGCCGTATGATCAGATTACAATGTGCCATGGGCTCCGGCGGGATCGGTCGGTTCAAAATCAAACCTGACCAAACGACCGATCTCTGCCGGACGAAAGATGACGGCACATGCCACACACGATCCGAAAATCGTACGAATCCTCGATTCGTACTATCGGATCTGTGTGTCTATCGCCACCTTAAGTCTTCAATATGAATCAGCAGCAGCTTATCCCTATTATGGCTGTGTGCCAACATCTAGGCAAAAGAAACTAGATATGCATTGCACTGGCTTAAAGGGCATGTAAAGTCTAAAATAGAATAAGGCTAGAAATGCTGTATTTTGTACACTAAATATAAACACGAACTTACTGCACCACAAGCCTAATCAAACAAATAATTTATGCTTTCAAAATCGGCTACACCATCTTCTAACTTTGTTAAACATCTTTGCAAGACTAAGACTGTGCACATGCTCAGTGTGGTCTGGGCTGCTTAGGGATCGTCATAAAAAAGCTGCTTACGTTCTGCATGGCTGGGAAGTAAGGCGGGGGCTCCCCCTCCTGTTCATAAGTATGATTGTTTCCCTGCTCAGCAGTTAGGGACCATCTGACAATTCCTATCCACAGCAGTAAATGAAGGGAGAATTTCACTGTATACAGTCAGGTTTCTTATAAAAACTGTACACATGTTTTAATTAAAGTATATTGGAGATAGGTTTCTTTTTCATTAAAGAAAGTAAAATGTGATTTTATTTTTTTGCCTTTACATGCCCTTTAACCATTACTGTGGACAACTTGGTCCCTGTGCTGTATACTTCATGTTTAATATTGAATAGACACCAGGCAGAAAAAATACAGATTTTCCTGCTTTTAACACTTACTTCAGAGACAGAGACATCTTGGGACTGAACTTCTGCTGAGGAAGGCTTTGTGCACACATTTGGTTCAAGCACACTATTTTCCATGTTGATTGGTTCATTTGCCTTAGTCTTGCTTTTGCAAACCAGTGATAAAAATCCCAATGGCATCCTTCCAGGCCTAATAAAATGTAAGATTTATAACTGTGAGAAGGCATTCTAGTGCAAGTAGAGAAAGACAAATACAGCATTTGGACATCTGCAAAAACACAAAATAAACAGATAACTTTCATGGGAACAACTTTCATGGGAACAACAAAGAATAAAGGATCATTTAGTACACGAGAAATACAGTTTTATTGATCTTGAGTCTCTGGTCATAGAAATACAGCCACAGTAAGCGGGTACAGTCATAATACCTTTTTAAAGGTTCGGAAGTTGAAGGTGTGTTTGTAGAGGAGAAATGCAATGCATCACTAAATGCATCTTGTTCGCTTTTGGCATCTCGAGCTTCAATGGGTGTCAGTGAATCGAGTGATTCGCTATCAGTGGTCTCTTCTGGCAATGTTTCCATCCCACTGAGGGCATCTTCACTCAGCTGCGAGTCCTGTGAGGGCTCTGTAACAATGTCACACATCACTTCTGGGGGGCTTATTTCCTGTGTATAGGGAATGCTGATCTCGGGAGAATTCAGTGCTAGACGTTGGGGTAAAAAGAAATGTAATGTCACCAAATTCAACTTATTTTGTAGCAATTCAGTACAGTCCTGGAAACACTGGGGTCATTTATCAACACTGGGCAAATTTTCCCATGGGCAGTAACCCATAGGGATGCACCGAATCCACTTTTTTGGATTTGGCCGAACCCCTGAATCCTTCGTGAAAGATTCGTCTGAATACCGAACCGAATCCGAACCCTAATTTGCATATGCAAATTAGGGGTGGGAAGGGGAAAATATTTTTTACTTCATTGTTTTCTGACAAAAAGTCACGCAATTTCCCTCCCCAACCCTAATTTGCATATGCAAATCAGGATTCAGATTCGGTTCAGCCAGGCAGAAGGATTCGACAGAATCCGATTCCTGCTGAAAAAGGCCAAATCCAGAACCGATTCCTGGATTCGCTGCATCCCTAGTAACCCATGGCAACCAATCAAATTGCTGCATTCATTGTTCTATTTGCAGCTGGCTTTAAAAAGCTATTCACTGATTAGTTGCTATGGGTAACTGCCCATGGGCAAATTTGCCCAGTGTTGATAAATGAGCCCCACTGGGTTTTATTTTATTACACAGGGGAAACAAACTCATGGCCTCAATTAATCAACTAGCAGATTATGTCTCTGTCTAAAATTAAACAGGCTCTGGTAATGGCAAATGCTGAAAAAGGCAATACTGGGACAAAGTAAATTTACCTTCAGTTTCACTGTCATCAGAGGATACTTCCGGCTACAAATAAAACAGGACAATTAGAATTTTAATAAAGGCTGCTTGAAATCCATTTTTCTATTAGCATATAGAATATGGCATTGCATTAGACAAATACAAAGAAAATAAAAGGCATAACAGCCCTTTAACCCATTGCTTACCTTATCGCACATCAGCAGGGCTTTCTTGACTGGATGAGATTCATCATCTTGGTTGCTGGCCGTTCTCTTACTGGGAGCTGAAGAGGATGACCAAGAGAAATTACTTTCCTCACCGGAAGTAGAACTCTGCTCAGATGACAATGGTAATGAAACCTCCGCTGACTCAGAGCTGTCAATGAAATTCAACAATTAGTGTTTAGTGAAAACTATCAAAAGTGGCCAAAGCTTCCCCAAGAGGAATTTACTTTGAGTTCTAAAACAAAGACAGTGGCTACTAAGACTGAAATTGGCCATTTCTCACCTGTTGCTTTGTGTCAGAGTTAAAGGTTGAGAAGAGCTCGGGCTGATCCGCATAGGCGCAGGAAGAGGTTCCCCAGAGATTATTGAATCACAGGAGAATGAACATTCTGGATTTATTGGAATCTCAACGAGAGTCAGAATAAAGGTTGCTTCTTCGGCAGGGCATTCATTTACACCTAGATTTGCCAATAAAGAATAATCTTAATGCTAGCCCCTTCCATTTTAGTTTTATTTTCGATATATTGGTAGAGCATATATTAGGAGTTGGTATTGAACAATAATACTCATTATATTACAGTAGTACTCAATCATAGCAACTGCAGCTTCAAAGCCTGGTAGACAGCAGATAAAGCATAGCTTAATAATAATTATAATAACACCGCAGTTGCACATCAGTTTATTAACCTTGTCTGCGGCTATTTAAAGCACAATACAGAATACAAATAGACCAGGCCAATTTAAAAGCAAAAAATGGCTAAGTGTGGGTTAATTGTAGGCTCAATTCTGCAGTGCACACCCCTGCCACAGGTGTAATAGCGATAAGCATCAGGAAAACAGGAACTGTGAATGAGCCACTGAAGCAGTACTAGCTGCAAAAAGTGTTTATTCAAACCTTTTTGAATAAACACTTTTTGCAGCTAGTACTGCTTCAGTGGCTCATTCACAGACCAGGCCAATTTGCTCCTTTAAAGTTTCAAGTGTATATCCAGAATCAGGGCTGATCCTATCAAATGTGGGGCCCAATTGGGACCATGTTGGCGGGGCCCCTAGACAAAGTGTTGCTGGCTACTGACACAGCAAGTATTTAGGAAAATAAGGGCATACAGGCACAAAATAGAAAGGAAAGGGGCAGACAAGGTAAGAGAGTGAGAGGGATGAAATAGGGGCACATAATAGGGGCACACAGGGTAAGAGAGAGAGGGAGGAAATAGGAGATTGACTGGGCCAATTAGTTTGGGGCAGGCTGGGCCGATTCAGCTTGGGAGCAGGCTTGGTTGGATTGGGGGCAGGCAGGGCCTATCAAGGTTGGAGGAAAGCTGGGCCTATTAGAGTTGGGGGCAGGCTAGACCTATGGAGTTGGGGATAGGCTGGCTTATCAGAGTTGAGGGTGGGCTGGACCTATGGATTTGGGGATGGGCTGGACTCTCAAAGTTGGGGGCAGGCCAGGCAGCATCATGTGCTGAGGGAAATATTATCTGTGCTGCCCTGTGGTGCGGGGCCCCCAGAGGTGCGGGGCCCAATTGGTCCAATTGGCCTAAGGCCGGCCCTGTCCAGAATACCTACAAAAGGCAAGGTACAATTACTGTTGATGCAAGAAATATAAACCGTCACAAGTCTCCTGGAATGACACATTGTTTTTGGGTAGAGGTTAATACTCGAGGCCAAAAGCCATCCCCCAGCAATTTCAAGAGCAGCAACAGCGCTCTCTATAAAAGCAATTCTGCCACTCCAGTCTGGGAGGTAAGCATGGGGGACGGCAGCAATGTATAAGTGGAATCTGAATTACTATTTTTGAGTAATTCAGGAACCCACATCTTAAAACGGAGCCAAAAGAATAATAAATATTTTTGCAATCAACAAGATTGTGATTAAATCTACCTGACATGTTCTCACCGTCAGGAACAATAGTGTTCTGCAAAACGTCTTCACTCTGTAAAAGAGAACCAGAGATATACTACATTTAAAACATAGAACCGACACTTTCACACACTCACTGCCACCCCCAACAAAGACAACACAAAGAAGACAAAACAAAATCAATAGGGAAAGGATACAATTAAAAAGTTAAATTCTTCCTTATTACTCCAATATTCACAAGTATATTTCTACATATTTCCAGTATACGCCCAAATCAACGCTTAGCATAAACAAGTTAATTTAGACTTTTCTTCTAACTTATCCTTACACTGTCTGATTGGAATAACCAGATAAGAATATCAGAGCATCTTGTAATAGAAATGACGCATTACAAAAATAATGAATGAATGAATTACAGCTTTTTTGCATATTGAAACAGTGAATAAAATGTAAAATAACATGACGCCTGTAAATCACCCGCTCAAATAGAACATCACATGTGGCTTCAGACAGGGCAGCACTTTGTCCTGAAAGACTTACATCAGGAGTTTGAGAATCAAAACATTCCAGCAAAATGAAATCTGACTCGGTTGTTCCTACAGATCCATCAAGGCTCTCAGCTGCTGGCTGCATTTTGGAAGGATCACCATTATTCTCTTTAAATCTGTAATAAAATAAACACACTTTCCGTTAATGCAGGAAAAAAAAACTATTTCACAACTATCATTTCATGAGCATTAAATGGCTATATCACAAAAAGATTTATGCAGCCGTTTATGCTGGCCAAAGTGCCCTTGCCAGGGTCTATTGTAACTGCTTCAGTTTCAGATGGTTTACATTGTAGTCAAAAGGAGAGGTTTCAGTTAACTCAGCCTGTGTGTGCACCCTGTAAAATCTGGAAAAGGTATGCAGCGAACTCCAAGTGGCTGCCTGGCAAATCTGGTTTGCCGACGCCTCGACACAGGAGGTGCTGAGGGACTGGGTACAGTGGGCCTGAACCCTTAAGGCTGGTGTCTGTTGTGGACTACACTCCAGATGTGGTTGGGGAAAGGTCCGCCCTACTATGGTCTCTGTGGTTGAAGTCGACATGAAATCACGTTCCGGACTCTGAGGGATCAGTATGGAATGGTCCAGATTGTGACGGTCTAGCTTCATGTGTCTCAGGATCACAGTCTGTAAGGGTTTGGTGTATGGAATCACATTGGGAATCACATTGTTTCTTCCGACTGTATGAGGGAGAGGCATTGGTTGATACAGGTGATCTTGTCTGGTGTGAGGAAGATTCGTTGCCTCCTGGAGTCTATGAATAGGCCCAGGTACTCCTGGCACTGTGACTGGGAGAGGCTGGAT
The DNA here is from genome assembly GCA_038501925.1 of Xenopus petersii. Classification (NCBI taxonomy): domain Eukaryota; kingdom Metazoa; phylum Chordata; class Amphibia; order Anura; family Pipidae; genus Xenopus; species Xenopus petersii. The sequence continues at coordinate 176,281,586 of CM076673.1, read as the reverse complement.
CTTTTGTAGTTGATTATCCATCCCATTTTGGAGGGTGTGCGGAGACTGTGAATGTGTGAGTGATTGCCAGTTCTTCCAACAGTGCCTTGATCAGCAAATTGTCTAGGTAAGGTATCTCCCTTAAGCCTCGGATCCTGAGGTGTGCCAGTCCTGCTGGGGCTGTGGGGATGTTCTAGAGTGGCTTGTAGTCCTGGCCATGCACTCCCAGGGTCACCAGGAAAAATCCTTTCTCCTACTGAGGACACTAAAAGAAACCTGGAGATTGAAAGAAGCAGGCAGTGTCCTTTCTCCAGCTGCTGGATCGACATCCCCATGGTGCCTGTGCCCCCCCCCCCCCCAATGTAGGGGAAGAAAAAATGTGCCAATAGTGAAATAGTTTTTATTGTAAGAAAGAGGAATCGGATTCTCACGTGTGTAGGTGGGGATCAACCACTTCTGCCTTTGTTGCAGGTGCTTCCAAGATTTCACCTGATGGAAAGCCTTCATGTATGGTGTCCATCTCAGAAAAGAGAGATTGTGAGCCAATATGATCTAGGTGCTGGAGGTCACTCTGGGTCTCACCACTACAACAGACATCCTCCTGCAAACTTGGAGACTCTTCTGAAAATTAAAATAGATATGATAGATATAGATAATTATATAATTAAAATATAAAATGTCAGCATTCCCAAAGCATGGAAGAGATGTACCGGTATCTGTTTTTCAAGCACAGTAATACTGCAGGAGTTTTGGGAGTACTACAGGGATAATTGCATAGTTTTGGTTAAAACTCTTGTTTAAAAAGGGCATGAGGGTGTCCCAATGTCAATTTCCCAAGAAGGGAGATGGACCCTATCCTGAGACAGACACATTCAGAAAGTATGTTTTCTAACGAAACTTCTGGAGCCCAAAGGCTTTATTCTGTTGGCTACTATAAGGCCTTCACTGCTTCGTCTACATTTCTCTATTAGTAGAACAGCAAGTAAACTGGAAAGAAAGGCAACATACCATGAATTCTCGACTGGAAGACAGGATTTCCCATAGAGATTAAAGCCATAGCAGCTTCTGTGCTTCCATCACTACAATCTGCAACAGACAAATAACCAGTAAATGTAAAGGCATCTTTTCCGTCATTGAATTGAAAATTAGCCCTTTGCTTTCTGAAAGAAACCAACAGACCTACCTATTTTTGTTTGCTGGTAGAACACACAAATAATGACGGGTGAATCTGTCCCATTTCGTTTTGCCAAAAATTGGCAGAATGGGAAAATTTTTCAAAATGCATTGAAGTCTATGGACTCATCACTACACACAAATTGTCCGATATTTGAAAGAGATTCTATCAGTGTATCCCTTAAGCACAATTTCTTCTCACACAGTCAACCCAGCATATGGCAACGGGGCATTATGAATGCAACTAATTGTAGCACCAATCTAACTTGTCTGTTCATGACAAACAAGGGAAAGTTGTGCTCACCACTAATTTTTAAAACCATTAGGCGGAGGTCCAAGAGGCTGTGGCCACAAAATTCACATAGACAAATACAAGAGTCCTCTGCACTCAACCCATATAAGACATTTAGACATTTTGTGCCTTAAGCTATCAAAACATGCCTTACCCTTTAAACAAAACAGGGATTGTTTGTCCATATATTGCAATATATTTAAGCTGGCCAACTACGTCAAAGTCATCCCATATCTGGCCAGTCCTATGCTCAATTTTCATCTGATTCATTAAGAATTCTATTGCTTCAAAGTTTTACCTGCAACTTACTTGCTGCTTTCAAAGTAAAACTCCCAAACTTGGCTGCCCTTTTATTGGCCTTAATATATTGATAATGGCTTGAGTGCAGAGGACCTCTTGTATTTATCATCCAGTTATGACCAAGCCTTACTGCTTTCTTAATGAGCTCCAAGACCAATAGTTAACTAATCAGTGTAAAAAAAGCCTTTTAACATCCAACATGAACAGCTACATAGTCACAAGTTTATTCATTGCAGAAGGGAACTAGCCTCAAGATATTGGGTTATAGGGGTAAAACTATAATTTAATCTGCCAACACAAATCTTGGGCCAAACTGTTCAGTACTGGTCTAAATCCGCTCTTTTGAAAATATTGCAAACAACTAACCACAAATAAGAATATAAAAACAAATTCAACAAACCATGTCCACATTTTGTACCTTCATCATAACGAACGGCTTCCGAGTCCGTAGCCTAGAGAAAATAAAACAAACCATGAAAATTCATGTAGTGCTAAAAACATGCCATTGACACCAATGCACAAGCTATTTGTTCATGTACACAAAACACTTACATAATGCGATAGCTGATCAGACATTAGAAGAGAATTCGAATTTTGCCTTTCTCCAGATACTGGATCATTATTCTGTGTTTCAGGGATCGTGTGAGAATCCAAAACATACAATGGGATTTCAAGCTGTATTCAATACAGAAAACACAATGAAAATAAACTAAGTTAAAATCGCATGGTTTGTAGAATGTAGAATTTTTGCCACAAAAAAAAATTATATATACAAAATATATATATATATATATATATATATATATATATATATATATATATATATATATATATATATATATATATATATATATATATATATATATATATATATATATATATAATATTCAGCCCTATAATATTCAGCCCTTTGCAATTAATACATTTATTTTTACATATTATAAGACCTCAGAGTGCGGATCTTTTGCAGTGAATGGAGATAATTTGTTGACCCTGCACCCAGGCATATTTATTATCTTTATCGAGAGTGCCGGCATCTCGTGGACATAAAGCAGAAAATGGCTGATGAATCTTACAATAACGAACTGGCCAGCTGTGCTATATCAGAGAGGACATATATGATAGTTACTTTGAAATATTAATAATTCAGTAACAAAATATGAAATAAGACAGGGTGAAATATGGCAATACCTCTTCTACAGTCTCCTCGATTTCAGCAGGGCCATGCTTTAGGGAACGTAGGCTGAAAGGAACAAATACTGGTGCTTGGTTCACCTTATCAGGGGAAAGATTAAAACTTTCATCTTTAAAGTATAACTCCTCATCATCATCATCTTGTTCTTCCCATCGAGAAGCCCTGAGCTTCACCAGGGCAGTTCCTTTCCTGGATATTGGCTTTACCACTTTAATTTTGCTGCCATTAGACTTCATGTTTTGTGCATTCTTGTCCTTTTCCAAATCGGACAAATTCTCTGGCCCTTTGGGCTGTACTGGAGGTCTTTCTGGTACTGAATTCTTTACCTTTCGTCCAAATCTACATAAGGAAATAAAAATCATTTAAAGAATGGAAAATCAGATGTGCAAAAGAGCATTTTAAGACAAAGGCATATTTGTTGCTCCTGTCTACCCCTGTAAGCTATCCATGCTAACACTTTATATGAAAAATTCCCGAATTTGGCAGTTTTTATGGCCTGATACAGTTTTAAATTGGGGTTTCCATAAATATAAGGGAAAAGATGAATAAAAAATAAAAATCGAGGATTACAAATAATAAAGATTACATTTTGAATTGGGTTTATGAAATAGCTGAATGGCCTTGTATTAGTTAATTGGATTATAGAAAAGGTTAGGTGTATTGCCTTGTAATAATAAAAATAACTAGGTGGCCCTGGCATACGGTTAAATCAAAACAAAGTACCCTGGAATATGTATGGGGATAGCTGTTCAGGTATAAAAAGGATGTGACCTAGCACAGCCACACCTCCTCTGATGAAGCACCCAATGGAGTGAACTGAGTCAGGAGAGAGTATGCAAGACAGAGGGATGAAAAATGCATTGCTTGATACAATGTTAAAAAAAAAAAATCATGTGATATGCTGTGATTGTGCTGTGCTTGGATAATATTTATTTTTGTCAAGGATTATGCTGAAGTTCTTTAAAACAGCTAGGATCTAGACCTAAGTCAAGGTTTCTTGTCATGTATCTCATATTGCAGCTCTTTATACTTTTTGGGAAGAGACTGGCACCTTTGCCAGGTGCCACTTAGGAAGCTGTTCATGTCACACCTACATTTAGTTCTCCTTCCGTCCACCAATTAGCAAATAGACTTCTCTTATAGGAAACCTTGCTATCCCTACTTTCCTACTGAGAGGGTTTTAGTTCATTTTACTTGGGTTACCAGCACATCTTTGGCTTTCAGGAATCATGGCTCTACAATCATTTTTGTTAGCACCTGTTTTTCATACAGTAGTAAAATGGCAGCAGGTCCATCTGTATATTCCACAAAATTGGATTCAAAAAGTGAGTAGCTTGATAAAAGACCAGTGTTGGTCTGAAACGTTGTTGGTGCCTGGGTCAGAACCCTTAATTAAATAACGTTTTTTTTAAAGAATATCACTTTTTGATGGTGTGGGCTAATACTATTATGAGGAATTATGGCAAGTAGCTTTGTAAGGTAGCCACAGGGCCAGCTGTCAAGTTGTACAAATTTGGCACCAAAACATACTTCAGCATGGTGGTGCATTGGGCTGTCACATTGTAATTTTCTTTTGTGGCTGCCTGGCTTCCTCCATAAAATCTTAATTGCTTTGGAATATACCCATTGTTCGGTGTACCCCAAACTAATTAGTAATTAAATTAGGAATTATATTTTAGTCACAGTTGCGTTAAGGGGTTACTCATCTCTGAGTTAACTTTTACGATGATGTAGAGAGTGATATTTTAAGATAATTTACAACTGGGTTTAATTTTTTTATTTTTAGTGATTTTGGCATTATTTCACTTTTTATTCAGCAGAAGTGAATTTTTATGATTTTTTGCAGTCTGGATGCTATGGTCCAAATAACCCTGGCAACCCATGTATTAATTTGAAAAAGAGACTGGAATATGAACAGAAGTGGGCCTGAATAGAAAGAGGATTAAAAAAAATAGCAATAAATTTGTATCCTAACAGAGCATTTGTTTTTTTAGATGGGGTCAGAGACCCCTGTTTGAAAGCAAGGAAAAGTGAAAGGCAGGCAAATAATTAAACTATAACAAATTGAAAAGCTGCTTAGAATTGACCATTCTAGAACATACTAAAATTTAACTTAAAGGTGAACCACCCCTTTAATTCCTTGCAGCCCTATAAGTAGCGCCAATAACTTGTACATGTATCTTGGGACCTAGGGCATTCTGGATAAGAGATCATTCCGTTATTTCGATCTTCATACCTTAGGTCTACGAGAAAAACATTAATTAAACCCAATAGGCTGGTTTTGCTTCCAATAAGGATCAGCTATATCTTAGTTTGGATCAAGTACAAGCTACTGCTTTATTTCTACAGAGAAAAGGTATTCATTTTAAAACATTTGGATAAAATGGAGTCTATGGGAGACGGCCCTTCCATAATTTGGAGCTTTTCGGATAATGGGTTTCCGGATAACTGATCCCATACCTGTATACCAACATTCCAGAAGGTACTTGTGAAGTAATCCTACACTTAAGTTAAGGAGAAATAAGCCGACTTATTAGACAGCACAGTTTGCACCACTCCAACTTTACCTTGTTCGTGTAACTGAAGTATTCTCTTGCCCCTCAATATCCAACGAACCACAGTCACTTTCTCTCTCCGACAAGCTGCTTCGTGCCTCAGCTTTCTCAGAAGAATGGATTTTCTTGGGAGGTAATTCAATATTGCTTTTATCGGCTGCTTTCCTTTTGTGAGTTGGTGGTTTTCCCAAGACATCAGTTACATGGCTTGCATTCTTCTGTAGAAATAGACACATACAGACAGGTAAATCAAAGAATAGTGCACAGTGAAGCAGCAATCTCAAGAACAGGCTAGTTCTAACAAAAATGTTATAGTTATTATTTGAAGTGGTTTATGTATTTTTTTGTATCACCTGCAATGCAGTGTGTGCCGTGCATTGTGCCTGTCTGTGGAAACTACTCAACAGGACAGTGGGTTGTGTCAGTGTAGGAAAACAAAGCACATTAAGGGGCAAATTTACTTATGGTCGAATATCGAGGGTTAATTAACGCTCGATATTCGACTGGCGAATTGAAATCCTTCGACTTCGAATATCAAAATCGCAGGATTTACCGCAATTCGTTCGATCAAACGATTAAATACTTCGAATCATTCGATTTGAAGGATTTTAATCCATCGATCGAACGATTTTTCTTCGACCTAAAAAAGCTAGCAAAGCCTATGGGGACCTTTCCCCATAGGCTAACATTGACTTCGGTAGGTTTTAGGTGGCAAACTAGGGGGTCGAAGTTTTTTTTTTTTTTTTTTTTTTTTTAAGAGACAGTACTTCGACTATCGAATGGTCAAATAGTCAAACGATTTTTAGTTCGAATTGTTCGATTCAAAGTCAATGGTCGAAGTAGCCAAAACAAAATTTGAAATTCGAAGTTTTTTTTATTCTACTCCATCACTCGAGCTAAGTAAATGGGCCCCTAAATGAGGATCAAACCACATGCAAACCTGCAGTACCATTCTCAGTGCAATCAAATTTATATTTCGTACCAAAGGAAAGTCTAAGCACAGTCATTAACTCTTTTTTAATAATAGTAATAATAATAATACAGGTATGGGATCAGTTATCCAGAAAGTTCTGAATTACAGAAAGGCTGCCTCCCAGTAACTCCATTATAATCAAAGTATTCATATTTTTAAAAATGATTTCCTTTTTGCTGCAGTAACAGTAGCTTGTACATGATCCAAACTAAGGTATAATTAATCCTTATTGGAAGCAAAACCAGCCTATTGGGTTTCATTAATGTTTACATGATTTTCAAGTAGCCTTAAGGTACAAAGATCCAAATTACAGAAAGATCAGTTATCTAGAAAGAACCAGCACCCAAGCATTCTGGATAACAGGTCCCATTTCTGTAATAATAATAATAATAATGTACATAGATAATCCATTGCTGCAAGCCAAGATCAGCATATAGACAGAGTGTCCTTACCAAAGGCACACACTCGGTTACTCCACCCGCATTTAATTTGGATAAAGCAGCCTTAGTCTGGTCCCCTCCTGGGCTCTCTTTCATGTAGGACACATTTACCAAGTTTGGTTTCCGTCGAAGTGTCCTTCCCCTCCTTAGGGGCGCAGGTTTTATTGCTGGACTCGAGTTCTGTTCCGTGGTAAAACTGCATTTTAAGAATGAAAGAACGATCAGATGTTGGTTAATGCAATTAAGACATGCTTTTGAAACGTTTTACACCAATCCTTAACACCCCTCTGAAGAGTGAAATTTTCTGTTTATGCCACTTTACTATGAATATTCAGACACCTGCTTTTGTCTTATGATCTAAACATAAAAGCTTATTACAGTAACAAAATCACGAATCATGGATATGATGGCTTCCCAAGCACTTGCTATAGCCGCAGCATATATAAATGCCAGGTTTCTTATATTATTTCCTATCCAAATCAGTGCACTGTTTGAAAGGATCATTTAGAGTTTTCTATGTCTTCTTTGCATTTCTGTAAAGGAAATATTGCAGTGTAATATAATACTGGTGCAGGTAGCAACAGCGGGGGTAATGCCCTAGACTAGCAAATATCCCACACAGAGCAATACCATAAAGCTATGTCAGCATAGGTATTTCCTTGTACTATGCCCAATTCACAATAACAAGAGGGGCAGCACTCAAAGGACAACATTATTTATTGTAGTTAGCAAAGCCTGATACAGGATCCCTGTGGATCAGCAAGCACAGGGGGAAATTACAGGGAATTTCCATAGGTGAGTCTGGAGAGGCCATGTTTGTTCCTTTCAATTCACCACAAAACATGTTAAGTCCCCTTTAATTAAAGTGATCACGCAGAGGAAACCCAATAGCTTCCTAATCCCACAATTTACCTTCCAGGTGCCTCAGGTAATGCACATGGAGAGATGTCCTGGTCTCCTGCTCCATTCCTTGATGAGCCTAGAGGAGACACACTTGTAGATTGATGTTCCTCAACAGAAAGCTGCTCACTGGAATCCGAATCTCTGCTTTTGGCGTCAGTGCCTGAATCAGTTTTTGAGTCACCTGTCTTCAAGAAATATGTAATCTATATGTTACTAAAACAGAATTGCTGCCTTGTTAAGGTTTATTAAGGAGAAGCTTCTTCTACATACATGTACCAATTCTAGAATGCTAGAAAGAATATTTTCCAAATAAATAATCACCATAAAACGAGGCATTTGAGCACTAAAATTGTGTTCCTGACAAGGCTGGAAAAGCTGGAAAGCTAGGGACAAAAGCAAGGGTCAATATATCCACACAACTACTAATGACTTTCTTGCCACCTAAAGTAAAGGGTTGCTCTTGTTCCTGATGCAAAAAAAATTCAAGAAACCCGAGCCATCCAAACATCTTTTTATACAGAGCTCTGAGTTTTCATTTATTTATATAATTTTTGGTTTCATCCACCTGATATCCAACGCTCCTCCTTCAGGTCAGGAGAGTAAATCTTTACTATAGGAAAGGCTGAGGTACTAGCTTATCAGGTGTGGGAGCAGGTGATTGGGAGACATGGTCTACCGATGTGCAGGTCAACAAAAAGTTGACACACACCCCTCACCAATCAGCCTACATCCATTGTGAACTCTATATGACCCAGCAGAGCCATATCTACCAATATACCAACCATCTTTGATGTCACTGAATGGGGCAGAGCAATGGTGACAAGAGAATATACAGTAAATGTGACAGCTAGGTGGAATCAGCACATAACAATGTCACCACTGAAGTGGGCAGAGTTTGCTTGTAACTGCAAAGGATGTGTGTTTGCAGGCCCAAACCTACCCCAAGGGATTCAGGATGGCCTGCAAATCACGAATATGGTCAGTACCAAATGAAATGCTATATAAGGGAGGAAAATCAAAAGTTAAACACACTCCACCTGTACAATTCAAAAAATAAAAATATGTAGTTTATGTAATATACTACATATACTAATACTTAGACTGTAAGCTCTATGGAGCAGGGACCTCCTTCCCATTATGTCTCTTACCATATAGCACAAGCTTTTTGTCCTAATAGGAGTCTGTATATATCTATAAAAAATTCTCACTTAGTTAGGACTGAAGCATGGACACTGCCTTGTAACTAAAAGTGTCTTTTTTTATTAGAGTTAGAGTTCAGTTGTGCAAAACAGGTGTGTGTGTGTGTGTGTGTGTGTGTATTCACTTGGGATCAAAATGCAAAAGAGTGTATTTAAAAAATTCACAAACCATCTAAATACGTTCTTTTGCATTTTGAACCAGAGTGCCGCTTCTTTATTTATAAGGACTGTTTCTACGATTGTGGGGTGATGCGGCAGAGCACCGGGACACTGATCGAGTGGCGAGTGTGCTGAGGCGCTCTTTTGTGTATATATATTATATTTACACGACACACTAATCTTAGTTATACAAATTAAACATCAACGGTTACAAAAACAAGTAGTATGAAGGCAGTGCCACACCTTGTATATTTAAATATACGTCTGGCACTGTAGCTGTAATACAATTGCCACTGCATTTTTTGGATTTATATTCAAATAAATATCACCATCATTTACCTCTTCATCACGTGCAGGTTTGATTACAGGAGACGCTGCCTTCTTGGCTATAGCTCGCAGCAGGTTTGGTATGGGACGCTGAAAACGACCCCTCAGAGTTGATGGTTGAAGGGAAGGACTTGATCTGTTGTTTGCATTCACAGATTGCTGTCTGACAGTCAAAGAGTTAGATGTCCATGAGAATTAAAATATATTGCTGATATGCAATATATAAGATAGTGAATAGGGCCTTTAGGTATTATCTGCCTAAAAATGTCCAGTAATGGTGGCTAGGTTAAAATGTAACAAAGGCCCTATCATTTATTTATTTTTTTATTTTATTTTTTTTGTTCGTTTAACTGAATATATTTTTTTGCTTGTGTGTCTTCTTTTGCCCCTTTATTCTAAAGGCTTCATGTACCGGACACAGAGAATGACACTAAAATTGCGGCTCTTTCTTCACAATGCAGATCAAAATGTTTGTGGATGACGAAAAAAAAGGCATTTATGTCCCCCCCACAAATCAACAGGTCAGGTAACAATTCTGGATAAGGAAAATATTTTCACCCAAAAGGCAGCTTTCTGTCCCAGGAATGTGGACTGGGGCTAAACCTTTGGCACCAGCTCTTCCCTCTGTGACAGGAGAAACACTGCCTTCTCCACTGGCAAGAGAGTGTCAAACTGTACTTGTATGGAAGACAATACCAAAAAAGAAGAAGTCATTTGTAACATCTGTCATGTAAATGCGAGTCTCTCTGCTTGTGACCCAGCAGTAAGCACAAGGTGATCCAGACTGTAATGAATTAATATGTTGGGCATATTACGGGAATATGTTCATCATTATTTACAGTTCATATATAATGCAATAAAAAAAAAACTAAAGGCAACAGTATTCTGTATTTTGAAGGCTTCTGATAATTTTAATCCTTCATCTGTAAATTTATTTCAAGTCTGCAGACTTACTGGGGCATATCCTCTTGTTTAAGGCCTGGTTTAGAATTGTTTTGAACATCCTCGCTACCCAATTGAGATGCTTCAGAGTCCTCAACCAACACACTCCAATTTTCTGGCAGCTCTGGCATCACCATCATTTCAGCCTGAAAGTTAATTTAAAAAAAAAAAAAGGGGGCAATTTAGGAACTTATGCTAATGGAGAAATTGCCACGTGCAAAGTTAGCCTTTAATGAGTGGAGCGCTATGGTGTTACCTCTGTAACGGTGGGTAAATCTGTCTCTGCAAGTTCCATGCTGCGGTCACTAGCAGCTGTGCCGTTTCCATCAGAGCTTAACTCTTGGGCTTCCTTCTTGGCCGTGCCTGCTGCTCGCCCTATATTTGGTTTTGGTTTTTGAAATCTACCCCTTGTTAACACTGCTGGTTTCAGTGGCTCTTGCTTTCTGATTTGCTGTGAATTATTGCTAAACCACAGAGAAAAAAAGATGGATTAGAACTTTGTGGCATGCTTTGGCACCAATGGAAAATTCTCTAGATACAGAGGCTTCACAACAAACCAGGAAAGAAATATTTGAATATTTAACTAAAGACTAACAAGCACCCACACTAGTTTCTTTAACAAGACCTATACAGGCATAGGACCAGTTATCCAAAACACTTGGTACCTGGGGAATTCTGGATAAAAGCATCTTTCCATAATTTGGATTACCATACTTTAAATCTACTAAATAATCAATCAAACATTAAATAAACACAAGAGGCCCGTTTTGACACCAATAAGGATTAATATTCACAAGTACAAGGTACTATTTTATTATTACAGACAAAAGAGAAATCATTTTTAAATGTTTTTAATTATTTGATTAAAATTGAGTCTATGGGAGATGGCCTTCTCATAATTCTGAGCTTTCTAGATAATTGGTTTCTGGGCAACAGATCCTATACCTGGGTTCTCAGAATGTCAGTGGGCCATTAAATTGGATATAATTTTAAATGTCTCCTCTAATCAAAACTTCAAAGAACTTCTCCACTACAGATACCGAATGTACAGGCTCATAAATACTGTAAAAACTGTAAAACCCTTTCTTAATTCATTTTCTCCAACCTATTGAAACAAAAGGAGGTTACAGGGAACATGAGAAAACCAGGACCCCAGTTGCTTTAACTGGGGACAATTCTTGCTGCTCCTCAGAAGTACTCTTTTGAATTCAATATAATAAATATATAATTTTTTAAAGCTCCAATTAAAAAAAATATTTTTTTGGACCAATAACTTTTGCATTCTTACAATTCAGAGTTTTTCACAGGGTCATCTGGTTCCATATTTCTTTGATTACCATCTGCTTCTGCTTTAATCGTTGGTGTTGGGTTGAGTTTCTCTGGACAGGAACTTGGTGAGGAGCAAGAAACTGCAGATACTACGCCTGCTGCACTGCTTTCTTCTGTTGAGAAGACATCCAGCGCATAGTCTTCAGGCTAAAGGAAAATACAATCCTTAATCCACTACAAATGTAAAAACAGACTTTCAATATAGGAAGGTTACAGTGTTTTATATTAAGGAAAGACTATGGGTGTCTTCAGACATCAGTAAAAATGTATTCATGTGACAAAGATTTTTTACCAAAATGGTCAACTAATACCTGTCAGGGGCAGCTTCAGCCACTTATTAGTGCAAACAAATATGCATGCTCTTAAATAACAGGTTGTTTATTAAGTCTGCTTCCAGCTAATATATCCCATCAGTGTTAGGAATGTCACTGGCCAACATGAAGAAGCAGGACCATACCTCCTTTCTAAACCCTGCAGAATCCAATCCTTTAGTTGGCAGAACAACTAAAGGAATAACTGAAAGCTAGGGCATTCTGGTCTCAAGATCATTATCCCTCAAGATAAAGATAATTGGTCTTACTTTTCCAATGGCAGAAGGCTCCTCTATAGTCTTAACAGTATCCTTACTGGCTGCCTTGAAAAACTGGGTATCTGCTTTGACTTCTTTTTGTCCTTTTCTGGCAGATAAACTCAACAGATTTGGCTTTGGCCTGTGTAGTCTTCCTCTCAGTGAGGGTGAGGACATAACAGAGGAAGGTGTGCACGCCTCTTGAGACGCAGACCCATGCATTCTATACAACAAACAGAACAAAACAAAAGAATAAAAATCATGGTGACATCACCGTGCATTTAGACATTTTTCAGTTCATTCAAGCTGCTTAGACATAATACAATACTGTATGCTCTGATTATACGAGAGCTTCTGAAAAGGAAAAAGTGAAGGAAACCACCTTAATACAGTACTGTTTAATAAAAACAAAAACAAGGAGCAATTTTCTGCTCTACAGAAAACCATGGGCATTGGCAGAGCAATATTCCAAGTAGAGGGTTTCAATCTTTGGCAAGGGGTGAAGGAGTTCTATTTCTTGCAGAACAGATTTTAAAAGTATCAGTTTGATTAACATACAAAGTAAGTTAAGCTGAAAAAAAAGACACACGTCCATCAAGTTCAACTGCCAGTTGATCCAGAGGAAGGCAAAAAAACCTCATCTGAAGCCTCTCCAATTTGCCTTAGGGGGGAAAAAATTCCGTCCGGCTCCAAATCGAACTAGTCCCTGGATCTATGTACTATGAGCTATCTCCCATAACGCTGTATTCCTTCACTTGCTAAAAAGCCATCCAACCCCTTCTTAAAGCTATCTAATGTATCAGCCTGTACAACTGATTCAGGGAGAGAGTTCCACATCTTCACAGCTCTCACTGTAAAAAACCCCTTCCGAATATTTAGGAGGAACCGCTTTTCTTCTAAACGGAATGGGTGACCTTGTGTCAGCTGGAAAGACCTACTGGTAGTACATGTTAAATGCATAACATATGTCTATTCTAAACAACTTTTCAACTAGCTTTCATTTTTAATATGTACATTTATTGAACATAATACCTCATGAAGGACTGCAATCTGCCTAGGAATATACCGTCTACATAAAACCTTAAGATGGTTGAAGGTGAACTGCCCATTTACGCAACATCAGAGACTACATGATTTAGTTTTTTTTGAAAACGGAAAGCTTGCTTCTAACCAACTAAATGAAAATTAGAGATAAACCATAACAAATATTTCAAACAACAGGTACATACGCCACAATTTCCGCATATTTGCCTTCTGTTCCTTCGTGTTGTTCCTTAATCAGACTTTGTTCAGAGGGCTTTTGGCTGATGTTGTCCATGGAGGCTGAATGAAATAAAGCTGAAGGGGAATCCTCTTGTATACAAACTGCCCTTTCAACCTAAATTAACAATGAGAACGAGTTAGTAGGAACACTGGTAGAGAACAACCTAAGCAAAGAGCAGGAAAACACAAGAAGTCACAATATAGTTTAGAATACCTTCAACAATGTATTGAAATAAAACTAGATAAGCTTCCTTTGGTATTCCTGCTGTTGTGGGAATAGCAGGTCTAGGGAATGTTCTTCCACCAAAGCAAGAAGCACCAAGAGATGTCTTCCCTTGATTTAAAGTCTAAACTTTTTCTAGATTTGCCAGATGCAGCTTGTTGTACTCCTGGTTTTAAAGCAGTAATTTAATAAAGAGTTCCCTACAAAACAAAACAAATCAAGAGAATAATTACTTACATTTTTAGTAGCTGACATGTCTTCTTCTAAGCTTTGATGAACGGTTGTTCTCTCAGTGGCAGCACCAATTCTTGCCTCCTGGATATCTTCTCTCTCTTCTTGCTTTTCTATTCTAGCACAGGATTTTGACAGGTTAGGCTTTGGTTTTTGGAACCTGCTTTTTCCCCAAGGTCTGAGAGAAGACTGAAGATCTGTGTCTTGGGAAGCTGAGGATTCCTGCATCCTTAAAAAACATAAATAAAAAAAATAAATCACAAATATAATTTACAGAAATTCAATCACTGGTCCTGTAGTTAAAGTTCCTTTATGCAATAAAACGTTATGCATCTTCTCCTTACTGATCACATGAATTTTCTTGCTCCTCTGAAGAATTTTCTTCTTGAGAAATAATGGGAAAGTCCATGGATATCTAAGAATCAAAGAATAAAGTAAATATAGTGGAACTTTATTTTTCTTACAGCTATGGATGCACGTAATCCACAATTTGGGTTCAGATTCATACAAACCCAAATTAACATGTCAATAATCATATGATCCTAAAAACCAAACAATATGAAAAAAAATGTGTTGCTTTTATCTTTCCGCAGCTTTAAAGAAATTACTTTATGGGCGGGATGCAGTTTGGTTGTATACTAAGGATTCCAAATGCAAATCCTGCAAAAAGCATTGGCACTTGAAGAAATGCAGACACTGTATACTGGATTCAGCACATCCATATTTACAATATCATAACAAATTGCTCACATTTGTAGGACTTGACATGCCAACCTCTGGCCCTTGGTCAATCTCTGCTGTTTCTTCAGTAGATGCTTTAATTCCTTCCACCTGGATATCACTCCTCTCCTCCAACTTTTCACTTCTAGCTGATGCCTTTGTCAAGTTAGGCTTTGCCCTTCGGAACCGAACTACAGGTGCTGGTTTAATAGGAGTCTGTGTGGGCCCAAGCAGGGAGGTAGAAGATACTTGGCTCCTAAGAACAAAGTGATTTGGGATCAAGTTTGTAAATTGTTCATAGCCTTGGGAAAGTACAATCTAGCTGCACTACAATAAAGAAACATAGATTGTATGCTTTGGAGTAAGCATGTATGAGAATATTCACAACATTTAGTTATTGTGCAGTTCCAATATTGTGCATAATTTATGTAGTGTGATAGTTTTATTTTAAAGTTACTTTGTGAGCCATGTTATTCTGTATAGTCTTAAAGGGAATCTGTCGTCATTTTAAACTTTTTTTTTTTTGCATTTTTATAAAAAAAAAAAAAACACACATCCATAAACACTGTCTGGCAAATAAAATGTTAATCCACAAATCCATGCATAAGTTATTTTAGTTTGTATTTTGTCATGGGGGCTTCCATTTCTGCTCATTACACATTCATCCTGTGCTGCTCTAACAGCAAGCAGGCACAGCATTACCTGTGTGCTTGGAGGCAGCCACTCTGCAATGAAAAGCCAGGTCGCACTATGACATGAGAATCTAGCTGTACACTCCCCCTCCCCTCTCTGCCCATGCGTGTGATGTTTGGAGGAGAGAGGTCACATGGTTTGCAGGGAAGCAATTACTTTCACTTTCCTACATCCTGCTCTACAGCTGCACTAGCAGCCCCTCCTCCCACAGACACTACCAAAGCTCCTGCCCTTCTGTAAGTTTGTTCTCTGCTTTCCTTTGGAGGGGGGAACTTTCTCTCCTTGCTGCCTTCCTAGTTTGTTTTACTGGTTACTAGATGAGGTAAAGGAGCTGTGAGTTCCCTCTGCTATCCACCTCACACACACTGCGCTCCTTTCCTGCCTGCAATACTTCTTTTTTCATTAACTACTTACTGCCTCCTTTCTCCTGAGCTATTTTAACCCTTCCTAGACTTCCTCCTAAGTTTTCCTGGTTTTCAAGTATGTCCTCCTTATTTTATCCTTTTTTTCTATTTCCTGTCATCAGTCCTGGGAGTGTACTCCTGTGTTTCTGCCATTCATTTTTGTGTAAACAAATATAATAAACTATCTATATAAAATATTTTTTCCAGTGCCCAAAATAAATTGTGTGTGTGTGTGTGTGTGTGTGTGTGTGTGTGTGTGTGTGTATATATATATATATATATATATTTTTTTTTTTTTTTTTGGAAACGTAAGTGGGGGCAGTGATCACAGGACTATCTTATTTCAGTCCATCTGAAGTGGTGTCAGTGGGAGCTTATCTTGATTCCTGCCTATTGTTCAATTGACAGGCTCAGCAGACAAGGCTCTATTTATATTACAGCAGCTTGTAGGAGGGAGGGGTAATGACATCACTCCAACTTGCAGTACAGCAGTAAAGTGTGACTGAAGTTTATCAGAGCACAAGTCGCATGACCTGAGGGCAGCTGGGAAATGTCAAAATGTCTAGCCCCATAGCAAATTTTAAAATTAGATATAAAAAAATCCATTTCTTGTTTTGAAAAACGGATTTCAATGCAGGATTCTGCTGTAGTAGCACTATTAACTGATACATTTTGTAAAAAACATGTTTTTCCATGACAGTATCCCTTTAAAGTCTTAAAAATAGGTGATAAGTAAACCCACTACAAGACCACAAAAATATATTTTTTTTGTTGGACTGCAGTTACTGGCATGATAAATTAAATAGTTGTGTTATATGGTGTTACTGGTAAAAAAAAAAAAAAATTCTAAATTTCACAACATTTTAAAGTCTTCATTTTCCAAATTGTTCTTACTTTTTTGCGGATTCATCTTTCTCCACAGAATCTTCATTATGAGGAGTATTTTTGTAAGTGCTCACAGGAATCTAAGAGGCAAAGCTCAAGGTAAGTGAATCAAAGTGGAAGCATCTCTCCTATAATAAAATTTTTGGGACTCACCTTGCCATCCTCTGGGCTCTGAAATGTTTTAGTGGTGTCTTCAGCGGGGGCTTCAATTTTACCGTCTGGCATATCTCCTTCCTTCTCGTGTTTCCCTCTTCTAGAACATGATTTTGGTAAGTTGGGCTTTGGTCTCTGAAACCTGCCTTTTCCCAAAGATAAGGGTGTATTGGAGCACTGAATGAATCCATCTTGGGTGGTACAAGGCTCCTGAGTCCTACATCACCACAAATGAGAATGAGAGATACCTCAAAACTTTATTCTGTGTGAGAAACCCATAATCCCTTTATGAGCCATTTCTATACCTAGCTCCAGAAGCTCCCTGATTATCACATTCCTGGAACTTCTCAGTAGTGCTGATGATCATCTAAGAAACAAAGGTACAGTTTAATTCATCATGACCAAGGGTTTAACACTTCAGTACTTCTCTTAAAGGTGTTGTTCCCATTCCAACACTTCTTTCAATCACTTTCTATTTGTGACTGTTTTTCTAATGCAGAGTTACATTTTTCCACCTTCTTACTAAAGCAGCTGGGGGGGGGGCAACTCTAACTGTTCAGAATTTATATAATTAGTTGACACATGTTGTTCATAGTCCAAATTTACCTTATTATTTTCTGCTACAAACTCCAAAAACAAAATCCGTTCAGGTTTTTACGCTTATTTATTATTACATTATGGAAATTTTGTTTTGCGGGGAAAAATATGATTTTCACGTTTTTTTCGATTTTTTCATCCGATTTTCAAGTTTTTTTCGATTTTTCATCCGATTTTCACGATTTTTTCGGATTTTTCACCCGAAAACTCAGATTTCTTATGGTTTTTGCAAGAAACCCAGCGCACATCAAAAAATCATTGAGACTTCTCCCATTGACGTATATGCAACCTAGACAGGTTTGAGATGCCAGATTTTGAGATTCTGACTTTTCCATTCTTTTGGTTTAATAAATTCAGAAAAATTCATGATTTTTTAAAAGTCCGACTTAATTAAAAAAAAATCACAAGTTTTTCGTGATTTTGGAATTCAGGGTTTAGTATTTAACCCCCTAAATGTAGCAAATTGTAACCGTTCAGAATCTGCTCCTGGATCACTGAGTTCTCAGACTTAAACACAACTTTAATTTTGGGAAAAAAATTACAAATATAAGATGGAAAGCAATTGGGGAAAAAAGTCTGTATTTATGGTAAATAAACTGAAAACAACTGCACTGAAAAAAAGTGTTTGGATGGTGAACAACCACTTTAAGACACAAAGCAGATTAATGTTACAATTAGGATTACAGATTTGTGATATTATGGATACATATCAGACAACTCTGCCTTTGCATTTCTCTACTACAGGAGTGCCCATACTTTACTAATGCAAGGACTACTTTAAGTGATGTTGTTCCATTATGATCTACAACCATAAAAGCATTGTTACCATTCTGTTCCATGGAAAATATAATTTAAATATTATATTGATTTATAATAGAATTTATATTGCTATATTTAAAAACAACTATTTCTTATGTAGCTTTAACAGCATAAATATCTGAATGAAAAGAATGAAACAGGAGGGTGATTTAGTCAAGCGGTTTGTTGACAGTGTCTTGAGATCTACTGATCACCAACTAAAGGTCTACTGGTAGATCCCAATCTAACTTTTGGACACCCCTAACTATGCATCTCTTTGCCAAACAAAACAGTTTCTGCATCTCCACACATCAAAAACATTAGTCTTTGCTAGTCATTTCACCAAATCACAAATAAAAAAAAATATCTGCCACCATTCTCCTATATTGTGCTTATATATGCTTGTGGTTCACAAGGTATATAGGGCTTGGGCACAGCCTATAAGAAGCATTTCTGATCAAAAAGAAAACGCTACATAAGAGTAGTTAGTACAAGTATCTTGGAATCAAAATAAAAAAAAAAAGTAAAAAAGATGCCAATTTGTTGTGGCACCCCACCCCCAGTTGCCTAATTGTACTTTTGTGTAGAACACACACACTGCTGCCATCTTGTTCCAGGCTCCCAGGTATTCTTTGTGCTGGCTTGGACAGCTGCATGAACATTACAACACTTATTTGAAGCTTTTTGTACTGTGCCCAGCAGGGCCGGAACTAGGGGTACGCAGCGTAGGCGCACGCCTAGGGCGCAGTCATAGGGGGGCACAATTTTGAAAAGGAAAAAAAAATTTTTTTTTTAATCTTTTTTTTTTTTAATTTAAATTTTAAACCCCTTGTTCCCCAATGCGGCTGCCCCAGCAGAGTTCCGCTCTGCTTTCCACCCTCCCCGACACCCAGCCAGTCTCTTTCTTGCCCTGCTGGCTGGATCCGTCGCATCTGGCTTCTTTAGAGGCAGCAGGCCAGCAGCGCATGTAAAAATGCGCATCCAACCAATGATGCGCCAGCAGCAAGAGAGGTGGGCCGGCTTGTGCGGTGACTGAAATTGTGGGTGGCTGCCTGCAGTGCCTGGTGACTGATCTGCTGCTGGTATTGGAGTTGGAGCTGTTTGGCACACAACAGGTACAGACTTGGGGGGGGGGCAATATTTTGGGTGCTGCTGGCTGGCACAGGTACAGATTGGGGCAATATTTTGGGTGCTGCTGGCTGGCACAGGTACAGATTGGGGCAATATTTTGGGTGCTGCTGGCTGGCACAGGTACAGATTGGGGCAATATTTTAGGTGCTGCTGGCTGGCACAGTTGTGTTAAAAGTAAAATGTTGTGGATATTGTAGTATTTGCACTTTGTTTAACAGGATAAAATTATCCTATGATTTTTTTTTAATGTACTTTGTGTTAACATTACATATTTATATAAAAGAAAAGTTTAATTCATTAATGTGTTGTAAGGTTTCTTTATTAAAAAAAACTAAGTGATTAGGTGGTAAATGGTCCTACAGAACGGGGGGGGGGGGCGCTGACTGACGTCCTTGCCTAGGGTGCCAAACTACCTTGGCCTGGCTCTGGTGCCCAGCTTGAATTGCTACAGGACCTGTTACATCATTCAGACTTCAAGGTAATGTGCACTTGATAATGATGCCTGATGTTCAAGATACTTAAATATTCATAGATTTACCTTAGGGTCAGTGGCTTCCTGGAGAGATTCCACAGGGCTTGTCTCAGTCTGAGTCTCAGCTACAGATAAGGCGCTATGGTCAAACAATGATATATCAGAGGCCAACATAATAACTGAATCTTGCTCATTGGAAACCAAGGTGTCTTCCTGTATGCTGGAAAACCCAAAGGAAGTTTCTATTAAAATAATGAAACACCCGTGCAAAAATAAAGAAACACAGAGCCTGCCAATTGGGCAACACACAAGATTGAGATAAGAAAACAATTGTAGGACACATTAGCATAATGTATTCTCTGCAATTATTACATTAATTTGATTCTTATCAATAGTATATAATCATTGTTTCTACCTTAACATCTCATCATCATCATCACCACCACCATCATCGTCGTCATCTTCAAAAGGTTCCAGAGTTCCATCATCATCATCATCATCCACAGAAAGGCTTTCCACTGGAGCTGCACCCACATTGCCTTCTGTAGATTCTTGCACAGACTGATCACAACACTCCACTGAATCATTCAAAATAACACTGGACTCTATATAACAAAACAAAGAAAGAGAGCTCAGTAGATTCTAAATAAAGTAATGTGATCTGTGCAGCGTGAAGTCTGCCGCCCTCTATCTGCTATTGATGTACCACTTTCATATCACGAGTATCAGGTGATAATGAGACCTGCAGTTCTGCAGCTGGGGGGCAGCTAGTAGTCTCTGGTTGGCTGCCTCAGCTGGGAGAAGGGAATTAAGCACAAGATTTCTGCTAATGTGCAAGTTCACATAATTTATTCTAATGTTTTACTGTTGGTTTTTATCACTATACAAAATTTACTTTTAGTAAATCGATGTATTATTTGAATTAATTAGGACAATTTTCCAGATGCAAAAGACAAAAATGGACACACCAGCCCTAAAAAGAAGTTCATGGCCTCCTTACCTTTAGTCCCAGAATCCATATCCCCTGCTATATGTAACAGATCACTGTCTGAATGACATTCAGTATCTGAATCCTCTGTGATTGGTTTCTTTTTCCGCCTCCGTTTTTTCTTTTTCTCTTGGATGCTTTCCCCTTGAATACTCTCTCCACCCTCTGCTGTTTCCATTTCCATGGAATCAACAGTTTCAGGATCAGCAGAAACATCCACAGCCTCACTTTTTTCTATGAAAGGAATAAGTATATATAGAATAAAATAAAGGGCCCATAATGCCATATTGTAGCAGAGGAAGACTAGCTGGGTCTTATGAGCCTTAGGTGGCTTATCAGTAGCCCTTAAAGGAGAACTAACCCACGACTACCATAAACCCCCTAAGCTTCCAAGCATTGCCTCCCTTCCGTGATGTGCTCTAGTATTAAAAAAAAACAAAAGCCCTTTTAAAATTCTGACCCTTAAATGCAGAGAATTGCAGTGGAGCTCCCGGCCGCCATCTTCTGCATGTTCGTGTAGTCTTAGGGTCTTTTCGCCGTTGCAAAGCCGGCCGGAGCATGCACAGTTGGGCCAAGTCAGAAATCTGTTCAACTGCGCATATCGGCCAGGAGACCCGAAGATTACACAAAGATCGGCAAGATGGCGACCAGGAGCTCAGTTGCGCTTCTGTGCATTTAAGGGTGAGAATTATTTAAAGGGGTTTTTTTTTACACTAAAGCATATCGTGGGGGGGGGAAGAGGAAAGGGGGAAAATGCCTGGGGGCTTATGGTGGTGGGGGGTTTAGTTAAAACCATGGCTGGTCATTCTCTCAGGATCTCTGACATGGACACAGAGAGAGGTCTGGCAACTTGACATTTTGAAGTCTTTGCAACCTGCTGCTGCCGGCTGAAATAAAAGCCATTTTGTTTTAAAATATTTTTGCAGTCGCGCCATTAACTCTGTGGGAACCTGCCATACATACACTGAAAGCTTATGATATTCAAATGTTTGCATTTATTCCTCCAGCATTACAAATAAATAATCATTTATTGGCAACAAATTTCTATTTTTTCATGAGACTTTTTCTAAAGTTCAGCAGAGACTCGTGAATGGCATTAATCATCTTCCATTTCTCTTGCCTAATTGGGGGACACAGGCACCATGGGGATGAAGATCCTGCAGCTGGAGATGGACACTATGTTGCAAAATATGACTCCTCCTCCTGCTCTGGGCTTCATCCCCTGCCTCCTCCTATTACCCTCAGTTTCTTTTAGTGTCCTCAGAAGGAGAAGACACGATTTTATTTCATGTGGCTGGAGCACGGATCATGGCCCCAGGCCTAAGGTCTTGCCACGCTTAGGGGCCACTGATTGAATCAAGAGCCTCTCCAGCTGCAACTTATCTGCCCTTCAGCCTTCCCGCTCTCCGGAGGTCTGCAGGCTTGCTCCTCACCCCCTGCGCTGTCTTCCCGCTCTACGGAGGTCTGCAGCAGCGATATACACTCACCTGAGCGTATACTGGCATACATATATATATATATATATTTATTTCACTTCTGTGCTTAAATATATATTTATATGTGTGTTCTTTCTACAGGGGTACACCTAAAGAGGGCACAGATCAGCTGGCGTCTTATCAGGTGAGTATTTTATTTTTTCTCTACTCTAATTCTCACCCCCTACATGCGATTCTTTTATGCCACAACTGGTGGCTCCACACTCTAGTCCTACTTTACTTCCTCCGTCTCATTCTCTCTATGGCGCTTGTAAGTTTGCGCCTTTTTTCCCCGTGACACGCATCCATGCGTTCCAACCCTCGCGCTCCCGCCCTCTCCCTCCACTTCCGGCGCGTCTACCTCTACCTCTCTCCCGCCCGACGCACATTGCCTCTCACTCCACTGGAGGAACCCGGCGGCTATCCAACGCTACGGAGCAGGTTAGTTCCCCCTGGACTGCTTGCTGGCTTCTCCTCCGCAATTCTAACTCCACTGCTCTGTCTTCCTCCGCAGTGATATATATATATCAGCGCGCCTTCCTTATCGCTGTGCCGGTTATTCTCTGGGGGCAAGAGCACACCTGCCTTTTCACCACCCTGCGTCCTCACTCTACCTCTACTGCACGTGGTGTTCACTGTCAGGCAAGTCTCTCCTTACTATATTGAATTGCCTAGGCCCCTTTTTATGGCTTTCTATGCAATGTGTATATATGACCGCAGGCTATAGGGAGCATGGGTCCTTCATTCTCCCCTTACTCTCTCTGCAGGCCAACCTTCCTATTGTCGCGTCACGGCCGTGTCTTTTATTTAGGCTATATACCCCTGCCTCAAAAAAAAAAAAAAAAATAAATAAATAAATAAAATAAAATAAAATAAAATAAATAAATAAATAAATAAATATTATTTTCCATTGGAGTTTTCAAACCCACCCCTGCCATTTCTCACTGAGAAGGAGCAAAATGGCCAACAAGGCAGAAGAGCCCAGGACCAACAAGTCCTCAGCTCAAACACACCCACAGGTTTCTTTTTTAGCCTGCTCAATCTGTAAAACAAAATTTGCTTCAGCCTCGGCTGATTCTATGTGTGGGGCCTGCAGAAAACCTGACTCATTGCCACCTACCATGGCAAACAATTCAGACTCTGAACTCCTTAGGGCCTTATCCCTCTCACTTGCAGGCATTCAACATCTGGCCCGCATACCCGAGACCTTAGACAAGGTTCTTGAGCGTTTATCTCAACCCTCTCATTCTGACACCCGCTCAGGGATTTCGAAACGTCATGCACCATCTCCTCCAGATTCTCCGGGGGAACCTCTCTACCCCTCCGACGAGGAAGGTCAGGTGATGTCCGCGGACGACTCTGATCAGGACCTCCCTGATCTAGACATAGACACCCCCAGAACCCAAGGGGAGGTGGAGGGTCTCATTCAAGCTGTGCTAAACACTCTGAACATAGAAGATTCTACTGCTTCGGTCGAACCAGCTAAGAACCTTTTTAAGAGACACAAGAAGAGTTCATGTTTGTTCCCTGCTTACGAACAGCTTGACGAAATTATCAAGTCCCAATGGAAAAACCCTGATCACAGGATACAGCTTTCCAAACGCTTCACTCAGACATATCCCTTTCCGAAGGAATGCATCGACCTCTGGTCTTCTCCTCCCGCAGTAGATCCTCCGGTTTCCAGACTATCTAGAAATACCACCATTCCGGTCGCCGATGCGGCCGCATTTAAAGACCCCATAGACAAGCGTCTCGAAGGTTTCTGCAAATCCACCTTCACAGCTTCCGGTTCAGCCTTCCGACCTATCTTTGCTATAGCCTGGGTGGCGAAGGCCATGGAGATCTGGGTGGAACAAGTGGCACAACTCATTGGCTCTGAAGAACCTACTACCGACAACTTGCTTTCCCAAATAGCAGATGCCACTACCTACATTGGAGACGCAGCACTTGACGCAGCACGGATGGTTGCTCAAGCTTCAGCTCAGTCCGTAGCCGCTCGCAGATTTCTGTGGTTAAAATCTTGGTCCGCTGACCTCACTTCCAAACGTTCCCTAGTCAGCATACCCTTCCAAGGTAAACTACTTTTTGGGGCTGAACTGGATAAGATCATCTCTCAAGCTACTGGGGGCAAGAGCACCCTTCTCCCACAAACACGACCCAAGCGACCTCCCTTCAAGAGGAGGCCCTTTTTTCGACCCTTCAGGCAAGGACAAAGGTCAAAGACGCAATCCGACAAATCCACCTCTAACTTTCGCTCCCGCTTTCAAACCAAACAAAGACAGCCCTGGTCTTCTTCCAAGTCTTCCTCCAAGCCCTCACAAGACAAACCCCACACCGCATGAAGGTGTGCCCCCTCCCGAAGGGATACCCTTAGGAGGCCGACTCAAATCCTTTCGAGAGGTATGGCACAACAAGATTCAAGACCATTGGGTCCTTCAGGTGGTATCACAGGGACTTTTGATAGACTTCACTCAAAAACCCCCCCGCAGATTTTTTGTCTCCAGGCTGCCGACCACTATCTCAAGCAGAAACAAATTCCTTGCCATCATTCAAGACCTGGCTGCGGCGGGCACCATTCAACCCGTTCCACTAGACGCCAGAGGACGGGGCTACTACTCCAACCTTTTCATGGTCCCCAAAAAAGATGGTTCACTCAGACCCGTGTTAGACCTGAAGGACCTCAATCCCTTCGTCAGAAAATGCCATTTCAAAATGGAATCAATACAATCGGTTCTGGCATCCATGGAAGACAACGAATACATGACGGTCATCGACATCAAGGAAGCATATCTTCATATTCCGATCCACCCAGCTCACCACGGCTTCCTCAGATTCTTCGTGAACGGCGAACATTGGCAGTTCGTGGCTCTGCCATTCGGCCTATCCTCAGCTCCACGCACCTTCACAAAGGTCATGGCGGCAGCATTGGAGGAACTCAGACTCAAGGGAATAACCGTTATCCCCTATTTGGACGATCTCCTCGTCAAGGGTCATTCCGCCGCTACAGCTCACCTACACACATCTCAAGTCCTCCAGACCCTGACCTCTCTGGGCTGGACTATCAACTTCAACAAGTCAAACCTACACCCGTCTCAATCGATCGAGTACCTCGGCCTAATCCTGGACTCCAGACAGGGGAAAGCCTTCCTACCGCAGGACAAGGTCAGAACTCTCCAGACTCGAATTCGGTCTCTCATGGGATCCAACAAAGTTCCCCTCCGTTCAGCCATGCAAACTCTGGGCACGATGGTCGCCTCCTTCCCGGCCATCCCGTATGCCCAATCCCACACCAGGCCTCTTCAACACATCATCCTTCTTCACCAACGCAAGGATCGGGTCAACCTCGATCGCAAGATAGCCATTCCAAGTCAAGTACTTCTCTCCCTCCACTGGTGGCTCCAACCACACCGGATGACGGAGGGAAAACCCTTTCCACCCCATCACTGGAAGATTCTAACCACAGACGCCAGTCTACGGGGGTGGGGAGGAGTCATAGCCCAAACCACAGTGCAGGGACTGTGGACACGGGAGGAGAGGAGGCTTCCCATCAACCTTCTGGAGCTCCGGGCGATTCGCTACTCCCTCGAACACACGGCACCTCTGCTCCGGGGTCAGCCTGTTCGAATCCAATCCGACAATGTGACGGCAGTGGCCTACATAAATCATCAAGGAGGAACCAGAAGTCTCTCGGCACTCAAAGAAGCTCAAGCAATCCTCCTGTGGGCAGAGCACAACGTTCCCGCGATCTCAGCGGTCCACATACCAGGTGTGGACAATTGGCTAGCGGACTATCTGAGCAGGGAGACGATCGACCACGGGGAATGGAGCCTCCACCACGACGTTTTCCGCCTAATCGTAGCAAAGTGGGGTCTACCAGACATCGATCTCATGGCGTCCAGGACCAACAGACAGGTTCAGTCGTTTGTGTCAAGAAGCCTAGATCCTCTGGCTCATGCAGTGGACGCCCTCGTGATTCCCTGGCGCTTCTCCATGGTGTACATTTTCCCACCACTGGCTCTACTACCGAAGGTGATAAAGAAGCTAAAGAGAGAAGGAACTCAGACCATATTGGTGGCTCCGTTCTGGCCCCGAAGGTCCTGGTTCGCGGACCTAATCACCATGGCGGCAGACGACCCCTTCCATCTTCCCCACCGACCAGACCTTCTCACTCAGGGTCCGGTCGTCCACCCGAATTCTCGTCTCTGGGCTTTAACGGCATGGCTCTTGAAGCCTTAATCCTTCGGACTTCGGGAGCACCTCCGGATGCAATTCCCACCATGCTTCGAGCTCGGAAGCCTGCTTCAGCTAAAATATACCACAGAGTATGGAAAACTTTCATCTCATGGTGTGAACGTAGAGATCTCAACCCCCAACTGGCACGGGTCAGGGAGGTCCTCTCCTTCCTGCAGGATGGCCTTACCAATGGGTTGGCCCTAAGTTCACTGAAGGTGCAGGTATCGGCCTTGTCAATCCTTCTGCAGAGTAAACTGGCCACGAATCCAAAAATTCAGACTTTTCTTCAAGGAGCAACCCGTATCATTCCACCGTATCGTTGCCCTGTGCCTCCGTGGGACCTCAATTTGGTTCTATCCGTCCTACAAGAGGACCCCTTCGAACCTCTTGCACAGCTTCCTCTGTCCACGCTCACTGAGAAGGTGTTGTTCCTGTTGGCGATCACATCCGCTAGAAGAGTATCTGAGCTTGCGGCACTGTCTTGCAAATCACCCTTCACGGTCATCCACATGGACAAGGTCGTTCTCAGGCCCACTCCGGACTTTTTACCTAAGGTGGTCTCCTCTTTCCACTTGAACCAGGATATAGTCGTGCCGTCCTTGTGTCCGAACCCAAAAGGTCCGCTTGAGCACAAACTACACACGCTGGATGTTGTCAGAGCTCTTTCTTTCTATCTGAAAGCCACGGAGAACATTAGAAGGACTGACGCTCTTTTCATTATCCCTGATGGCCCCAAACGCGGTTCCAAGGCCGCCAAGACTACCTTGTCGAAATGGATCAGATCCATCATTTCCAGAGCTTATGCTGTCAAGGGGAAGGCTCCCCCGCTCAAGGTGAGAGCTCATTCTACACGCTCACTCAGTACTTCGTGGGCCTTCTGTCACCAGGCTTCAGCGGACCAGATTTGCAAGGCGGCCACATGGGCATCCCTACATACCTTCACTCGCTTCTACAGGCTCCACACGCATGCCTCAGCCGACGCTGCCTTTGGGAGGAAGGTGCTCAGTGCTGCGGTTAGCTAGACACCTAATGTACAGTGTCCCACCCTTAGGGGAGCTTTGGGACATCCCCATGGTGCCTGTGTCCCCCAATTAGGCAAGAGAAAGAGAGATTTTTGTACTTACCGTTAAATCTTTTTCTCGTGTCCTATATTGGGGGACACAGGCCTTCCCTCCCTTTTCTGACACTGTTATTTCACGTTCACCGTGCTAATTTTTCATGTTGAGTTGTGTTCTATTAAAAGTTTTTCTGTTTAAGAGGGTGTTGTTCTTGATTTCTCTTCTGTTTTGGGCTGTTTTGCTCCTTCTTCGTTAGAAACTGAGGGTAATAGGAGGAGGCAGGGGATGAAGCCCAGAGCAGGAGGAGGAGTCATATTTTGCAACATAGTGTCCATCTCCAGCTGCAGGATCTTCATCCCCATGGTGCCTGTGTCCCCCAATATAGGACAAGAGAAAAAGATTTAACGGTAAGTACAAAAATCTCTCTTTTAACAAGCAAAACAATTGAATGCTGGGCAACAATAATAACATACTGGGCAACAGTACGATGTATTTAAATACATACACAAACATGACATGTAGTGGTGCCTCTGGCCTTTTAATGAACTGAGTCTCAAGCAGATTGTGCAGATTTACAAACACATAACTAAAGCTGTATGTGAATAGCCCCTGGTGCGGTTCTGGCTTTTCATCTGTAAAAAGCTACACTATGTAGTGGAAAGATATTGTGTGTGCCCAATTACCTATGCAAGTACTTAGATGTCCTCAAAACAATTATAAACAAGGAATATGTTTTCTTTCAAAGGATAAGAGGATAAGATATGCAAGTGTCTCACTTTTTTTCCTAGATTTTCCTTCCTTTGCGGGGACTTTTGTATTTAGATCCTCAGAAAGATCTTCCGGTTCACCAGACTGTGCATCATTCTTTTTCTTTCGAGCTCTCTTTTTCTTCCCCGAGAGGGAGGTTGGGACATTTTCTGCCTGGGACTCCTCATTTTCCTTCTCTGCAGCCTCTACCTCCTCTTCCCCTAGATTACTGTCTTGTTCTGCACTGGCTTCATCTGCTATTGAAATCAGACAAAATGGTTTGCCCCTTGCTCTGTATGCTCAGTAAACAGTGAAGAGGAGGAACATGGCAAAATGTATAGAAAGGTATAATTCCCAGTTTCCTATAACTGAATGCCAATATAAACATGGCATAAAATATATTGCATTGGCAGTTGCACCTCTTCTGTTAAAGGTACGGATGCATCAAATCCACTATTTTGGATTTGGCAAAAGCCCCGAATCCTGCGCAAAAGATTCAGCCAAATAACGAACCGAATCCTAATTTGCATATGCAACTTAGGGGTGGGAAGGGGAAACATTTTTTTTTTTACTTCCTTGGTTCGTGACAAAAGGTCACGCGCTTTCCCTCCATATTTGCATATGCAAATTAGGATTCCGATTCGGTTCGGCGGGCAGAAGAATTCGGTGCATTCTAAGTTAAAGGGGTTGTTCACCTTTGAGATAACTTTTAGTATGACTATGATGTAGAACGTGATATTCTGAGACAATTTGCAATTGATTTTAATTTTTTATAGGGATGCACCAAATCCACTATTTTGGATTTGGACGAACCCCCCAATCCTTCAAAAAAGATTAGCCAAATACAGGACCTGCATATGCAAATTAGTGGTGGGAAGGGTAACATTTTTTACTTCCTCGTTATGTGACAAAAATCATGCGATTTCCCTCCCTGCCCCTAATTTGCATGTGCAAATTAGGATTCGGATTTAGTTGGGCCAGGCAGAAGGATTCAGCCGAATCCTGCAGAAAAAGGCTGAATCCTGGCCTAATCCCGAATCGAATCCTGGATTCGGTGCATCCATAATTTTTCATGATTTGTGCTTTATAAGTTATTTAGCTTTTTCTTAAGCAGCTCTCCAGTTTGCAATTTTAGCAATCCAAATTACCCTAGCAACCATGCATTGATTTGAATAAATGACCGGAATATGAATAGAAAGAGGAGTAATAAAAGGTAGCAATAAATTTATAGCCTAAAGGTGGCCATACATGGGCAGATAGAAGCTGCCGTCTGCAGCTTATTGGCCTGTGTGTGGGGCCCTCCGACAGGCTTCCCCGATCGATATCTGTCCGAGAATCGGACAGATGTCGATCAGCTGGGCTAAAAATCCCATCTGTTCGCAAACAGAATCCATTAATGTGGTCCCAGGATCAGACTGCCCGTATTCCATAAATTATGATCCAATAGTTGGGCCCTAGGAGCCACGATTGGATCAGCCTGATATCGCCCCCCTCAAGAGCATGTGTTTTTAAATATAGTCAGTGACCCCCATTGGAAAGTTGGAAATAATCATAAGAAAGCAAATAATGTAAAAAAATATTAAAAAAAAATAATAAAGACCAATTGAGAAGTTGCTTAGAATTGGCCATTTTACAACATTGAAAGTTAACATAAAGGTGAACCACTCCTTTAATGACATACCAGGGACATGGGTAATAAATAATCACAGGTTGGCACATGACAGCCGACACTTGCTCAGAGCCTCTCTAACTGGCACAGAGAGCAGACCAAAAAGTGCATGTGACCAGCATAGTTGTTCAGTTCTCTTCCTGGCACTACTGGGTCTCTTAAACAAGCATGACTAAAGCAAGATTAACTGACACTCAACTTCAAAGAGGTACTGTCAAACAACAGGGATGCGAGCATAAGGTAGGAGGACAGCACATAAAATATATAATACAGTGTTTGCTAATGATATACTCAGGGTCGGACTGGGGGGACCGGGGCCCACCGGGACTGCTGTCCAAGGCGCCCCTTCGGCCCCCCCACCCCCCTACTGTGACGTGTCGAATGTGCCGCTCTGAACGCATGTGCAAACGGTGCCCCCTCGGTATGCGCAGATGTCGCTGTGATGCGCCGAAACAATTTTGTAATTTGTAAAGCCGTACATTGGGAGAGGGGGCCGGATCCAACCCTGGATATACTAATCCACAGCGCCTCATCATTATGTTTCATTTAATGGTTAGCAGTTTAAAAATCAAAGAGTTGGCCGGTTGCTTTGGGTGACCAGATCTGAGCATACTTTGCAGCCTTTATATTACCTTTAAAGTTTGTTTCACTGCAAACAATGAATATCACTATCTGCTGATATAACTTAAACATTGTTGTGCCATTGAGGTCTTTTTTAAAGAGCTACTGAAATCTATTTTTTTTTTTACATCTATCATAATCATGTCATTGCATGTTATTTATAATCTTGCCATAAAAGCATTTGCCTGGTACTTTTCCATTACCCAACTGATCCCCTCCGTGTACATCTATGATGGGGCAGCAGTAGTCCATAAGTATTAGGAACGGATAGGTTGAGAAGGGACAGTCAGGTTTAGGAACTTCAAGTAAAAATTACTTAAAAACGAAGCCCTATTAGCAAAAGATTATCAAGACGACCTATAACTTTTAATGTACATTAATATTTTGAAGAGTCAGTATCACTTTAAGTATATTTGATCTAAATGGCAAAGTGAAATAACAAAAGAAAATTACAGCCAATACCTTTTCGTTTTTTACGTGGTTTTCGAGTCTTATTTCCCTGTTCGCCTTTAGCCTTACGTGGTTTCGGTGTTTTGGGTTTTTTCGCCTCCTGCATTAACGCTTGTTCAAGAAGCTTTGCAAAACACTCTAGGTCAAATTCCTTCTTTTCCCCTGTAAATCATGTAAAAAAAAAATTGTTTCAATGAATTGCATAACTCGCCCCAATCTCCCACTACTTCTTTACGATCTTCATTCGAGTGTGAGTAACTTACGGAATGCCTTATCTATTCTCCATCCATTCATTCTTTCTTCCCGTTTGAATTTGTTCTGAAAGTGGACAGAAAAAAAGGTGGATTTAATTCCTTTTCATCATCTACAATCACACATAGGTAATCATTACATACTTTTCGCCTTGAGCCCAAAGCCAAGAATCTCATTCAAGGGTGACAGTACTGAATTTATCCCCCAACTGTCCCTACAAATATCTACCAATATCAATAATGTGAATGCAGAATGTGGTTGTATTTATTAGGTTAGTCTGCAGTAAGAATAACAGGTTCATAATACTCCTCAGGTTCATTTAAATCATTCACCTTGTGTATCGCTAATCTTAAAGAATAGATGGTGAAATTCTAAAGAATAAGTAAATATTTAAAATAAGTGAATGTAAATTAATGAGAGTGCTATTTGAGACACTATTGCAATTTACATTCATTATGCTTTATTTTAAATTCCAAGATATTATGGGATGCATGTACTCTATGTGAATGAACCGTTACAACTGCGCCACATGGTGGTCACTTTTCATCCATTATGACCACCAAGTAGTCAAGGAAGTTGTCAGGAGAAAGAAAGAACGTTGGTCTAAAGATCTTTTCGTTAGGAAAGATGTGAGAAAAGTTATAAGGTTTCTAAAGTTTTTTTTCCTAAGCAGAACATGAGACTAGCCTGCTTTTTTTCTCCAGACAACCTGGTGGTCAGAAAGATTGGAAGTTGACCTGCCGGTGGTGCTGTTTAAACGGATTCGTATAAATAGTACATGTATCCCTTAATATGCTTGAATTTAAAAAAAAAAAATGTAAATAAATTGCAAAAATGTTTAGAATAGCACGGTCATCAAATTTATATTCACCTATTTTAAGGGTTATTTTGTCCTTTTCATTCAATTGTATATATTGAACAAGTGTACGAGAGCAGAATACCTTGATCTCGAACCGCTCCCTGTGCGGAAAAAGCTGTGTTATCATTGATAAGTCTGTTCCAACCATGCTGATAGCCAAAAAGAACATGTCTGTTTCTAAAACAAAGTAAAAATGGGAAACAACAAATATTAAGAGTATTATCTTACAAAATTCTTTGTATTTCCATAAATATACAGTTTGCATAGGGAAGGACAAGGCTGGCTGTATGATTACCTTAACACCAGTCATTTTACTTTGAAGTTGGTATTGTAGGTAAGGAACTATAGTGTCATTACCTTTATCTGACCATGGTTTAGCGTGCTTGGTCTTCCGAAAACTTGAATATGTTGTCATGGAGCCTCTCTCAAAGATTGGATCATCATTCTCAACAATTGGACCTTTAGTTCTAGACACTTCCACTGTTAAACTGTAACATAAATACAGACCTATAAGCTACCTAGAAGTGATCAGCCATCAAAGACTGCAAGGCATCTTATAGTCCGAGAAGTTACAAAGGAACCAAGGGTAACTTATAAGCAACTAAAGGCCTGTCTTGCATTGGCGAATGTTGATGTTCATGAGTCCAAAATCAGGAAAACACAGAACAGTAATGGTGTGTATGGCAGGGTAGCAAGTAAACTGTCACTGTTCTCCCCCAAAAACATTGTTGACCATCAACAGTTTGCTAAATATCAAGTTGATACATCAGAAGGATAATGGAAGAATGTTTTGTAAACTGATGAAGCAAAAAACTGAGATTTTGTGTACTCACTGTTAAATCTCTTTCTCTTCAGTCACTTGGGGGACACAGGAAACAGTGGGGTATAGCTGGTACCACTAGGAGGCAGGGCACAACAATGTAAAAACTAAACTAGCTCCTCCCCTGCCAGCTATATCCCCCAGCAGGCGGAGCCCAGTTCAGTTTGTACCAAAGTCATCAGAAAAAAACAATAACATGAATTTTGTAATTAGAACTTTTTAAACTTTACACAAATTTTGAACATAGATATTGAACAGACCAGGTCTGACAGGTAGCGAGAACCCCTATACAGGGGAGGGACGTCCTGTGTCCCCCAAGTGACTGAAGAGAAAGAGATTTAACGGTGAGTACACAAAATCTCCTTTTCGCCATTGTTGGCTTGGGGGACACAGGAAACAGTGGGACATACCAAAGCAGTCCCATAAAAAATAGGATGGGAAGGATAGGCTTACGTGGAAGAAGCTACCGCAGCCTGAAGAACCTTCCTCCCAAAATGTGTGTCAGAAGCCGCAAAGGTGTCAAAATTGTAAAATTTTGTGAACAAGTGGATAGATGTCCACGTTGCTGCTTTGCACAGCTGATTAGCTGATGCATGGTTCCGAAAAGCCCAGGAAGTGCTCATCCCTCTGGTAGAGTGTGCCTTTAGTCCCAGAGGGGGCGGCTGACCTTGTGCTGTGTAGGCTTTTTGATAGCTTGAGTGCCCCGATGTGGCCCAGGGAATGAAGGGCCACCTCTTAGGGGTTGGACTGGCAATCTCTTGATTGAAAACCACCTTCGGAAGGAAGGAGGGAACTGTGCGAAGTAGTGCCCGATTGTGGTGGAATACCAGGAAGGGAATTTTGTTTGATCACGCACCGAGTTCCGACACTCTCCTTGCTGACGCAATTTCCAAGAGGAAGGTGGTCTTCCAAGAAAGCCATTGGAGTGACAATGAGGATAATGGTTCGAAAGGTGGCCCCTGGAGAGCCTTTAGCACTAGAGAAAGATCCCAGTTCGGAGTGGGTACCCGGATAGGTGGAGCTAGATGTGCTACTCCTTGTAGGAAGGTCTTGACATCTGGTAGATGGACCAAACGTCTCTAAAATAACACACCTGAGACTTTAGCGATACCATAGATACCCATAGAGAGTCCATTCTGTAGAAATTCTAATAGACTAGGAATGGAAAAACATGTTGAGTCCCTGTTGTTTTGGGAACATCAAAGGTGGTAAGTTTTCCAAACCCTGTGGTAAGTCTTGGCCAACACAGGGTTCCTGGCTGCTCGCTTTGTTTTTATGCTACTGCGTCCGAGAACCCCTTGTCCTTTAGAATCTGGGTCTCAAAGAGCCACGCCGTCAAGTTGAGGCTTGCAGGCTTTGGATGAAGTATGGGACCCTGCGAAATGAGGTCTGGTATCAGCGGCAGGGGCCAATGTTCGACGGACAGATTTAGTAGGTCTGAGAACCACGTTCTTTGTGGCCATTTGGGAGCAATGAGGATGAGAGCCGTCTGTTCGCTCTGTAACTTCCTGATCATTCTCGGTATGAGCGGAAGAGGAGGAAAAGCGTGAGCTAGGGGATCTTGGTATCTGGCGAAGAAAGTGGGAACTTTTCGATTCTGTCGGGTGGCCATTAGATCCACCTCCGGTACTCCCCATCTATCTACGATCTCGTTGAAGATTTCTTCATTTAGTGACCATTCTCCCGGATATAGAGACTGCCTGCTGAGGAAGTCTGCTTCCCAATTTGGAACTCCTGGAATGTATATGGCAGCAGCGGCTGATTGGTTTCTGCCCAATGAAAGATTAGCTTAACCTCGTTCAATGTCGCTCTACTCCTTGTTCCGCCCTGGTGATTTATGTAGGCGACTGCCGTGGAATTGTCCGACTGGGTCTTGTTGGCTTGGCCCGTCAATTCTTGTTGCCAATGAGCTAACCCCAGATGGATTGGCCGGATCTCGAGTACGTTGATTGACAATTTGCTCTCTTCTCTTGGCCATAGATCCCGGGCTGCTCTGCCCTCCAGAACCGCTCCCCATGCGAATAGACTTGCGTCCATTGCCAGAAAGCGCCAGAGGGGTTTCAATCGGTCTGTCCCTGTTGAGGTTGCTGATCTTCAACCACCATAGTAAGAATGTTCGGGTATTCTGGAGATGGGCATCATCTGAAAAAGCGATTTCTTTTTCCACAATGACAGTATGTTCCACTGTAGTTCCCTGAGATGGAACCGCTTCCATTGTTGATACCATAACACCTAGGACCTTAATGCAAAACCTGGTTGTGTGCGCTGGCCTTGCCAACAGGCTCCTGACTAGTGCTTGCAGGTGGAGAATCTTCTCGTGAGGGAGAGATACTCTGTGTCAGAGTATTGAATTTCATCCCTAGAAAGACCATTGTCTGACTGGGAATAAGGGAGGATTTCTTCCTGTTGATACACAAACCGAGATCCTGCAGTCCCTGTGTGTTTTTCCAACTGATTGAGCCTAGACAAGGATATCGTCGAGGTAAGGGGTGATTGAGATGCCCCTCTGGCGGATAATTTCTATGGCTACCGCCATGATCTTTGTAAAGACCCGGGGGCTGAAGTCAGACCGAATGGAAGTGCCGTAAATTGGTAATGTAGATTTTGGTAGGCAAAGCGCAAGAATCTCTGATGCGGACGGAAAATGGGAACATGTAGGTATGCGTCCTTTATGTCCAGAGATACCGTATATACTCGAGTATAAGCTGAGTTTTTCAGCACTCAAAATGTGCTGAAAAAGTCTACCTCGGCTTATACTCGAGTCAGCATGTCAGTTGTTTTTTTAAGGCTTGCCCCTACCCAAACGCTAGGTTTTTAAGTCAAAAAGCCCTTACCCCCATGATTTAAGGCTCCTTAAACTTCAGAATCTTCCCTGCATGCCTGTCCTGAGATACGGTTAGAGGGAGAAGTGGGCGGGTAGCTGTGCTGTGTGAAAGGAAAACGTGACCCTGGAGGCAAAAGTGGCCATCTCTGCACAGTGAGACTGGAGAAGGAGGGGCTGAAAAAGGTGACTGTGCAGGCAGAAGTGAGCTCTGCTGTGGAAGTACCTGACCCATGCTGCAGAAGGAGAGGGCTGGAAACAAGACTAAGAGGAGAGCTATGCTGGGACACAACACTAAAGACTAAAGCACAACACAAGACTAAAAAGCATTCGGAAATGGTGAGCTGTGTTGAAGGGGGAAGTACATGTGAGCTTTTTAAAAATAAAAAAAAAAAAAGACTCCTATACTTATTTCTGAATATATATGTGTGTGTTTAATACATTTCCAATGTTTTATTAACCCCTGGAAAGAAGCACGCTACACTATATTTTGTTAGGTACTTCGTTAGGCAATTTACTTTTTCTAGCATGAGCGCACCGATCTTTGATAATTTTCTGTTTCACTTATATAGCAAGAATATAGTATAGGCTTATATTTGAGTCAATAAAGTTTCCCAGTTTTCCTAGGTAAAATTTGGTACCTAGGCTTATACTCGGGTTGGCTTATACTCGAGTATATACGGTACTAGGAATTCCTCCGGAGACATTGCTGCTATGACTGAGCGAAGCGATTCCATCTTGAATTTGCAAGGACGAATAAATTTGTTCAGTTCCTTGAGATCTAGAACTGGACAAAAAGACCCGTCCTTCAGATCTAGAACTGGACAAAAAGACCCATCCTTCCTGGGTACTATGAACAGATTGGAATGTTTCTCTGGGTGGGACTGGAATGACCACTTCTAATTGGAGCAGATTGAGAATGACCTCCTGGAATGCCTTGAGTTTGGAAGACTCCTGCGGAAGTCTGGACATGAAGAAACGTCGAGGGGAAAGAACTGAAAACTCCAGGTGATAACCCCGAGTCACTATTTCGTGTACCCAAGGGTCCTGGGTGAGAGATTACCAAGCACTTGTGAAGTGGTGTAGTCTTACCCCTATGGCCCCGGGCCCGATGCAGGACCATCATGATGAGGCGTTCTTATCTGTGGTCTTGGTAAAGGGTTTTCGGGCTTGCCATGACGATCTGGCCTTGCCGTGATTGAATAATCACGTCCTCCCTCCTGACACAACAAAAAACTGAACTGGGCTCTGCCTGCTGGGGGATATAGCTGGCCGGGGAGGAGCTAGTTTAGTTTTTACATTGTTGTGTCCTGCCTCCTAGTGGTACCAGCTATACCCCACTGTTTCCTGTGTCCCCCAAGCCGACAATGGAGAAAATAACTTTTTGGCTTAAATGAGGAGCGTTACATTTGGAGAAAGAAAAACACTGCATCCCAGCATAAGAACCTTATCCCATCTGTGAAACAACGTTGTGGGAGTCTCCTGGTTTGGGCATGTTTTGCTGCATCTGGGAGCTTGAAATCATTGATGGAACAATGAATTCTGAACTATACCAGAGAATTCTATAGGAAACTGTCAAGTAATCTCTCAATGAACTGAGTCTCAAGAGACAGTGGGGCATGCAGCAAGTCAAACATCCAAAACACACAAATCATGATCATGAATCAAAGAATGGTTAAAGAACACCCCCCCCCCAGTAACAACAGAACCCCATACAAAATAGCTTCAGCTCTTGGGTGTTGGTGGGTTTCTTGCTCACTTTAGGCCTTTCCGCAACATTTCAGTTGGATATAGCTCAGGACTTTGACTTGGCCATTCCAGAACATTCACTTTATCCTTCTTTAGGAGAACTAAACTCCCCCTTAGTAATAACAGCCCCCCTTAACTACCTTCTATCGCCTGTTGCACTGTATATTAGACAGAAAGGTACCTGCTCAATGTTTTAAAGAAAGCTTGATCATAAAGTGTTTTGCATTTTAATTCTTGCTGTATTTAGACAGAAAAAAAAAAAAACCCTGAGCCTAAAATGCATAGCAGCACAGCGGAGTTCCCCAGCACCATCTCCTGTCCATTTACATTCTCTTCCGGTCTCTTCACGACTCTAAGCCTTCGAGAGTATGTGCAGATGGGCCTATAGTCAAGAATCAGCTTCAACTGAGCATTCTCCCTCAGGGTTCATGTCAGTTAAGGGACCTGAAAGCATGCAAAAGGCAAGCAGATATCGACGGGAAACTCCGCTGCGCTGCATTTTAGATTCAGTGATTTATATATTCAGGGGCACCTTGCTAATATACTGTGTGGGGAGGGAAGGGTGAGGGGGGTGATGAAAGGTAGTTAGGGGGGCCAATTCAAAGTCCTGATCTTAATACAAATGAAATATTGCAGAAAGGACTAAAGTGAGCAGTTTGTGTCAGAAAACCCACCAACATTCAAGAGCTGAAGCTGTTCTGTATGGAAGAATGAGCTAAAATTCCTCCAATTCAATGTGCAGGACCTATCAACAGTTACAACAAACATTAAGTTGCAGTTATTGCTTTACAAGGGGGCCACATCAAATACTGAGCTAAATTCACTTACATTTGCCACACATAGGTTATTGGATCTTTTTTTTTTTTTTTTTTTTTTTCAATAAATAGATGACCAAATATATTAATTGTTGTTTCACCTGTTTAACTAGGTTTTCATAATCTACTTTTAGGAGTTGTTTGATGATAAGATAATGTTTCAGGTCACATTCACACTAAATTTGATTCTAATTCACATACAAGATTGCTTTCTAGGAGGATCAAACTTTGAAAACTGCTCAAATCTCATTTTGTCCATACATGCCGCTCATGACCTCCCTTGGAGAAGAATGGGAATCACTACACTAACACTATTAAATCCCTGCTTTCCTCCACCTGTGGTTATGAAAAAGTAAGCTGCAGTATAACAAAGTGCCTTGAGAAAGAAGTATAGTCTGGGTGGAGAATCATAGACTACCTCTCCTCATCAAGAATAATGGAGCCATCCTCTGCCACTTTCACACGTGGGACCAATAATGGACCTTCGTCTTCCTCTTCATCTAGATCTTCATCTTCATAGACAATAGTTTTTTTCTCTGGCCTAAAGAGAAAAAAAATGATCATTATGATGCACATATTATTAAAATGAATTTGCCATAAAGGAAGATCTTGCAGACTTAAGTCCAAAGAAAGCCAACAATTTTTTTTTGTACAATTTGTTTCTACCAAGTAGTCAAAGTCTACTCCAACCCACAAAAATAGTTAAATCAATCAACCTACATATATATGTAAGCTCAACTGTGCCGCATAAGGGCTTTTCCCCATTTATTAGGTTAAATGCAACATTTCTTTTTTTTTATCAATTCTTTATTTTTTAAATTTTAAACAAACAAACAAAAAAAAAATTGGGGGAAAGGTATACAGAAAGGAAAACAGGGGAGGATAGGGGATGTGTGGTTCTATTCAACATTAAATACAATTAACACAAAGAAACAGTCAATCATTTCTTCACTCATAAACAACATCTAATAAGAATTCATGTATTTTATCAATTGTTGTAATCACCACTAATCTTACGAGTAGAAATCCACATATATATTTAATTTATTTTCTTCATATAGTCTACCCAGGGATGCCAAATTGCCCAATATTTCTGACTTTGGTTATGAATCAAACAAGTGATTTCTTCCAACGTTTCGGAGGGCGTTCCCCCTTCATCAGTGGTGACATTAGCAGCACCTTATTGGGGGTTGCAAAGTCATGGTCTCTACACTAGCAATCCCCAACCCCATGACATAATAGGGTCTGCTGACACAGACTATAGAATATGCCCCAAGGCTCCCCTATGTATATTGCTACATGTATAGTGTTGATGCCCTATAAATGTGCTCTTAATAATAATAGTTGTAACATGTACCAGAAATGGGTAATGCAGATATTTTTTAAATATAAACCTTGCAAACATATGACAAACAGAGTATTTACTATCTATTGGGTTTTTACTTCCTTTAAAGGATAAAATGGGGTTTAATTTAAAGGGTGAGAGTCACTTTACCTTATAGTACACATTAACATTACTTGTATTTTATATACTAGATAGACAGACAGACCAGAATTTGGTATTTACTTGTATATTATATGTAATTGAACAACCATGAATGTAAAAAAAAAAAAAAAATCAAAAATTGCGAAACCTCAAATGCAGACTTACCCAGCACGCTGAGATTCAGCAGTAGAAGACTTTTCACATGTATCTTTGTCAAAAAGTGAAGATCTATAAAGAAAAACATAATACAAAGCAGCTGAATTTAAATGACACGTATGTGTTGAAACATTTAATTTAATTATACATTGAACTACAATTGATGGCAACAGAAATACACAGCCAGGAAGCATTGGGAGAAATTGCCAAACGTGCAGTTAATATACAGTGTACGTAGCAAGGATGGATTTTTCCCCTCCTCTAAGGCAAATAAGAGGCTTCTTCAGATGTTTATTTATTTTCCTTACTCTGGAGTCTGGATCAACCAGAAGTAAAGCAGGTTTTACTTAAGCAAAAGGTTAAACTTGATGGATGTGTGTATTTTCAGTGTCATCTATTGAACTATAAATACTCAATATATTGTATTTGCTACAATGTTGCTAACAACAAAACGGTAGAGACGCAAACAGCCTAGAGTGCATGTGTGACACCTGTAATCTTTATGCAAGAAACAGTGAAAGCTACAGGCTGAATGGAATTTTTCTTTGAAGGTAATCATCAACAACTCCCTAGCAAACTGGGCTGTGGGGAGCAGGTTCTTATATTTAAAGAAATAATACTGCAGGTTGTATCCAGCAGAATCTTTATAAAGTTGTAAGGTTCATACATTAATAAAAATAATTGGTTTAAATCATAAATGGAGGTTTTTTTTTTTTTTAATTTGACTTTAAAGAACATATGCATTGGACGTTGTTTTGTTTCTGAATTTTGTTTCAGACAAATATAAACTAAAATTTGTATATTCAAATATGAGAAAAATATAGAAATTAAATTTTTTCAGCAATAACAAGAACAACAAGAAAGCAATGTGGTCTCCCTAACAGACCTTCAAGTTAGCTTTCCCAGCCAAAGTGGAGATTAATGCCATTCTCCGGTGACGTCAGACATTATGCAGGCATCATCCTCCCTGCTGCCCGAGGCAGCCTTGAGGCGCATTGGGCACAATTACAGTCTAATGCGCATGTCTTAGGGGCGCTGCCTTTCTCACTATCGGGCTATGCGCGCATCATCATTGGGCCCTATGAACACGCCCCCCCAGCCAATCAGAATAAAATCTTCTCGGTGCTAAGGAGACGCACGAGCATTATGTTTTTGATTATACTGGGGACAGCAAACAAGCAGCATCTAGCACTTGCGGTGCTGGGCGCTAATGGGGGTCAAGGTTTTTTTGCGCGCATGCGCAAGAGGCAGCGTCAGTTATTTTACAAAGATGGCGGCTGCGTGACTGCAGATGCGAGCAGAACAGGAACACAGATTTTATGCGATAGGCTAGGCATTGGTGAGTTACAACTATAGCGATTGAGGAAATCTTGAGGAGTACATTAGAGGGAGATAGGTTATGATTTTTGGCTTTCCTTCTCCTTTAAGCTAAAACTGTGGCATAAAATTATGTAACTGCTGGTCACTCAAAAGGCTGACTATGCCTATAATTGCACTCAGGATAATACCAGTAATATTGCATTCTATTCAAAAGACCCACCTAAAAAATGCCAGGACAAGTGGAGACTTTGAAGGATGGTAGATGATGGCAAAGTGAAACTG
This sequence comes from Xenopus petersii, assembly GCA_038501925.1. Lineage (NCBI taxonomy): Eukaryota > Metazoa > Chordata > Amphibia > Anura > Pipidae > Xenopus > Xenopus petersii. The sequence goes on along the minus strand of CM076673.1, from coordinate 176,239,881 downwards.
TGTATTATAGTTCTCTTGTGCAGTCAGTGCTGCGAAATATGTTGGCGCTCTATAAATATGCTCTTAATAATAATAGTTGCATGAACTTGTGATGCCTGAAGTTGGACAGAATTAAGAATAGGATTTAGAATTATATCTGCAATTAATCTGTTGGTTCTAGTTGATTTTGTAACAAAGCCACAGATGATCAGTCAACAAGTTGCATTCAATAATTTAGTAACCTACGTCATCGGGTTGTTTTCTGGGATGTAGCGAATGAAATCCCTCATGGTCATTTTGGAGTGGTCTATCTCATCGCTGCGGTCTGAACTTGAATACTTTTCTTTTGATGATCTCTACAAACAAAAACAAAGCAACATAGTAAGTTAGGTTGAAAAATTGACACACACCCGTCAAGTTCAACCTTTTATGTCTATATATAACCTGCCTAACTGCAGTTTACCCAGAGGAAGGCAAAAAAAAAAAAACCAAGAAACCCCTCTGAAGCCTCTCCAATTTGCTTCAGAGGGGGAAAGAATTACTTGAATTTCTTGAGCTTCTCAATTGGTCTTGATTATTTTTATATAACGTTTTTCAATTATTTGCCTTCTTCTTCTGACACTTTTCAGCTTTCAAATGGGGGTCACTGACCCCATCTAAGAAATCAAATGCTCTGTAAGGCTACGCATGTATTGTTATTGCTACTTTTTATTACTAATCTTTCTCTTCAGGCCTCTTTTATTCATATTCCAGTCTCTTATTAAAATCAAAGTGTGGTTGCTAGGGTAATCTGAACCCTAGCAACCAAATTGCTGAAGTTTTAAACTGGAGAGCTTGCGGAATAAAAAGCTAAATAACTCAAAAACTTCATTTAAAGGTGTACAGCCCTTTTAAGTGCCTCTTCTCCAGCATAAACAACCCCAACTTGGGCAGTCTTTTCTCATAGCTAAGATTTTCCATACTTTTAACAGCTTAGTTGCCCTTCTCTGTACCCTCTCTAATACAATAATGTTTGAGTGATGGAGACCAAAACTGTACGGCATATTCTAGATGGGGCCTTACAAGTGCTCTATACAGTGGAAGAATAACCAACTACTCCCACAAATCTATGCTCCTATTAATAAAGCTCAAGACCTTATTTGCCCTTGATGCTGCAGTTTATGGTCTACAAGCACTCCAAGGTCCTTTTCCATTATAGATTTACATTCAGAATATTTGGTACTTGCAACAAATCTAAAGTATCAGCATCTGGCATCTCCACCTTTTGGTTCATGCTGCCTGTAAAGGCACGTACACGCATCCATACGAACATATACACAAATATGTAAAAAAATAAAAAATAAAAACTAACTTGCATATTGGAAAATATTGCATCAAATACAATACTCCCTTCCAAAGGGAATCAGGTAATAAAAATATCTCCTGCATTTCATGATATGTAAGATATTACTATAATTAATTCAGGCTCAATGAACAGTAATTGAAAAAAAGAAAAATAATTTGATGTGACATTTTATCTCTATCCTGCACATGTTCAAATCTCCGTCTTGTGGCACATAGCGGCTTCATTAAAGGCATTGCTGGCTTTCTCAAAATGCACAAAATCCTCCCCAACAAACACTTCAAGAAAACAAACCCAAGAAAACCTAAACAGTGACTTTGTTACAGCTGACATTATACTTAACAATGAAAACCAATCCTTACTCTCTCTTTTCTTAGTTCTTCACGAAGCAAATCCCTTAATGTTCTCGCTCTTTTAAGTCTTTCTTTCTCCAAATTACCACCAATTTTTTTTCCAGGGGAAGGTTTTGCTCTCTTTGGGAATTCTTCGATCATACAGGATCCCTGCGAGGGTCTCTCTTTAAGTGGACACAGATCATCCTTTGGTTGAGGTTCAACAGCTTTCACAGGACTTACTTCAGGCTGTTTAAGGGCAGGTTTCTTAAACGGGGTAAAGTGTGGAACTTGGGGCACTGGAGTCCTCTTTTCTGGCAATGATGGTTGGGAAATGCCAGGGGGAGTAGGTATTTTTAAAAAGTTCTCAAACTTGGCTTTCTCTGGAGTAGCTTCAGCCACACCAATACTAGGTACAGCTACAGGAACTTCTCCTTGAGAAGCTTTCTGTGGTAATGTGGTAACTGCAGAAGGAATGGAGACCCTTGGCTTTGCTAGATTAGGCAAAGTAGCAATTCTTTTCCTTCGCTGGAGAGGTGTAGATGCTGAACATGGCTGCACTTCAGTTGGGGGAGCATAGTTGCACCTGACAAAAAATGGTATAGTATGAGGTAAAACAACAACAAAAAGCAGACAATTTAATGAAAAGCTAGATTGCACCATCAAAGGGGGTCATTTACTTATTGCAGTGTGCACAGTGCAATTTCAGATACAATCGCCATTTTTTTAATGCAGCAATTTCTCCTTTAAATCATGGGCAAAACATCATTGCATGCACCAGGTGAAACAACTGTAGCATCGATGTGTCAAAAAGAACACAATTGTGACACAAATCAGACATAACTGTACTGAAAGACTTCTAAGTCTGGTTGCATTTGTGTGCATCCCATTCTTTAGGCACAACTGCACTGTAGCAATTGATGCAGGCCCCTAAATGACTGCATACTGCCTGGTAAAACTGATCTATTTTACATCTACTAATCTTCCATTAATTTTCCCCTAAATTAGAACTAATGAATTTATAACTCTCCATATATATAACTTCTACTTGGGTCTCATGCAATGCTTTCCCCTTGTACAAGTTCTCTCATTGCACAAATTCTTATGAACACAAGGGCACTATTTTCTATAAGATAAAACAATTTTTGCTTGGAAAAATAATTACTATTGCACCTTCAATGATATTTGGAAACCTAAGATTTCTTCATAAAGTGCATTAAAGGGGTTGTTCCCCTTCCAACACTTTATTCAGTTCAGTTGGTTTCAGATTGTTCACCAGAAATTTATACTTTTTCCAATTACTTTCTATTTTCTATGTGTGACCGTTCTTCTGATATTGAACTGTAAAGTCTAATTTGTCACCTTCTAAAGCAGCTCTGGGAGGGGGGGGTCGCCGACTCTCTAAACAGTTATAAATTGATACTTTTCTTATCGGTGTCCCTGTTGAGCAGAATCCCTGAGTTTCATTAAAGGCAGTTGATATAATTGATTTAATAGTTGATAATACTCCTTGAGAAAAGTATCAACTAAATGTCGAAAAATTGTAACAGTTCAGAATCTGCATCTTAATCACAGGGAAGCCAGACTGAAACACCACAGAAAGGAACATTAAACTTTAAACTAAGATTTTAGAAAAACAGCAAAAAATTAAAAATGTAGCGCAATTGAAAAAAAAGTCTATTTCTGGGGAATAATCTGAAAACAACTGAACTGAAAAAGTGTTTGGAAGGCGAAGAACCCCTTTAACTACCTGTGAAGGCTTATTTATAAACATTATCATTTTAGTGGTTTTTAGAGGTTTTCTAAACCACGAATAAACGTACATTATCTGAAACCACAAATATCATGGAATTAATTAAAAGTTCCAAATACAAAAAGCACAAATAATAAAAAAAAAAAAAAAAACGCTTTACGATGCGCTAGAAAACATAAATACATCTAAAAACTCAAAAATGTAACCTCTAAAAATTCGAATTGATACAAAGAGGTTCAATAAGATCAGGGTAGCTCCCACTGATTTCTATTGGACATTGACAACTTTTATTTGGAGAATTTTTGCATTAGCGGTTAAAAAAATATAGGAAAAAGTGTGTGTGTGTGTGTGTGTGTGTGTGTGTGTGGACCAGCACTCCAATCATTTTCCAAACGATTTTATTGAGTCATCACTTGTGTGTCTAACGTTTCGGCCCTCGTTGGGGCCTTTATCAAGGTTAAGGTGCAAGTGACAAAATTGTGATAGATATATACACACACACACACACACCCATTCGAAAAAGGCTCCAAAATGACGGTGTAGAAGTGTATGGGCTGCGTTATTTGTGGCACTCTGATACAGGGCACATACTTCACGCACCAACATACAGGTAAGAGATACACCATTCGGAAGAGAATGACATGTGACACCTCTATGGTGATATACATCATCAAATGCCCCTGTGGTCTTCTGTACTGTGGAAAAACCACCAGACAATTGAAAGTGCGCATCGCGATGCATAGGTCCAGCATTTGAGCAGCCCTGGATCATGTAGAAAATGGTAAAGGCAAAAAAACAGGACATTTCCCAACAACTAGTGGCTAAGCATTGGGCAGAGGCCAAACACAGTCCAGCAACATTCAGCTGCATGCCCATTGAGCAGATCCCCAAAAAATCAAGAGGGGGCAATTATGATAACATGCTGTTAAGAAGGGAGGCATTCTGGATCCACGAGTTGGATTGTGTAGCTCCCAGGGGACAAAATGGCCAATTGGCTCTCAGTTGCTTCTTGTAATCTTCCCTTATTCCGATAGGCAGAACATTAACAATGAACTTAATAATGATGGTTAAAAGTTTATTTCATTGTGTGAAAGTATATTGTTCATAAGAGGTGAATCGAAACCTTTTTCATTTCTATTTTTAGGTGATATTATGGATCTGCCGCTTCAGGAAATGGAGTAAGCTATTTTTTTTGTATCAAAGTATATCTTGTTTTTAATTACCTTTTTGCAACAATTGTTTTGTATCAATTTTCACTGGGATTAGCACTTCACATTGAATTTTATGCACTAATATGCTACTATGTTACAGAGCGACATCTAGTGGAAAAAATGTATAGTGCTTTTTACATGTATAACTATTTGAAATGTTTTCACCAATTGCATCAATAAGGGATCTAGGACGTCATTTTGGCTCCTTTTTTTAAGGGGATTGTGTGTGTGTGTGTGTGTGTGTGTGTGTGTGTGTAAAAATCACAATTTTTTCACTTGCACCTTATCCTTGATAAAGGCCCCAACAAGGGCCAAAACGTTGGACACACGAGTGACGACTCAAAAAAAATTGTTTGAAAAATTATTGGAGTGCTGGTCCACTTTAATCATTATATATCATAATTTGACATAGCACCCGCCATTGGACTGCCGGTACTTTCGGATAGATATAGATATATATAGATATATATATATATATATATATATATATATATATATATATATATATATATATAGAATCCCACAGTACCAGCACTCAGACAGATGTTTCCAGTAGTGCACGATCAAGAACAGGCATGTACATAACACGATGGATCAGCACACACTGTTGTTTTGTGAAGCAATGGTGTTTATTTCATATAAAACACATTTTTTATCCGACGTTTCGGTCCCACCTGGGGACCTTTTTCCTTGAAAAAGGTCCCCAGGTGGGACCGAAACGTCGGATAAAAAATGTGTTTTATATGAAATAAACACCATTGCTTCACAAAACAACAGTGTGTGCTGATCCATCGTGTTATATATATATATATATATATATATATATATATATATACACACACACACACAATATATATATATATATATATATATATATATATATATATATATATATATATATATATATATATATATATATATATAATATATATATATATATATATATATATATATATATATTGGATCTTGCGCAGTAGGAGCATTTACAGGTACGGGTCTACTGCGCATGTGCTGAATGTCACCGTATGCGCAGTAGATCCGTACCTGTAAATGCTCCTGCGCATGCGCCAGAAGATGCCGGTCAAAGCAGGAAGAAGACCGCATTTTGTGCCCAGGGGGTTTCCTTCTCCTTTAAAGGATGGCACCCAGACTATCCTTACTTATGGTTGTGCGCTCCATCAACGCCTGATATATATATATATAAAAATAAATATATATAGAGCTATATATATATATATATATATATATATATATATATATATATATATATATATATATATATGTGCCACACAACCAGGTATGTATAGATTCCTTCTATATGTCCACTATGTTTACTTTTATATGCTAAGCTGGTAGTCCATTCATAAAACATGTGGCACACGCTATAGACATTATATTCTAATTGTTTTTGATTTAACCTTGTGTTTACTATGGCAATGATATTTATGACTTAAACCTATAGTTTTACAACACTTGGGGGCTTTCAAGTAACCAGAAGAATGCATTACAATTAAACTACTAACTAAATAATACAGTGACAGTGTTCTACTGTAAATTTTTGTTCATATTCTATATTTATCACACTGGATAACTTTTTAACTTCAAATTTCCACTTTTAACAGTACTATATTATTGAGTAATTACTCAAAGCACATTAGCACTTTTCTGAGGCTCATGATTTTATCTATATATAAGCACATATACAACACTTGCTCACTTTAATGATCGATTACAGCTTTTTTAGCCTTAATTGATGTATTTGCTACACATGATGTTTTGTCACTTCATGTTGATGGGTTCAATGGGATTTTGGGTATATAAACTTGTTTGGATGTTTAACATGGTTGCCTTGAGAAAGGTCCCTGTGTGGACCGAAACGTCACGTCGGCTTTAAATGTGATTTCTTTAATACTTTAATGCTGTTGGTCATTGGAGAATCGCAAGATACCATCAGGTTTACTTGCCGTTCCTTTGAAGAGGAAATGCTTGGCAACGCCTCTGCCCAACTACCGAATGTGTAAATAAATATGTGCTTTTCTCTAACAGAATAATACCGATCTCAAGTGGTACTGCTAAATTAAATGACAATACTTCTAGTGCCTGTGGGTCCAGGTCAGGCCCGGACTGGCAATTTGTGGGATTTGGTAAATGCCAGAGGAGCTGCTGTAACTTGCCACAATCACTTTTTATTGGGCTGTTTGGGCCTCTGTGTACCTATAATGCCAGGGCCTATTTGAATCTCAGTTTAAATATCTACAACCTGTGTGTCAGGAACAAAATTGTGCATTATAGCATGGGTGTCCATAATCCTCTTTAATACAGTTTAATTTCTTCCTACGATAGACAATTAAAAATGATTTACAGATTCTAAATAAATGTCTGGCTCACAAAGATGTGAGAATAAAAGGATCATGCAGAGTGAATGCTCAGTGTGTGACATATGAACCACAAGTAGGGTTGACACCTGGCCGCTATTTTACAGGCCTGGTCGATAAAAATGATGGTTGATCCCAATGTTATTAATAGGGAAAAAAAAAAAGAAATATATAGGAAGGCCGGTATTTTTTTCCAGAAAAGGTGGCAACCCTATCCACAAGTAGTTGGAGCAATCGTAGGCTTTTGATAAAGAGAAATACAACAGGACAGGCATAAGGCTCCTTATGTAAAGTACTTTTTGTTTCTCCACCCTGTCTACTGTTGGAGCCTGCTGTACATTGGAGTTGAAACCAACGGGGTATGTAATAAAAAGACACCAAGTTTGCCCAGGAGCAGTAACCCATAGCAACCAATCAGTAGCTAGAACTTACCGGTCACCTGTTTAAAAGCAAACATCTTATTGGTTACTATCGATTACTGCTCCTGGGCAAACTTAGCGTTTTTTTATTACATATGGGGGCATGTGTTAAAACAAATGCGGAAAAAGGCACCCTATATAAGTGGCACATAAACACTTGTCTGGATCTTGTGCTACAAACAATGTAAGAGTTCCTTTCCATCAAAGTCAATACACTTTATGGGGAACGGATTATAGATCCGCCGAGATCAGCTGTCACTTACGGGCCTGTTCCTTTCTCCTTTTCCAGCACTGAGTCCCCTCGGTCAGCAGGTTCCGGTTCTGAGATCGCTTTCCTTGTCTCAGGCACATTGGAAACACCCACTCCGTTATCCGTGTCGGAGATGTCATGGTTCGGGCCGGGAGATGATTGAGAGGCCCTGTTTGGCTCAGTAGCATTTCCAACACTGGCGGCTGCGGTGCCGGGACTAGGACTAGGGCCAGGGCCGCGGCCGCCAGGTTTAAAGTTGGGTTTTAAACTTAATCGCGCTCTGCGGATCATGTTGCGCTAAAACGGAATCCGCTTCCTCATCGCTGTGAAGCTTCTACAGCAGTTGCTTCTTGGGGCTCACGCTGCCAGGCCAGTCACGTGGGTAGAAGAGGTTTCCCCGATGACATCATCCAGCAGCGACGCGTACTGGCGTCATGTGATTGAGCAGAGCCGGGCAAAGTTTGCTCATCGAAAATCCGAATTTAGGCTCTATCTAAAGGCACGTGCTGTGTGAGCAGTGGCACACGTAGGCCCCATTACACGCGTGTTATAATATATGCCAATTACATTATATACCTCCCAACATTTTGGAGATAGAAAGAGGGACACACATTTGACCACGCCTGTTTTGTTGCCACACCCCCTAATTACCATGTTCATTTTTACAAAAGCTGGCAGGTTATGAAACTTTGGTCACATTTATGTGTTTTTATGTATTATTACAGTTTTGCTAATGAAGGTGAATTGCCCTTTAAGCTGTGAGTCTTAAACTGTTAAAAAAGTATTTAATTATCTATCCTGGGCTCTCTGCCAAAAGCCAATTAAGTTAGAAACTTTGTATCTTTCCTGCTGTTCAGTGCAGAAGATCAAAGAGAAAGTCAGGGCATTTCAGTAACAAACCCGCGACTGCAGGTTGAACTGTCAAAATCGGGACTGTCCCGCGAAAAATAGGACAGTTGGGAGGTGTGGAACCATTCGCCAGATGCGTCCCCTGAGCCTTCCAACATTGCAACGTCCTTTAATTCTGTTCCAGTGGCTGCCTGCCAGATCTGTAAGATTAAGGGCACATTAAACTGTGCCAAATTGTATAAGATCCTGCAGGTCATACTTTTGTGGCACGTTTTCCAGAGAAAGCCTTTTCAGCTGCCTGTCCCCCATCTTATTGGTGGTGTCCTAGGTAGTGATGTGTGGATGAATCCCATTGGTCAGGTTCAAGTAACAAAATGGGGTGCTGGTGCAGGCAGGCTCTAGTTTTACTGGAGAAAAGCTATAAGACTGTTTCAGAAAAGCAGTCAAGCTATCAAAACCATGTATTTTAATGCACAGTCAAGACTATACTTTTCCCAAGCATTCCACCACTAGTACCGTGAAGTGGACCCCAACCAGTCCACTTAGTTTGGTGCTATTTCACTGTCAAAATTTACTGCTGCTCCAAATATTGCATGTCGCACTAATTTCTCTTCCTCCTGTGCTGATATCTGTTACCCATAGTGAGTCAGTCCTCTTAGTTTGGTGGAATTTCACTGTTGAAATGTACCATAATACTGTGCCAAATAGTGCACGTCGCACTAATTTCTCCTCCTTATGTGCCAATTTCTGTTACCCATAGCCAGAGCCACCATCAGGGGGTACTCCGGGCCTTAAAGGCCTGGCTGTGCTCCACTTTTTGAAGAGCCCCCCTTTACAGTGCTGAAGCTGTGCCACCTTTTCAGAAGTCCCGAAGCGGCGAAAAGACCCAAAGCCACAAAAATAGATGAAGATGAAGTCCTGAAGCGGCAAAAAGACCCAAAGTCACGAAAATAGATGAAGTTGAAGTCGGAAATGGTGCTAGTCTTTTATATCTACTTACTAATAAACCTGCCTGAAAAGCATCTTTAGATGTTGAAGGAGTCTCTTGAAAGTGCAAAAGAAGACTGTGCCTGGAATCTGGCCCCGAAATACCAAGTGGGTAAAGCATACCAATCTCTGGTCCGGCCGGGACAGAAGGAAAAAAGACTGGTGAGAGCAGGAAGGGGGTGGGTATTTTTAATATTGTTGTTAACCCCTCTGTGTCCGACCGGTGCAGGGATAAAACACAAATTGTTATGCTGCCAAGGTATGGCCAGGAAAAAACTGTTTGCACTTTTAAAAATGGATTTCAGTGCAGAATTCTATTGGAGCAGCACTACTAACTGATGCGTTTCCAAAAAAAATGTTTTCACGGGACATTATCCCTTTACATAAAATGAAGCAGAATGTAATATATCTGAACTTTGTAATGTACATTCATTAAAATAAGTGGCATAGCTACAGAAGAAGCAGACCCAGCGGTCGTAGCGGGGGTCCCGGACCATGGGGTCTGCTTCCTCTATAGCTGAAAATGATTCCCCCCTCCCTAATTGGTCTCCTACCTATGATGTGAGAGGGACAATATAGGCAGGACATCTGACAAGCGGACAGAAAGTGCAGAGCTGTCAACCTAGAACAGGTGAAGCTTGGGGGAGTAGTTGTTACGGCCGGCACCCAATACCAGAACAGGTGCCAAGTACCCTGGTCTCGGCTCGGCTTCACCAGTAGTGTGACCACCATTGGGCATCGGGAGGAGCCCTCAGCTTACTTGGGTGCCACCTGGACTTAACGAGGGGTACAAGGCAAGATGTTCTGGCAAGCAGAGGGGCACGGCAGGTAGCAGAGTCTTTTGGGCCAAAGGTCACGGTACAAATGGAGCAGGCAACAGAATCGTCAGACAGGCTGGGTCGAGGCAGGCAGATAACAAGAATCGTCAAATAGGCAAAAGGGTCAAAAACCGGGTGATCAATCGAAGGGTTAAACTGTAGAGTAGTCGTAAGCAGGCAAGGTCAAGATCCAGAATTCAGAATAGTCAAAATAGCCAGGCAGTGATCAAAACAGGAATCAGACAAGTTCAGAAGGAATCAGACAATAGCACAAGGCTCAGGAGCACCAGGAATACAATCCAGTCACGGGCAATGTGAAAAATCCAAACTGTGCCTTTAATACTTTTAAATTTCGCGCCACTGCGCGCTGACGTCACACACCAGCGCGCATGCGCACATAAATCAGGAAGGAATGCGCCGCACGCGCCCTAACCATTCCCTATTTGCGGCCCAGAGGAGCAGCATGACGGGCGTCCCCGCCGAGGGGGCTGCAGGAGTCCCTGCAGACCCCCTCCCGCTAGACCACCAGGTAAGGTTGTTACAGTAGTGTTGTGCAAGTGAAATTTTTTTCAGGTTGGAAGTGACAAAATAGATAGCTCACTGCATATGTGTGCATCGGATGTTTGCCCCCAAATTACCAGAAATCATGGAAAATCATCAGAAATCAGGGGAATGCTTAAAGCCATAGACGCAAAGATCTGATCGTACGAACCGAGGATTCGTACAATTTTCACAACGTGTGTGGAGAGTCCTGACATTTTTCGCCCGGCGGAGATCGGTCGTTTGGTCGATCGGAGAGGTTAGAAAATTTCTGTCGGCTGCCGATAATATCTCTGCGTGTATTGTCGATCGTATGATTTTCAGTGGGAGACTGTCACTAGCTTTGGTTGGACATAGATATCGTACCATTGCTGTCAGGGGCAGAACATTGCTGATCTGTTCTTTAACTAATCTGACTGGTAAGACTTTGATCTAAATGGTTAGTGGCGGGTTGGGAGATGGGAAAGTCCGATCGTACGATAATTCGTACGATCGGATCTTTGCATCTATGGCCAGCTTAAGACTGTTGTGAGACCGGGGGACAGAACCCAAAATCTGGTAACTACTGGAAAAATGGGGGGGGGGTGGAGGGCCGTATTTATATATAGGCCCCCAAGGGCCTAGGGTGGCACGGTTTTGGGGGCGGCCTATTTTATTTATTTTTTTTTTTTAAACCCTCCGCCACAAATTTCCATAGGAAACCCGGTGATGGAGCTGAGGGAGTGAGGGGTAGGGGGGCCAAGGAAGAATGCTGAAGTGACGGCACTCGAACGGCGAGCTGATGTCACTTCCACTAAATACGCCACGTGACATCAGAGTGCACGACGTGTGACAGTGCGGATGACGCGTGACGTCACACACATGACATCAGTGTGCACTATGTAGGGCAGCATCGGACCTACATAGCGGCATCGGACCTCCCCCTGGGGGAGGGTGGGTTTGACAACTCTGGAGGCAGAGAGCAGACAGAGTTCTGGGCAGGTATTGCCATGTGCCAGACCCCTTCGAAGATTTTTTTTGTGGGGGGCCCAGCCCACACTAGTTAGGTCACTGATTGAGATGTTTCTTTTTTTATGTTATTTATAAATGTATAACAAAAAAAACAGTCAAATGCTGCTTTCAATAGCAATGCCATTTGTTAATACCTGAAAATGTGTTTATCATTGCTTCTTCTCTCATTACAGTGAAATAAAACTGTTTGGGGTGAAATTCCCCTTTATTATCCATAACATCTTATTGTTGAGAATAGGAACAATGGCTAAAAGAGTATAAACCCCATTGCCCCAGACAGATGGTTTTCTATTAGTTATATCTATAGCAAGAATATCTAGTTTTCCAGCAACCCAAAGCAAACGAACCCTCGAGTACAATGAATTTTTTGTCTCCTATTCAAAGAACTTCGCCAATCACCTCTATCTATGTTCTCCGTGGCGTAACAACGCATTACCGATAAGCAACCAACAGAGGGCGCTACATGCAACTAATTACAATGTAGCCGTTTCCAAACTCGATGGTAAATGACGGAAACCTTAAGTGGTCAATTGGCGAACGCGTTTAGTTGTCTGAAAAGTAGCGTGTCTATGGCAGGCTTGGGGAAAGGTGGGGAAGTGCTTTTCAGACGTGGAGCCGCACAGGTAAGGGGATGACTTTGCTTTTGCACCGGCACAGAGAATCATGTGGTCGAGTAACTGCACTGACGTCATTGTACAAAGCTCTGTGTCTGTAACTCTTGTGTGAAGTGACAGCACATGTGACGCACTGGGAATTCAACACCTGGAGCAGAGTAGGACAAATAAGATGAAGGGGAACTTGCTAATAAATACAGAATTGATGTGTCACAGTATAAAGTCGTTGGTTATTACATTTGCTGTATTGTTACCTGTCCCTTGTATTTGCTTCATAAAAACTACACACTGGGGGTTATTTATAAACACTGGGCAAATTTGCACCTGGGCAGTAACCCATAGCAACCAATCAGTGATTAGCTTTTTTTCAGCCAGCTGTAGGGTGAACACTGAAAGCAATCATCTGATTGGTTACTGCCCAGGTGCAAATTTGCCCAGTGTTAATAAATAACCCCCACTGTCTTTTAAAGGGATTTTTATGGTGTAGTTTTTATTTCCAAATTACTCTGTTTACAGTGCAAATAATTCACTCTACAATATAAAATTTCATTCCTGAACCAACAAGTGTATTTTTTTAGTTGTAATATTGGTGTGTAGGCAGTCATCTCAGGTCATTTTGCCTGGTCATGTGCTTTCAGAAAGAGCCAGCACTTGGATGGAACTGCTTTCTGGCAGGCTGTGGTTTCTCCTACTCAATGTAACTGTGTCTCAGTGGGACCTGGATTTTACTTTTGAGTGCTGTTCTTAGATCTACTAGTAGGGTTGCCACCTGGCCGGTATTTTACTGGCCTGTAAAAATGATGGTTGATCCCAATGTTATTAATAGGGAAAATAGATAAATATATATCTGTCAAGGTTGGGTTGTTTTCTCTGGAAAAAACGGCGCTTGCGAGGGGACATGATTACACTTTACAAGTACATTAGAGGACATTATAGACAAATAGCAGGGGACCTTTTTACCCATAAAGTGGATCACCGTACCAGAGGCCACCCCTTTAGACTAGAGGAAAAGAACTTTCATTTGAAGCAACGTAGGGGGTTCTTCACAGTCAGGACAGTGAGGTTGTGGAATGCACTGCCGGCTGATGTTGTGATGCTGATTCAGTTAATGCCTTTAAGAATGGCTTGGATGATTTTTTGGACAGACATAATATCAAAGGCTATTGTCATACTAAGCTCTATAGTTAGTATAGACATGGGTGTATAAAAATGTATGTGAAAGTAGGGAGGGGTGTGTGTATGTTGCTGGGTTTTCATTTGGAGGGGTTGAACTTGATGGACTTTGTCTTTTTTCAACCCAATTTAACTATGTAACTATGTATATAGGAAGGCTGGTATTTTTTTCCAGAAATCTGGCAACCCTATCTACCAGGCAGCTGTTATCTTGTGTTAGGAAGCTGATATCTGGTTACCTTCCTATTGTTCTGTTGTTAGGCTGCTGGAGGGGGAAAGGGAGTGGGTGATATCACTCCAACTTGCAGTAAAGAGTGACTGAAGTTTATCAGAGCACAAGCCACATGACTAGGGGCTTCTGGGAAATTGAGAATGGGGCTAATTTATCAACACTGGGCATATTTGCCCATGGGCAGTTACCTATAGCAACCAATCAATGATTCACTTTTTGAAGCCAGCTGCAAGTAGGACAATGAATGCAGCAATCTGGTTGCCATGGGTTACTGCCCATGGTCAAATTTGCCCAGTGTTGATAAATGACCCTCAATATGTCTAGCCCCATGTCAGATTTCAAAATTAAAATTAATTAAAAATCTCTTTGCTCTTTTGAGAAACAGATTTGTGGAGCAGCACTATGAACTGGTGCTTTTTGAAAAAAAAAATTCCCATGACAGTATCCCTTTAACCTTGTAGCAGTGAAAACTATGAGGCACTGTCCTGTAGGAGCCACTGTGCATTGCAGGGAACTAATGAGTATTCACAGTTCAGCGGTTTCGGTGCTTATTTTCTCGTAAACTAGCTTATACCTGACCTTTAATACAACCTGTCAAGTAGTGACATTTTTATGTCCCGGCAGAGAGTGTTTACTGCTCAGAGGGTCTCTACTGGGACATAAAAATGTCACTACTTGACAGGAAGCACTATAGGTAGGTACTATAGGTAGGTAGGTTCTCGTCATGTTCTTGTCTGAAAGCCCCAGTGACAGTCCCTTATCACTTGAAATCAGGAACAAGCACCTGGCACTAGGAATTCCCTGACTTCTAACACTATGCAGATGTGCTGCCAAACGTACTCTATAAGTTAGATATATATTCAGTTGTGCTTTTAGAGAAATAAAACACTATATTAAGCTACACACTACTAACATTAACTAAACATTGCACATTTGTTTCAATGGGAAGTACAGTTATGTTTAATGATGATATTGCCTGCCGATAGTGTCTTACTGGCTACTTGTACACTGACATGCAATGGTGATTTTTGTATGTATATATATATATATATATATATATATATATATATATATATATATATATATATATATATATATATATATATATATATATATATATATATATATATATATATATATATATATATATATATATATTGGCAGTCATGAAAGCACTCACAGCAGTTTTCTTCAATACTTAGTTAAAAGTTCTTTGTTCCATGTTCTTATCTACGCGTTTCAACCCACACAGGGCCGTCATCAGGTCCTGATGACGGCCCTGTGTGGGTTGAAACGCGTAGATAAGAACATGGAATAAAGAACTTTTAACTAAGTATTGAAGAAAACTGCTGTGAGTGCTTTCATGACTGCCAATCTGTGATTATACTCTGGTTAGCACCCAGCTTTAACTTTGGAGTGGTGAGTGCCGTTGAATCACTGCATATATATATATATATATATATATATATATATATATATATATATATATATATATATATATATATATATATATATATATATATATATATATATATATATATATATATATATATATATATATATATATATATATTCATGATGAAAGCTGACGCACACTGGGATTTATCAAGAATAAAACTTGTTTTATTGGATCGACGTTTCGGTCCACACACGGACCTTTATCAAGATAAATATAAAGTGCAAGTGTAGACAATTTTATAGACTCACCCACCAGTGAATTTCCACCAGAACACGCCCATGTATCAAGTGAAAATTTTAACCCCAGAGAACCCAAAAGTCCAGTGAACATGGATAGTATTAACTTGGTCTGAAAAACAAAATGCATAAAACCATATAATTTAGTATAAAAACCTACGTAATCACATATTACAAATACCTTTTTTTTTTATATCAAAAAATTTTTTCAAAAAAAATTTTTTAGTAAGAAGTGATGAAAACGTTTTTCTTTTAAATTGACGATGTGATAAATAGTATTAACAGTGTCATAAAAACATCTAAAACCAGTATCATAAATACATAAGACATACGCTGTTTGCATAAAAGTACATTACTGACTGTCACTAGCAGCACATAGAATAATATAGGCTTTAAAGTTATTTATAAAAAGCAAGAAAATGAACAGTATTCGTTCAGTCCTCTAGGGGCAATGGTGTTTAGCAATTTAATCCAATATACCTCCTTCTGCAGTAACATGCGATCCCAATCACCTCCCCTGTTGGGTTCGGGGATTAGATCTATGCCCATGAATTTGAAAGTTGGGAGATTATGGCCCATTTTTAAAAAATGTTGTGGTAGTGGTAAATCAGATTTTTTAGTTTCTAAGGCTTTTTTAATAGATGACCTATGATTACCCATCCTCTCACGGAGGGTATTCTGCGTTTTCCCAACGTAAGTCAAACCACATGGGCATGTTATAATGTAGATGACATGAGTAGATGTACAGGAAATACGATGTTTAATCATGATCTCTTTCCCAGTGTGGGGATGTTTAAAAGATTTACCTGATAGCATGTATCGACACGTAATACAACCAGCACATTTGTAACAACCTTTGTTTAATTTGCTTACAATGTTGCCACCAGATTCGTAGCATTTGGTTGGATCTGTCTGCATTAATAGGTCTTTTAGATTGGGACCGCGTTTATAGCCCCATAGGGGTTTTTGGGTAAGTGATTGAGACAACTTTTTATCACTTTTCAAAATTGGCCAACAGTTTTCGACTATATTCCTAACAGCCACAGACCCAGTTGTAAAACTGGACGTTAAAATAAAGCGATTCTGTTCCTTTGCACCTATTTTGCGTTGGGTGTCCTGTGTCTGTGCTAAATGTTCTCGGGCTCTTTCAACAGATTTGGTAATAACATGTTGGTGGTAACCCCTTTGTTTGAATCTATCAGCAGTTTCCACTATTTGCCTTTCACGAATATCTTGATTGGAATTGTTTCGCATAGTGCGAAGAAATTGTGAAAATGGAACTGCTTTTTTGGAGCTAGGAGGATGAAAACTCGTAGAGTATAAAAGAGTATTTCTATCGGTTGGCTTGCGATATAATTTATACCCCAAACCCTTGTTCTGTCTGAAAATTTCCACATCCAAAAATTGGATGCTTTGCATATTATGTGTGACTGTAAATTTAACTGGAAGATCAAGGGCATTAAGGTATTCAACCATATTTAGCAACCCACTCACATCACCCCGCCATATTAATAAAATATCGTCAATATAACGTAGGTACAACAGGAGAGACTCCCCAAACTTAGGTATACGCACTCCTCCCGGTTCAAATTATGCTGATGGCGGTGCGTTGGTCAAAGTTCCATATTACAATTCAGTGAATGGACCCGCACTCATTCTCAAAAGGTGAAATAAATGTGCTTTTATTCACAGGTTCATTTCCAACGTTTCGGTCCTCTCAGGGACCTTTTTCAAGGATAAATGAAATGTGTACAAGTGATTCCTTAAATGCTGTTCAAAATTGGCGCCAAGTGTGACGTCATGACTCAAAAAAACCTTTATATACTCAAAAAAACAACCTATATATATATATATGTATATGTAGAAAGGCTGTGGCACACACTTACTGAAGCAGAACCCAGGTGCTAGTCAGATAGAAGCCATATATCCATACAGAAAGCTGACGCACACTGGGATTTATCAAAAATAAAAACTTATTTTATTTAGATCTAAATAAAATAAGTTTTTATTTTTGATAAATCCCAGTGTGCGTCAGCTTTCTGTATGGATAGATATATATATATATATATATATATATATATATATATATATATATATAATTTTTTTTTTTTCTACAGAGCGATGACTCTGATATCTGGGATGATACGGCTCTAATTGAAGCATATGATAAAGCAGTATCTTCTTTTAAGGTAAGAGTTAGCTTGGTGCTTGCTGAAATACCATTTGGTAATGAGAATATGTGTAATTAGTCTAGTTGTATTACAAAATATGCAGTGTGGGAGTGATACTTGTGTGTTTATACAAATAAAACTAAATGTTTAAAGCAGTTTATTGTGTTAAAAAAGCAGAATGTCTCAGTGCATCATACTTCCTTAAACAAGTGCTGATAAAAGTTGTGTTTTGGGCTGATTTTATAGAATATTTCTTCAAATACCCTACTATTCCTGCATTTGTCCACTTTCTGCTGCCTCCATTCTTGGGCTGTGCACGGGAAACTGCACACTGCATTTTACAACTGGAATCAGAAGCTAGGCTGACCTATAGGGAACTGCAGTCTGTTTTCTTGAGAGACTGCAGGGCTATGATTGGCTGTACTTCTGCATGCTTCTGGCAGGTACTGTTAAACAGGCTGTGCAAAATGTTTCTAATTTAGTTAGTTAGCCACAAATGTAATGTATAAAGGCTGGAGTGACTGGATGTCTAACATAATAGCCAGAACACTACTTCCTGCTTTTCAGCTCTCTTGGTTTCCACTGATTGGTTATCAGGCAGTAACCAATCAGTGACTTGGGGGGGCACATGGGTTATATCTGTTGCTTTTGAATCTAAGATGCATGTTGAGGATCAATTGCAAACTCGCCCCCCTTAAAGTCGCTGACTAACTCAGAGTTAGAGAGCTTAAAAGAAGGAAGTAGTGTTCTGGCTATTATGTTAGACATCTAGTCACTCCAGCCTTTATACATTAAATTTTTGGCTAACTAACAAATATTTTTGTATTTTGCACATAATATCTATTAACCCAGTTTTTATTTTTATACTTTACTATTCCTTTAAGACATGCCCACCCCTCATTTGAACTTCACCTGAACAGATCTATAGGGGAATTCCAATAAAGATTTTTGTAGATTATAATAGTTACAAGTCACCTACATTATAGGAACATTATTACTCCTTTTTAAAATGTGTCCCCTGTATCAGAAGACATTAGGTAGTTTGCATTCCTGCCACTCTGTTTCTTGGTTGAACATACAGCAGTAGTCAGTAATGTTTGCAATGAAGAGACGTTTATGTTCTGTTTTTTTTTATTCTTGTATTGCACATGTCAGAGAGCACTTAAGAATGGGGATTGTACAGTTAATGCAGAAACAGAAGAAAATAATCCTAGGACCAAAAGGAAAAATAATAAGAAGAATAGAAGCAGGAATAAGTGTAATGCTGCTCCGCTGAAAAAGGTAATATAACATGTTTATTTTTATATATATATGTATGTGTGTGTGTGTTATTTCTCCCAGCATTTCACAACTCTGATGGCTGCAAACCAATTGGACTCCATTAATATTAATGAGTGTAGTTTTCAGTACAATGCCTTCTCCAGAATTTGATTAAAATGTATGCATATGATTGTCATGTTAAAGGCTTAGACCGAATATTTCCTAAGCATGCACTCTAAAAAAGGCATCTTCCACCAGGTGAATAAAAGCGCAGAGATTTAAAGGACCAGTAACATGACTTTTTTTTCTTTTAATTCCTAAGTATAGAACGAAAAAAAAACACAAAGACAAATTAAACTTAATCACTAAGTCTTTATTAAGAAATAACTTACCGAAACTCCGCTTGCGCTCCTCTTCAGAAAAGGCGTCAGGGTGACGATTCATCATGTGGTGCTCGATTTCTCCTCCCTGGCTATCTCCTATAAGGAAGGCAGGGGATCTTAGTGATCACTTAGTGATTAAGTTTAATTTGTCTTTGTGTTTTTTTTTGTTCTATACTAACTAATTTAAAAAAAAAAAAAAAAAAAAATTTGATGTTACTGGTCCTTTAAGTATGCAGCAACATACTTGCACTTGCTTTCATTCACCTGGTGGAAGATTACTTTTTTAGAGTGTCTGCTCAACAAATATTCTGTTTGATCCACTCCCCTCATATCATATATAATTAGTGGCTGTTTTAAACCGAGCTATGTCATTGACAAAGCAGTGTGTTAAAAGGTAGGTTTTTAAACTTCACCTTTCCGCAGGAGGCTCAGAGCATTGGATGGGGGTTCCTATACTGAAAGCTAAATTCCTGTCCTAAATATTCTTGTAAATATAACATTATATCTGATACAACTTTTCTTTAATATATCTGCTTGTTAGTGGGGGGAGGGGTGCACTAAAAACTAAAATTTTAAACTGCCCCCCCCCCCCCATCTCTGTGTGTGAATTTGATGGTGATTTTACATAGGTGAAAAAAATGTGTCTAGAAGTCTGTCTGACAGGTTAGAAAATTCAATTGGGCGTGTTGATTCAGATAAAATCCAGTACATGGGTGACCAAATTCGGCAAAGTCTGTTCAGTTTCTGACATCACCAGATAAGTGCAACTTGCAGTGTCTGCCCAGGTTTAGACTGAACTCATGAGAGAACACTGTGCAGTTGCGTCAAACTAAACCTTTTCAGAGAAGTTGCACAAGCATCATTGTAATTGTTCACTTAAACCTCTATTCATATATCCAATAAAGGGCATTTCAGGGTCAAAAAAAAAACTGGGTAAGTAGGCTGTGCAAAATAAAACATGTTTCTAATATAGTTGGTTATCCAAAAATTTAATGTATAAAGGCTGGAGTGACTGGATGTCGAACAGAACACTACTTCTTGATTTTTAGCTCTCTAACTCTGAGTTAGTCATTCAGCTCAGATTCAAAACAGTTATGCCCCATGTGCCCCCCCCCCAAGTCATTGATTGCTGCCTGGTAACCATTGGAAACCAAGAGAGCTGCAAAGCAGAAAGTAGTGTTCTGGCTAGAGTTCTGCGCAGGTCTGTTTTTTGGAACCCGTACCTGCAACCCGACCAGCAAGTACCTTATCCACAACCTGGACCCGCGACCCACTGACCATCAAGAATCTGGAAGTGCCAAACCGGAAATGATATCATCAGAAGTAGACGTGATCAGAAAAAGGAATAAATATCGCTATTGAGAAGGCCGACCCACAGAACCGCCGACCCGGGTCTATACCCGGAACTTTAACCTGCAGGGTACTGCAGGTTTTTGCGGGTACCCGACCCGCTGCAGGACTCTGGCTACAATATTAGAATATCCAGTCACTCTAGTCTTTAAACATTATCTATTTTGCACAGCCTATCTAATTAACCCTGTTTTTATGTTTATACTGATCAATTCCTTTAAAATATAAAACCAGTTCACATTTAATTTGAAAGTAATACATGCTTGTTTTCCAGTGGAGAGTAGGAGACACATGTAATGCCATTTGGTCTGAAGATGGGAATATCTACCCAGCCACCATCTCTTCCATTGATACTAAAAGAGGAACTTGTATAGTTGTTTATAGTGAATATGGCAATAATGAGGAACAAAGCTTGACTGACCTGCATTTTCCCGATACTTCTGAAGCAGAAAGTGACCAGAGGGATCAAGAGCAGGTAGAAAAAAACGTATATAATATAACAATATGTATAAAAGTTATTGTGATTCATGGTTTGTTATTGGATTATCTTTATTTAAAGGGATCCTGTCATCGGAAAACATGTTTTTTTTTCAAAACACACCAGTTAATAGTGCCACTCCAGCAGACTTCTGCACTGAAATCCATTTCTCAAAAGAGCAAACAGATTTTTTTATATTCAATTTTGAAATCTGACATGGGGCTAGACATTTTGTCAATTTCCCAGCTGCCCCTGGTCATGTGACTTGTGCCTGCACTTTAGGAGAGAAATGCTTTCTGGCAGGCTGCTGTTTTTCCTTCTCAATGTAACTGAATGTGTCTCAGTGGGACATGGGTTTTTACTATTGAGTATTGTTCTTAGATCTGCCAGGCAACTGTTATCTTGTGTTAGGGAGCTGCTATCTGGTTACCTTACCATTGTTCTTTTGTTTGGCTGCTGGGGGGTAAAGGGAGGGGGTGATATCACTCCAACTTGCAGTAAAGAGTGACTGAAGTTTATCAGAGCACAAGCCACATGACTAGGGGCTTCTGGGAAATTGAGAATGGGGCTCATTTATCAACACTGGGCATATTTGCCCATGGGCAGTTACCTATAGCAACCAATCTTTTGAGAAATGGATTTCAGTGCAGAATTCTGTTGGATCAGCACTATTAACTTATTCATTTTGAGAATTTTTTTTTTTTCCCATGACCGTATCCCTTTAATAATTGGTGTTTTTGTATGTGCTCAATTTGTTGTTGTTTCATTTTTTAATGTGTCTCCTTTAAATAAAACATTAGCATGTAATAGAATGTGCTGTTTTCGCAAAATTTTTTGGTCTCCATTTATAGGGTTTATTTTTTTCATTATTTGCTTTTTTTCCCACCTCTTTCCAGCTTTTAAAGGAAAACTATAACCCCAAAATTAATACATAAGCAACAGATATATTATATCAAATTAAGTAGCATATTAAAGAATCTTACCAAACTGATTTATATTTAAGTAATTATGGGTCTTTTACATCTCTTGCCTTGAGCCACCATTTCTTGATGGTCTGTGTGCTGCCTCAGAGATCACCTGACCAGAAATACTTCAACTCTAACTGTAACAGGAAGAAGTGTGGAAGCAAAAGACACAACTCTGTCTGTTAATTGGCTCATGTGACCTAACATGTATGGTTTGTTTGTGTTCACCGTGAATCCTACGATCCAGGGGGTGGTCCTTATTTTTTAAAATGGCAATTTTCTATTTAGGCTTACGCAATGGCACATACTACTGAAAAAGTATATTATTATGAAAATAGTTGATTTACATGAAGCAGGATTTTACATATGAGCTGTTTTATGCAATATATTTTTATAGAGACCTACATTGTTCAGGGTTATAGTTTTCCTTTAAATGGACTTCACTGACCTTGGCAGCCAAAAAACAATTGGTCTGTGAGGCAGCAATTTTATTGTTATTGTTACTGTTAATTACTTATCTTTACATTCAGGCCTTCTTCTATTCATATTCCAGTCTTACGTTCAGAGGATTGTGGGTGCAATAATGGTTTGATTGGATGACATTTTCTGTAAATATGTACATGACCATTCTGGCAGTATCTGAATTCTATTTTTAAGGTTTAGTAATTGCAACAGAATAAATGTGATATATTTAAAATTTTAAAAAACCACTATACACTTTTTTCTATATTGACTGACGGGCAAATAGGTTGCTTTTAGAAAATATTTTTTTTAACAAAAAAAAAACATTTGCAGGCTGAAAAACAATAATACTAGAATTTACTAGAATACTAGATATTTGGGAGTAAATATTATTCCAAATATGTCCGATTTATATAACAACAACTTTGTCCCCTTATTGACAACACTTCAGGATAAGGTAAATAAATGGAAAACCTGTCTTGGATGGGGAGAGTACAAGCGTTGAAAATGTTCCTGATGCCTAAACTGAATTACTATTTACAAGTCCTGCCAATTAGATCACCAGCTGCTTTTTTCAAGAAAATTAAATCTTCATAAAATTTATTTGGAACGGCAAACAGGCAAGGATCCAATAAAGACAACTAATATTACCATTAGACAGAGGAGGGTTAGCTATTCCAGACGCCTGGTTATATTTCAATCCAACTAACACGTATAAAACATTGGACAGGAGAGGAAAGGAAGAAAGAGTGGGCAGTTCTAGAACATCGGTGGGCCGGGATACCATTGTTAAATTTTCTATGGTGTGAACCCAAATGTATACTGGAAAGGGTGAAGGCCCACCCCTTAACCCTTTCCCTGCCAAGAACGTAGCTCCTACGTTCTTGGTTAAAAAGGCTTTATGTGCCAAGAACGTAGGAGCTACGTTCTTTAGTAAAAACGCACCCTCTCTGCACAGAATCAAAATCGCAAGTGCAGAGAGGGTGCAGCAGCTTCTAAACCCCCTAGGCAACGAGCCTACCTCATCCGATGGGTCCCACGCTGCCCCCCCCGCGCTGTGACGTCACAGTCACATGGGATCTGCAGGGGGGTGGGAGATCGTTTGTAAAAAGCACCCTCTCTGCACAAAATAAAAATCAGAAGGTGCAGAGAGGGTGCAGGGGCTGTGCGATCCCCCTAGGCAACGAGCATTAGGGATCTGATTACTCCCTCGTCGGCCCCCCCAGCTGTGACGTCAAAGTCACATGGGATTTGCTGGGGCAGTTAATTCCGGCCCCCAGGCGACGCCCACGCATTCCACTGCGCACTTGGAGGATCGTGGAGCTGCTGCAGCTGAAGACTTCACTGTGCTGGTGAGATCTGCGCTGATCTACAACAGGTAACACACTTGCACAACTACAACACTCACACTATACACTTTCTGTACATTTTTGACTAGTTTGACTTTTTTTTTACAGATTTAGTTTTTTTTCTGATTTTTGTACACTTACTCACACTTTACTCACACTTTACTCACACCTTACACACACCTTACACACCTTACACACCTTACACACACATACCTGCACTGTGTAAGTGTGATTTTTTTTTTTTTACTTTGCCTTTATTTTATTCTGCCTTTTCGGCCTTTACCTTGCCATAAACTTGTATTTGTTAGTATTTTTCTAAGTTTGCAAAGTTATTATTGAATTCATTTGATTTTATTGATTTTACTGTATTGTATTTTATTTCAGTTTTGCATTGAATTGTTTTACTGTATTCCTTTTGTTCATTGCTTTCATACGTGTGCTTGCTGGGATTTTTGGGGGTTGTTTTTTTCCATTGTCTGTTTTTTTATTGCATTTTAGTTTTCTGTTCATTTACTTGCATTTGCTTGTTCTTTGGTATTATTCTTGTTCTTTTTCTTGTTCTTTGTTCTACTTCACTGTGCTTTATTCTTCACTGTTCTTTATTCTTCACTGTTCTTTATTCTTCACTGTTCTTGATTGGGTTGCTTATTAGTTTGCTAGTGATTTTGATCTATAATCACTTTTCTGTTTTATTGCTTTTCATTGTATTGCATATTTATTTGCGGGTTGCTGTTTGGCTTTTGTTTTTTCATTGATCTTATATCTTGAATTTGCTGTTACAGGGGTTAGGTTTTTCTTTTTGTTTGCCAGATTTGCCTGCCAGAGAGTTCTAGAGGTTTCCAGGGGTTGTTTTTTTTTTGTCTTGCAGGGAGTTCAAGGGGTTACGCTCAGATTTGTTTATATTCTGGTGTGTGTGCTTTTTTTTTTTTTCTAGTCCTCATCTTTGCTTTTGTTGTCCCAGTTTTTCATTGATCCTTTTATCTTGAATTTGCTGTTCTGTATTAGATCTTGAATCTGTAGTTGAATTGGTTCTGTTTTATTACATTGATTTGATTGAGTTTGATTATTTTAGTGGTTTTGGTGTTCTTATTGCGCTTCTCTCTTTTTTTTTTTTTTTTTTTTTAGTTTGCTATTGCAGTTTACTTCTTCGTGCCAAAAAAATTGTTCTTGCATATTCGTTTATGATTGTTATTGGTATTTTTTTTATTTATTGATTGGCATAGAATAGTGACAGGTTCCAGGGGTTAGGTTCTCTTTCTTTCCCAGATTTGCCTTCCAGAGGGTTCTGGTGGTTGGTTTTTTTCTTCTCTTTGTCTTGCAGGGAGTTCAAGGGGTTACTCTCAGATTTGTTTATATTCTGGTGTGTGTGCTTTTTTTTTTTTTTTTCTAGTCCTCATCTTTGCTTTTGTTGTCCCAGTTTTTCATTGATCCTTTTATCTTGAATTTGCTGTTCTGTATTTAGGTCTTGAATCTTGAATTTCTGTTTTATTACATTGATTTGATTGATTTGGTGTTATCGCTTTCATTTTTTTAGTTTGCCATTTCAGTTTACTTGTTCGTGCAAATAAAATTGTTCTTGCATATAGTTTTTGATTGTTATTGGTATTTTTTTATTTATTGATTGGCATAGAATAGTGACAGGTTCCAGGGGTTAGGTTCTCTTTCTTTGCCAGATTTGCCTTCCAGAGGGTTCTAGAAGGTAACAGGGGTTGGTTTTTTTTTTCGTTTTTTTTTGTGTTGCAGGGAGTTCTCGAGGTTAGGGACAGATTTGTTTATATACGGGTGTGTTTTTATTTCTAGTCTCCCCCCCCCCTTTGCTTTTGTTGGCCCAGTTTTACTTATAATCTGTAGCTTTTCACAGCTTTTTCTGACTACTGATTATTAGCCTCTCTATATATAGATAATATATATATTTTGTTAAAAATGGCCAGAATGTTTTCCGCAGAAGAGGCTGCTGCATACTGCATGGCATCCAGCTCAGAGGAGTTTAGCGACTCCGATTCTGAGTATGTGCCTCCTAGATCAGAGAGTGACTCATCTACTGAGGAGTCATGGGATAGTAGTGGCACGGTTAGTGCTCTGGAGGAGCCCATGGAGGTAGATGAGGAGGTTGTGCAGGATGAGGAAGAGGGCAATAGGGCTGATGCTGCAGCTGGAGGAGAGCCTGCGTGGGGGCCTCCTGGTAATTTCCCCCTTGCCATTCCCCCATTTACTGCAGTCTCTGGAGTTAAGGTGGACACTGGGAATTTTCAACCGATTGATTTTTTTCAGTTGTTTTTGACAGAGGCCATCCTACAGGATATGGTCCTCTATACAAATTTATACGCTGAGCAATACCTTGTCCAAAATCCCCTGCCAAGGTATGCTCGAGCTCGTGCGTGGCATCCAACAGATGTAAATGAGTTGAAGAGGTTTTTGGGACTCACATTGGCCATGGGTCTCATAAAAGCCAATTCTTTGGAGTCATATTGGGACAGCACTACCGTGTTGTCCATCCCCATTTTTTCTGCCACAATGCCAAGAAACCGGTATCAGCTACTGCTCCGGTTTCTGCATTTCAACAACAATGCCACTGCTGTACCCCCCAATGAGCCCGGACATGACAGGCTGCACAAATTGAGGCCCCTTATAAATAGCCTGTCAGAGCGCTTTAGAGAAGTGTATGCCCCATCCCAAAACATTTGTATAGACGAATCGCTTCTCCTTTTCAAAGGGCGCATAAAATTCCGGCAGTATATCCCAAGCAAGCGTGCCCGCTATGGGATAAAATTTTATAAACTGTGCGAAAGCAGCTCTGGGTACACAAGTTTTTTTTTAATTTATGAAGGGAAAGACTCCATATTAGATCCCCCTGGTTGTCCCCTTGACCTGACTGTCAGTGGCAAGATTGTATGGGAGCTCATCTGTCCCCTTCTGGGGCAAGGTTACCACTTATATGTGGATAACTTTTACTCGGGTATCCCACTGTTTAGAGCCCTATATTCATTGGATACCCCAGCCTGTGGCACTATAAATCGTACCCGTAAAGGACTGCCCAGGGATCTCCTCGAGAAAAAATTGAACCGTGGAGAAATTTATGCCCTTAGAAATGATGAGCTCCTGGCCATCAAATATTTTGACACAAGAAACGTTTTCATGCTGACAACAATCCACGATGAGTCAGTAATCACAGAACATAGAGTTGGTAGGCCCCCTAAAATCAAGCCTCGCTGTTGCAAGGAATACAGCAAACATATGGGTGGTGTTGATAGAACTGACCAACTCCAGCACTATTATAATGCCACCCGCAAAACAACGGCCTGGTACAAAAAAGTTGGCATCTACTTGATCCAAATTGCCCTCCGAAATTCATATGTTGTATATCAGGCAGCAGTACCAGGCCCAAAATTGACCTATTATAAATACCAGCAGCAGATACTCCCTGCCCTGTTGTTTTGTGGTACAGAGGAGGCCGGGCCAGAGATGCCAGCTATGCCAGCAAGTGACAATGTGGCCAGGTTGATAGGAAAGCATTTCATAGACACTCTTCCACCCACACCTGGTAAAAAGTTTGCCCAGAAAGCCTGCAAGGTGTGCCGCAAAAGGGGTATCAGACGAGATACACGGTACTATTGCCCAAAGTGCCCTCGCAACCCCGGGTTATGTTTCAAGCCGTGTTTTGAAATATACCATACTGAGCTGCACTACTAATAATGATCTTGTATGTTGGTGTGTATTGATTGGCGTTATATTAAGAATTGGTGTCCCGCTTTGTGCAAAATTTATATTCAGGGCATTCATAGCATTTTATGTTCTTAATTTTGTATTTTCTTTTACCTCAAATGTCCCTAGGGCTATAGATCACACTGGGGGGTGTAGCCAAATGAGGTGTTCAGTGATGGACAAGGGCGCCCAAAAACTTGTGGTGTGTGATGACTCCATGAGATAATTTCATCTCGCCTGCTGATGATTTCTCTCTGATGCCACAAAGACATTTTTTTTTTTACTGACACCACATAAGCTCCCTCTGAGTGCAGTTGCTGAGTATATTGGTATTTCGGATTTTACTAGTATATTCGGTTTACCTGGAATTTTGGTTAGTATTAGTTTCTGCTTTTTTTTGTAAAGTGATATGCACTTCATAACTTTCTTTGTTCAACTGCCAACCAAAACCCTGTTTTGCCCGTAGTTGGTAACAGTTTGCATTTCAAAAGTTTAGGCTAACTGTAGTTTTTCTCTTGATTATGGATAGTAGCAGTACTGTACTAAATGTATAACTGAGATTATTTGAGAGCAACGGGCCACTTGATTGCACTGAAAGCTGACCTTGAGTTTTCAGTTCAGATTCTTTATTTCTGGGTAATATATATTTTGTTCTTGTGTAGCCATTCCTCTTTTTTGCAGAATTGTGATTGGCACACCACATATTGCCATGCTGTGTCGGTTTACTGAAGAGTACAGATCAAACAAAAGGGTCCAAACATGCTCCACTAAACAGATAATGGTAAGTAGAATATTCAGTATCTATTCTATAGGTTTTTGCTGCTTGTGTTTGGGTTTTTGGAGCGAAATGTAATTGAGGTTTTTTTTCTTCATTCAGACCAAACCGTTAACCTTTACAAAGAACTATCCACAAATCTGCATGTAGGAAAGCAAGAATGGGGCCACTGAATATCTGCAAGTCTGCACTTTCAAGGATTATATACTTTATAGAGGTATTTCACAGGTAAGGCTTAGAGTGCAGCCCCAAATTTAGCTATTGCCCATGCTTTAGAGTATTTGGTGGCAGTGTCTCTAGGCACACCCCTACATTTGTGCAGTGGCATAACAAGTATGTGCCAGGCCTGCCTGGCCCTGCAAGTAAAATTTTCTGTGGACTTGGTATGTGATCCTGCCCACAACCCCAAGCGAACAGGAAGGGCTGCGGACAGATGTGTGCATCGGGCACTCTGAAACTTTTATTAGTGGGGGGGTCTAGTGCACGCTTCTGTCCACAACCCTCCCCAGTTCACAAGCTATACCGGGCCTCCTTTTCCCCGGTCCCGCGACCATGGGGACTGCTTCCTCTATTGGTTATGCCACTGCATGTGGGGTATTGTTTTGTTCAGGAGAAGTTGCAGATTGATATTTAGCAGTTTTATTTTAGATTTCTCACCACAATTGCACATATTTTTAGTAAGTTTATTTTATTTATTTTTTTTCGTTTTTACAGCAAATCCTAACTATCAATCTGTAACTGATCCTGAACAAAACAATGCCACACATGCAGGGGTGCACCTAGAGGTGAAGCCTCCAAACACCCCAAAACAGGGCCAATACACAAGGGCAATTTCAGCTGGAAAATTTGGGGCTGCACTCTAAAGTGTACACCTTGCTGTTTCCCCAGCCCAAACACCCCCTTACCTGTGAAATACCCAGACAAACCATATATTCCTGGAAAGTGCACACCAAAATTGCCATGACCAAGAAGAAAAAAACCTACTAAAAATCAATCTGCAACTCCTCCCAAACAAAATGATACCACACACGCAAGGGTACACCTAACGACACGGTCACCAAACACCCTAAAACAGGGGAAATAGATACATTTGGGGCTGCCCTCTAAGTGTACACTTTGCAGTTTTCCAGTCTAAACACCCCCTTACCTGTGAAATACCCCCCACAAACTATATATTCCTTATATATGGTTTGTGGGGGGTATTTTACAGGTAAAGGGGTGTTTAGGCTGGGAAACTGCAAGGTGTGCACCTAGAGCGCAGCCCCAAATTTTCCAGCTGAAATTGCCTTTGTGTATTGGCCCTGTTTTGGGGTGTTTGGAGGCCGCGTCTCTAGGTGCACCCCTGCATGTGGGGTATCGTTTTGTTCAGGACTAGTTGCAGAGTGATATTTAGTAGGTTTTTTGTAGTTTTCATGACTATTTTGGGGAGAAATCCTTACTTTCCTACATGCAGAATTGGAGGTGCAGTGCTCCGTAGAAGTTTAGCGTGAAATAAAGGGGGGGGGAAAGGGCCAAAGTTAGATTTCTCCCCAAAATTGCCATGACCAAGAAAAAAACCTACTAAAAATCAATCTGCAACTCCTCCCAAACAAAATGATACCACACACGCAAGGGTACACCTAACGACACGGTCACCAAACACCCTAAAACAGGGGAAATAGATATATTTGGGGCTGCCCTCTAAGTGTACACTTTGCAGTTTTCCAGTCTAAACACCCCCTTACCTGTGAAATACCCCCCACAAACTATATATTCCTTGAAACTGCACACAAGCAGCTATTCATCTGTGCCATGCTTTCTTTGCTGATCGATTTTTAGTAGGTTTTTTTCTGTTGTCATGGCAATTTTGGAGAGAAATCTAACTTTGTCTCCCTTTTTTTGTTTATTTCAGGCTAGACTGTAAACTTCTTCGGAGTGCTGCGCCTGCAATTCTCCGCGTATGAAGGAAAGGTTGGCGCAGATGAATAGCTGCAGGTGTGTACTTTCTAGGAATATATGGTTTGTGGGGGTATTTCACAGGTAAGGGGGTGTTTAGGCTGGGAAACTGCAAGATGTGCACTTAGAGCGCTGCCCTAAATTTTGCAGCTGAAATTGCCCTGCATTGGCCCTGTTTTGGGGTGTTTGGAGGCTGCGTCTCTAGGTGCACCCTTGCATGTGTGGTATCGTTTTGTTCAGGACAAGTTGCAGATTGATATTTAGTAGTTTTTTTGTAGTTTTCATGGCTATTTTGGGGAGAAATTGAACTTTGTCTCCATTTTTTTATTTCCGGCTAAACCGTAAAATTCTTCAGAGTGCTGCGCCCACAATTCTCCGCTTATGAAGGAAAGGATGGCGCCAATGCATAGATGCAGGTGTGCACTTTCTAGGAATATATGGTTTGTGGGGGGAATTTTACAGGTAAAGGGGTGTTTAGGCTGGGAAACTGCAAGGTGTGCACCTAGAGCGCAGCCCCAAATTTTCTAGTTGAAATTGCCTTTGTGTATTGGCCCTGTTTTGGGGTGTTTGGAAGCCGCGTCTCTAGGTGCACCCCTGCATGTGGGGTATCGTTTTGTTCGGGACAAGTTGCAGATTGATATTAAGTAGGTTTTTTGTAGTTTTCATGGCTATTTTGGGGAGAAATCTCACTTTGTCTCCATTTGTTTGTTTATTTCAGGCTAAACCGTAAACTTCTTCGGAGTGCTGCGTCCGCAATTCTCCGCATATGAAGGAAAGGACGGTGCCGATGAATAGCTGCAGGTGTGTACTTTCTAGGAATATATGGTTTGTGGGGGGTATTTCACAGGTAAGGGGGTGTTTAGGCTGGGAAACTGCAAGGTGTGCACTTAGAGCGCAGCCCCAAATTTTCTAGTTGAAATTGCCTTTGTGTATTGGCCCTGTTTTGGGGTGTTTGGAAGCCGCGTCTCTAGGTGCACCCCTGCATGTGGGGTATCGTTTTGTTCGGGACAAGTTGCAGATTGATATTAAGTAGGTTTTTTGTAGTTTTCATGGCTATTTTGGGGAGAAATCTCACTTTGTCTCCATTTGTTTGTTTATTTCAGGCTAAACCGTAAACTTCTTCGGAGTGCTGCGTCCGCAATTCTCCGCATATGAAGGAAAGGACGGTGCCGATGAATAGCTGCAGGTGTGTACTTTCTAGGAATATATGGTTTGTGGGGGGTATTTCACAGGTAAGGGGGTGTTTAGGCTGGGAAACTGCAAGGTGTGCACTTAGAGCCCAGCCCCAAATTTTCTAGTTGAAATTGCCTTTGTGTATTGGCCCTGTTTTGGGGTGTTTGGAAGCCGCGTCTCTAGGTGCACCCCTGCATGTGGGGTATCGTTTTGTTCGGGACAAGTTGCAGATTGATATTAAGTAGGTTTTTTGTAGTTTTCATGGCTATTTTGGGGAGAAATCTCACTTTGTCTCCATTTGTTTGTTTATTTCAGGCTAAACCGTAAACTTCTTCGGAGTGCTGCGTCCGCAATTCTCCGCATATGAAGGAAAGGACGGTGCCGATGAATAGCTGCAGGTGTGTACTTTCTAGGAATATATGGTTTGTGGGGGGTATTTCACAGGTAAGGGGGTGTTTAGGCTGGGAAACTGCAAGGTGTGCACTTAGAGCCCAGCCCCAAATTTTCTAGTTGAAATTGCCTTTGTGTATTGGCCCTGTTTTGGGGTGTTTGGAAGCCGCGTCTCTAGGTGCACCCCTGCATGTGGGGTATCGTTTTGTTCGGGACAAGTTGCAGATTGATATTAAGTAGGTTTTTTGTAGTTTTCATGGCTATTTTGGGTAGAAATCTCACTTTGTCTCCATTTTTTTGTTTATTTCAGGCTAAACCGTAAACTTCTTCGGAGTGCTGCGTCCGCAATTCTCCGCATATGAAGGAAAGGACGGTGCCGATGAATAGCTGCAGGTGTGTACTTTCTAGGAATATATGGTTTGTGGGGGGTATTTCACAGGTAAGGGGGTGTTTAGGCTGGGAAACTGCAAGGTGTGCACTTAGAGCGCAGCCCCAAATTTTCTAGTTGAAATTGCCTTTGTGTATTGGCCCTGTTTTGGGGTGTTTGGAAGCCGTGTCTCTAGGTGCACCCCTGCATGTGGGGTATCGTTTTGTTCGGGACAAGTTGCAGATTGATATTAAGTAGGTTTTTTGTAGTTTTCATGGCTATTTTGGGGAGAAATCTCACTTTGTCTCCATTTTTTTGTTTATTTCAGGCTAAACCGTAAACTTCTTCGGAGTGCTGCGTCCGCAATTCTCCGCATATGAAGGAAAGGATGGTGCCGATGAATAGCTGCAGGTGTGCACTTTCTAGGAATATATGGTTTGTGGGGGGTATTTCACAGGTAAGGGGGTGTTTAGGCTGGGATACTGTAAGGTGTGCACTTAGAGCGCAGCCCCAAATTTTCTAGTTGAAATTGCCTTTGTGTATTGGCCCTGTTTTGGGGTGTTTGGAAGCCGCGTCTCTAGGTGCACCCCTGCATGTGGGGTATCGTTTTGTTCGGGACAAGTTGCAGATTGATATTAAGTAGGTTTTTTGTAGTTTTCATGGCTCTTTTGGGGAGAAATCTCACTTTGTCTCCATTTTTTTTGTTTATTTCAGGCTAAACCGTAAACTTCTTCGGAGTGCTGCGTCCGCAATTCTCCGCATATCAAGGAAAGGATGGTGCCGATGAATAGCTGCAGGTGTGTACTTTCTAGGAATATATGGTTTGTGGGGGGTATTTCACAGGTAAGGGGGTGTTTAGGCTGGGAAACTGCAAGGTGTGCACTTAGAGCGCAGCCCCAAATTTTCTAGTTGAAATTGCCTTTGAGTATTGGCCCTGTTTTGGGGTGTTTGGAGGCCGCGTCTCTAGGTGCACCCCTGCATGTGGGGTATCGTTTTGTTCGGGACAAGTTGCAGATTGATATTAAGTAGGTTTTTTGTAGTTTTCATGGCTATTTTGGGGAGAAATCTCACTTTGTCTCCATTTTTTTGTTTATTTCAGGCTAAACCGTAAAATTCTTCGGAGTGCTGCGCCCGCAATTCTCCATGTATGAAGGAAAGGATGGCGCCGATGAATAGCTGCAGGTGTGCACTTTCTAGGAATATATGGTTTGTGGGGGGTATTTCACAGGTAAGGGGGTGTTTAGGCTGGGAAACTGCAAGGTGTGCACTTAGAGCGCAGCCCCAAATTTTCTAGTTGAAATTGCCTTTGAGTATTGGCCCTGTTTTGGGGTGTTTGGAGGCCACGTCTCTAGGTGCACCCCTGCATGTGTGGTATCGTTTAGTTCGGGACAATTTTTTCTTTCTTATCTGGCTTCATTGAAAATTTTTATTGGAGATTTTTTTCTCAAATTGACTTTTTACTTTGTGACTGTGATAGTGTTTCAGAAAAAAATAAAAAACTTGAAAAATATTGTTGAGTTTTATGGTGGTTTGTGTGATGGTGACTACATTTACAGCAAAAACTACACGACAACTAAAAACCTAAAAGTATGCGGTTTCTAAAAATACCTAATTTATGGGGGTTTTTCACTTCTTTCGTTAGATATACCATGTTAACCGGGAGATACACTTATCTATTTTGTTTTGAGGTGAAATTGTACAAAATGCTGTTTCATTATTGGGGTGTCCTGTGGACAAGAAAAGTGGGATACCAATATGTATTTCATATCGTTGGATTCAGCAGAATCAGGGTTTTTACAAACAGTAATTTTTATCGGCATATGAAGATATCTTGGGAAAAAAGACACAAAATATAAACCCTTTTTTCTTTATTTCACTTTTTTTTTACATATTTCGCTCAAAATTTTTGTTACATCTCCAGAATAAGTAAAAATTTTTTTACAGTGTTCAAGCCCAAATCGTTCTGAAAAAAACAATATATAATTTGCCATATTTCGTGTAGGTTTTCTTGTCAAAAAACCTAACTAAATGCAATGAGTTCAAAATGTCTGAAAACTGCTTGGCAGTGGATGTTCACTTTTGGAACAAATCGGCTGGCAGTGAAAGGGTTAATAGCTCCCACACTTAGGATTTGGTATAGCAACAGAATAAAGATGAACCTGTCTAAAACTCCCTTTATTTTACAACCCTTAGTATACAACAGTTCATTCATACCCAGTTTAGAGGTTGGAGCCTTAAAGGATTGGCAAGTACTTGAGGGGAGACCAACAAGAATCAGTGATTTTCTGGAAAACAATAAAATAATTTCATTAAAAGAAATTCATAGAGAACTGACCAAATGGGAAAAATTATTGGAAAGCAAAGAGGTCCCTAATAAAGCAATGTTCATTATATATAAACTCATGTTATCAAATATTTCTCTGGGTAAAGACACGGCTCTCAGCGAGTGGGAAAAAGAATTAGACATCAAGATCTCCCCCGAGATGTGGAATAAGATCCAGTTACAAGCCCACAAATCATCTAGAGCGGCAAGAGTGAGGGAAATGAATTTCAAAATAGTTACTAGATGGCACCTCACACCAGCTAAGTTGAATAGGATGTACCCTGAACTTACAGATTCATGTTGGAGATGTGGTAGGGAGAGGGGGACACACGCGCATATATGGTGTAAGTGTAAGGATTTGCAAGTAATAAAAGAAATAACGAACATCAATATGTCGGCGAAAGATGTCCCTTTGATCCTGTTAAACCTAGATATTGATAAAAAGGGTTTATTAAGGGATCCACTCACCTTACATTTGCTGGATGCGGCTAGGTAAGTAATCCCAAGACATTGGAGGGAGTCAGCTCCGCCCAGCTGCATGGAATGGCAGCAGGTAGTAGAGGATACTAGGAAGATGGAAGAAATAACACATATTATTCATAATAAGAGTGTTAAATACTGGGAAATCTGGGAACCATGGGTTAGGTTTCTAAACAAATCGGTATAAAAGGGACGTCAGGTTGAAAGAGGATCAAATGGAGGATCTTTCTGTGTATAAAAATGATCGACCTGGGGATGGGGCAAGTGAGTCAGTCGGAGTAATAAAATTTGTAACTGGTTTAAGTAACCTGGAAGGTTAAAAAGATGGCTTGCGGGTTAAGAAAGCGAATTATGGAAGTGTACAGCTACGAGGTAGCGTGTGTCTTATATAATCTTAATCTACTCTACTTTATTCTTATCTACTTTTTATTATTCTATCTATTTATATCTTTGTTATTGTACTATTTTTGGAAAATCTGTTAAAAAATAAAATTAAAAAAAAAAAAATAAAATTTTCATCTGCAGTGGTGGGCTCAATTGGAAGAGGCAGTGGGAGATTATGGGCCACTTTATTAAGCTGCTGAAAACAACCCTGTGTGCCATCACCCTTAAAGGGATAGTTCACTTTTAAATAAACTTTTAGTATGATGTAAAGCGTTATATATTCTGAGACAATTTGCAATTGGTTTTCATTATTTATTATTTGAGTTATTTAGCTTTTTATTCAGCAGCTCTCCAGTTTGCAGTTTCAGCAATCTGGTTGCTAGTGTCCAAATTACCATAGCAACCATGAAATGATCTGAACGAAAAACTGGAATATGAATAGGAGAGGCCTACATACAAACATGAGTAATAGAAAGTAGCAGTAACAATACATTTGTAGGCTTAAAGAGCATTTGTTTTTAAATGGGGTCAGCGACCCCCATTTGAAAGCTGGAAAGAGTCAAGAGAAGAAGGCAAATAAAAAAAAAACTATAAAGAAGAAAAAACAAAGGCCAATTGAAAAGTTGCTTAGAATTAGCCATTCTATAACATACTAAAAGTTAACTTAAAGGTGAACCACCCCTTTAATATATTTCCAATATACTTCCATAGTAGTGATGTGCTGGCCTGGTCCAATACCCGTGGGTTTACCCTTGGGTCCGTCGGGTTCGAGCCGGCCACCTTGCACTTCCGGTTTTAAAACCTGTCCCACACATCACTATTCCAATGGGAAATCAAAATGAAAGATTGATGGCTAGGGTCGCTAACATTTTGATATTTACATATGCATTTGCAGAATTATATGAATTGTAAAACAGAATACATTGAACATTGAAGTTTAGAGCTGTAAATCTGTACATGAGCAGTACCTCATATAACAACCTGTTTCAGGAGATAATTGGAGATGAGCATTCAACAGATGAAAGTGATAGATCTTCAAGATCACCTCAAAGTAAAGCTGCCCAGAGCCAAGAGGCACCAAAGTGCTCACAGTGGAATGGCCAGTTCCCTCCTGTTCCTCCTCCATTTATGCCTGGGTTTGGAAGGGTAAGCATAATAATGGACAAAAAAGTGCCAGTTTTTTAGGCATCCTCAAGTGGCTCTATGCACTTATGTCCTACCCCTGGCTGATGCTCCTCTTTATAAAAAAAGCAGACTGGACTTGGTGCTCCAAATAAAACTTTCATTGTCCTTTTAGTAAATGTACATTAAAGGGCTTGTTCACCTTCCAAACACTTTTTTTTTTTTTTTTTTTTTTTTTTTTTTCAGTTGAGTTGTTTTCAGATTGTTCACCATCAACAAAGACTTTTTTCAATTGCTTTCCATCTTTTGTATTTTACAGTTTCCCCAAAATTTTAAGTTTAATGTTGATGTCTCTAGTGTCTCAGTCTGGCAGCTCAGTGATCCAGGAGCATCTGAACTGTTACAATTTGCTACATTTAGTTGATACATTTATCAGCAGTATCTGTGGAATATTAGCAACTGTTGGATCAATTCTAACAGCTGCCCTTAAAGGGCATCTATCACAGCCAAAATCAAAGACATATTAACAATCTGACCAGTACAATATAAATCCATTTAATCAAACACCTTGTTTTAGTAAACTCCTCCACTAGAAGTATCAGGAGATTTCCTTATCTTGTCCCCTGCTGGTGATGTTATTATGCAAATGAAGGACACAGTAACTTCCAGCAGGTGGCAGCACTACTGAACACCAGCTAACACACAGGTTTGGCTGATTTGAAAACTCCCTTGGAAGGGTTGTTAAGCAACAAGGAATTTCAACTGAGCATGTGCGAGATTTCAGAGCTGCAGTTGGCTGGGAAGATATAGGTAGGAGGAGCCAGTGAAATCCAAGATGCCTGCCTCCGCTAGAACTGCAGTGGAGATAGGGGAGATCTTGCAGAAGGAATAGTGAGCTGATGATTTACATTATACAAACAATTTTAACTGTTTTAAAAATCAGATTTATTGAACTTTCACATAGTGTATTTACTTAGGAAAGGATTTTAGTTATGATTGGTGCCTTGAATGAAAGGGATTCTGCTCAGCAGGGACAAAGATAACAAATGTATCAACTAAATGTAGCAATTTAGAACAGTTAAAGCATCGGTGCCCCCCTTCCCATCCCAGATCTGCTTTAGGGAGCTAGCACACGGGCAGAAACGGGGAGATTTAGTCGCCTGATGGTTTCAGGTTGTTCACCAGAAATAAAGATTTTTTTTTTTTCCAATTACTTTCTATTTGTGACCATTTTTCTAATATTGAAGTGTACAGTTTTATGTTCCACCTTCTAAGGGTTAAAGCACACGGGCAGATTCGGGGAGATTTAGTCGCCTGGCAACTAATCACCTCTTCTGCGGTGTGACAATCTCCCCAAACTGCCTTGCCCATTGCTGCCGCCTGCTATAATGTCAAAACGCCTCACGAGGAAACTTAGGGCGACTTCAGAAATTGAAGCGCTGCGAGTGCATTGGCACTGGTGTTTTGTCATTATAGCCATGGGTTTGTTATAGTTTATACAGGAGCAGTATGCACAAAATGTCTCTGTCTTAAATATATTGATAATGAGTTGAATGCAGAGGACTCTTGTATTTGTCTATATGAAATAAAGGGGTACACACTGAAATTTAAATTTGCAATAAACCTTTTTTTATTTTTATTTTTTTTACAAAAAATGTGTAATGTTTATTAAGTGTTTCCATTATCTGCATACATTAATTTGGCTTTAAAGAGATGGCATCTAACAGTTTTAGCTATTGGGGCTCTTATTTAAATCAGAGAAAAGTTAAGGGATGCATGCTGTCGCAGAAGAAATGTATGTCTCAGTACAACAAATATCGTATATTTTTGTTTTCAGCATGGTGAGAAGTTGGATCAATCGCATCCCTTTCTCTCTGGCTGGCCCCCACCCTTTCTACCTGGACCACCTGTAAGTCCTTTTATGTTCCAGTTATATATACAGTACAGTAAAAGCTACTGCAAAGGTTCTTATTGTAGACTTAGGACACTTACTCTGCTGCTATCTGGTTACCTTCCTATTGTTCTGTTGTTAGGCTGCTGGGGGGGGAGGTGATATCACTTTAACTGGCAGTAAAGAGTAACTTAAGTTTATCAGAGCACTAGTCACATGACTGGGGGCAGCTGGGAAATGTACAATATGTCTAGCCCCATGTCAGATTTCAAATTAAATATAAAAATTTTTCCTATGATGGTGTCCCTTTAAATATGTAATGTTATGCTAAAATGCACACTATGGTCACAAAAAATGTATCAGCTACAGCAATCCATTAAAGAGGTTAATAGAATGAAAGTTTATTACTGTATCCTAACATACATATTCCTAAGCAAGAAAACCAATCTATCCCCCTCCTTACAGTTTTAGTTCTAATCAATATTTGTTTTATAAATGGGGCCTAACTTAACAGACAACAAACTAATAATAGAAGAGCAAATTTGTGGCAGGCCCATAATATTGTACTTTATAGGGTAATTATCATGAAAATTTAATACAAGCATTCTTAATACAATCGATTAAAAATTCTGTATTGTTTCTGAAATAATAATGTTTATCTTCACTATTCCTCTCTCAGCATCTGTTTCTTTTCACTCTGTCTTCATGCAGCAGTTGGGTGTCAGATATTCATTGACAGATCCAATATATCTTATAGCTCCTTTTGCTTAGAAGATGTATTCGAGCTCACTCTATTAAAATCATTCGAAATCCTGACCCTCTACATGCAGAATTTGTGCAAAAGGCAGTTATTTTGTTTGTACTGCATCTGAGTTGTTTCATTTAAAATGCATTGAGGTAATGTACAGAACTAAAATTAGAAAAAAAAAGTTTGTCTGTCCAAATATTTATGGAGCTAACTGTATGTACATTTTTTATATTACGCAATGCCTGCAACTTTAGTATTATGACTTTATTTTTTTTGTGTTTTAAGATGATTCCTCCACCTCCTCCAATGAGCCCTGATGCTTGTGAAGATGATGAGGCACTAGGCAGTATGCTGATCGCCTGGTACATGAGCGGATATCACACTGGCTACTATCTGGTAAATGAAAAGCCTTGAAGCAGTGCCACACTGTTCTTACATCACATATTTTTCCTTTTATAAGCCTGTGGCATGCGGTTGATCTGCTGTGGAACAGCGATGAGTCTTATCAATTCCATTTACATAACTTAACAACTAGTGACATTCAGGGGCAGATTTATCATAGTGTGAATAAATGAAACTCACTCACTTTCTATCCATTCCTATGGGATGGGCGAATTGTTTTGCCGAAAAAATTACGCCCATAGACTTGTATGGCGTCGTGTCAAAATAAAAAAGACAATTTTTTTTGACGCCCATTAAATTAATGGCGTCAGTGACATTTCGCCGGCAGCGAATTTTTGACGAAACGGATCAAATTCGCCCATAGAATTATAATTATCAAATGGTGAACTCCATTGATAAATACGGTGCTAAAAATCCCAAAGGAATGAACAGAACATGAGTTTTTCTGTGGCGAGTTCTAATCTCACATTTTGATAATTCTGCCCCTCAGTGTATTACATAGGGAAGCTAATCTTTTTGTAAATCAAGAGTCAGCCAATTAATATACAGTGGTATGAAAAACTATTTGCCCCCTTCCTGATTTCTTATTCTTTTGCATGTTTGTCACACAAAATGTTTCTGATCATCAAACACATTTAACTATTAGTCAAAGATAACACAAGTAAACACAAAATGCAGTTTTTAAATGAGGGTTTTTATTATTTAGGGAGAAAAGAAATCCAAATCTACATTTTCATGTGTGAAAAAGTAATTGCCCCCTGAACCTAATAACTGGTTGGACCACCCTTAGCCCCTTAGCAGCAATAACTGCAATCAAGCATTTGCGATAACTTGCAACGAGTCTTTTACAGCGCTCTGGAGGAATTTTGGGCCACTCATCTTTGCAGAATTGTTGTAATTCAGCTTTATTTGAGGGTTTTCTAGCATGAACCGCCTTTTTAAGGTCATGCCACAACATCTCAATAGGATTCAGGTCAGGACTTTGACTAGGCCACTCCAAAGTCTTCATTTTGTTTTTCTTCAGCCATTCAGAGGTGGATTTGCTGGTGTGTTTTGGGTCATTGTCCTGCTGCAGCACCCAAGATCGCTTCAGCTTGAGTTGACGAACAGATGGCCGGACATTCTCCTTCAGGATTTTTTGTTAGACAGTACAATTCATGGTTCCATCTATCACAGCAAGTCTTCCAGGTCCTGAAGCAGCAAAACAACCCCAGACCATCACACTAGCACCACCATATTTTACTGTTGGTATGATGTTCTTTTTCTGAAATGCTGTGTTACTTTTACGCCAGATGTAACGGGACACGCACCTTCCAAAAAGTTCAACTTTTGTCTCGTCGGTCCACAAGGTATTTTCCCAAAAGTCTTGGCAATCATTCAGATGTTTTTTAGCAAAATTGAGACGAGCCTTAATGTTCTTTTTGCTTAAAAGTGGTTTGCGCCTTGGAAATCTGCCATGCAGGCCGTTTTTGCCCAGTCTCTTTCTTATGGTGGAGTTGTGAACACTGACCTTAATTGAGGCAAGTGAGGCCTGCAGTACTTTAGATGTTGTCCTGGGGTCTTTTGTGGCCTCTCGGATGAGTTGTCTCTGCGCTCTTGGGGTAATTTTGGTCGGCCGGCCACTCCTGGGAAGGTTCACCACTGTTCCATGTTTTTGCCATTTGTGGATAATGGCTCTCACTGTGGTTCGCTGGAGTCCCAAAGCTTTAGAAATGGCTTTATAACCTTTGAAATTGAACTCAGGTGTGATAAACCACAGTTAACTTATTTTTTAACAAGGGGGGCAATCACTTTTTCACACAGGCCCATGTAGATTTGGAGTTTTTTTTCTCCCTTAATAACGTAAACCTTTATTTAAAAAACTGCATTTTGTGTTCAATTATGTTATCTTTGACTAATAGTTAATGGTTTTTGATGAACAGAAACATTTAAAGGGGTTGTTCACCTTCAAACAACTAGTTGTTTTCAGATCACCAGAAATAACTAATTTTTCCAATGACTTTCTATTTTCTATGTGTCACCGTTATTCTAATATTGAAGTGTAAAGTGTAATTTCTCTCCTTCTGAAGCAGCTCTGGGAGGGGTGGTCGCTGACCCTGTAAACTGTTCTAAATTGATACATTTAGTTTACATTGAGTTTCATTAGAGGCAGCTGTTAGAATTGATACAATTGTTGCTAATACTCCAGAGATGCTGCTGAGAAATGTATCAACTAAATGTTGCAAAGTTGTAACAGTTTAGAGTCTGCACCTGAATTACTGAGCTGCCAGACTGAAACACCAGAGACACGAACATTCACCTTTAAACTTAGATTTTGGAAAAAACGTAAAAAATAAATAATGGAAAGTAATTGAAAAAAGTCTTTATTTCTGGGGAACAATCTAAAAGCAACTGAATTGAAAAAAGTGTTTGGAAGGTGAACAGCCCCTTTAAGTGTGACAAACATGCAAAAGAATAAGAAATCAGGAAGGGGGCAAATAGTTTTTCATACCACTGTATTTAGTGAACCCATTTTTTGTGTTTTCTTGCTTAGGGGCTAAAGCAAGGGCGTATGGAATCTTCCTTTGGAAAACCACCTCACCAGAAGTAACTGCAAACATCCAGCAGTAGGTGAATTCTTCAAGCTGAGCAAATAACTTTTTTTATTTTTCAAATTCGTGTACGGGTGCTTTCCTTATAGATTTCCTGAAATGTTTTTTGAATGATTCTATTGTCTCAGCATGTATTAGACTAGTATATAAATAGTGATGGTATACATGTTTTAAATCACTAGTTTAACCTGCATTTAAAGGGCAGATTTATCAAGGGTCGAATTTTTTTTTTTTATGGTCAAATTTGACTAGGGAGCAATTCATATTATTATTATTCGACTTGGAGATTTATCATACTCTGGCCCTTTAAGAACTCAAATTTGACTATTCGCCACCTAAAAGCTGTCGAATTGCTGTTTGAGTCAACGGGAGAGGTCCAGGGATCAACTTTCTAATTTTTTTTTTTTTTTTTCAGAGAAAAAAACTCAAAGTTCTTTTAATTCTAATCAAATTCGGTTTAAATTTTCAGGGTCGATTCTATTCATCAGAGTTTTAGAAATGAGATTGGTTGAATTTCGAGTTCATGAGAGTTTACGGGAGTTTTAAAAAAACTCATAAATTCGACCCTTGATAAATGTGCCTCTTAACCATAGAACGAGTATATGCAGTAATATGGAAGATACTTAGCTGTGGATGTGTTGGGCCGAATGGCAGTAAATGTATTTGTTATTCATTGCTTGTTACAGGTGTCGGGTGTTTACTAGAATTTCCACACTGTTAAAGACAGCACAATGAAAAAACAGCTCCTGGATATATGGAACCATTCTAAAGTAACTGTTACCATCTAGCATTGTGTTATATCCTATATGATTTAGAATGTGTCTCATTAAGCAATATTGTTACTTTAGTGAATAGAAACATCCAGTTTATAAGCCTGTGTGAAGGTGCCGGAGATTAACACCTGCATCATTATAAGTATTATTCAATCATTTCTTTGGGAAGAGTACGGAGTTCAGATACAGTCATTTGTTATTGAACTGCAGGGGTTTTTATAAATGTATTGATTTCAGTAAAGATATACAGGCACTTAGAGTGAATTTGTAATAAAATATTGATCACTGAAGTTCATTGCTCCAATCTCTCCTTGTGCCTATTTAGAAGCAGAATTACTGTTTAAGTAGGCATGGTATTCATTAACATAAGGATTAACAATGTGGCAGAACTATCTTTTTGATTCCAAAGATCCTTACTAAAGTATAATCAATTACTTTTGTTATGCTAAAAAAAAATACAGTTCACCTTGGTTTAAATAACCAGTCCAAACTTTTTGCAGCAGGCCTTTTGGGTTCTTTTTCTATTATAATAGTGTATTTGAGATTAAAATGAAATTTTCACACAACACAAGTACATTTTCTGTTTATTTTGATATAATACACAAAAGCCATGAATATCAGTTAAATTATATCCTTCTAAACGGTGAGCACTGATGTCATCAGTTATAAACGGTGAGTTCTGATGTAATTTCTGTTACATGACTCACTGAAATGTGTGTATTATAATAAATAAAGTACCCCCTGTTGCAAAATATAAGGATATTAGAAGTTACCTCGGAGGCCTTCGGCCTCGTGCTTTTATATGGTCATGAAACTCCTCGGTAACTTGTAATATCCTTATATTTTACAAGAGGGGCTACTTTATTCTCTCTCTCTCCGATTTTTCGTAAGTTAAACAATAAAGTAATTTTGGGTGAACATCGCCTTATGGTGGTTCTTCAGGTTGAAAGCTTCTTTTACTAGCAGAACTGCAATCAATTGTATATCTAGCAACAGAGTAAGTTATGTTTCTATCTAAAGCTGGCAATACACAGGCCTATAAAAGCTGACTGGGCATCCGACGAGCTTCCCGACGGATCGCGGCCGCATCTATTCGTTGATGTGGTCCCGTGATCCGACCGCTCTTGTTGGCTACATTATGATCCAATTGTTGGGCCCTAGGGACCACGATCGCCCACCTCAATGTGGGTATATTGGGGGAGAGATCCGCTCGTTTGGCGAAATCGCCAAATGATCGGATCTCTACGTGTATGGCCACCTTAAGTTCATCCTTTTGACTATATTTTAACCTGCCTAACTGCTAGTTGATCCAGACGAAGGCAAAGAAACATTTGAAGCCTCTCCAATTTGCCTCAGGGGAAGAATTCCTTCCTGACTCCAAGGTGGACCAGTCCATGGATCAACTTGTACTATGAGCTATCTTCAAAGTAAGTAGTAGACTTGCTGAGTAATCATTAAAGATGTTTCACTACTCATACGAGCAGCTTCTTTAGTTTTACTGACTGGTATGCGAAGTCCTCGGCATATAAACTCTTCCATTAATTCAATCACAATGGTGAAATGTAACTATCCAGAGAGGTGACAAGTGAAACACACAGAGGTTCAAACAATGCACCACTACATCAATTCTAAATAATAAAATGGAAGTACAGTAGATGTGAGAGAGAATAAAAACATTTAAAATACACTTACTTTCCTGATAAAATCACTTCCCTGGACCAAAATAAAACAAATAATACACCAGAATGTAACCCTCACAAACCATGGTTACAGGCTTCAAACAGTCT
Source organism: Xenopus petersii (assembly GCA_038501925.1). Lineage (NCBI taxonomy): Eukaryota > Metazoa > Chordata > Amphibia > Anura > Pipidae > Xenopus > Xenopus petersii. The sequence continues at coordinate 176,195,040 of CM076673.1, read as the reverse complement.
TCAAACTAAGATTTGATAAAGAGGCCCCACATAACATAGAAACCCCTAATATATCCATCACCGTTATCTGTTTCTTCAAAAAGTATGAATAGATGTCTCATTTGAATGCATCATTTGAAATCCTGACAGGGAAGGAGGGACTAAACACTGATGTTACAAATTGTACCAACTACTCCACAGCTTACAGACAGCATGCAGGAACTACATAACCCACAATGCATTGCACTGTGATGTTCCTTTCCTTATTGAAATCACGTGTGCCAGGAATTGTGGGGTTTGGAGGATGCAGGCTGAGGACAGCTGGCTGTCGATATAAAGTAACAGTAGTCAGACAGATCAGCAGGGGGCTGGGCTTAGGCAACTGTTCCAAACCCTTAAAATCATGAAAAATCTGCATCTTTTTTAATTAATGTATATTTCAAAGTTGCTTGAAATTATGTTTACTTTTCAAAATCTTATGTTTGTGTGGCGTTCCCCTTCAACTTGTGTAAGTTGTGTTAAGGAACCGTGACCACCTAGTCCTGCCTCCCACCATGTGCTGCAGATTGCGGCTGAACGCATTAAACTGAACACACAGAAAAATGCCCATCTGACGAGCTTTTAGAATGGGAATGGCACCCCTTTGTATCAAAGTATAGGACAAACCTAACCTGGCATGCTAATACAAACATGGTTTCAACGCAATTAACCCGTGTCATGTCTATTCCAGCCCAAGGTTCCATAGTGGTGATCACTGAGCAGGAGCAAGTGGACTTGAAACTGACCAGGTCATGGTCTCTTAATACGTTAAACCAGGTTGCCACTTGGATTGAATTGAATTATACTTTTGATGTAACTTGCTATATATAATTATATAACTTTATTGTGTAAACTGTATTTATCCGCAATACCCCAAAACATAGATTTAATATTTAGATTATCTAGGGTTAAAAGAATGGAGCCAATAGCCCTGGTTCTAATGGATGATATGTAGAACACACGTGTAAGATTGTGATTGGTTTTATTGTGGGGAGGGTCTGAGAGCTCGTATTTAAGGATCAGAAAAGAACTGATTTGTTAGATTGACTATGACTAAGTGCTAGGTAAACATGAAACGCGTTAGGCGCCATGAGGGTTTTTTTAAGATGTAATAAATTTGTACCTTTTTAAATTTACAAGCATGCTTTGGGGATTTTTTTGATGTTATTGGGCTGTACCTCTGTTTGGTCACTAGAGGACTCCAGCATGCTATAATTATGTTTACTATGCTCCATACCCAAACTCACTTAAAGGGCATGTAAAGTCTAAAATAGAATAAGGCTAGAAATGCTGTATTTTGTATACTAAATCTAAACATGAACTTACTGCACCACAAGCCTAATCAAACAAATAATTTATGCTTTCAAAGTCGGCTACAGGGGGTCACCATCTTGTAACTTTGTTAAACATCTTTGCATGACTAAGACTGTGCACATGCTCAATGTGGTCTGGGCTGCTTAGGGATCGTCAAACAAAGCTGCTTGAATTCTGCATGGCTGGGAAGTAAGGTGGGGGCTCCCCCTGCTGTTCATAAGTATGATTGTTTCCCTGCTCAGCAGTTAGGGACCATCTGACAATTCCTATCCACAGCAGTAAATGAAGGGAGAATTTCACTGCATACAGTCAGGTTTCTTATAAAAACGGTACATATTTTTTAATTGGAGATAGGTTTCTTTTTCATTAAAGAAAGTAAAAATGGGATTTTATTTTTTTGCCTTTACATGCCCTTTAACAGTTTCAAAGCCAAAGGTGTCCAAGGCAGAAGAGTCCGCCCAGACAGGAATCCAGTCACTCCCCTGGGGTTTGACATACGTGACTGTATGTTGTATAATGGCTAATTCTAAGTAACTTCAATTGGCCTTCATTTTTTTAATAGTTTTTGAATGAATTGCCTTCCTCTGACTGTCTAGCTTTCATAACTGATCCCATCTTAAAAACACATGCTCTGTAAAAAGATTAGTAGGGAGAGATGGAGCCTATAGTTACAGTGGGATAATAGTCTCTGGGAAGGGAGCAGGGATGTGGGATAGCGGGTATAGTAGGGATAGATGGTGCCTATAGTAACAGTGGGATAATAGTCTCTGGGAAGGGCGTGTGAGTGTGGGATAGCAGGTATAGTAGGGAGAGATGGTGCCTATAGTAACAGTGGGATAATAGTCTCTGGGAAGGGAGTGTGAGTGTGGGATAGCAGGTATAGTAGAGAGAGATGGTGCCTATAGTAACAGTGGGATAATAGTCTCTGGGAAGGGACTGTGGCTGTGGGATAGCAGGTATAGTAGGGAGAGATGGTGCCTATAGTAACAGTGGGATAATAGTCCCTGGGAAGGGAGTGTGACTGTGGGATAGCAGGTATAGTAGGGAGAGATGGTGCCTATAGTAACAGTGGATAATAGTCTCTGGGAAGGGAGTGTGACTGTGGGATAGCAGGTATAGTAGGGAGAGATGGTGCCTATAGTAACAGTGGATAATAGTCTCTGGGAAGGGAGTGTGACTGTGGGATAGCAGGTATAGTAGGGAGAGATGGTGCCTATAGTAACAGTAAGATAATAGTCTCTGGGAAGGGACTGTGGCTGTGGGATAGCAGGTATAGTAGGGAGAGATGGTGCCTATAGTAACAGTGGGATTATAGCCTTTATGACACTTAGCCAAACAAATAGAACTGCATTTATTCATCACTAATTGTTAAGATCATCTAAAACACATGCAAAATACATTACAAGACACAATTACCTCTTCAAGAAGGGATATTAAAATTATTTTATTCACTTGTTTAATCCAGTAATACAACTTTTCATTATATAAAATGTAAAAATAGCACATCATTTCCAAAAAACAAATTTACAATATTCCGCTGGGTTGTATTGAAAACATGTAAACATGACTTGAAGCTTTTAGAATGTGTTGTAAATATGAAGATGTTTAAAAGCTCCTTCAGCAATAGAAGTCTTAGTTTCCCCTGTGTAGAACAATCATCCATTTAATGCCATCCACCATCAAACTGAATGAGATATATGAATACACCGCGAGTAAATTAGATGTAAAAAACAAAAAATGTTTGAGTTGAATTGGAATTTAGAATCTATTTTTGTACCTGTACAGAAACCCAACAGTGGAAAAATAATTCCGAATAAGAGCTTAGCTGAATATAGAAAACATTTCTATTTTTAAATAGCAATAGTAAACATGTATAAACTAATTTAAAGGAGAACTAAACCCTAAAAATTAATATAGCTAAAAATGCCATTTGATATACTGAACTTATTGCACCAGCCTAAAGTTTCAGCTTGTCAATAGCAGCAATGATCCAGGACTTCAAACTTGTCACAGGGGGTCACCATCTTGGAAAGTGTCTGTGACACTCACATGCTCAGTGGGCTCTGAGCAGCTGTTGAGAAGCTAAGCTTAGGGGTCGTCACTAATTATCAAGCCAAAAATGAAAATGGAGTTGGTCTGTAATATAAGCTGATGCTACAGGGCTGATTATTAAATTCTGATGCTAACTGTACTGGTTTCTGTGTTGCCATGTAGTAATTATCTGTATTAATTACTAATCAGCCTTATATTGTGACATTTCTATTCTATGTGTACTGTATATTGTGAGTGGGTCCCTAAGCTCAGTAAGTGACAGCAGCACAGAGCATGTGCAGTGAATCAGCAGAAAGGAAGATGGGGAGCTACTGGGGCATCTTTGGAGACACAGATCTTTACAGCTATGGTTGCCTTGGGCTGGTACAGAAGTCCAAAAGATAATGTACAACATTTCTAGCTACTTCTTTAGTTAACCTTTAATGTACGGCCAGCTTTAAATGAGAATCAAAGGTCTGCTTGGCAACCTTGCCAAATGAATGGATCTGTCACCAATATGCCTGACTTGAATTGGACAATATCAGGCTGATCAATCGTTTGGTCACATTGGATTAAATACGGCATCAATGCGCAGGTACATTCCTCGATCCTGTGGAAGAACAAAATTGCTCGATTGATCCCTGCCTTATTTCCAGCCAGATAAAAGTTGAGTGGGCCCGTTGGCTGTCCCTATACATGGCCAATAAAACTGCTGAATCAGTCCCTAAGTCTTGTATATGGCACCTTATGTTTATGTTACAAGTCCCCTGTTAGATGGTGTGGCCGTAGTCCTTAGCATTCCTTATAGAGATGGCTTCACACTGGAGCTGGGGTGGGCTGATTGTGTATACAGCCTGGACAACAATGTAAAGACTCGTGAACAAAAAGGTCACATTCTATGCAGAAGACACACTGACAGACAGTGCAGACATAAACCTGCAATGAGAATGAAGAATAAACCAGTGTAATTAAGAACACATTTTATTTTTGTTCAAATTAAGGGCTATTACACACGTGCGGTTTTTCCTGCGATCCCCTGCGTTGCGCTTTCTTCTGCTTTTATGTAGCCCAGGCTTTTTATACCTATGGGTTGTCACACCGTTTAGAGTGGGTCCCGCTGATAAAATGTAATTCAGTTATAGAGAATAGTAGTTCAGAAGTAAAATGTTAATTCAAGTTTAAAGGGATACTATCATGGGGAAAAAATTTATATTTTTCAAAATAAACCAGTTAATATTGCTGCTCCAGCAGAATTCTGCACTGAAATCCATTTCTCAAAAGAGCAGATTTTTTGATATTCAATTTTGAAATCTGACATGGGGCTAGACATATTGTCAATTTCCCAGCTGCCCCAAGTCATGTGACTTGTTCTCTGATAAACTAATCACTCTGTACTGCAAGTTGGAGTGATATCACCCCCCTCCCTTTTCCCCCCCAGCAGCCAAACAAAAGAACAATGGGAAGGTAACCAGATAGCAGCTCCCTAACACAAGATAACAGCTGCCTGGTAGATCTAAGAACAACACTCAATAGTAAAAACCCATGTCCCACTGAGACACATTCAGTTACATTGAGAAGGAAAAACAGCAGCCTGCCAGAAAGCATTTCTCTCCTAAAGTGCAGGCACAAGTCACATGAGCAGGGGCAGCTGGGAAATTGACAAAATGTCTAGCCCCATGTCAGATTTCAAAATTGAATATAAAAACATCTGTTTGCTCTTTTGAGAAATGGATTTCAGTGCAGAATTCTGCTGGAGTAGCAGTATTTGATTCATTTTGAAAAAAAATTTTTTCCCATGACAGTATCCCTTTAACATATCCACCTTTCGGGCTATTACACGCGGCTGTATTTTTCTGCGCTCCCCTGCGTTGTGATTTCTTCCGTTCAGCCACAGAGGAGCAGACACACACAATTATTGTGAAGGGGGCTGTACTCACACAGACACATGTAAGCGATAAAAACGCAGGTGGGACGCAGCATGTTACATTTCACCTGCATTTTGCGCTTACATGCGTCTGTGCGAGTACAGCCCCATCACAATAACTGAGTGCGTCTAAATCAGCCTGTGCAAGTCAGTTCTGTTTTGTATTTCTAACCATTCACATTCTGTCAACAGCCCTTAGGAGCCATCCGATGGCCAAACAGTGTAATGTTCTAGTGAAATCCTGACAAAGATCACTTGCAGTAATTATTACTGGGAGCAATGCCTTGTGTTCTGACGGCTGCAATATATCAAACACTACGGATATGGACAGGGAAAACAATCGCAGTGAATTTGCATGAGGTATAGATATTTATTATGGCTTAAATACATGGAAACTAAATTAACAGGAAACAATAAATGGAAACAACAGTCAATTAACAGGGAGTTTGCAGAAAATTAAACAACCACCTCCAACACCCTTTTAAATATTTGTCACTGGAAACAACAGTCAATTAAAGGATAAGTAAACCTTTAAAATAAGTGAATGTGAAACTGATGCGAGTTCTATTCTAAGCAATTCTGTCATTTACATTTATTTTCTTTTTATTCCAAGATATTAAGGGATACATGTGCTGCACCTGCTGGTCATTTTCCCCATCAGTCTGACCACCAAGTAGTCAAGGAAGTTGTCAGGAGAAAGAAAGAGGCTGCTCTGATCTTCTTCTGTTTAGGAAAGATGTGAGAGGTTTCTAATTGGTTTCCTTGACTACTTGGTGGTCAGACTGATGGGGAAAATGACCAGCAGGTGGCTCTGCTGTAACAAAATTCATTCATATTAACAGCACAGGTATCCCTTAATATCTTGGAATAAAAAGACAATAAATAATGAATATAAATGACAAAAGTGCTTAGAATAGAACTCGCATCAATTTTGCATTCACTTATTTTAAAGGTTTACTTATCCTTTAAAGGGATACTGTCATGGGGGAAAAAAAAAATTCAAAATGAACCAGTTAATAGTTCTGCTCCAGCAGAATTCTGCGCTGAAATCCATTTCTCAAAAGAGCAAACAGGTTTTTTTATATTCAATTTTGAAATCTGACATGGGGCTAGACATATTGTCAATTTCCCAGCTGCCCCAAGTCATGTGATTTGTGCTCTGATAAACTTTAATCACTCTTTACTGCTGTACTGCAAGTTGGAGTGATATCACCCCCCTCCCTTTCCCCCCCACCAGCCAAACAAAAGAACAATGGGAAGGTAACCAGATAGCAGCTCCCTAACACAAGATAACAGCTGCCTGGTAGATCTAAGAACAACACTCAATAGTAAAAACCCATGTCCCACTGAGACACATTCAGTTACATTGAGAAGGAAAAACAGCAGCCTGCCAGAAAGCATTTCTCTCCTAAAGTGCAGGCATAAGTCACATGACCAGGGGCAGCTGGGAAATTGACAAAATGTCTAGCCCCATGTCAGATTTCAAAATTGAATATAAAAAATAAAAGTGTTTTCTCTTTTGAGAAATGTATTTCAGTGCAGAATTCTGCTGGAGTAGCACTATTAACTGATGTGTTTTGTATTTCTAATATCGGTCACTGATTTAGATGCACTGGTGATCTGGAACATGGGAGTAATGCATATGAAATGGGGTCCCTTTTCTGTAAAGCTGTGCAGTATACATACATGTCCGGCTAAAAAAACAACAATATTTTAGTCATCTTTCTAAAAGAAAAAAGTGATTTAATCCAAGATGCATCCGTATGGAACCTACCTGCTGGTCTTTAAGCTCTCCATCACACCCACGGCAATACCTTAAATATTAAAGGCAAAGGACAATTTTAAAATTTAGTAAGTAAATTGTTCACCATTTCAGCGCTATTATATGGAGATTGTTTTCACAGAACAAGCATTTCATCTCTCTACTTACTAGTGCACACTTATGGGCAGATTTATCAATTGTCAAATTTCGAATTGATGTGAATTTTCTTTACTCTAATAGATTCTAATATACTCACAACTCAAAATGGAGGTTATTTATGAAAAAACGTGAACGTCTAAAATTAGATCAAAAGGGAACAATCCAAAAATTGTTTCCTATTCAAATCGGATACGAATGAAACTCAAATCGAATTTTCCTCCGAAAAAAGCTTGAATGTCAGGAAGGCAATTAACATATTCAAATGGATCAATGGATTTCTGCCATTGAATTTTAAATTAACTCCGCAGGTTTCAGGTGGCGAATATTTGAATTAGAACGGTTTCCATGGTCGAGGTGTGAAAAATCTCACATTCGAATTTACATTCGAATTGGGGGATTAAAATTTGAATGGGTTTCGAATTTACTATTCGACCGTTAATAAATCTGCTACTTTAAGGAGAACTAAAGCAGTAGGATAATGTCGTACATTATGTTTTGGGGTTTTGTACCAGCCCAAGGCAACCACAGCCCTTTAGCAGTAAAGATCTGTGTCTCCAAAGATGCCCCAGTAGCTCCCCATCATCTTTTCTGCGGATTCACTGCACATGCTCTGTGCTGCTGTCACTGAGCTTAGGGACCCACTCACAATATACAGTACACATAGAATAGAAATGTCACAATATAAGGCTGATACAGTACAATTAGCATCAGAATTTAATAATCAGCCCTGTAGCATCTGCTTATATAACAAACCAACCTCATTTTCTGCTTGATAATTAGTGACGACCCCTAAGCTTAGCTTCTCAACAGCTGCTCAGAGCCCACTGAACATGTGAGTGTCACAGACACTTTCCAAGATGGTGACCCCCTGTGACAAGTTTGAAGTCCTGGATCATTGCTGCTATTGACAAGCTGAAACTTTAGGCTGGTGCAGTAAGTTCAGTATATAAAATATGTAATTTTTAGTCACATTAATTGTTAGGGTTTAGTTCTCCTTTACTTGACAATTAGAACTGCTCCAATTTCAGCTCAGTCACTTTCCTAGGCAACTATTTAAATGATTACCTTTCTCCGTCATATTCTTCAAGTCTGACTTCTTTAAAAGCATCCAGAGGAAACAAATGGTGGTACGAACGCGCCAAGTGTGGAGCAGACACCAGCGTGAGACCTAAAAGAATACGTCGGGGGTTAAGAAGTGGGGACAGACACCACGAGGAATACTAAAATTCATTTGAACATTGCAATAGTCAGAGTCAACAACAACATGGTAATTACGGAGTTACATGTGATCAGCAGGCACAGTCGTCGGATAGATTGGAGGTTTACTTACGACAGACTTTGCATTCTACAGGAAGTTCAGAGTACTTTGCTTTACACTGAGGACAGAAGTAGCCACCTAATGTCAGGCCTGGCTCGCTGGTATTATCCAAATGACTAGAAATGAATGAGACAGAAGGGCCTTTACTAGCACTGCAGACAAATGATGTCAAACATACAAGATGATTGTGCAGCCAAGTGCGTAGGTTACACAGAGCTGCTGTACTTGTAGAATTGCAGGACATCTCTAAACACTGATTGAAGATATTAGCAAATTAGTTTGATACCAACTGATCTTGCATTCTGGTTCTACGTAGTAAATAAAGCAAATGCAAACTTTGGCAAGTGAGTTAATATGCAAGAAAAAGAAAGCAACCTCCACAGACTGACACGAAACGTTCCCAAATGCAAAGGAAGAGAATGAAATGTTAGAAAACAAGGAACTCTAGAAAGTTTGAGGATGAAGATGACCTGGCAATGTTTAATGTGCCCAAAAGGGATCCTGTTTTTTCAAAACACACCAGTTAATAGTGCTACTCCAGCAGAATTCTGCACTGAAATCAATTTCTCAAAAGAGCAAACAGATTTTTTTTTTTATTCAATTTTAAAATCTGACATGGGGCTAGACATTTTGTCAATTTCCCAGCTGCCCCTGGTCATGTGACTTGTGCCTGCACTTTAGGAGAGAAATGCTTTCTGGCAGGCTGCTGTTGTTCCTTCTCAATGTAACTGAATGTGTCTCAGTGGGACATGGGTTTTTACTATTGAGTGTTGTTCTTAGATCTACCAGGCAGCTGTTATCTTGTGTTAGGGAGCTGCTATCTGGTTACCTTCCCATTGTTCTTTTGTTTGGCTGCTGGGGGGGAAAGGGAGGGGGGTGATATCATTCCAACTTGCAGTACAGCAGTAAAGAGTGATTGACGTTTATCAGAGCACAAGTCACATGACTTGGGGCAGCTGGGAAACAGACAATATGTCTAGCCCCATGTCAGATTTCAAAATTGAATATAAAAAAATCTGTTTGCTCTTTTGAGAAATGGATTTCAGAGCAGAATTCTGCTGGAGCAGCACTATTAACTGATTCATTTTGAATTTTTTTTCCCCATGACAGTATCCCTTTAAATATGCAGACAGGTCCTCCAATGAGAAGCAATTCTGCATTCCTAGTGCACCACTTAGCCACTATCTTCAATTACAGCACACGATCTTCAAGCACAATAAATAGTAGGACATTTTGCTTTTGAGAGCCTCTAGAAATGGCCCTGTATAAGCATGGAGCAGTTTACATTGATTACATGCAATAAACTGCAAAATAAAAATGAATACAACAAAAAACAGATCTAGAGTAAATTCCATTTTAGAAATCAATACATTGAAAAGAGGATGTATACTTACGCCATACTAAAAGATGGCTTTGCATCCTGATCGGAGAGACAACCCATTGTATGCTGTGGAAAACCTAAACGAAAGAAAACGTTCCAGATGGAGTAAAGAAAAACATCAAACAGCTTCATAAGGAAATTTTCTCTTACGTGATCATTTTTTGTGGTTTTTAATAGGGATACACCAAATCCACTATTTGGGATTTGGCCGAATCCTTGGTGAAAGATTCGGCCAAATACCAAACCGAATCCTAATTTGCATATGCAAATTAGGGTCAGGAAAGGAAAAAGTGGGAAAAACTATTCTTTTGTGACAAAAAGTCATGTGATTTCCCGACCTGCCCCTAATTTACATTTGCAAATTAGGATTCAGATTTGGTTGGGCCTGGCACAAGGATTTGGCCGAATCAAAAGCCTGCTGAAAAAGGCCGAATGCAGAACCAAATCCTGGATTCGGTGCATCCCTAGTTTTTAGGGATGCACCGAATCCAGGATTCGGTTCGGGATTCGACCTTTTTCAGCAGGATTCGGATTTGGCGAATCCTTCTCCCCGGCCAAACCGAATCCTAAGCCTAATTTGCATATGCAAATAAGGAAAGGGGGGAAACTGCGTGACTTTTTGTCACAAAACAAGAAAGTAAAAAATGTTTTACCCTTCCCACCCCTAATTTGCATATGCAAATTAGAATTTGGATTTTGTATTCGGTCGAATCCTTCGCGAAGGATTCGGGGGTACGGCTGAATCCAAAATAGTGGATTCAGTGCATCCCTACTAGTTTTTAATAATAAAGTATTCATTCCACAACCTACCCATGCGTATAAGTGAACATTCAGAAGAGCTGCTTGCTGGTGGAGGGATCACATGGTGCATCAGGAGTTCCTTGTAGTGGCTTTCATCCAGAATTACATGATAGACTCCTATTAAAGGAGAAGGAAAGTTAAGTAAAATTAAAAGTAAGCTTTATCAGAAAGATCTATATAAATACACCAGTAAACCCTCAAAGTAATGCTGCTCCGAGTCCTCTGTCAAAAGTAACACAGCATTTCTTTCCTTCTATTGTGTACAATAGTATCAGACTTCATGTTTTCAGCATAAACCTCCAGGGCTTGAGCATGCTCAGTTTGCTCCTCTCCTCCCTGCTGTAATCTGAGCCCAGAGCTAGGAGTGAGCAGGGAGAGACTCAGGTATGAACTTGTTCAACCCAATTTAACTATGTAACTATGTAAATGATGCCACAGCAAGCTAATATGGCAGCTGCTATCCTAAACAGCGACAGTGTCTAGAAAATGTCCACTTGCATTATTGTGGCTAATCTATTGGTAATAAACTGTTTTGGTAGCTTTCCTTCTCCTTTAACACCATAAAAAAAAAAATCTATATTGAACAAATCACTCACAATCACATAGAAAAACAGTAAACATTAGTGCAATAGCACATGAAACCATTCTGGGTTTTTTTCATTAAACAACTCTGCAGGTGGATGACAAAAATCAGGAAATGATATTAAATGCCAGGATCGCACAACATTCAGAATTGCTCCCTGGGCATGTTGGGGAATGATTATTTACTGGAATCACAACGTCAGCACATGAGCGGGTACACCAGTCAATTGCCATTCAAATTAGGGATGCACCGAATCCAGGATTCGGTTCAGGATTCGGATTCGGCCGAATCCTTCTGCCCAGCCAAACGGAATCCTAATTTGCATATGCAAATTAGGGGCAGACAGGGAAATCACGTGACTGTCACAAAACAGGGAAGTAAAATATGTTTTCCCCTTCCCACCCCTAATTTGCATGTGCAAATTAGGATTTGGTTCGTTATTCGGCCGAATCCTTAGTGAAGGATTCAGGGTTTCGGCCGAATCCAAAATTGTGGATTCGGTGCATCCCTAATTCAAATAAATGCAGAGTGACTCCAAAGTCCCGAGAGCTAATAATCATGCAAATGCCGCCCGTCATACAGACGGTAGTTTATACGTGGGAAGTGTAGTAACTTATGAAAAGGGAATGTAGAAAATGCATTTTGCACTACTTTTCTGAAGTGATCCCATATACTATAAAGTGAGTTTTTACTAAAGATATACAATAAGGTGAATGAGCACCGTCCATTTCTACGTTCCCTTTTGAGGTATCTGCATGGACAGTTGTGTTCAGAATAATAGCAGTGTGTTTAAAAAAGTGAATAAAGCTCAAAATCCTTAGAATAGATTTTATTTCCATACACACAAATGCATTGGGAACACTGCACATTCTATTCCAAATCAAAACATGAAGAAAAATGTATCAAATTTTGTGTCTGCATTCTTCTTTACAAACTCAGACATTCACTGTATAAACTGAAAAATGTTTCAAGATTTTGCTTTCCTTTGAATCACTGAACTAATATTTAGTTGTATAAGCCAGTGTTTGTGAGAACTGCTGCACATCTGTGTTACATGGAGTCCACCAACTTCTGACACCTGTTACATTCCACAATTCTGCTGCGTTTCTTGGTTTTGCATCAGAAACAGCATTTTTGATGTCACCCCACAAGTTTTCTATTGGATTACAATCCGGGGATTGTGCTGGCCACTCCCTAACATCAATCTTTAAACCAAGATGTTGCTTGTTCACTGCAACAAAGGCATTTCCTCTTCAGCATAAGGCAACATGATCTCTTCAAGTTTTTTGATGTATTGAAACTGATCCATGATCCCTGGTATGTGATAAATAGGCCCAACACCATAGTATGAGAAACATCCCCATATCCTGATGCTTGTGCCACCATGTTTCACACTGTACTGTGACTTGAATTCAGTGTTTGGGGGTCGTCTGACAAACTGCCTGTGGCCTCTAGACCCAAAAAGAACAATCTTGCTTCATCAGTCCACAAAATGTTGCTCCATTTCTCTTTAGGACAGTCAATATGTTCTTGTAAGCTTTTCAGAACAATGGGACATTGCGGGGGCTTATTGCCAATAGCTTGGCTTCACATAGGCGTCTTCTAATTGTAACAGTACCACACGTAACTTTATACCTTCTTTGATCTCCCTGGAGCTGATCATTGAGTCTTTGCCATTTTGGCTATTTTTCTATCCATGTTAGTTTTCAGTTTTTTTCCCCATGTCTTTCAGGTTTTGGTTGCCATTTTAATGCATCTGAGATCATTGTAGATGAGCAGCCTGTCATTTTCTGAACTTCTTAATAGGGTTTCACTTCTCCAATCAACTTTAATTTAAAGTATACTTTTCTTCTGAACAATGTCTGGAACGACCCATTTTACTCATGCACAACTTTTGCTGCCGTCCTTCCTTAAAAAAGGATTATAAATATTCCAACCCACGTACATTCATTACAGTTGGTGATTAAACTCATGATTAATAGAGGAACAAGACAAGGCTGTCCTCTCTCCCCACTGTTATTCAATCTTGCTATAGACCCTCGACTAAGACATTTCTCACAAAACTCAAATTAATCAAACTAGGCTGAAAGTCACAGCCTTTGCAGACAATATACTACTTTTTATACAAAATCCTCAAATAGAAATCCCAACTATACTATCAATAATATGCAGATTCGGACAAAAAGCTGGCTTTCAAATCAATATAGAAAAATCAGAGGAACTTATACTCAACACCTCGCCACAAGATTGGCATGCAGACAGCCCCTTCAAAAAAGCTAAACGCTACATCAAATACTTAGGTTTAAAAATATCAAAGCATCATAAAGACAGTTATAAACTTAACATCAGGTCAATTATTGACAAAATACAACAATGGAAACACATTAACCTAACTTTTCTAGGTAGAATTCACAATTAAAATAATTTTTGTTCCCAAAATTATTTTATATATATATATATATATATATATATATATATATATATATATATATATATATATATATATATAATTAATAGGTAACATTTGTATTAGAATACAAATGTTACCTTATTGCATTATACCTACAGACATAAAACAAATACATAAAATATTCCGCACTTTTATCTGGCAGAACAAACGCCCCAGAATCAGCATGTACACGTTACAACAACTTGCCAAACATTAAGGAATATAATGACGCAGCACTAATAAGATATGCAGGGGATTGGTTAGTAAACAGAAAATGGTTCACAACATTAGATTTAGATCAATACCACTCAGGAGATCTCACCCTAAATGCCATTCTTCATTCATCACTACCATCCATTCACCAATCACTTACCCTTTAATTTGACAATTACAAAACTTGGCAATCCTTGAGCTCTAAACACCGCCTTCCCCCACAATTATCATTAGGAAACAAGGGATTCCCCATTGGAATATCAAACCCACTTCTACGTACTTGGCAAGAAAAAGGGCTATATAATGTATGAAACCTCATTAAAAGACATCTTAAACGGCCATCTCTAGCAGAACTAAAGGAAAAATTCCTCTTTACAAGCCCACATACCTTCCTGTTTATGCAAATACTACATTTTGCAAGAAAAGCAATCCATGAAATGAAAGATACAGGAGTCAATAACGAGGTAGATAACCTATGGAAAGGAAACCTATGGTGTACAACAGCACAAATATACAACATAATTCGAACAACCATAAATATAGTGACGGCAAAACTGGTTCTTTCCTTCATCGCCATGTAAATGAGCATTTAGAAGGCTAAATCAAGTGCCACTCACCTCCAGTTTCTCGTGTAAGTACAGTACACACCCGAACCTCGGCAGACAGGCCAATCACAGATACTCGAACTTTGCTGGCTTTCAAACACTGGAAAATATAATAAAGACAAAATGACTTGCACAAACATTGCATTAATAAAGTTTGCGTTTACTTTCACTTGTTGATGCCAAGATATATTTAACCTAATATATTCTGAACTTCCCCATCTATTATCCCATTTACAAGCCCTATACTTAACCGTACATGATTGGTATCCTATGGGGGATCATTCAAATAGTGAATTGGATTTTACCATCTGTCCGTATCAGAGAGTGGATGAAATATATGCTTGGTGGCTTTGCACTTTACAACCCAACAAGATAAGATCCATTATATTTACATAACTCTTCAGTCTTTGTGGAGGAAAGTCTAATTTATGCCCATTGGGCTCTAATCGGTACTAGGGCTGTACAACATTAATAATTAGTGTAAACACCAGCAATAGTGCCTTACGTTTTGGAGTGAATTTACCAGTAAGCATGTAAATGTTGCCTATGCTCAGAGAGACACATTCCCACTCATCGTGTGACAGGCAAAATGCTTTTACAAACTTCTAATCTTCTTTCAATCTAAAAATACATGGTTCCTAAAAGCATGCTGCTTGTTATCTGCTATTGTTTGCACTGGAAAGATCTAATCATGATATTTGTTAAAGGGGTGGTTCACCTCTGAGTAAACTTTTAGTAAACTTTTAGTATAGTAAAGGCTAATTCTAAGAAACTTTTCAACTGGTGTTAATATTTTTTTTTTATCATTTTAATTATTTGCCTTATTTTTCATTTCTCTTTCCAGCTTTCAAATGGGGGGTCACTGACCCCATCTAAAAAAATAAATGCTCTGTAAGGCTACGCATTTATTGTTATTGCTACTATTTATTCCTCCTCCTTTTAGTCAGGCCTCTCCTATTCATATTCCAGTCTCTCATTCAAATCAGTGCATGGTTGAGAGGGTAATTTGGACCATAGCAACAAGATTGCTGAAATTGCAAACTGGAGAGATGTTGAATAAAACTAAAAAAACTCAAAAATCACAAATATTAAAAAATGAAAACCCATTGCAAATTGTCTCAGAATATCCCACTCTACATCATACTAAAACTATCAAGTAAACAACCTCTTTAAGGCAGCATCTCTTGCAGTGGCTGCTCACCTTTATCATGTCATAGATGTTTGTTGGGTCACAAGTAGTCAGGCTGCTAAAAATCACTAAGATCTCACGGCTGGTATGTCCAGGCATGTGTCTGTGTAAAAAATATGTTATTTACCACCTTTTTAGAAAATAGTTGCAGCACTAATTTGCTAATAAATATACTGAAGGGCCTACCCAAAGCATCAACTAATTGATCATCACAATAAATTTAAACTAGACTTTTAAACTGAAAGTTTTAGAAAATATTCTTTTAGGAACAGTATGGACAGTTTTCCTGTAAGAGAAAAGCCTATTTGCTTGGCTGCTGACGCATTCTGAATACAATAGAGATGCACCAAATCTCAGATTTTTTTGATTTGAGATCATTTAAAATATCTGTGGAAAATTGTGTGTAATTTTCAGCTGTCCTGAGCTTTAACATCACATGACTAAGTGTTTCAATGAAACAAATTCCAATACTTAAACTCCAGATCCGGTGCACCTCTAAAATACACACACAAGCTCCTGTGATTTAGTTGCTGGGTATTAAAAGTAAATGAAAGCCTGGAACCACATACTTTAGTGTCTGCAGAGCGAGATTCAGCGAGTTGTACAGAGACGGCTCCCCACTGCAAGTCATGTCCACAGCTTTCTTCATTGCATTTATATGTTGCCTAGGATTGCCTAAATAGAAATGACAAGAGATAATACTCTTTTATTGCATACATAATACTGCGAATACGGTCTACTAAGTCTACTTCAGTTGTGCATGAAGCAAGAAAAAGCATCTAAAGGAATTTCCATTCTAGAAATGTATCATTTTAAAAATTGTTAAATTTATACTTACAGCATACTAAAAGATAGCTTTGAATCTTGATATGAGAGACAGACCTCCAATCAATTTATTTTCTGTGTTAGTATTTTAAATGCGTTGGACAATAATGGCCTAGTGATGGCAGTTACCTGTGATGTTATTGTAAAGCAGTCTACAGAGATAATCAACATCCTAAGTATCGGTACTTTTAATAGTTTATAATCTTTTGAACTGGCAGCACACTGAACAATTTTGTGGCTGTTCAGCAGATTTTCCCATCAATATTGTGCAATTTTGGTCCATTTAGTTGGTTAAATTATATGTAACAAATAGGAATGCACCAAATGCAGGATTCAGTTCCGGATTCGGGCTTTTTCAGCAGGATTCGGCCAAATCCTTATGCCTGGCCGAACCGAATCCTAATTTGCATATACAAATTAGGGTCGGGAAGGGAAATCACGTAACTTTTTGTCACAAAACACAGAAGTAAATAAATGTTTTCCTCCTTTTTCTCTTCCTGTGCCTAATTTGCATATGCAAATTAGGATTCAGTATTCGCCCGAATCTTTCATGAAGGATTCGGGTATTCGGTGCATCCCTATTAAACATACCAGACCACTTGCCAGTTTGATCACTTCAGAACTCCAGCCCCATGCTATTCAGGGTTGGCCAATGACCCTTAATATAACTCACTGGGGTTCACAGGCTAGATCAGAGGATCAGCAATTTATGTTCATGGATCTGCACACACACACACACACTAATTTTCTGCAGTCGGGGGAAGTGCCTTCCTTTATTTTATAACACCACTGTTATCAACGTTTCGGGGGGGATACACCCTCCCTTCATCCTGATGTGCACGGATCCATGAACATAAATTCTGTTGCTGTGGGACCTTGCCGGGTCAACAGATGACCAGCACCACCGTTGCTGTGTAAGATAATTGCAGGAGTGCGGTGGATTGAAAACACAATTTAAGATCAGAGCATGTTTAGCAAATTCTGTTGATAATTACATAAATGGACAATTACACAAATCAGTTGTGGGGCTAGCTTTAACTGTATATTCTTTTCAAAGAGCAATATCATCCCAGTTTACCTCTGCTCAGTGAACCTTCTATAACAGAAGAACATAACACATTAGTGAAAGAATATTTATCCAATGGCAACAGAACACACACACACACACACACCATAATCCCAATCAGAATAGGCCTGGCAGTCCCCTATCTGTAGTATCAAACATTCCACCACACGTTAATATACACTTTAGAGAATAGAATAGTATGGCTATCCCTATTTAAAAATGGAGCAACAAAAATGTCAGAGAAAAAAACAAAAACGTTCATACCAGCAAGTTCAGTGAGTTTTTCCGCTCGCTTGTTCCTAGTAACAATTAGGCCAATCTGAGGAGTACAATAAAACAGAGCACACCTTGTTATTTATTCAGTGTGACAGGGAATCCCTAATACAAAGACACATGGTATGTAAAATAACTCAGATAGACTGGATTGTATCACAAACATAAAAGGTCGGCCTACACTAGCTTTATAATGTAACAGACACAAGAGAAACAAGCAAAGATTTATTAGAGACACATCCTGCTTCTGTAACCTAAACCCAAGGATAATAATTGATGCAAACATTCAGAATGGCCCTCTGAGCACAGTTTACATTCATTTTCTATTTTTTTTATATATCTTTTTAATAAGGATGCACCGAATCCACTTTTTTGGATTCGGCGAACCCACGAATCCTTCTTGAAAGATTCAGCCGAATACCGAACCGAATCCTAATTTGCATATGCAAATTAGGGGTGGGAAGGGGAAAAACATTTTTTACTTCCTTGTTTTGTGACAAAAAGTCACGCAATTTCCCTACCGCCCCTAATTTGCATATGTAAATTAGGATTCGGATTCGGTTCGGCCGGGCAGAAGGATTCGGCCGAAACCGAATTCTGCTGAAAAAGGCCGAATCCTGGCCGAATCCTGAACCGAATCCTGGATTCGGTGCATCCCTACTTTTTAATAAAGTTTTCACTTTTTACAGTATAATGTATTACAATTGGTCTGTGCTTTTATCCATATTACACAGGATATGGAAGGAAAACAATAACTTTCATTATCATTTGTATGTGTTACATTTATGTTCTATTTTAAATGATTTCTGAGATATTAGACAGTTTTAGACTGCTAATAGAGACGTTTTGACTATCTGCAGAGGGCAGAGGGTCAACAACCCTAACTGTGTATGTTCTATGACTTTCCTGTATTCAGTTAATTCTTGGGTTGCAGACTCTCAGCTAAGCCAAAAGACTTTTATTACAAACCTAACATGCAAATGTCTAAGAAATTGCTATAATAAAAAATGAATGTAAATTGCCCATGAGCTCAGAGAAGCATCCTGACTAAGTTTACACTAAATGATATCATTAATTATATCCTGTGCCTAGACAATACAGGAGGAGGCACTCCTGATACACTTTTGTGATGGCATACAAACACTAGTACTAACATGATAGAAATATTACTGAGCATGTGAGCTCACTCTATGGCTCACTCTATGGCTCACTCTATGGCTCACTCTATGGCTCACTCTATGGCTCACTCTATGGCTCACTCTATGGCTCACTCTATGGCTCACTCTATGGCTCACTCTATGGCTCACTCTATGGCTCACTCTATGGCTCACTCTATGGCTCACTCTATGGCTCACTCTATGGCTCACTCTATGGCTCACTGCATCCTCCATTTTTAACACATACTAGAAAAACAGATAATTTAACATTTACATTTAATCAGAAAGAAAAAAGAACTGACCCATATGTCTGCACCCTCCCATCTGATAGCTCACAGGTGGTTAATTAATAAAACATAACTTTTAATAAATTATCAATAAAACCCAATGTCTCAATGAGAGCATCACTATGAACATTTTCATTTGAACTTCTCCAATTACCCACTGGCAACAGAATCACAATATTGTGGGACTTGGATGATTTATAAATAGTATCGAATTGATGACAATAAAGTACATGTCAGTCTTATCCAATTGAAAGATACTACTTTGTTACCTTCTGTGACTTTTTTTGGTGCTTACAGTGTAGCTGAATGAGTGAATACACCGGACCTAAAATACATTACCATATTAAGTTACAGTTTGCAATAGAACATACCTGATAATTTTACAATTTGAACGGTCCTCAGCTGTATATGTATAAGACCAACCCACTGCCTTCTGTTGGTCTGTCTCCTTGCCTTTACCTTCATTGTAATATAATTGATACGTACTGGACATTGGGTTTTATTGATAATTTAGTAATAGTTATGTTTTATTAATAAACCACCTGTGAGCTATTGGATGTTATGGATGGGATGGTGCAGACATATGGGCCAGTCCTATTTTCTTTCAGATTGCGTTATTTACTTGAACCTGCACATCATCTCATGGAACATTATATGGATGGGAAGTGCTCCCTAATCTCTATTTGTCCTAATTCATTTACAATTAATGCAGATTGCAATCAGAACACACACATTGATAAAGGATATACCTGACTGATAGGATTTTGATCAAAGTATTCTTCCACAAAAAATTCCAAAAGCTAAAAATGTAAAAAGAAAATGTTCAGTTCATAAATTCAAACAATTTTACACATACCTAATTCAACAATCTTAATGAACAATAGCATCAATCAAATGGCAAAGGTAAATTGTACATAAGAAGTTAATTTACAGTGAACAATAAGTAACAGTGAGTTAGGTTGGTGCAGGTTTGGAATGCACTAAACCAAAGCTTTGACATCCAAGTACTATACTAAGGTTCAATGCCAAAATTAATATAGTAGCTGCCTCTCACTACATCTATGTATAAATAGAATATCCATTCATCTTATATTATAAAGAAAATGCATAAACACAAGTTATATGTTGCTGTAAGGTGCAATAAATAAGTGTGCACTCAAACAGAACTTAAGACCATAGGAAAAAACACCCTAGCAAACAGCTGGCATGAACTCCACACATACATAACGTGACTGAGTAAAGCAGATCAGCACTGTACCCCGCAACCTTGATCTGAGTGCAGGAACACACAGCAGAGCGGAGGTCTGCCCAAAATCGTTGCTTTTGAGTTTTCAGCAATACTGCCGCTTCTCTGTGTTTGTCTGCACACTTTTCAGTGCAGATCAAGGGTGCTGGGGCACAGCACAGATCTGCTTCTCTCAGCCTACGAAAAAAGAAAAACACAGGCTGAGAACAGCTTTGTGCTTGCCTTTGGACTCATTAAAGGGGAACTTCCAAACCAAAATTTGATAAAGAGGCCCACATAACACAGAAACCCCTAATATATCCATCAAGGTTATTGGTTTCTTCAAGAAGCATGAATAAATGCCATTTTTTATGCTGAAATCCAGCTGTTTAACAGTTCTTTTTCTGCATCATTTAAAATCCTGGTAGGGAAGGAGGGACTAAACACTGATGTTACAAATTGTAACAACTTCTCCACAGCTTACAGACAGCATGCAGGAACTACATAACCCACATTGCATTGCACTGTGATGTTCCATTGCTTATTCAAATCACATGCCGGGAATTGTGGGGTTTGGAGGATGCAGGCTAAGGACAGCTGGCTGTTGATACAAAGTAACAGTAGTCAGACAGCTCATCAAAGTAGTCAGACAGATCAGCAGGAGAGCAGTGGGCTAGACTTAGGGAACTGTTCCAAACCATTAAAAATCATGAAACGTCTGCATATTTTTTAATTGATGTATAATGCAAAGTTGCTTGAAATTATGTTTACTTTTCAAAAAAGGAAGATTTTTGTACTTACCGTTAAATCCTTTTCTCTCATCCTACATTGGGGGACACAGGCACCATGGGGATGAAGATCCTGCAGCTTGGAGAGCGGACACTAAAATGTTAAACTTGACTCCTCCTCCTGCTGTGGGCTTCATCCCCTGCCTCCTCCTCCAATATTCAGTTTCTTACCGAAGAAGGAGTAGATAGCCCAGGTTACCCAACAGAGAAGGAGTCTTCCCACCTTATAACATTGAACTCGATTCAGAACAGAATTAACTTTATACGTGAAGGCCCATAGGGCTAAACACTTGAATGGAAAAAAAAAAAAAACAGGGAGGGAAGGCCTGTGTCCCCCAATGTAGGATGAGAGAAAAGGATTTAACGGTAAGTACAAAAATCTTCCTTTCTCTCACCTATATTGGGGGACACAGGCACCATGGGGATGTCCCAAAGCAACCCCTGAGGGCGGGAACTAACCCCTGGAAGGGTGTTCATGAAATAACTGTTTGTAACACCTTCCTCCCGAAACTAGCTTCTGCTGACGCCAGAGTGTGCAACCTGTAGAAGCGCGTGAAGGTATGTAGGGAGGACCAGGTGGCGGCTCGACACACCTGCTCAGCTGATGCCTGATGTCGAACCGCCCATGAAGTGCTGATGGCACGCGTGGAATGAGCGTGAATCTTGAAGGGAGGAGCCCTGCCCTTGATTGCGTAGGCTCTGATGATAGTGGATCGAATCCACTTAGCAATGGTCGACTTGGCGGCCTTCATACCCTTCTTGGGTCCATCTGTGAGAATGAACAGAGACTTCGTCTTCCTGATCTTCTCCGTAATGGTCAAATAGGTTGTCAGGGCTCTAACAACATCAAGTCTGTTGAGCTTCCTTTCTAGAGAATTCTTAGGCTGAGGGCATAGAGACGGGACCACTAGGTCCTGATTTAAATGGAATTCAGAGACCACCTTCGGCAGAAACTCCGGTGTTGGTCGTAATACCACTTTATCCTGATGTACGATGGTGAATGGAGCCTGGCACGATAGGGCCGCTATTTCAGAAACTCTGCGTGCTGACGTGATCGCCAACAAGAACACCACCTTTTCCGTTAGTGTGGCCAAAGGAATTGACTCCAAGGGTTCAAAAGGATCATCCTGTAGTACCGACAAAACAAGATTAAGGTCCCATGGAGGCACTGGGTCCTTATAGGGAGGAACTATTCTGATTGCTCCTTGAAGAAAAGTCTTTATATTGCTATTTAGAGCAAACTTGGTCTGGAAAAGAATGGAGAGCGCCGATACCTGAACCTTCAAGGAACTTAAGGCAAGACCCTTAGACAGGCCCTCTTGTAGAAAGGAAAGAATCTCCTTCTCCCTGACACCTCTGGGGTCAATGTTCCTAGATTCGCACCAACCGATAAAAGTCCTCCACACTCTGTGGTAAATCTTGGCAGATACTGGTTTGCGAGCCCGTAGCATGGTGGGAATAGCATCTAAGGGGGCTCCAGAAGCTCGCAGAACTAGGGTCTCAAGAGCCACGCCGTTAAATCCCATAAGCGTAAATTCGGGTGGACAAGCGGTCCCTGTGTGAGTAAGTCCTCTCTTAGGGGGAGGTGAAAGGGATCGTCTGCTGCCATCACTATGATATCTGCGAACCATGTTCTTCGTGGCCAATAGGGGGCCACTAGAATGGTTGGAGTCTTGTCCCTCCTTATCTTTTTGATGACTCTTGGCAGTAGTGCCAATGGAGGAAAGATGTAGGCTAGGGAGCAATTCCACTGGATTACTAGGGCATCTACTGCCCATGCTTGAGGATCTACGCTTCTGGCTATGAACCTTGGGACCTTGTGATTGTATCTGGAGGCCATCAGGTCCACCTCGGGATAGCCCCATCTGTTCACGATTAGTTGGAAAACTTCGGGGTGAAGACTCCACTCGCCCTGATCTATCGTCTCCCTGCTTAGGTAGTCTGCCACCCAGTTTTCTACTCCTGGTAGATATACCGCTGAGATTGCCGGGATGTTGAGTTCTGCCCACATTAGTATCCTCTGGACTTCTGCCAGAGCGGCCCGACTTCTTGTGCCTCCTTGGTGGTTTATGTAGGCTACAGCTGTCATGTTGTCTGACTGTACTCTCACTGGGCTCCCCTGTAGGAGCGTCGTCCAGTGTTGTAGTGAGTAGAGGATGGCACGAAGCTCGAGGATATTTATCGGGAGAAGTCTTTCTTTCTGGTTCCAGATGCCCTGGACAGTAAGCTGGTCCAGCACTCCGCCCCAACCCTTCAGACTTGCGTCTGTTGTTATTACTGTCCAAGTGTGGTTGGGGAACGGCCTTCCTGACGTCATCCTGTGAGGGTGGAGCCACCAACGGAGGGAGAGTTTGACCTCCCTCGAGATCGGAACATGCCTGTCCAGGTTCACCCGATCCTTCTTCTGATATTTCAGTATTAGCTGCTGCAGAGGTCTGGTGTGGAGCTGCGCATAAGGTATAGTGGGAAATGAGGCTACCATTGTCCCGAGGGTCCTCATGGCTGTCCGTAGGGGAGTGGAATCGTTCGTCTGGAGCACTCGGACTCTGCTTCGCAGCGTCTCGATCTTGTTCTGTGGTAGGAAGGCTCTGCCTTTCCTGGAGTCGAGAGTCAGTCCCAGATACTCCGTGTTCTGAGCCGGGATCAATTTGGATTTGCTGTAGTTGATGATCCAACCCAGCTGTGTGAGATAATGGATGACTTGGGAAGTGTAACTGCTTGCCAGGTCTTGAGAAGGAGCCTTTACTAACAGATCGTCTAAACTAGGGTCTCAAGAGCCACGCCGTTAAATCCCATAAGCGTAAATTCGGGTGGACAAGCGGTCCCTGTGTGAGTAAGTCCTCTCTTAGGGGGAGGTGAAAGGGATCGTCTGCTGCCATCACTATGATATCTGCGAACCATGTTCTTCGTGGCCAATAGGGGGCCACTAGAATGGTTGGAGTCTTGTCCCTCCTTATCTTTTTGATGACTCTTGGCAGTAGTGCCAATGGAGGAAAGATGTAGGCTAGGGAGCAATTCCACTGGATTACTAGGGCATCTACTGCCCATGCTTGAGGATCTACGCTTCTGGCTATGAACCTTGGGACCTTGTGATTGTATCTGGAGGCCATCAGGTCCACCTCGGGATAGCCCCATCTGTTCACGATTAGTTGGAAAACTTCGGGGTGAAGACTCCACTCGCCCTGATCTATCGTCTCCCTGCTTAGGTAGTCTGCCACCCAGTTTTCTACTCCTGGTAGATATACCGCTGAGATTGCCGGGATGTTGAGTTCTGCCCACATTAGTATCCTCTGGACTTCTGCCAGAGCGGCCCGACTTCTTGTGCCTCCTTGGTGGTTTATGTAGGCTACAGCTGTCATGTTGTCTGACTGTACTCTCACTGGGCTCCCCTGTAGGAGCGTCGTCCAGTGTTGTAGTGAGTAGAGGATGGCACGAAGCTCGAGGATATTTATCGGGAGAAGTCTTTCTTTCTGGTTCCAGATGCCCTGGACAGTAAGCTGGTCCAGCACTCCGCCCCAACCCTTCAGACTTGCGTCTGTTGTTATTACTGTCCAAGTGTGGTTGGGGAACGGCCTTCCTGACGTCATCCTGTGAGGGTGGAGCCACCAACGGAGGGAGAGTTTGACCTCCCTCGAGATCGGAACATGCCTGTCCAGGTTCACCCGATCCTTCTTCTGATATTTCAGTATTAGCTGCTGCAGAGGTCTGGTGTGGAGCTGCGCATAAGGTATAGTGGGAAATGAGGCTACCATTGTCCCGAGGGTCCTCATGGCTGTCCGTAGGGGAGTGGAATCGTTCGTCTGGAGCACTCGGACTCTGCTTCGCAGCGTCTCGATCTTGTTCTGTGGTAGGAAGGCTCTGCCTTTCCTGGAGTCGAGAGTCAGTCCCAGATACTCCGTGTTCTGAGCCGGGATCAATTTGGATTTGCTGTAGTTGATGATCCAACCCAGCTGTGTGAGATAATGGATGACTTGGGAAGTGTAACTGCTTGCCAGGTCTTGAGAAGGAGCCTTTACTAACAGATCGTCTAAATAGGGTACAACTGTTATCCCCCTGAGTCTGAGTCCTGCTAGGGCTGCTGCCATGACCTTCGTGAACACTCGAGGAGCAGACGAGAGGCCGAAGGGGAGGGCAACAAATTGCCAGTGTTCTCCGGCTGCATAGAATCTCAGGAATCTGTGATGATTTCTGTGGATGGGGATGTGAAGGTAGGCGTCTTTTATATCTATCACTGTCATGAACTCTTGACTTTCCATGGACATTAGTACGGACTGTACTGACTCCATCTTGAAATGGCCAGACTTTACGATAAGGTTGAGAGCTTTTAGATCTAATACAGGTCTGTAAGAGCCGTCCTTTTTGGGAACAATGAAAAGGTTTGAGTAAAAACCTCGACCCTTGTCTGCTTGTGGTACTGGCTGTATGACTCCGGACTCTGCCAGATTTTGGATAATCCTTAGGAAAGCTAGTCTCTTGGTTTCCCCTTTGGGTATACGGGAGACGAAAAATCTGCGAGGAGGAAGTTGTGACAAATCTATCAGAAATCCGTGGGAAATTATTTGGATGACCCACTGGTCTGTTACATGACTCTGCCACACCTCCTGAAAGGCTCTTAGGCGGCCGCCTAAGGGGACCCCTCCAGGGGTGGACACACCTTCAGGAGGAGGCGGGTTTGTCCTGAGAGGACTTGCTCGATGTCCTGGATGAGTTCCAATTGGATCTCTGTCTGTTCTGGTATCTTGGACGGGGGCCGGAGTTGGACTTTTCTGTGTGGAGCTTGGTCCTCTGGCCCTGACGAAAGGGACGAAAAAATGGTCGTCGTTTGAAGGGAGGTCTCTTGGGTTTATTCTGTGGAAGTAGGGTGCTCTTGCCCCCTGTAGCCTGTGAGATTATCTTATCCAGCTCTGCCCCGAATAATTGTTTTCCCTGGAAGGGGAGACTGACTAAGGATCTCTTTGATGTTAGGTCAGCCGTCCAGGTCTTCAGCCAGAGGAAACGGCGAGCCGCTATGGATTGTGCTGATGCCTTTGCCACCAGCTTTGCTGCATCTAGGGATGCGTCGCAGATGTAGGCTGTAGCGTCCGCTACCTGAGAAAGGAGTTGGTCAGTCGTGGGGTCCTCGGATCCAATCAGCTGAGCTACCTGTTCAACCCAGACCTCCATGGCCTTGGCCACCCATGCGATTGCAAACATTGGTCTGAAGGCTGTTCCAGAAGCTGTGAAGATTGCCTTACAGAAGCCCTCTAATCTCTTGTCAATAGGATCCTTGAAGGATGCTGCATCTGCTACCGGTATAGTAGTGGTCTTTGACAGTCTGGAAACTGGAGGATCGACAGACGGGGGAGATGCCCAGAGATCTATACATTCCTGTGGAAATGGATAAGTCTGAGTAAAACGTTTGGAGACCTGTACCCTATGGTCGGGGGTCTTCCACTGAGCCTGAATGATCTCCTCCAGTTGTTGGTAGGCTGGAAAAACGCAAGAAGACCGCCTTTGTCTCTTGAAAATGTTCTTACCGGTCTCCTCGACCGAGACGGTGTCTTCAATATTTAGAGTCTTAAGAACTGCCTGAATTAGCCCTTCTATTTCCCCTTGAGTTCTTGGGATCTCGGTATCTGGATCGGGCTCTGTTTCGGAATCGTCCTCTGACGGAACAAGACCCTCCTCTTCAGAAGAAGGGTTAAAGCCACCTGAAGCCTCCGGGGGGGAATCTATAGGTCTTTTGGGAGCAGTAGCGTGTTTGCCCTGAGTATATTCTGGAGCTGCCAGATGCTCTAAGACTCTGTCTAGGGTCTCAGGAATGCGGGCTAAGTTTTGAAGTCCAGCCAGGGAAAGGGAGAGGGCACGCACTAGTTCTGAGTCTGAACCAGCTAGTGAAGTGGAGGCATTAGGGTGCTCGTCAGGGAGTGTGTGTGTAGCAGTGTGAGGTCTACATGCTGTGCACACTGGATCAGCAGAGGCTGTCAGAAATTTGGCCCTGCAGCTAGTGCAGGCAAGGTAAGATACCTTTGAAGCTGTCTTAGCAGCTGCAGCCCCTCTAGCTAAGACTGCCTCCTCTGTTAGGTCAGCCATGTGATATGTATTCCCTCTACAGTAAGGAGAGGCAGGGGATAGGAGTAAGTGCCGTACACTGTCAGGGTCTGAGGAGACAAGAGAGGAGGCACGTTAGGCATATAAGGAAGTTAGTAACGCCGAGGCTGTACTGAGCTTCCCCTGTGAAACACTTGCCTGATCCGCAGGAGCGTGGTCCGGAAGGGATAACTAGCAGCGTGTGCCTCCTCTGAAGAGAGCTGCGTCGGCTGTGCTGTAGCAGTGCCAATGTCGTGGACCGCAGGAGCCGAAAGCGCGCGAAGAACGCGAGTGCCCTATAAGGAAGCGGTGGGCGTTGCTATTAACGTGTGGCGGTGCGTAAGTAAGGCGGGAAGGTACTCGAAGAAGAGCCTCGCCGCCATTTTATCTCTGCCCCATACCCGCCCGGCTCTATCAGGGGAGCCCTAGGAGCCGCTGCAAGGAACAAGGAGGCGGTAAGAGAAGGAGGCAGAGCGGAAGAGATCCGCTCGCGCCTCAGGCTATATTAGCTACTTCTGTAAAACCCTGCCGGCTTTAGCGTGTAAAGAGCCGTCCTTGCAGGAAGGACCTAGCTAATCCGCAGGGGCCCTATGTAACCAACGGTGGGGAGGTAGGCACCCATAATAAAATCACAAGGTGACCTACCTGTTCAGCCAGTGTGTTGTGTGCCCTGGGTAGAGGCTTCCCTGTAGTATAAGGCTGGTGCAGACCTCCATAGAGCGGGAACTTAACAGCCATGGGAAGTGTGGAGCGTGCCTGCAGTCCTCCGGGGAGCGGTAAGGCAGATGGGCAGAAGGATTTTTAGGTGCTATACCTAAACTGGCTGTGGGGCACTGGGTCCTGGAGGCCTCTGTCCCCAGTGTGGCATGACCCTAACCGAAGTCCTTGGATCATTTGCTCCAGCCACAGTAAGTGTCATGTTCTCCTTCGAGGACACTAAAAAAAAACTGAATATTGGAGGAGGAGGCAGGGGATGAAGCCCACAGCAGGAGGAGGAGTCAAGTTTAACATTTTAGTGTCCGCTCTCCAAGCTGCAGGATCTTCATCCCCATGGTGCCTGTGTCCCCCAATATAGGTGAAAGAAAGCTTAAAGGAAAACTATACCCCCAAACTGAATACTTGCAGACCAGAAATACTACAACTCTAACTGTAATAGAAAGAAGTGGGGAAGCAAAAGACAGAACTCTGCCTGTTTATTGGCTCATGTGACCTAACATGTATGACTTGTTTGTGTGCACCGTGAATCCTACGATCCCAGGGGGCGGCCCTTATTTTTTTAAAATGGCAATTTTCTATTTAGTATTACCAAATGGCACCTACTACTAAAAAAGTAGATTATTATGAAAATGGTTTATTTACATGTATCCATTGTTTTATGCAATATCTTTTTATAGAGACTTACATTGTTCGGGGGTATAGTTTCCCTTTAAATTATGTATGTGTGGAGTTTAGCTATGTTTTAATCCTTAATCCTATAAAAAAAAATGTTGTTAGTCCCTGATTTTTAACAGATACGGAAATAAAAAATCACACTGTACTGTTACCTTTAAAGTGCATGTGAGTCTATTAGGTTTCAGATCTTGGTCTTCCATTGTTCTTGAACTGTCGACTATCACATAAAGATGCCGCATCTAGGACACCAATAAAATGTGTAAATCATGTGTCAGTCTAAGGCAGTGATCCCCAACCAGTAGCTCGCGAGCAACATGTTGCTCTCCAACCCCTTGGTTGTTGCTCTCAGTGGCCTCAAAGTAGGGGCTTATTTTTGAATTCCAAGCTCCAAGCAAGTTTTGGTTGCATAAAAACCAGGTGTACTGACAAATAGAGTCTCCTGTAGGCTGCAAGTCCACATAGGGGCTACCAAATGGCCAATCACAGTCCATATTTGGCACCCAAGGAACTTTTTGCATGTTTGTGTTGCTCCCCAACTCTTTATTTTTGAATGTGGCTCACGGGTAAAAAAAGGTTGGGGACCCCTGGTCTAAGGCAACAGAATTACCATCAGTCCAAAAGGGAATATCTGTTTCAAAGAAAATTTACATGATATTTAATAACATTAGACGAGTCTCACCATTCCAAGGCGAACTTGACCACGATTTTCAAAGATCCTAAAATTACAGGAAATTATAAATTGTCTATACGCCATAGTCAGTCATCATATTGAGTAGGGGGGATTATTCCTGGATTGGGCCAAACACCGCATGCTCTACACTAAATATTTTGCTGAATCCCAGCATATTTTACAGAATTTGGATTCAGATGAATCTTTAGTGTTAAGCCAAACACAATTCAAATTCTTCAAAATTCTTCTGACTGTAATGCAACGGACAACTAAAAACACCACTTTTTTTTTTTTTTTTTTTTACAGAAAATATAATTTGTAAGGATTTTGTTAAATTTGAGCATGCAAATCAGGCCTTGGATTTATGATTACCATCAACCTTTATTTATATTACGCCAACATATTCTGCAGTTTTGGAAAAGTATGTATCCAGATCAGGACTGTCCAACTGGGCCGGCAGGCCAGATATGGCCATCCAAGAGATTTCTATGACTCCTAAAAAGCTCAAGATCTCCACTGTCCTCTTTGAAAAAGGGCCTGTGAGCCCGAAACATGTCGTGCGGATGCACAGTAAAAGCTTTATAGCAGTTATCCTGCTGTTGTGAGTGCTTCCCAAATCTACACTATAGGGTCCTCTTTGTATGCAGTGTCAGACTGGCCCACCGGGACACCAGGAAAACTCCTGGTGCGCCCAAGTGTCAGTGGGCCCTCCTGCTTCTAACGATTTGGTCTGTTCCATGTTCATTACCTACTTCTGTAAAGACACAGAGAGGCTAAATAGATAAAATAATAAATAATAGAATAGAAAGAAAAGAGTCTTGACGAATAGAGGTTGAGTGAGGGGTGGAAGAGGAGAAATAGTTTGGAGAGTGGGCCCATGGACTAAGGTTTTCTGGCGGGCACTCAGTCCGACACTGTTTGTATGGCATTAGCATTTTATTACAATCAGGCCCTCAGGTCTGGTCTAACATATGGAAACATTTAGACAGAACTGATCCAGATCATCAACTGACCTCTCAGTCTATTTTCCCAATCCAAGCCCAAATTTAGAATTTATAATAATCTATAGCAGCACTTAAAGCAAATGTACTTTTTACACCTTGAATACAGATTCCCTTCCAAAGCATTTCTCCATACAGGCTCCCAAGATCCTTTTTTATTTATTTTTTTTAATGTCATGCTGATCTCTGGAATATTTCCACATTACTTGCATGTTTACCTTTTTCTTTTGTCTTTAAAAAGAATTTCATCAATCGTGGCTTTCAGAGATCCAGATTCATCTTCTTTGAGAACTTCCCTGTAGACAACGAATAGAAGGTTTATTCATGTCAAAACTAGACCAAGCTAAGTTAAAGGACCAGTAACATCAAAAAAAATTTTTAAAAAATTTGTTAGTACACAACGGAAAAAAAACACCAACACAAATTATACTTTAAAAAAAGCAAAGTCTTTATTAAGAAATAACAGAAACTCTGCTTCCTGTCTTGTACAGAAACGGCGACCATCCATTGAGCAGCACTTGATTTCTCCTCCCTGGCTCTCTGCTGCTGGATCTTTTAGCTGCCACATTCTGTGCTTTCTGTTGTACAGCAGCACTTCCAGCATGAACTTACTGCAGATCTGCGGTGCCTTGCACATCGGTTCCAGCCGCGGTGCAATAACCAGCATCCCTGAGGCGCCTTCTGCATTCGCTAATTATCCCAGATCTATGGGTACAGGATGGGAGGTCCGGACATTAAAAGCCGGCTCTGGATGCTGCTGCTGCCCTTCGCCTCTTGAGCCGGTTGATCTCTTACTGCTGCCCCTGCGCACCGGCACCGTATCTTCCTGGCCCAGTCTCCCCTCTTGCTGGCTGCCCGGGAACAACTGGCGGCGAATTGCTTTGTTTGAATTCCATTTCCGACGCATTCCATTTCCCTGCGCACCGGCACCGTGTCTTCCACCGTGTGTATAATATCTGTGCACAACTCAATGCGTGTTCCGGTGCGCAGGGAAATGGAATGCGTCGGAAATGGAATTCAAACAAAGCAATTCGCCGGCAGTTGTTCCCGGGCAACCAGCAAGAGGGGAGACTGGGCCAGGAAGATACGGTGCCGGTGCGCAGGGGCAGCAGTAAGAGATCAACCGGCTCTAGAGGCGAAGGGCAGCAGCAGCATCCAGAGCCGGCTTTTAATGTCCGGACCTTCCCATCCTGTACCCATAGATCTGGGATAATTAGCGAATGCAGAAGGCGCCTCGGGGATGCTGGTAATTGCACTGCGGCTGGAACCGATGAGCAAGGCACCGCAGATCTGCAGAAAGTTCATGCTGGAAGCGCTGCTGTACTACAGAAAGCACAGAATGTGGCAGCTAAAAGATCCAGCAGCAGAGAGCCAGGGAGGAGAAATCAAGTGCCGCTCAATGGATGGTCGCCCTTTTGCCGTTTCTGTACAAGACAGGAAGCAGAGTTTCTGTAAATTATTTCTTAATAAAGACTTTGCTTTTATAAAGTATAATTTGTGTTGGTGTTTTTTTTCATTGTGTACTAACGAATTTTTTAAAAAAAAATTTTGATGTTACTGGTCCTTTAAAGGACCAGTAACATCAAATTTTTTTTTTTCAAAAATTCGTTAGTACATAACGAAAAAATAACACCAACACAAATTAAAATTTAAAATAGCAAAGCCTTTATTAAGAAATAACTTACAGATACTCCACTTCCTGTCCTCTTCAGAAACGGCGAAAAGGCGACCATCCTTCCTGCAGCGCTCGATTTGTCCTCCCTGACAGCGTGTGAAGTGAAGAGAGTTGAAGCTGCGGATCAAGACCCTGCGGGACCGACACAGACCGAAGACCTTTCTGCTGTGACACGACTGGGAACTTGTAGAGGAGACGCGCGTAGAGCCAGTGGAAGTGTTTTTGTAGCGGCGCTGAACCTGCAGCCCCGTGTGACTGGGGAGGAGTTGGTACAAGATGTAACCCGACGATGACAGTAGCTCCACTGCGGCCGAGGAACCAGCTGGTCCGACGTGTGGCAGTTACTCGGGCGGTTACCATGACTACGAAGGCTCCGGCAGCAGCAGATTCCGCTTATCCACCCGCTCTGACCTGCAAACAGCTTCTGGAGCAGGAGTCCGCTCTTTACTTCCCCAGGAAATGCCTTTCCGAGGGGCAGGGGATGCTGTCGTCACGGGGCATCGGGTTGACACCTTCGGGAGGCTTTTCTTTTAGAAACAGTCTCCGAACGAATCCCACCCCAGCCGGCTCTGGCTGCTGCTGCCCTTCACCTCGGTTCTTGAGCTGGTAGCGTCTCGAACTGCTGCCCCTGCACACCAGCACTGTGCCCTCCTGGCCCAGTCTCCCCTCTTGCTGGCTGCCTAAGGAAATGCTGCTGCTGTCTCGCTCCCTCGGGGGTCCCCGGCTGCCCCTTGCACTGCTTCCGCCGCCGCCCCCATAAACAGGCTGCCCCCTGGAAACTTTTCTCCCAACTTCTTTGCGAGTCCGATCCCTGCACTGTTCCTGCTCCACTGAGCGCTTCTCTGGTGGGGTCACTGCGGGGACTGAGCAGGGAATAGTCGGGGAAAGTCTGTGCACCCCTTGTCTCCCAGACACTGGCATGAAAAATTATTGTGAGCGATGTGATCGGATATCTGACCCGGGGACTGCGAGGATGCACTGTGCGAGGATAAGACAACAGTTTTAGTCAAATAAATTGCCATGGTAACCCAGACAACTGCATCAGCGCACCGGCACCGTGCATCCTCGCAGTCCCTGGATCAGATATCCTATCTGGCAGACAGCAGCAGCATTTCCTTAGGCAGCCAGCAAGAGGGGAGACTGGGCCAGGAGGGCACAGTGCTGGTGTGCAGGGGCAGCAGTTCGAGACGCTACCAGCTCAAGAACCGAGGTGAAGGGCAGCAGCAGCCAGAGCCGGCTGGGGTGGGATTAGTTCGGAGACTGTTTCTAAAAGAAAAGCCTCCCGAAGGTGTCAACCCGAAGCCCCGTGACGACAGCATCCCCTGCCCCTCGGAAAGGCATTTCCTGGGGAAGTAAAGAGCGGACTCCTGC
This sequence comes from Xenopus petersii, assembly GCA_038501925.1. Taxonomy (NCBI): domain Eukaryota; kingdom Metazoa; phylum Chordata; class Amphibia; order Anura; family Pipidae; genus Xenopus; species Xenopus petersii. The sequence continues at coordinate 176,161,494 of CM076673.1, read as the reverse complement.
TCCAGAAGCTGTTTGCAGGTCAGAGCGGGTGGATAAGCGGAATCTGCTGCTGCCGGAGCCTTCGTAGTCATGGTAACCGCCAGAGTAACTGCCACACGTCGGACCAGCTGGTTCCTCGGCCGCAGTGGAGCTACTGTCATCGTCGGGTTACATCTTGTACCGACTCCTCCCCAGTCACGCGGGGCTGCAGGTTCAGCGCCGCTACAAAAACACTTCCACTGGCTCTACGCGCGTCTCCTCTACAAGTTCCCAGTCGTGTCACAGCAGAAAGGTCTTCGGTCTGTGTCGGTCCCGCAGGGTCTTGATCCGCAGCTTCAACTCTCTTCACTTCACACGCTGTCAGGGAGGACAAATCGAGCGCTGCAGGAAGGATGGTCGCCTTTTCGCCGTTTCTGAAGAGGACAGGAAGTGGAGTATCTGTAAGTTATTTCTTAATAAAGGCTTTGCTATTTTAAATTTTAATTTGTGTTGGTGTTATTTTTTCGTTATGTACTAACGAATTTTTGAAAAAAAAAATTTGATGTTACTGGTCCTTTAAAGGGGGTTGTTCACCTTTTCATTAACATTTAGTATGATGTAGGTAGAGAGTGAGATCCTGAGACAATTTGTAATTGGTTTTCATTTTTTTTTTTATTTGTGGTTTTTGAGTTATTTAGCAGCCGGACTGCAATTTTAAGAAACCTGGTTGTTAGGATCCAAATTATCCTAGCAACCACAATGATTTGAATAAGAGGCTGAAATATGAATAGGAGAGGCCTGAATAGAAAGAGGAGTAATCAAAAGTAGTAATAACAATACATATGTAGCTTTACAGAGCATTTGTTTGTAGATGGGGTCAGTGACCCCCATCTAAAATCTGAAAAGAGCAAGTAGAAAACAAATCATTTTAAAAAAAAAAATGAACTTAAAGGTGAAGAACCCCTTTAATAAATACTGCACTGTGAACTCTACCAGGTTCTTTCATAGCCGCCTTCCCAGCGCTTTGTCTTTTCTGGTTCTTCATCCATGATTTGGTCTTCAAGAGGGCAACGTTGTCCTAGGGATTCTAAAGGAACACACAGACACTAGATTAGTAACAATATATATGGCCGTGTCCATGCACTGACTGGCAAAGGAAACTTTCTGGGAAAAAAACAGGAGTGATTTATTTAACCAACAAAGGGCTCATTTACAACGAGACAGGAGCAAATACCGCAAAAGCGAAGCTTACACCTATTTCATGCGCAGAGTAAACGGGGACATGGAAATTAACTCCCCGCAAATGACTTATCGTAATGACAATCACTTACATTTTTGCCTCTCTCTCTTGTCCCATGCGCCGGAACAGCAGAGTGTTTGGGTTCTGCGTTAAAAATGCTCCGGATGAAACTGAAGCCAGAGAATTAATGTTCCTAGTTCAATGGGCGTGCGCAGCAGTAGCAGCTCTAGGTGTTTGCAAAGCGTTCTCTTGTGCTCAGACCAATGACCCTGATCTTTGTGTATCGCCTGTGTAATCTGTGTCTGATTTATTCTGAAAACGTCCATGTAGTCCTACCCTTATTCGTGTTTTTTTGAGTTATTTAGCTTTTTATTCAGCAGCTCTCCAATTTCAACAATCTGGTTGCTAGGGTCTGATTTACCTTAGCAACCATGCATTGATTTAAATAAGAGACTGGGATATGAATAGGAGATGTTTGAATAAAAAGATTAGTAATAAAAAGCCACCAATAATAATAAACTTGTAGCCTTACAGAGCATTTGCTTTTTAGATGGGGTTAGTGAACCCCCATTTGAAAGCTGGAAGGAGTCAGAAGAAAAAAGGCAAATAATTAAAATATAGTAAAGATAAGTGGTGAAGACCAATTGAAATATTGCTTATAATTAGCCATTCTATAAGTTAACGTAAAGGTGAACCACCCCTTTAGGGCAAAGACACACAGGGACGATCCTGGCCCCTCCGCCGCCTGAGGCAGCAGCAGTTGCTGCTGCCCCCCCTCCCCCAGAAATTCGCTCTTAAAGTACCAGGAGCAGCATTTTTGCTGCCCCTGGTACCTAGTGGGGCGCTGCCGCCTGAGGCAACAGCTTCAACTTGCCTCATTGGAGAAGCACCCCTGAAGACACACTGCTATTTTAGTCGCCCAGCGACAAATCGCTTCCTTGGGCAACTAATCTCCCCGAAATGCCTTCCCACCAGCTAGGATGTAAATTGACGGCAGGGTGGCACTCGGTTCGATTCGGCTTTCCGAAGTTTCCTCGTGGTGCAAATTCGGATGACTTCGGAAAACGAAGCACTCCGAGTGCCATCCTGCCAGCAATTTAGATTCTAGCAGGCGGGAAAGCAGTTTGCGGAGATTTGGCGCCCGAAGAAGAGGCGATTTGTTGCTGGGCAACTAAATTCCCCCTGAATCACTCTCTCTCTCTGCCCTTAACTGCAGAGACTGTTATTCTCACCCTTCCCCTACCAAGAACCAGGCTGGCTGTGGCTTGCTATAGCTTCTGCTAGAGGGGCTGCTGTAAGATGCCATAGAAAGCCACTATTTATTGGACCTGTAGGGGGGTAAGTAGGGCTTCTGTGTACTTATGCTGGGGTCTATTTGGAACCTGATTACTAAGACTGGCCGACCTGCAGGGGGTGGTAGAGTTGCCACCTTTGAGCTCTCTTGGAACCAATCAATGGGGCACAGGTCTGGACTGGGAGTCAAGATAGGCCTTGGCATTCCAAGTCCAATGAGGCCCAAACAGCCCCCACCAGCCCAATAGATAGTGACTGTCTATAGCATCTTACAGCATCCCCTCTGGCATTTGCCAGAACCCACAGATTGCCAGTCCAGGCCTGAGGATGCACACTGATGGCACACAGGGGCAGAATAGTGGCATTTGGGGTCAAGTTCATGCTGTGATGTCCAAGGTGGGTATTGGCTAACTATTCAAGTTTCCAATACTGTTAATTGAATTACCTTGTGGAAAGACAAACCAACTAAAAACAGGACAGGTGGCAACCCAAAGTGGGATATCTGCTAAAGTGACATGGTTTAGATTGGAAACCTGCTAGGGTGGATTGGGGTGTGGGCAGGTGGTTGTTCTAGTACAAAGGGTTGGTGGACTTTTTTTAAATTTTTTATTCTGTTGGTTTTCAAAGTGCCATCCCGCCAGATGGCAGTTATGCGCTGTTCTGCAGTTTGTGATGACTTAGTGCAGGAACTAGAAGAATTCACACAGATGCCAGATTACCTTGGCAGTATAAAGGCATCTCTGCAACATATTAAAGGAAAACTATACCCCCCAAACAATGTAGGTCTCTATAAAAAGATATTGCATAAAACAGCTCATATGTAAATCCTGCTTCATATAAATAAACCATTTTCATAATAATATACTTTTCTAGTAGTATGTGCCATTGGGTAATCATAAATAGAAAATTGCCATTTTAAAAAATAAGGGGATCGTACGATTCACTGTGCACACAAACATACCAACAAACCATACTTGTTAGGTCACATGAGCCAATTAACAGTCAGAGTTCAGACTTTTGCTTCAACACTTCTTCCTGTTACAGTTAGAGTTGTAGTATTTCTGGTCAGGTGATCTCTGAGGCAGCACACAGAACCGGCTCAAGGCAAGAGATGTAAAAGGGCAAGATTTACTTAAATATATAGACCAGTTTGGTAAGATTCTTTAATATGCCACTGAATTTGATATAAACTATCTGTTGCTTAACTGTTCATTTTGGAGGTATAGTTTTCCTTTAAGTAGGAAATGTTTTTCACAGGGTTAAACAGAACAAAAATTGGAAGTCTTTAAAATCCTGCTTAATAAATATATATATATATATATATATATATATATATATATATATATATGTCAGTATATTCCCCTTATAAGCAATGAATGTTGTTGCATAGCAAAACCTTTTTGTTTTAATAGAAGTGTTGGTGTTGAGATGGGTAAGAAAAGGCGTGCTTTTAAGGCTTTCAAGTTAGCTGGGACAGCCAGATCATTTATAAGGTACAAGGAGGCCAATAAATCATGCAAAAAATCAGGCAAGCTAAAATCGATATGGAAAAGGATATTGCAGCAAGCAGTAAAAAGAAAACAAAATCATTTTTTAAATATGTAAATAGTAAAATAAAGCAGGAAGGGTGGGACCCTTAATATCAGAGGGGGTCAGCTTGTTGATGAGAACAAAAAAAAAGCTAAGATTATGAATATTTTTCATCTGTCTATACAAATGAGGAAGCAATTAATGAAGGTTTCCTTCTTAATAGTCCCACATCTAGTAATACAACTAGATATTTGCATGGTTCACACATGAGGAAATTCAGAAGAGAAAAGAACATGTTAAGATGATATTCATCCCAGGGTACTTAGCGAGCTTAGCTCTGTGATGGTACCAATAGACTGGAGCATTGCTAATGTGGCGCCGCTATTCAAAAAGGGATCCTGTTCTCAGTCTCAAAACTATAGGCCAGTTAGTCCGACGTCTGTGGTAGGAAAGCTTTTTGAAGGGTTAATAAAGAATAAGATACTGGACTTCATAGCAAATCATAATACTATGAGTGTGTGCCAGCATGGTTTTATGCGTAATAGAACTTGCCAGACTAACTTAATTTCTTTTTATGAGTTGGTGAGCAGGGCAGTGGATGTGATTTACTTAGACTTTGCTAAAGCATTTGATACAGTGTCACACAGAAGGTTACTGGTTAAATTAAGGAATGTTGGCCTGGAACATAGTATTTGTACCTGGATAGAGAACTGGCTAAAAGATAGACTAAAAAGAGTGGTGGTAAATGGAACATTTTCTAAATGGACCAGAGTTGTTAGTGGAGTATCGCAGGGCTCTGTACTGTCCTTTGCTTTTCAACTTGTTTATTAAAGGGATACAGTCATGGGAAAAAATTTTTTTCAAAATTAATCGGTTAATAGTGCTGCTCCAGCAGAATTCAGCACTGAAATCCATTTCTCAAAAGAGCAAACAATTTTTTTCATATTCAATTTTGAAATCTGACATGGGGCTAGACATTTTGTCAATTTCCCAGCTGCCCCTGGTCATGTGACTTGTGCCTGCACTTTAGGAGAGAAATGCTTTTTATGCAGGCTTCTCTTTTTCCTTCTCAATGTAACTGAATTTGTCTCAGTGGGACATGGGTTTTTACTATTGAGTGTTGTTCTTAGATCTGCCAGGCAGCCGTTATCTTGTGTTAGAGAGCGGTTATCTGGTTACCTTCCCATTGTTCTTTTGTTTGACTGCTGGGGGGGAAAAGGGAGGGGGTGATATCACTCCAACTTGCAGTACAGCAGTAAAGAGTGATTGAAGTTTATCAGAGAACAAGTCACATGACTTGGGGCAGCTGGGAAATTGACAATATGTCTAGCCCCATGTCAGATTTCAAAATTCAATATCAAAAATCTGTTTGCTTTTTTGAGAAATGGATTTCAGTGCAGAATTCTGCTGGAGCAGCAATATTAACTGGTTTATTTTGAAAAAAATTTCCCCATGATAGTATCCCTTTAAACTTGAATTAACATTTTACTTCTGAACTACTATTCTCTATAACTGAATTGACAATATGTCTAGCCTATGCCAGATTTTCAAAATTGAATATAAAAAAATGGATTTCAATGCAGAATTCTGCTGGAGCAGCACTATTAACTGATTCATTTTGGAAAAAAACATCCCATGACAGTATCCCTTTAATGACCTGGAAGTGGGTTATAATTTTATTGTTACTTTTTATCTATGGTATAACAATTAACTGGTGCCCCTCCACAAAAAAATAATCCAGGCCCCAACCACATGGGGAGACGACTACTTTCACGATTATCATGGCAGTAACAGCTTCTCCAATTCTTATTTGTATTCGTCTTCTTAAAAACGGTATGGATGAACCAATGGGCAGGCCTAAACTTGTACAGTATTATTGACGTGTATACAAAATTATCTGTGTGCTTCACAAGTTGTTACATGTACTGGTGTAAACATTGGTGTATTAAACCATTTACCTTAAAAGGGACCATAAACCCCTGCTATAATCCATTTTTCACCATAAAATATCACAGCCCTAATAAGAGCTCTAGTTTTAGTTTTATTTAATGGTATGTTCTCTATCACAATCCAACAGGCAGGCTGCCAGGGACTTAAGCCCTGGAATATCTAAGTGGTGGGTAAGATATCCTACAATTGGATGCCCCTGAGGAAGTATCAGGAGATATGAAACGCGTTGGGCTTGTAATAACTAAATAAAATGTATCTATAATTTGATCCTTAACCTCTGCTGAAATAAATTCTTTCCCTAAAAAAATCGGACCGCCAAGTTGCTAAAGCAGGAAGACAATGAATCACTAGACCAGCATGAACGCTACCCTACGTGCAGAGACGCCGCCATCGTTTGATCCAGCAGCCGCTCTGAATAGGGAGCATTACTTCTCATCTGCCGACAAAGAAGCGCATCACTGCACGATACCACATCTTTTGAGACTGTGGATAAGCGGATCTCATCACGACATTGGATCCTTCGGATCACTGACAAACGGAGACTACACGCTAGATTTCAAGCTCTCCCTTCACTACTATTCGGTAAGTGTAAATGGCCCGCAGCGCCGACACTCGAAGTCCTGACGATATAACACTATTTGAAGCCTCTGTGTTTCAGGACTACATCAAAGACGATATACCCGTATTTCAACATTAAATATGTGAGTAGTTCCATTTAAATTTAATAAGCCATCTGTTTTGGGCGTACCCAAATCAATCAGCGCACCCTATCCCATAACATTCACATCCTACAATTGCACTTCAGTACTCAGAGATAGTATCACACTCCCAAATCATATGAAAGAATCCTGCATTGGTCGTTTTACATTTGTGACAATGCCTGGCCCTCGTCTGATCTACCCATCTGTTTCATCCTTCGAGGGTTAATGTACATTTGGTGGATTGCCTTAAATTGTATCATTTTATCCCTAGAGGAGATTAAAACCCATAGATACTGTCAGTGACCACTTCCCATGGTTCTAGGTCTAATTCAGGGATACACAGAGACCATTTGGGATATGCACGGGTAAATGGGGCCACATTAGAGCGATTCAAAAATCTGTACAAATCCGATAGCAGCTTCTTGGGATTAGGATCCCAAAGCCTGCACTCGACCTTCGTACTAACCCAGACAACAGAGAGATAAACAAGAAATTGTTTCTTTTTACCCAAAAAGCTTCCATGTATTGTATCATGCCTATTATACTAAAATATATTATGTACATAGTAATCTCTTTTAGGCACAGGGCTTGAAATTGCTTATCAGTAAATAGTGTGTTCTAGAAAGGAATGCAGAGGCCCTGCTTTATAAAGAATTAAACAAGGAATAAAACACTGCAAGTGTGCAGACTCTGAGTAACAATTAGGATAAGGATAACAGTCACTATTTGCAAGGTGTTTTAAAGCAATGTGACAGTTTGCATTGTGTGCATTCATTCCATGCTCTTAGCTCACCAAGTAGTTTGGTTTGATCCATGAGACAAATTCAAAAAGGGGAGCCATGTAACATAAACCACGAGATTAGAAATGAGAAAGCTTGAAAATTTTATTGTGTAATAGCTATATACACACACACACAGAACAATTCGTTTATAAAAGTTGAATTGCCCCTGTCCAAAAGGGAGTTATACAAATACAAAATTGCCATCTCTTAACAACTTGATGAAACATTCATTACACTTTGTAAATACATTGCAGGCTTTGCACACACTTTATTATACAAAATCCTACCCTAACTATTTAACAATCACAGAGAAACTATTTTTATAAAAAGTATTTTGTACACTGTCTTATTGCCATTTACGTTTTACAATGTAGCTAAGGGTGTATCTGAATACATGTTAGATTCTATCAAACTGCCAATTGTACAGAGAATTAAAATAGAAGGCACTTCATGGCTACCACATAATAATGAAGTAACAAAAGAACACAACTCTGCTCTCGGCACATTCACACAAAGTAACATCGAAAGTGGTTTATGCTAAAGGCTGATGAATTGGCAGAGGCTGTTTATAATCACAGTTGTCATATAATACATTTGTTTTGCAGTCACATGAATCATATTAGGTATTTTAAGCATCCTTTCGTTCTGTAACTAGTGAAAGCAAGCTAAGCTTTACCAAGTCTTTGGACGGGCCATAGTTAGCAGTGGAAAAAAGAACACTTAAAATGAATCTGAAAGTCTTCCTATAATGAGACCGCTACCTTGTAACTGCAGTAAGTGAGGATATAATCATGCATGGTTATCCTCAAGAAAAGTCAGTTTACTTTCCTCCAACTTCAGCTTTCTGAATTGTTATAGAACTTTTGGCTAACAAGGGTTTCTGGGAACTCAGCAGGTGAGGGAACACACATGCAGGACATTTTATGCAAAAGAAGTGGAAAAGCTATAGCCAACTACTCATATACTGTCATTCAAATGGGCTGAACGACTACAGCAGAAATTCAGACATATTCTGCTTGAATGAAAAAAAAAAAATACAAATAAGTCCTTGTTTGTTGGGACGTTATTGTAGCCTAGAATTATAACTGCTGCTGAACAGCTTTGCTGGAAACTGCCACGCAGCCTTCTGATGTGTCATAGAATAACGGAAAAGGAAAGATCTTCGTGTTACAAAAATACACGCAAAGCAAAAAGAATTACAATTGGATTGTCTTTAAGTTTCCAAATCTGTGTCCGGATGCCAACATTCAAAGTAGTAATAAAGTATCACCCGCAGAGTACGTCATATATTCAAATCATCTTTTCATTTTTATTGCAGGTAAAACATGCCCAACATGTTTCAGCACATTCGCCTTCACCAGGTGATTGCATGTTGTGCATGTTTTACCTGCAATAAAAACGAAAAGATGATTTGAATATATGACGTACTCTCTGTGTGATACTCAATTACTAAAAAGAAAAATGAAGCTGATCAGTCATAGATTTAACCATTTAACGTATAAATATATTTATGAGTTCAGTTTGCCCCCGAAACCCCCGATAGCAGGAAGGTCCATGAATCCATTGCAATGCAGCGGCTAAACTTGCAGCTGATAACAGTCTGAGCAGGTGATAAAAAGTCGCAGTCTCTTATTTGTCATAATTGCTGACCATTTGTTTGATGTGGTTCAGCTTTGTCTTCAGCTCTTTGCATCGTTTCTTCTTGTTTCTGTAATCTGCAGACTGTTCAAAAAAAATAAACATATAACAAATGACAAATACCTAGCACCAATCTGCTAATACAAAAAATACTGTAGGTTATATTTTTGTCCAGCACACCAAGTGTTAATATAATAATTTCACATTTTTCTGATCAGAAATGAACTGCACCCTTATCCCCTTGCATGTGGACAGCATCCAACTCATTGTTCTAAGAGGTAGAACATTCCCGACCCCACTGCACTACAAAAGAAGACCACACACTGAGAGCTAACAAGACACTCCAAGGAAAACATGTTGCAAGAAATATACAGAGCAACTCTCTTAAAGTAGAAGAATAAAGAGCCAATCCTCTGGATACTCCCTACATACTATAAATGCAGTTGAACGGATGGTTCACTTGAGTTAACTTTAAGTATGTTATAGAATGGCTAGTTGTAAGCAACTTTTCAATTTTTATTTATTTATTTTTTATAATTTCGGACTCTTCCCAGCTTTCAAATGGAGGTCACCGACCACATATAAAAACAAATGCTCTGTGGGGCAACATATGTATAGTTATTGGTACTTTTTATTACTCATCTTTCTGTTCAGTCTCTCTCCTATTCATATTCCAGACTCCCGTTGAAATCAATGCATGGTTGCTACAGTAGCAATCAGATTACTGTTCTACAATTTATCTGAATATTTTTATATTTTCTATTCTTTTAATTCTCTGTATGCCTGCCCTTAATGGTGGTACAGAATATATCAACATAGCCCTCTGTCTGTTCCAAGAAAAAGCAGCACTAGATTTTCCCCACATAGACTAGAAATATCAGGCCAGGCTGGGATAAGACCTTTCTGACCATACCCTTAAATAAAAACAAGAGGAAATTCATTGGGTGGTGCCAATTTGTAAGGCATTAACCCATTAATCTATTGCTAACCTTAGACCCTGGCCAGGCATATACCTTTGCTAAAAAATGCCCCAGCCTCTGTCTGTAGCATAGAAGAGTAGGGTCCCAAGTTTAGCTACTGAGGTGGGGGGCACCACCCAACATTCTTGTCCTTTATTGGCTATGCAATCACTCACTGCTTCCTGTTAGCTTTATATAATTAAATTATATGACACCAAGATAAGGCTGTTGAAAAGAACTAGTGATGATTTGATTTAGCTTGTTTGTGTCTAAAATAGAAGTATGTATTAAACAGGGAGTGTTTCATGGCCTGAATGGCAGAAATATATTTATCTGCAGCTTCTCCAATTATCTAACATACTTATCAGTGAAATATTATACATTAATCTGAATTGACCCATTGTGTGTTCCTTGTAAGCTTCAATACAGTGTAAGAATTCTGCCACACGCCTGTACTCCACTTCTACTGCAATGGTGGTGCTGGTCATCCGTAGGCCCGGCCGGGTCCCCTAGCAACAGCGATTGTTTGGAAACAGATCCGCACACACTCAATTGAATGCAGTCGGGGAATATACCCCTTTTATTATGCCACTAGTAATTCACTTACCAATCGCTGATCCTTGTTAGCTAACTGGGCAAAGCGCAAATAAGCTTTACAAAAAAACTAAAAAAAACTAAACTGTCATGGTCTAATTATATACTGTACATACTGGTGTGGAAGGGACTTGTATCTTAAAGGGACAGTAACACCAAAAAAAAAGTGTTTTAAAGTAATGAAAACATTACTAGGGCTCCTGGCCGGCATGGCCCGGCCCTGGTTAGAAGGCAGCACTGTGCTAAGAACACGCAGTAATTGTGAGCACGGCTCCCAAGCAATACAGATTGCCATGCCCTGTCCCCTACTAGGGTTGCAACCTGACTAGTATTTCATCAACTATGGCTGGTATTACAAATTACACTCGCTGATAATTTCCTTTCCTTCCCTCACCTTCTAGTGTTTTAAGTCTTCCATCCTTGCTCCCACCACACACAGCTCTTCAATCAGCCCATTCCCTGCAGGCTGGTAAATTTTCCAGAAAAGGTGGCAACTCGGATGTGTACATAAGGCAGTAAAACAAAGCTATAGTGTTGGGTCTTTGATAATTGATACATATTCTAGGACTACTTTATGTCAGGAATAAAATTTAGAGGTGGACAGCTTGCGTATTAATAAGCATATTAAGCCTCAAGGAACGACTTACCGATTTGATTTCCTTAAGCCGGTTGTATTTATCTGCAACAGTCTGCAAACAGACACAGCACAACATTTTATAATCTGCTCATATTATCTTAGGCATTCAATACACAAGACACAATGTTACATTTATTCGCTATTATAGAAAGAAATTTGGGACAGGAACTATTTTCAATTTACAAATGTCTTACTTTTCACCTCCTCGCAGCGATCGGTCTCACTTCATGCAGCTTCTGTCAGCAGTCAGTTATTCTGAAAGACTAGCTCTATGGGTAGGACTACATAGCCGACTTAGATGCATTTCCGTCGGATGCGGCAGGAACAAGGTAAGTAATATAAAGTCGGATGGTGTCGCAACAGTGATCCGACGCGACACGACTGTCGGATGCAAATGCTGCAAGCTGTGTCTGCATCGGACAGTCGTGTTGCGTCAGATCACCGTTGCGACACCATCTGACTTTATATTACTTACCTTGTTCCTGTCACATCTGACTTGATGCGTGCGTTTTGTCGCCCAGCGTTGGATCCAACGGAAACATCTAAAGGTGGCCATAGATGCACAGATAATATCGTACGAAACTAATTTTCGTACGATATTCGGTGCATGTATGGTGGGAAAAGAGCCGACCGATATCAGCAGAAGACTTGTATATCGGTCGGCTTGTCGATCACGCTGGATGGAAAATTTTGATTGGGTGCCTTTGAAGGGACCCAAACATCACCCATTGTTGCTGAATCATCAGATACAGATAGAATTATATTGTTTCTGGCTGGATATCTGACAGTCAGCTCTACACGTGTGTATTGAAACGAACAGATCGTAATTGTTACATCTATGGCCACCTTTATACGGCCGTGTAGTCCTAATACAAGGATGCACACACACCAATGTATCTGACTTAACTGTCAAAACCTGACTGCAACATGAAGGGGGGGGGGGTTAGTGAAAAAAACTTGATTTTAGAAACGGTCATTTTTAATTGATTATATTTAAAATGATTCTCACTTCCTTTGACATGTAGCTCATGTCATTTTCACAACAGTCCCCCCCCCTTAAGCATACGGAAAGAAAGTCAAATTCTAAACCATTCTCCAATATGTTTGAATCATTTCAAATGTAAGTTATTTGAAAATGTAATGTAATGTGTGTGTATTTGCGTGTTTTGCAGTTCTCGGTATTGCTGGGTCCATCAACAAGACCTTAATTTTGTACGAATCCCTGCATGTTGCAAGAAGAAGAGATGAATATTGCTTGGCTGTTGCAGATAGCGATAAATTTACGAATAACTTTCAATGTTAATGGGTTAATTATATATTGTTATAGATTGCATTTGCTTTTATTATTAGACTAAATCTCCTCGAATCTGAGCGTTAAACCCAACAGGACTGCTCCTAATAAAGATTAATTATATCTCAGTTGGGATACAGTACTAGGTATTGTTTTCTCAAAGAAAAAATGTGAATTATTTGATGGAGTTTATGGGAGATGACCTTTCCATAATTTGGACCTTTCTGGATAACAGCTTTCCAGAGAAAGCCCATGCCTTTATAATGTGAAAATCAAACATATTTAAGGGGGAACTACGAACAAATATAATAACCACATCAAGGCATAAGAAGATACTAAACAAGCACCCTCACCCTCAGTCTGACATCATTATGTTGGCTTTAAAAAAGCCAACATCTTGATCTACTAGTTTAAGTTGAAATAGTATATCTGAGTCATACAAATGTAAATTCCTGATTATCCCAGTGGCAACAACACAGACTAGAGTCTGTGGGCGTCATCTGGCAATTGCAGGAGAAATAACTGACCTTATACTCTTCACTGTCTTCCGGATGATCATCCAGTTCTCGATCCAGCTGGGACAGGGATTTAGAAAGCTCATCAAGTTCTGCTTGCAGCCGTTTGTATTCGTGCAGATCACTGGCAAACTCTTGCTTGTACTCCTGTCGCTGCTGGTCTGAAGTTATGGGTGGGTACTCGCTACATAAATGCAGGAAACATTGGTCATTTCACATAATGCACTGATAATTCAGAGAAGCTTTTAGGTTATGATTAGCATAAACAGACTGGTGTGAAATCTTTTTAAAGGGGTCCTTCACCTTTACGTTAACTAATAGACAAATGCTCTGCAAGGGCTCTATTCAGACCTTCTCCTATTCATTTCCAGTCTTTTTTTCAAATCAACGCATAATTGCTAGGGTAATTTGGACCCTAGCAACCAGATTGCTGAAACTGAAAACTGGAGAGCTGCAATTAAAAAGCTATATAAATCAAAAACCACATGTAATAAAAACCTAAATCTAATTGCAAATTGTCTAAAAATATCACTACCTACATCATACTAAAAGTTCATTTAAAGGTACAACAACCCCTTTAAATTGAACTTCTGCATGCTGTTTCAACCTTTTCCAGTAGAGGGGGGGGAGTGATGTCTTATAAGCCCTGTGGGCCAGAGAGTATGCTTGGGGGATAATAGGGTGAGTTTTTTTTAATTATGTATGAAGTGCATCAGACTATTTACAAACTGCATGTCTGTCAAGGAAGCTTCTTTACTATGCATTACCACTACATCCCTCCAATGATTTTAAATACAGATATCAGTGATAATAAATAATGGATTGAAATAGATTCTACCAAAACAACCGATTTAATATTTTTATATAATAAAAAAAAGAAAAAAAAAAGAAAAACCTGTCCCAGCTATCATCTTCCAACTCGTCGGCAGACTCTCCTCCTGTATTATAACCTCCTTCATTGGTATCAATGTCGGACCTCCTGGGCTTTCCTGGTCGCTTCTTAGGAGGCGCTTTCTTGGTTGTGGCATCAGCGCTACTGCTGTAATGACGTGGGGACATTCCATAGTCTTCTTTCAAAGGCAACTCCTCCTCTGCTATCCTAAGTGGTACATATTTAATGAAAGTGCATTACAAACAGCAAACACATTCATATATTCTGCACTAAGCTTCAGCCCTATTTATACACATTACACACTGAAAACCACTTCTAGCACACCCAACACACCATATTCATTTTTTATTGCTTGAAGAAGCATTTGAAATGCTGTTGATCCACATGTTTCCCACCAACTATAAAGAAATAACTATTGAATTCTGCACCAATGATCATTGCCTGACGTACACATTTTACATCTAGCAGTTCCAGATGCATGGCTGCTTAGGACATTTTCCACTGCTATCAGTGTAATGAAACCCTTGGTGATCAAAGGCTTACATTGTATTTAACAGGAATATACTATCTATATAGCATGGTGTCTCTTTATACAAAGGCTGCCCAGCTGGAGGCCAACAGCCACCCTTTAATGCCCTCCAAAGAAATTTTGTTCCCCATCTTAGCCAAAGGCCAGATTTCGCTGTAGTCTTCTATTTATACAATTACACCCAGTCCTTGTCATTTAGAATATATAAAAAAAAACCTAATAGCACTGTTTTATATAAATACTATGGGCAGGCGCGCTTCACCAATGAGGTGACTTGAGACTGTAGCCTCAGGCTGCAGCGCCCCACTAGGTACCAGGGGCGGCAAAAATGCCACTCCTAGTACTTTAAGAGCTGAATTTCTCTGCTGCCCTGGTGGACCCCCCCAGGTGAAAAAGGTAAGCGCACGGGGGAGGGGCGAAAGCAACTACTGCTGCCTCGGGCGGTGGAGGGGCCAGGATCGCCCCTGACTATGGGGCAGATTTATCAAGGGTCAATTTTTTTTTATGGTCAAACCTGTCAAATTCGACTAGGGACTTATTCAAATTCGGTTTGAGTTTTTAAAAGAATTAGATTTTTGAGATTTATCATACTCGGACCCTTTAAGAACTCAAATTTGGCTATTCGCCACCTAAAACCTGCAGAATTGCTGGCTAAGGTAGATGTCCAGGGATCAATTTGGAGATGTTTGCGGTGTTCCCGACATTTGAGGATTGTTTTTCAGGAGAAAAACTTTATTTGGCAAAACGATTCGAGTTTTAAAATTTAAGGGAGTTTAAAAACAAAAAAACTCACATGAATTCGAAATTCGACCCTTGAAAAATGCGCTTCTAAGAATAACTAAGTAATTCATGATAAGAATGTTGTAATGCAGACAGGAAAGATCAAATATCCGCCCACTGGGGCAAAAATACACATTAGCCTGAATATAAAACTGCATTTGAAGCCTTTCATTTTGTTTCCTAAAAGGTACAAAAATTATTATTATTATAAGACAAAGACGACTTTGTAATGATGGTGGTGGTAAAAAACAAAACAAAAACAACTATGTACCCTAGGCCTTAGCATAATGGTACATTCGCTTCTTCCAATGGTATAGAATAGGCAGATATAGGCAAAAACCTCTATGCTCAAGTGGGCATTTTATGGGCAGCGACAGGTGGATGTCATGGCATGCTTTTACACTAAAGGTGGCTATAGACGTGGAGAGCCACTCATTTGGTGATGTAGCCAAATGAGTGTATCTCTCAGATATGCCCACATTGAAGTGGCCGATATCGGGCCGATCCGATTGTGGGCCCAACGATCAGATCAGAACGGAGACCAAATAGGGCGGTCGGATCGCATCAATGAAAAGATGCAGCCAAGATCTGACTGGATTTTCTAATCTGATCGATCGGCATCTGCCCAACTTTCGGCCAGATATCGATCGGGAAAGCCCGTCAGGGGAGCTCTACACACGGCCCGATAATATGCCAACTTGGTCTGTCAACAGCTTTTATCGGCCCGTGTATGGGGGCATTAAGGGGCAGATTTATCAGTGTAAATTTAGAATTACCCACAATACAACGCACTCATTTTATATTCATTACTATGGGATTTTTAAAAGCACATTTATCAAATGATGAACTCCATTGATAAATACGATTCTAAAAACCCATAGGAATAAATAAAAATTCAGTGGTTTTTTTTCTCTGCGGTGAGCTCTAATCTCACATTTTGATAAATCTGCCCCTTAATGTCAAGCAAATTTAAACTAGTGGCAAACTGCATTTGTTCACAGATAATGCAGTTTTTTTTTTTTACTGTTCTGCAATTAGAATTTCCAAGTTAGAATTCTGGAATTTATATATGATAAAGGGTGCTCCTTGAAACAGAGTTCAAATACCCACTGTCAATTGGTTGCTTTTGGGGGAAAAAAAAAACAACCAGAATGGAACCAAGAAATGAAGAGTTTGGGCTGCAGCCAAAATTCAGCAAGTTGACAAGTTGCTGTGTATAACTGGTTTGACCACCTCACATACCTGAGATTGTTTGAAATACAAGTCACATCAAGTTATGCTTGAAAGAGACTGACTTTTATTTACATGAAATACAGGGAGTTATAGTCACCTATTCCAGTTTATAATCTGGCAGAGGATAACTTTCCAACAGGGAACGAAGAAAGGCTACTTTAATCGAGAAATCAATCCTAACTTATCATGGCACAATAATGGTATCCAACACTCGACTCTGGGCATTTGATTCCTCTTAACAACAATAGCCATATTGCCTAGAAGTTCAAGCTGAATATATTCCAAGGCACTACAGTGTTGACTGACTCTTCCCCAGGGATCCTGAGCGCACATGGCATTTTTGTATTTCAAGTGTCCCATTCTCGGCTTAACACTTATTATACATTTGAAATTGTACTTACGGATGAGAGATGTTGTTCTGTGATGGGTAGGCTTGAACCCCATTTGCACTTCTATAGTCCGCTACAGAGCCATCGGCTTTTTCATTGTAATCAGACAAGGCAGGTGCTGAATTTTCAGCTACATTTTTAACCTGTTGTAGAATCAAAACAGACATATTTTACAGCCAACTGAGAACATTCACATTTCAACTACACAATTTATAAAGCAATAATGCCCCCTCACTCCACACCACACACACATTTTCTCCCCAATTTGCTCACCAGTGGACTGCCCCTCCTTGCCATTTCAGGAAATTAAAGTAAGCCAGGGCTGCGGAAGCAGAGTGTATTATGCAGTATTTTTTTCTAATTGCATTGATGCCGCTCCTAGAGGCTTAGGTTTGCCCTCTTGAACTGCATCCCTGGGGACCCTTTAAACTGCCCCTTTCACGGTTATAAAAATCAGAATATTGCATCAGATCTGGCTTCAACTGTGCTTAATGTATGCAAGGAATCACAAAAGAGAAGACCATAAAGGACATTTAACCCCCCCCCAAATGTAATCAGTTAACAGCCTCTTTAGACAACTGCCACTCTGGTTGTTAATAGACTAACAGTAAGGCTGCAGCATCCCCTTAAAGTAAATTCCTGAGGGAGGGGGCAGAGTGGGTTGGAGGCGTAGAAGGATTTCCAAGTGAATGAGAATTCAACCCTGTAGAAAAAAACCCTGTACCCCACCCCACGTAGACCCCCCCTCCCTTCTCCCCCCCAGCCTAACTGCCCCCCGAGGAAATGCCCTATACTTTATACTTACCCCTCGTCGCAAATTCTGGCATTGGACTTCACGGCATCCATCTTCCGGGTCTTCTTCTGGCGCTGAGGCAATTTCCGTCCAATTCGCCGCATGTGCAGTTGTTGCAAACCGTCAAACTGCTCCAACTGCACATGCGCCGACATACCGATCTCCCAGTCAGCTTACCGAGGACCCAGAAGATGGATGCCGTAAAGTCTGATGCCAGAATCTGCGACGAGGGGTAAGTATAAAGTATGGGGCATTTCCATGGGAGGGACAGTTAGGTTGGGGGGAGGAGGGAGGTGGGTACAGGGTTTTTTTCTACAGTGTTGAAATTCTCCTTTAATCACTTAGAAACCCTTCTACGCCTCCAACCCACTCTGCCCCCTCCCTCAGGAATTTACTTTGGCTGTTGGCTCATAAGCATGTTCAGTTCTTCTCAGCTCAGATTACTAAACACACCCTCCAGTCTAACAGCCAATGAATATATAGCATTACTGGTTCCCATAGAAACTCTTGCTGTCTGATCCTATTTTTTTTCTAACCACCTCTCCTGAGCTCAGCTTAACCATTACACTGCTCAACCCCAGCAGAACTTTTAATCAAAGTATGTTGTGCCTGTGTAAACCTAAATTTTGCATTGCATGAACTGTACACCATACATGTCCTGTTTGCAGATGCCAATGTTACTGATGAAAATGGCCGCTGGATGAAAGCTGATATTTGTTTTAGGAAAATGTGATGTTGATGGCAAATGGTGGGGTATATGCAGTACAAATAATGTGGCTTGGGTGGGGGAAGATATGCCCAACTTATATACATGGAGGGAAAATGTAGGCTTTACATGTCCTTTAAGTGAGATGGCATCTCACTGGCATTTGTCCAGGATAGCTTCTCTATTGTTCTATCGCTGCTCCACACACTTCTGCAGTTTGCCCCAATTCCTGTTGTTAACTAACCCATGATCTCCTAGAGTTACCCCAGTCCCTGCTTCACCAACCCATGTCATCAGCTCTACCACTTTGTAGAGCTCTGAAATGCAGTACATCTGGTTATCCAGAGCATTGTCCTGTTTACCCCAATATCTAGATAATGAGGGTCAGAAAATGCACCCTGCTACAGCCAATACAGCAACATGAGCACAGCAGGTCTCTCACAGATGCTAGACCCTTCTCAAATAATAAATAATAATTGCACTGTAGCCATGGCAAGTGTCATTAAGGCTGCAAATCAGAGAAAATGTCTGCACCTTCATCCTACTATATACTCCAGATTTCTTGTATAGGCACCGAGTACTATATTATGCATTAATACGCTTGATTTTGATTATTTTTAGTTTTAATAATTAGATTCTAGGATGTGTTGAGAGGATGCTATAATTTGGGTTGCTTGTGACAAGTCCTTTCCTTTTTTACCTTTTTGGATTCAAATACAATGTTAAAGTTTACATAGAAGGCAAACATTGTTCTTACAGTGCAAACGTCTCAGTCTTGATCTGGAAACTCATTTATGCAACTATAAATACCGCAACAAGTCAAACCAATTCAGCCCAACTTTCAGCATTCAAGTCTCTGCTTGTCTCTCTGTGATGGGGGTCTCAAAGGGAAATGAGGGAATGATAAGTGGTTTCTGCTTCAGCTGAGCACAGTGCATAGTGCGGCAGTGAAAAATATGCAAATTCAAATATCTTTTTAATCCTCCTTGAAACATGGTACATTAAACAGAGAGCAAAAATGAGGATTAATGACACACCTTACGCGTTTCGTAGCCCCAGGCTACTTCCTCAGAAGCATAGTGCTCTCATGGGGCGATACTTCTTCCATATACAGGTACACAGATCACACACACCATTTAAAAAACATTTAACAAGTACAAATTCTAGGAGATAGACCAAACATAAATATCTCAAACACATTGGAGCACTGAGATAGATTGCTCCATACAATACATTGTAACTCACCCACAACCCCACAAATTAAAAGTCGAGAGACAATCTAGCCATAACTTATTAAAATCATGACCACTCATTCAATTTTTAGATTGTCGTGTCTTTATATGGTAAATCCTGGAGGCCTCATAGCTAGATAACTTAGTTTCAGTCACCCTTTCTAACCCAATACTTCAGTTTACCAATAATCCGGAAAGTAGTACAACATTCTTTAAATACATTCGTTTCTATTGCTGCTAGGGATGTTCCAAATATTGAATGCTTGCAGTGCCTGCTACATGTTTACCTTTTCTAAACATAAATGAAGGAATATCCCAACAGGTTAGCAAGAAGGACTCCACATCTTTGGGGATATGAACCCCTATATGAAGCATCATGAATCTCACAAAGTCTATATGGGATCCATTATCAGGAAACCCGTTATCCAGAAAGTTCAGAATTACAAAAAGGCCATTTCCCACAGACTCCATTTTATTAAAATAATCCCAATTTTTAAAAATGATTTCCCTTTTCTCTGCAATAATAAAACAGTACCTTGTACTTGATCCAAAAAGATATAATTAATCCTTATTGGAAGGAAAACCAGCTTATTGGGTTTATTTAATGTTTACATGATTTTCTAGTAGACTTAAGGTATGAAGATCCAAATTACGGAAAAATCCGGTAACCCGGAAAACCCCAGGTCCCGAGTATTCTGGATACCAGTATAGATCTAGGCTGTTGGAGGCTGGATCTGCTTGGGTGTGTTATAAGGGCACCTATAGGTGCTTAGGTAATGAAACTAATAGCCCTGCCCAGAAACTTTTGAGAGCGACGCCCACAGGTGAGATGTTCCTTTCAGGCGTCACTGTGCCTCAGCTGCACAAAGAAGCTAAAAGTGACAGATGTACCGTATCAGAGTGACTGTGGCGCTGACCTTTGGCAGCATTTAAATAAACTGCTTTTTGTCATTAAGGAAAAGCAAATCCATTCATGTTCTTTTGTAAATTTGTAGCTGCTTCTGTACCAAACCAGTGTCACCAGTCTGACGCCAGAGAGCAATTTATTAAGTGCATGGATTTCATTTACATAAAAATAGCAACTGCTTGTGAATAAAAAGGCTCAACACAAAAAGTACCTACTATGCCGGGCAGCTAAAATGAAATCAACTGCCAAAGGATACTTTTTTTGTCTCCGCATATCTTAAAGGGATAGTTCACCGATTAGATTATGTAGACAATTATATTTAGAGACTTTGACCTAATTTTTTATTTATTTTATGTTTAACTATTTTGCTTTTAGTTCAGCCACTCTCTAGTCTGGTTGCTAATTTAACCGAGCAGCCAATCAGTGGTTTGAATGAAAGACTGAAAGATG
Organism: Xenopus petersii; assembly: GCA_038501925.1. Classification (NCBI taxonomy): domain Eukaryota; kingdom Metazoa; phylum Chordata; class Amphibia; order Anura; family Pipidae; genus Xenopus; species Xenopus petersii. Next base: position 176,140,495 of record CM076673.1, on the reverse strand, counting down.
AATAGTAAAATAAATAAAAAGATAAGTAATACAAACTAACAATAAATTTAACATTGCAGTCTCACAGGGCAATGTTTTTTTTCCCACAAGAGCCATGAATATCATGTAAATGATATCCTTATAAATTGTGAGTTCTGATGTCATCAGTTATAAACGGTGAGTTCTGATGTCATTTCTGTCACATGACTCACTAAAACTTGTGTATTTTAATAAATAAAGTACCCCCAGTTGCAAAATATGAGGCTATTAGAAGTTAACTCGGTGTTCTATGACCTGTATAAAAACACTCGGCCTTCGGCCTTGTGTTTTTATATAGTCATGAGACTCCTCAATAACTTATAATTTACAAGAGGGGGTACTTTATTAACTATATATATATATATATATATATATATATATATATATATATATATATATATATATATATATATATATATATATATATATATATATATATATATATATATATATATATATAAAAAAAAAGTTGGACAATCTTTAGCATACTAAGCTTAACAAAAAGGTGAGCTGCAGGTCAGACATGACAGAGCATACATTACACATGGCTGTGGATCTCAATATTTATGCCCTCCCAAAGGATCAGGGCTGCTGGGCATCAATAAGTCTATATCCAATACTGTACTAATAAACAACACTGTATTTATGTGAGGTCTGGGCTTTACTTACCCTTTGAGACACTTTCTTACTTTACAATGGTTAACTATTACGTATTTAAGAGACCATTTTATTTGAAATATATATATATGCTTCATGATATGATATTCATGGCTCTTGTGAAAAAAAAAACATTGCCCTGTGAGACTGCAATGTTAAATTTATTGTTAGTTTGTATTACTTATCTTTTTAAAATCTCTTAAAAGAATTACATTGTACCAGTTGACAAACATATTAACAGATGAACTTGCCCAATGTCCTGTTAGTCTGCCACTGTAACTTTTGATGGCGACACAGTGGAAGATCAACATGCAACAAGGCCTCAGGGCTTCAGTGTAACAGCCCTTGGTGCCACTCCCTTATTTCATAGGAAAGATAAATGTTATGTTCTTCTACTATATTAAGTAAATCCAGTACTGCTGCCATTTAAAGTGAAATCTGACAGTTGCCCATTGTTCTCTGGATGCTACTGCATGTGAGAGGTAATGTATGGCTTTAATACTTGTGGGCAGGGAATCTTATTTCTGGAGGAGACCTTGTGTATAAGTCCAAGCCAATTATTATTTGTAAAGTCGTACTGCACCACCATTTTACTTATTTTGCCAATAACTCCTTTATTACTTGTACTCAATTTACTTTCTTTTGCTGCTCCTTTTTCTCTATATGTACGCTTTCCTTTCCATCTCTATTTCTTTTCTCCCTTCTCTCTCTCATTATATTTAATACCTCCCTTTAACCTTTATTTGCTCTTCTTCTCTTTCCTTGTATTTTTTCTTTGTCTTCACCCTAGCATTAAGATGTATTTTTCTTCCCATTTAATATTAATTTAATAATAATTCATCCATTTTATTATTCAAGCTTTTTTTTTTAGTGTTTGCTAAGTCGGGCTTTGTTTTCTCCTATTCCCACACCCTCAATCATCCCCTTTTGATTTTCATTTTAACCTTTTACTTTGCCCACAGCACGGGGGTACAGCAGACCACTAACTGAGGGGGCAAAAATGGGCAGCTATGATCAGTAGCCAAACAGGGGCCCATATTGGCACTGCATGAGGCCCAAAGTATAATCCTAGTCTCACAGGAAAGCCTTTAACCTTTTTTTCTATGTATACTTTGTACCTGTCTTCAGTGCCTCAGGATTACTTAAATAATTCCAAAATGTAGCTGTCACTTGTGCAAACATACGGAGTAATATAATAAAAAGCAAAAAAAAAAAAAGTTATCAGTAGGTAGCATTTACTTGTCACATGTTTACAAGCAAATATCTAATTGGTCGCTTTGGGTTACTGTTCATGGGAAAACGTAGTGCCTTTTATTACATATAGGGGATAGATTGGCTTAGTCAGTGTTAAGGGGAGTATGATGTGCAGTCAAAGGGATATGTGGAAGACAGTGGGCATACTCAGTACCACAGGTGATCAGATGAAGAGCTGGATTCACCATTGAAACTTTGCACCCACTAACCAAATAGCTATCTATTCTCCCAACCTGATCATGGGTGCCAAGGGGCATGCCTCAAATTCTGTCACTGTGTCTAAGGCTGATATTTATTTTAATAAACAAGTACTTTGTAAGCACAAATATATGCAAATACTCCCCATTTAATGTAAAATTAAATTTTCCACAGTATATTTTACACTGCGTATCAAATCTCATACCTTCGCAGTCACATAAATACAGCACTAACACTTGCATACCAAAGACGTTTCATCTTTTTTCCCCAATATAAGAAAGCTGCAAGCATTTATTACAAATAAAAACCAGGGCTGTGGAGTCGGTATATAAATCCTTCCTATGGTACCGCCGACTGTTTTTAAAAGAACAGCAACACTAAAAACAGAAAGTGCTTAATTAAAATATAATCTATAGTTGGTAAAACTGGCGTGTTTGCTTCAGAAAAAGGACTATAGTTTATATAAACAAGCTGCTGTGTAGCCATGGGGGCAGCCATTCAAATTGGTAAAAAGGCACAGGTTACACAGCAGACGACACCATTGTATTGGACAAGGGTTATTTGTTATGTGCTAGGTAACCTGTGCCTTTTCTCCTTTATTTCCAGCTTGAATGGCTGCCTCCATGGCTACACAGAACTTGTTTATAAAAAATATAATAGTCTTCAAACACACAGCTTTTACCAGTGCATGCTGTGTATAATATGTTACTTTAAAACACTATTTTTTGTGTAACTGTTCCTTTAATATAATAACTTATTTTCCATGTTGATGGAAATAAGTTACACAACATACAAGGCATTTTATCACTGCCAAAGCTCAAAAATATAAACCACTTCCATTGGTAATTTTAAAACAAAACCAAAGTTTTGTAAAACAAAAATTATTGGAAAACCCATTTGTATATTATTTGAACCTGGCATATAACTGTAGAATAGCTGTTAAATACAATCAAAAATTAACGAAAGAATTGTTCTTAGAAACAGAACTGCTTCTGCCATATTCTCCTTCATAGAAGCTCTTAAATTCGGTTTGTTTCTTTTCCGTGCTTGTATTTAAAGTTATTAGGAATCAGACTCCACTACACTGGACACTTAGAGCTATTTTAGGCTTGAAATGTTGCTGTAGCCCTTGATGTTAACTTTTTAACTATTATGATGGAGTGCTGCCTATACTCGGTGTACAAGTTGATCCAGGAGTGGAAGGCCCCTGCTAAAATCAGCTGTTCTACACTCACTTTTGCTAACCTGCCTGGATTCTTTTGCATCAGTTTTGTATTATGCAGCCTACCTATCCATGGTCGCTCTATATCTGGGCTCAATTCACTATTGTGTTTAGAAGCCCTTGTGATGAAAGGATAAGTAAAAGTTTGCAATGGGGCAATGTCATCTCAGAAGTAGATTATGTTTGTGCAAATAGTTTCCTATGTGCTCCATAAAGAGTCTCATTTTGTCGTTGCCATGTCCTCGTCACACGCAGTGCTCACACACAGAGTTTAAAAAAATACTAGACAATTTACATATTTAAGGCAATTAAATAGAAAGAGGTTACTTCAGCTTGAAAAAAGTAGTGAGGAACATGCTGTCTCTTTTAGGGCTCTAAATACATTGTGTGACAACATACAAATAGTATTTAGCCACACTAGTGTCTCATTCAGGACTCACCCATTGTTCAACTTGAGGATCTTGAGGATCTTCATAAATGTGGTTTTTCTTCCAGAGGATGTTTGTTTTGCCATATTGGTTGATTTTTTTCCGGGTTTTTACAGCAAAGAAGATAATAATGGCAAAGGCCACAACAATCAAGAACCCAAGGACTATTGCAATTGCCTAGGAAAGAAAGGTAAACAGTCTTACAAAACACTAACCTGTAAAATATGCTATTTAGCCAAAACATTAAACAAGACAAACACTCATTAAATGAATGGAGATTATCACCACAAATACGTTGTTTTCTTTGATTTAAGTGTTTGTCTTGTTCTAAATTAAATATGCAATGAGTAGCCTTTACGATCACTGCAAATTTCTATACACTTGCAAAGATCAGCTAATCTTGTTTTGCCCATGAGTGCCCTACTAAACAGTATTGACTATTTTGATCATGTGGACACATGTAAGCCAATAATCAGAGCAGAAATATATATATATTTGTAGTTGAGATAAAATACTATGCCCCTGGCAGCATAACACTTGGGAGATAGATATATGGGGTCTGCCCAAAATGCCCTATGCTGTGTGGCAATAATCATAAAAATGGGAGAATGGCTGCTGTATATGAGCAACAATTTTCAATGAATTTAGTTGAAAAAAAAAAAAAAAAAAGTGCTATAGTATCACTCAGCAAAAACATCATTACAAGCAGATGTTCATTGAATTCATAACTAAGGGTTGAGGAAGACGGCTGATACTGGGAGAGTCGCCTGGCGAATAATCGCCTCTTCTGTGTGGCGACAATCTCCCCAAACTGCCTTCCGTCTGCTTGAATGAAGAATCGCCTGCAATAATGCACTCGCGCCACTACGATTTCCGAAGTCGCCAGATAACTTCGGGCGAGTTTGGAAATCGAAATGCCGCAAGTGCATTAGCGCAGGCGATTCTTCTTTCAAGCAGACGGAAGGCAGTTTGGGGAGATTGTCGCCACGCAGAAGAGGCGATTAGTCGACTAAATCTCCCCGAATCTGCCCATCTGCCCCAACCCTAAACAGTATTTGCTCAGTTTTTGTGAGTCATATTAAAATGCCACAGCCATTTTATCGTTATAGGTTTTTCACGCTTACTTTATCAGATTACTTTGGACTACAGGGCTAAATTCAACGAACATAGCTTCCTCTGCACTTAGGATTCCTGTGATTTCAAGGGCACTACAGGCAACAGAAATCTATAATAGATGTATAACAAATCTATACATAGTATCTCTAAATTAGCTTATAGATGTGATTGGGAATGTTGCTTTAAAAGACAAAGTATGGTACTTACCTCTTGGGGCTCTACCACACAGTAGTGATAAAGATATTGATTAACAAACACTCCAGTTTGTACCGGGGAATAGAACTGGTTGCATATGGACACAATCTGGGTGTAGAAAGCCGATCCAGAAGCCTGAGCTACAGGATTTACTCCTACGGTATAAACAATGGTGGCGATGAAGACCAGGCCTCCTATAATTGCACTGACGATGATTACAATCAGGTAGAATTTTCTGGAGGTGGAAGTCTGAGTCCTTGTTACAAGCATTACAAATATCACCATACCAATGATAAAGCAAAAAGCAGCCATAGCAAGGATGAAGCCTTTTGCTGCTCTTGGGTCAGTATAATTTCCTCCATATGCAAAACCCAAGCCCATCTGTGAGCCTCCAAAGCCATATCCAGTGTATCCGCCACTGTAACTGCCGCTCCCAATGCCATAACCCATAGACTGTCCAGTGATGTCCAGATCCCAGGGTAGAGTTGAAGCCACACACGCAAATATACCAACACACATGACCACGATTAGAATAGACATGATCTTTATTATACCAGGAGGGGAGCTCCACCTGTAAAAATGCTGTATTTCCTCTTCCGGGTAGTAAGAGTAGGCCGGCTGCGAGCGCATCTCTCCACCATACACATCTTTGCTTGGGGCATAATTTGAGGGTCTACTGTACATGTCCCTGCTTGGGGCATAGTTTGATGGTCTGCTGCTGGGAGAAATGATAAAATCAGATATTAACAGGCAAACTTGACCACAGTCACACTAAAACCTTAAAATAAATACTTTGCATGTTGGCCAGATATTTTTTGTTAAATATGACTGGCTACTAACTATTTACTATTTAAGTGAAATAATGATAAGTTATTTACAAAGCATGACACATTCATGCACAGGTAGCCTAATCCTCATGAAGAAACACAAGACTGTAACGAAATGCCACTTCATAGGGCTCTTTTGTTTGGTAGAGCAGGTTGTACAAAATTCCATTGAAATGCATTTGAAGTATACATAATAGGATTTGCAAAGCGCATGGGCAACTGCAAAACAGAAACTGGTTGGTTCCCAGTCAGTTTAAATGAGCTCAGGGTGAAAGATAAAGAACCGGTAAACTAAATTTGTCCTTGCAAAAGCAGGCTCTGTGAATGTGAAAATCGTATTGTACATATACTGTAGTATAGCAGTGCATAAAGGTTTGTGTTTATAATAAAAGGTGCTGCTACTTGCTCTCAATACCAACATCATTTCCACTCAATTCTGTATTTTACGGGAGTTTAAAGTGCTAAATTATAGGTAAAAACAAATCAATATTAATAAATAGATTAAAACCCTACAATATGTGCTTACTTATTACATATTTTTAAAGAAAAATTCCAATTATTAATTTTAATAACTCGGTTCTGGTTTTTGGACTAGTTAACCTTTTTATGGTGAGAGGACCAGGCCAGCCAGCTTTTATGTATTAAAATTAATTATGAAAAGGTCTGATATTACTATAAAACTCACCCTAACTGCAACATCTTTCTAGTTAATAACTATAGAAACCAGAACACCTTCAACACAATCAAATGTATTCTTTGGTCCAGGCAGAGGCTTTTTAGCATGGAGCTAAAACAACAGTCTGATTGCTCATAGGAAAATTATGTTGCAAAGTTGTGGAAACAGAAATGCATGCATCACCAACAGAAAATCACCTCCTGCAACTTCTATTACCTTGACTGCAAGCCAAAGAAATGCTTAATGAGATTTCATGATTTATATGATGTGGATTTGATTTACACTGTAAATAATTCACTCTACCATATAAAATGTAATTCCAGAACCAGCAAATGTATTTTTTTAGTTGTAATATCGGTGTGTAGGCAGCCATCTCAGCTCATTTTGCTAGCACTTTAGGATGGAACTGCTTTATTGCTGTTGTTTCTCCTACTCAATGTGTCGCAGTGGGACCTGGATTTTACTATTGAGTGCTGTTCTTAGATTCACCAGGCAGCTGTTATCTTGTGTTAGGGAGCAGCTATCTGGTTACTTTCCCATTGTTTTGTGGTTAGGCTGCTGGGGTGGGGGTGATATCACTCCAACTTGCAGTACAGCAGTAAAGAGTGACTGAAGTTTTTCAGATCACAAGTCCCATGACTGGGGCAGCTAGGAAACTGACAATATGTCAGATTTCAAAATTAAATATAAAAAAAAAATATGTTTGCTCTTTTGAAACTGATTTTCAGTGCAGAATTCTGCTGGAGCAGCGCTATTAACTGATTTTGAAAAAAAACCCTGATAGTATCTCTTTAAGCAACAATTTTACCGGGTTTGGTCTTTTGCTTTCCATCAATATATTTGTCAGGTACAATTTACAGGATTAAGGCTAATGACATATGTGGCTGTTTCTCCTCATGTATATAAACACAGATGGAGAAATAGTAAATCTGCACCATCAAGCGTGAAAATGTGAAAGATTGCATTTTGACACTAAACTGTGTGCACAGGCCAAAGAGCTGCCAGTCAGTGCACTTACAACATTGAGCAGGTTGGATTGCCTATTTTTGTGCCTGAGTTTATATGCAGGTATAGAAACCGCCTCACATGGGATAAGTCTAAAGGTGGCCATAGAAGTAACAATTACAATCTTTCTTGGAAAAGATGTTTCCAAGAAAGATAGTTTGTTTCAATACACACGTGTAGAGCTGAATTGTCAGATATAGAGGTAGAAACAATAGAATTCTACCTGTATCTGACAATTCAGCAATAACAACGAATGATGTTCAGGTGCCTTCAAAGTCCAGCCCAATCGACGAGCTGACCAATAGCCAAGTTTTCTGCCGATATCAGTCAGCTCTTTTCCCACCATACACGCACTGAATATCGTACGGAAATTTGTTTCGTACAATATTATCTGTGCGTCTATGGCCACCTTACAAGTATGCAAACTCTGCAGAGAAATAAATACTTACAATTCATCCGGGTGATATGGAGGGGGACTTTCAAATGGCCTGGCTGACATGGTGTTGCACGAGTTTCCCTAGATTGCCACGACAAAGAAAAACCTAAATGGAGAGGAAAATTACAAAAAAAAATTTTTGTTCTTATTATGTAACCAAAAATATATCTCAAATCTGAAATCCAAATGCAGAAATGAACAGATGCCTGACATACATGTGAAAGATTATAGTGGAAACCTTTTTTTTTTATTTTTTATTTATTTTTTAACTCTTGAAACATCAGCAATGTAAGGCTTGTTTTGTTTTCCTTTTGCATTCAGCAGGTCAGGGGATATAAAAAAAAAATCCTAGACTGTACCCCCTGCCATGACTTTATAGTAAAGATGCCAGCAACTTGCCCTTCACGTTTTAGAAATATAATTTCAAAAGAGGCAATTTCCTCATGCTAAATACTCCACCTCGCCCCCTTTATACAGCAGTATCAAAGATTTACTAAAGCCCTTAGCAGGACTAGGACCTAGAAAATATCTATCTACATACACACTCCTTAACATCAAATAAAGAACAATAAACATACTTAATGCACACTATTCCCTGTATGTCAAATAACAATGTGAGGGTATATGCACAGTTTAAACACATATGTTGGCAGACACATTAACTTTATACAAAGCAGACTATGGGGCAAATTTACTAAAGGGTGAAGTGACTAACGCGGACGAAAATTCGGCAGCCTGACGTCATTTCGGTACTTCGCTGATTTACTAACGGTCGCTGGCATAACTTTGCTAGCGAAGGAGATAGACTATAGCGGTACTTCGCTCCCTAACGCCTGGCGAATTTGCGCTCTGGCGAATGGATGTAACTACACAAATTCACTAAAATGCAGATTTTAATGAGTTTTAATGAATGTGCCAGACTTGCCTTCACCACCTCAGACCAGGCGAAGTGCAATAGAGTAGATAGGAGTTCCTAAAAAAATAGTTAAAAATTTTTCTTAATTCCAAAAAACCCTAGCGTCTTTTTCATTTTTTTTGGCAGTAACCGGCTTCCCCCTACATTTCCTAACATATGGCACATAAACTATACACTGGGCTCATGTGTATGGCAATATAACAACTTTATTTTATTAAGGTTTCCTGGGCTTGTGTAATGTAATGTATTTGCTGCAACATATACGTCCATTTAACTTTAACTTCCCACCGTATGCAAATAAGGCATCGCTAGCGTAACTTCGCCAACGTTTGGCGCCCTGGACACAACTTCGGATTTTAGTGAATTAGCGTTGTCCTGGTGAATCTACACCTGGCAAAGTGTTGCGCTGTGAGCGAAGCCGTAGCTGGCGAATTTCCGGGGGTTAGTGAATCTGCCCCTAAGAGCTGACCATAGAACACCTATGGAAGTCCTCATATACAATGCAAATTCCATAGAGAGCTGCACAACCCATTGTTTCCAGGTGGACAGCTGTGAACTCAGATTTAAAGAACTTCAACACACTGCCAACAATACATTAATTTGAATAATCAGAACAAAAAACATAAAGGAAAATACAATAAGGTACTTTCCAAACATTCCACAGGCTCATGGTACTTTATTGGCTGAAAGAGTTCCATTAGCAAATAAGACTCCTGTTTCCTATCAAAGGAACAACCCTGCTGTGAAACATAGGGCCAAGGCTGAAAAATACTTTCTGGGAGGAAAGAGGCCTCTGCAGGGAGTTTCTGTACTTCAATTGTATTTTTTCTGTTGAGAGGTCGGGAGACTATTTTGTACATGACTCCCCCTTTATGATAATCTGTGACAAATTAAATGCTCACCGGTTAATTGAGCATTAAAACGTACTAGAGGCTTGTGACTTTATATGGTCACTGAATTCCTTGGGAACCTCTAATATCCATATAGGAATAGTTTAATTGAAACATGTACTTGATAAAGCTATAGCTGTAAATAGTATGTATGCACTAAATTCAGCATAAATCAAGGTACCAATCTATGCTTGGCAGCTGTTGGAGTGAAAAAGTATTTATATACTGTATAATGGATGCAAATGTAATCTATATATAATATAATCTCTACGAGTAACTTCCAATTATAATGAGGGAACAAATGCAAGAAAGTCTGGTTTATATTGTTATAACAAGGGTAGACTATTTATATATCCCTTGTGTTGGTGGAAGAGCAAGGCATTTACGACTATTATATAGAACGTATCATTACATTATGTAAAGCAGCCACCTGCAACATTTCATAATAAATGTTTCCATAAAAAACCTAAAACAGAGGAGAGGATGCCCTGTAAACAAGGTTACAGATACAGGTTTGTGATCCATTATCCTGAAAACGGAAACGCTCCAAATTACAGAATGGCTGTCTCCCATAGACTCCATTATCTTAAAAGAATCCAGATATTTAAAAATGATTTCCCTTTTCTCTGTAATGATAATAATACAATACCTTGTACAGGTATGGGATCCGTTATCCGGTAACCCGTTATCCAGAAAGCTCCGAATAACTGAGTGGCTGTCTTCCATAGACTCCATGATAATGAAATTTTAAAAATTGATTTCCCTTTTCTCCGTAATAATAAAACAATACCCTGTACTTGATCCAAAATAAGATATAATTAATCCTTATTGGAAGCAAAACCAATCTATTGGGTTTATTTAATGTTTACATGACTTTCTAATAGACTGAAGGTATGAAGATCCAAAGTACGCTAAGATCAGTTATCCAGAAAACCCCAGGTCCCGAACCTTTAGTCGGATTTTAAATTTCTGTAACAAAATAAAAATGTTCCCGACAATACTGCCACACACGAGAAGAACCAAATTGCATAGAGTTGCAACCCCTACAGATCTGGAAACTTAAGATGAAATTGGGTCAAGACACCAGGGACCATATAAGCAGAAGAGAAATCTATAGCATGAAACAATCAATCAGGACATTAAAACCGTGTTCAAGAAAAAGGCTGGCATGCTCAGGACCACAACCAAAATAGTAAAGTCACAGCAGCTTGTTTGAAAGTTAAAAATAGTCTTGTTTATTTTAATCCATACATAGGTATATACTGTAATTTTGGTTGTGGTCCGGAGTATACCAGTCTTTTTCTCGAACGTTCCCTGTATGGTGAAGGTCTGGGGATTGAACAGTAGACGCAATGTACCTAGCGATAAACAGAACACATTACTAGCCTCTTTAAAGGATAAGTAAACCTTAAAAATAAGTGAATGTAAAATGGATGAGGGTGCTGTTCTGTGATTTTTTTTGCAATGTACATTCATTATTTATTTTCCTTTAATTCCAAGATATTAAGGGATACATGTGCTGTTAATATGAAGCAGCGCCACCTGCTGGTCAGTTTCCCACCAGTCTGACCACCAAGTAGTCAAGGAAGTTGTCAGGAGAAAGAAAGAGGCTGCTCTGATGTTCTTCTGCTTAGGAAAAAAAAAAGAGAGACCTTTCTCAAATCTTTCCTAAGCACTTGATCCCAACTAAGATATAGTTAATCCTTATTGGAGAGGAACCAATCCTACTGGGTTTATTTAATGTTTAAATGATTTTTTTAGTAGACTAAAAGGTATAGAGATCCAAATTACAGAAAAATTCCTTATCAGGAAAACCCTATACTGGGTAACAGGTCCCTTACCAGTATTTATAGTTAGATCATGCTAGATTTAATTGTGTCATATTGCCTTATACATTAAGTACCAACCCTACATTTGATTAAAGGAGAAAAATGCTTGGTACACCTGTGGGTGCCAAATGTTAGGCACCCCCAAGTGATTGTATTGACTTACCTGAAACCCCTGGGCCGGTGCTCCTATCAGCAGAAAACTGCAACAGCCCGGGGTTATACCAGTGAGCACATCCTCTTCACTCTTCCTCCTTCTTCACGCGGCTGCACATGCACAGTAGAACAAAGAGCCAGACTTTAACTAAAAAGTCGGCTATTTCGTTGAACTGCGCATGTGTCTGCCCTGGAAATTTGAAGAAAGAAGAAGACGGTAGAGGATCGCTCCGTGGTACTTACTGGTATAACCCCTGGCCAGTGCAGTTTTCTGCTGATAGGAGCACCGACCCGGGGTTTCAGGTATGTCAATACAATCACTTGTATTGAATAAAATACAGACCTTACTATATTTTAATGCATTTCCCCTAATAATAATATTGGGATCAAGCTTCATTTTTACCAGCCAGGCCGTTAAAATACCGGGCAGGTGGCAACCCTACTTGGGGGTGCCAAATGTTAGGTGCACCATTACTTCCCCTTTAAAAGGCAGGGCACCAACCAGAAGCGTTCTCCCCAGTTATTTTATTTACACATGGTATGTAAGAGAGCCAGTCCCTCGCACACATGCTAATTCTAGGCCGGATGGGTACATACAGGGCATATTATTTATCATGAACGTGCAACATATCATCCTCCCAGAACTGAACTCCAGCAGCACAAACACAGCACCATGGAGTGAGTGCAGGTTTCTCTGTTATCAGAGGCAGACAACATGATCAGGTAGGGTTGCCAACTGGCCGGTAAAAATGATGGTTGATCCCAATAGGGAAAAAAGATAATTACATAGGAAGCTGGTATTTTATTTTTCAGAAAAAGTGACAACCCTATGATCAGGAGATGCACACACAGGGATACTTTCCCTAAACAGAATAAAACCATGAGATTCAGTCTAATTCACAATAAGATCTGTTGGGTTGTTTCGTTTAGTAAAGGTTTGGGGGCACAGGGGTGGGGAGAGCCTTATTCATACAGAATTCATGTATTTCTTTGTACAGGAGCTGCCATGTTGTTTCCCTCAACTTGGAGACAGTTAAAAATAAAAAGCTGGACAAACCTGCGAAGAGATGAGGACACTTGTTAGATTATCCTTAGTTCCACTGGGTTATTGGGAGCTAAACTGTATGACATTGAGTCTAACCTTAGTTCTGTTTACTTAATCGGTTATGTCTTTTTATATTTGGTTCTCTCTATTCTTTTTGTCGATGATTTACTTTGGTCTCCTTATTTATAATTGCATTGATCACAATCCGCAATTGCAGAATTATATATTTTAGGCTACAAGGTCTAATATCCATTTACGGAATGCTGATACCAATTGTTTATGTGAACTACAATGTATCTCTTATACTTCACCTTGACTGTAACTGCAATTCCTTTACTCTTTAAAATAAATAAAATTTATTTAAGAATCCATAACGACCCAACAGAACCCCCTCCAATCCCCGGAGTCGCTAAGAGACAGGCTTCTCACCTGTACAAACACCTGTGCCGCTCCACAGAGTCCCCTTGGATCTTCCGACCCCCCTTGGATCTTCCGACCCCCGGACCTGCTTTGTCTCCAACAAATGGTTCAATAAGAAATCAGTTGTCCAGTCCCAGCACAGCGTTATAGCTCTCCAACCCCTGCAAGTTGCTTTTGTTGTGCTTCACTTTTCCCCTACGCTTCTCAGTCCCTCCTTTGATCCTCCCCCACTCCCTCAAGGATCAAGGCGTGGCGGGAAGGTTGCACCTGAAACTCACTAGGGACAAGAAACTGGTTTCTGGCCTCACACACAAACAGGTTTCTGCCGGTGCTTTGTGAGCGCTGTTGTTTATTTGAGCAGCAGCCTATGTGTCCCTGTCATGAGAAAGAAAGCAGCCTTGTTTCTCTCATTATAATAATATCCCTATGGCTGTGCCTGCTGTGCAGGGTTGCCAGGTCTAATTTTCAAAACCAACCAAAGGCAGCTACAAAACCAGCCCAAAACTAGCCAAGAGGCACTTCAAGTAGCCCACAATATGTGCAATGAAAAAAAAAGTCTTAAAAAATAAATGAATATAAGTGAAAATACACCAAATTTTTTTCATAAAACAAGAATTTGCCCATCTCCAGGGGTGTAACTACTGAGGGGGGCGCAGGAGGTATAGGGGCCCCATAAGGCCCTAATACATATACAATTTCAATAAATATTGGTAAAACAGGGCAACCTCTAGACATTTTGGTGGCCAGCAGATTTTTGCCCCAAAATGGTCTGAAATTGAGGAAAGTCAACAGAAAATGCAAGAATGCTTAAGAGTGACGGGAGACTGGGATACACAGCCCAAAATCTGGTAACTCCCAATTTCTACACAACACAAGTCCGTCCCAGTGCATGCTGGGTATTGTAGTCTAACATTAAACTTGGCAGTTGTCAAACTGTTAAATAAAAACTACATTACCCAACATGCGTTGGGAGATGCAGGCTTGGTAAATTAGGGCAAGAAAAAACTTCGGCTGGTAAGTACAAACCAGCAGCAGCTAAAGGCCCAAAAAGTAGCCTAAATCCGTACCTTGGCTAGTTTGCTGTTTCAAAACCTGCCTTGGCTTTAAATTAGTAGCCCAATTTGGCTGGAAAACCGCCAACCTGACAACCCAACTGCTGTAGAGACGGTGTGTATCATGATAACATGTGGGGTCAGAGGAGAGTTTATTTTACCTGGGAGCTTTGACACTGGCAAATAGTTACGTCATCTAGTGGTTTTGAGCCTCCGCTAGTCAGCAAACTATTTTTTCTTTTTAAGGAAACTGTGCCTTAGGAATAAATGTTTAAACGACAACAAATGGTTGCTATAGGGCCTAGAAAAGAGTTTTATTACAATAAAGTGAATGTATAGATATTACAGTATTTCCTCTTTGCCAGGTGTGTTGCACGTTCCCCCACAATAGCTGTGTCAGTGCACCCTCAGAGTCAGAACTAGGTTTATTCAAAATTAACTTTTTTTATTTTTCCTTACCTCCTTTATATTGATTTTTTTTCATAATTTCGATATATTTGTTCTTTTTCCATAAAATAAAGGCTTATTTCTGTCTTCCTTCATCCCTCCACCTTGTGCTTTCATGTCTCCTTGAACCATTTCCTTCATTCTGCCCTTTCATAAGCGACGTTGAGCCATTGTTTCCTCCTCCACCCCCTCTGACTGTAATTTTATGATTCTACCCATTAGCTTTTTCTGCTTTAGGGTAGTGGCACACGGGAAGATTTGTCACCCAGGATTTTTTTTTTACACGGCTGCCGGCAACATATCCCCTGAAAAAGCTTCTTTATTGTCTATTAATGAAATTGCTGGTGGTATGTCCAACGTATCGCAAAATCACCCAAAGTTTCCTCAGGAGGCAACTTTGTGCAATTTAGCTATACACAAAGCGAGTACTTGACCCACAGAGCTAGAAATTTGTTTTGGTGCTAAGGCACATTCAATTTAAAGGGCATGTAAAGGCAAAAAAAAAATAAAATCCCATTTTTACTTTCTTTAATGAAAAAGAAACCTATCTCCAATATTCTTCTGTGTACCGTTTTTATAAGAAACCTGACTGTATGCAGTGAAATTCTCCCTTCATTTACTGCTGTGGATAGGAATTGTCAGACGGTCCCTAACTGCTGAGCAGGGAAACAATCATACTTATGAACAGCAGGGGGAGCCCCGCCTTACTTCCCAGCCATGCAGAACTCAAGCAGCTTTGTTTATGATGATCTCTAAGCAGCCCAGACCACACTGAGCATGTGCACAGTCTTAGTCTTGCAAAGATGTTTAACAAAGTTTTAAGATGGTGACCCCCTGTAGCCAACTTTGAAAGCATAAATTATTTGTTTGATTAGGCTTGTGGTGCAGTAAGTTCATGTTTATATTTAGTATACAAAATACAGCATTTCTAGCCTTATTCTATTTTAGACTTTACATTCCATTTAAGGATACTGCTGTCAAGCTGGTATGTAAAATAAATACTACCTTTAATACGGGCTAAATGTTTCTTGTGTGCAGCTTTTCTAATTACTGTGTGTGTTCTATACAATTTATTGTGCACTTTGGGGTCTAAACTCATCTTGTACCTTGTATTCAATGTATAGTGGCAAAACAGTCCTACTGGGTTTATTTAATTGATTTTTGTTTTATTAGACTTAAATTATGGTGATCAGAATGATCCATTTTCCCGATAAACAGGGGCCTTAAAGAGATACTGACACCAAAAATGAAACCTTTTTTTTTTTTATAGTTATAACATTATCTTTGAATGCTATTTATAATTTTGCCATAAAAGTATTTGCCTGATGCTTTTACATTACCCATCTGATCCCCCATGTTCCTCTATGAGGGTTCTGTCATATTTGTGCAGCTTTAGTCCTTTAGAATTAGAATCTCTGACGGAAGTGACATTCAGGTTGGCAAAACAGTCAGGTTAAGGAACTTCAAGTAACAACATGACCTATAGGTCAAGTAACAACATGACCTATAGGTAACTTTTAGGGGCAGATTTATCAAGGGTCAAAGTGAAGATTAGAATGAGTTTTTTTTTTTTGTGGAATCAACTAGGGAATAGTTAAAATTCAATTCTAGTTTTTAAAAAAATTCAAATTCAGTTTTCAAAATTAATCATGTACTGGCCCTTTAAGAATTCTAATTCGACAAATCGCCACTTTAAACCTGCCGAATAGGTAATTTTTCACGAACTTGAAATTTGACCCTTGTTAAATCTGCCCCTTAAAGTACATTGATATTTTGAAAAGTATTTGTTTAGTGTCAGAATTCTAGATAATAGATCACAGACCTGTATAAGTCAGGGCACCTTAATTTAAAACACACCCATCAGTTAATAATCATAATATCTGCTTTGTTGTTTCCCTATACAATATACAACTGATGTTTGTACCAGGTCAAAAATCCTACACTAAACAACCAGGTCAATAAATGCTGTTGCTATGGGTTTCGACAGCTGGATCAAATTGAGTGACTAAGTCGTGCTTTAAAGGCAAACAAATCCATAGAAATAAAGTGAGTTACTGTATACCAACCTGTATTGCTCTTCAAATCCAACGTAGAATATTTTGTGCTAATACATTATAATTTGAAGCCATACAATGCATATAGTAGTTACTCCACTCTTAACTGGACTGAATAACATCTCATACCAGTGCTGCATGGTATCCCTTTGACCACGCGCACAACTCCTGTATCTTTAGATTCAACTTCATACTTTGCCAATGAGCCGAGCAAGATTAGAGTTTTCTGTGTATTCAGCTTATCAAAAGTAAATATAATTACAGCGCAAAGCTGATATTGTTCCAGAGCCGATAATATTATGGAGTACAGATATTCTGATATTACATATCTTTATATAAATGAGTGTTTGCATTAAAGAAGGTAAAAACATAGTCCAGTGCAAATTAAGTTATAGAGTGTCATGTTTTGTCTTTGCTATATTTTTGGGCTAGCAGATTCTGCTGTTGTAGGAGTTGGGCAGTGGGCGCTACAATGTGCTATTTCTTGGCCTGTGTATAAGTGCAGCTTGAGAAACCGCCTTCCACTTGCATTCACTTGTGCTTGTCTCTGCACTAATCAAGAAACCACCTTCCACTTGCATTCACTTGTGCTTGTCTCTGCATTGACCAAGAAACCACCTTCCACTTGCATTCACTTGTGCTTGACTCTGCACGGACCAAGGAACCACCTTCCACTTGCATTCACTTGTGCTGGTCTCTGCACAGACGAAGAAACCACCTTCCTCTTGCATTCACTTGTGCTGGTCTCTGCACAGACGAAGAAACCACCTTCCACTTGCATTCACTTGTGCTTGTCTCTGCATTGACCAAGAAACCACCTTCCACTTGCATTCACTTGTGCTTGACTCTGCACGGACCAAGGAACCACCTTCCACTTGCATTCACTTGTGCTTGACTCTGCACGGACCAAGGAACCACCTTCCACTTGCATTCACTTGTGCTTGACTCTGCACGGACCAAGGAACCACCTTCCACTTGCATTCACTTGTGCTGGTCTCTGCACAGACGAAGAAACCACCTTCCTCTTGCATTCACTTGTGCTGGTCTCTGCACAGACGAAGAAACCACCTTCCACTTGCATTCACTTGTGCTTGTCTCTGCATTGACCAAGAAACCACCTTCCACTTGCATTCACTTGTGCTTGACTCTGCACGGACCAAGAAACCACCTTCCACTTGCATTCACTTGTGCTGGTCTCTGCACAGACGAAGAAACCACCTTCCTCTTGCATTCACTTGTGCTGGTCTCTGCACAGACGAAGAAACCACCTTCCACTTGCATTCACTTGTGCTGGTCTCTGCACAGACGAAGAAACCGCCTTCCACTTGCATTCACTTGTGCTGGTCTCTGCAGAGACGAAGAAACCACCTTCCACTTGCATTCACTTGTGCTGGTCTCTGCACTAATAAAGAAACCAACTCTCAACTGACATTGCGCTGGGTGCAGACAAACGGAGTGTATTTGGGTGTGAAAATCTGCTCCATGTATCAGGACTGAATCCAGGAAAAGCAGTGCCTGCCAGAATAGAGACAACGAGTAACTGCAAGTGGAAAGCTGTTTCTTGACTTGTGTATAACAGCCCAGTGGCAGTAGGAAATTCTTATCAAATACACCGATAGAGTTTAGGATGAGTCTTGATGATCCAAGTTTATAAAGTGACTTCTTAAAGGGTCATCTAGGGTACCTAAACCAATTTTTGGGTCATGAAGCTAATTCTCCATTAGAGTGTTTTTGCATATTTTTCACGAATTCCTTCAACGTCTGGATATGTTTAGCACGTAGGCAAAAAGAAGTATAAAACTGTACAAATCAGTCTCAGGGGCCAGAGGCACAGATATACTAAAAGTCAGCCTTAATATTACCTGTTTAACACTTTCTAGAAAAAATGTAAACTCAATTATATTGTACAAGGGAAACAAAAGATTTTTTTTTTTTTAAAATACTGTATGTAAGCAGAACTATATTCCAAAATTATAATAAAGTTGGTTATACGTATCACCAAGTAGTCCCCAATATGGAGCTGAACTAATACAGAGACAATATGTTGGGCACATTACATTTTTAATCATTAAAATGTACAAAAGGTAATAAAAGACACAGATATGCAAAAAGCTGAGTGTTAGCAAATATACTGCATGGGAGAAACAAATTTGAAAGGGGAAGAGTTTGCTGCATGAGAGCCTGTCTGCTTTGTAATGTACATGTGCATTGTCAAATCATCAACCTCTAGCAATCACCATATATGAACTTATGCATTGAACCAGTGACGTGCACCACACAGTCCTCACAATCACTTCATTTCAGGGGCTCAAAAGTAATTGGACAATTTACTCAAAGGCTATTTGATGGGCAGGTGTGGGCAATTACTTCATTATGCCATTATCAATTAAGCAGATAAAAGCCCATGAGTTGATTTTAGGGGGGTGATTGTATGTGGAAGATTTTGCTGTGAACAGACAATGCAGTCAAATGAGCTCTCCATGCAGGTGAAACAAGCCATCCTTAAGCTACAAAAACAGAAAAAAAATCCATCCGAGAAATTGCTACAATATTAGGAGTGGCAAAATCTACAGTTTGGTACATCCTGAGAAAGAGAGAAAGCACTGGTGAACTCAGCAACGCAAAAAGACCTGGACGTCCAAGGAAGACAACAGTGGTGGATGATCACAGAATCATTTCTATGGTGAAGAGAAACCGCTTCACAACAGCCAAACAAGTGAACAACACTCTCCAGGAGGTCGGTGTATCAATATCCAAGTCTACCATAAAGAGAAGACTGCATGAAAGTAAATACAGAGGGTGCACTGCAAGGTGCAAGTCACTCATAAGGCTCAAGAATAGAAAGGTTAGATTGGACTTTGCTAAAAAAACATCTAAAAAAGCCAGCACAGTTCTGGGAAAACATTCTTTGTACAGATGAAACCAAGATCAACCTCTACCAGAATGATGGCAAGAAAAAATTATGGAGAAGGCGTGGAACAGCTAATGATCCAACGCATACCACATCATTTATAAAACATGGCGGAGGCAGTGTGATGGCTTGGGCGTGCATGGCTGCCAGTGGCACTGGGACACTAGTGTTTATCCATGATGTGACACAGGACAGAAGTAGCAGAATGAATTTGGTGTTCAGAGACACTGGGGCTCATTTATCAACACTGGGCAAATTTGCCCATGGGCAGTTACCTATAGCAACCAATCAGTGATTAGCTTTTTGAATCCAGCTGCAAGTAGACAAATGAATGCAGCAATTTGATTGGTTGCCATGGGTTACTGCCCATGTGTTGATAAATGACCCCTGCCATCTGCTTAAATCCAGCTAAATGCAGTCAAATTGATTGGGAGACTTTTCATAATGACCCAAAACATACAGCAAAAGCAACCCAGGAATTTATTAAAGCAAAGAAGTGGAATATTCTTGAATGGCCAAGTCAGTCACCTGATCTGAACCCAATTAAGCTGCATTTCACTCGTTAAAGACAAAACTTCGGACAGAAAGGCCCACAAACAAACAGCAACTGAAAGCCGCTGCAGTAAAGGCCTGGCAGAGCATTAAAAAGGAGGAACCCCAGAATCTGGTGATGTCCATGAGTTCAAGACTTCAGGCTGTCATTGCCAGCAAAGGGTTTTCAACCAAGTATTTTGGTCTCATTCAATAGGTCATGTGCATTTTTTTTTTTATTTTATTTTTTTTATTTTTTTTTTTACAATAGTGATCCTTTACTTGAATATTCAAGAACTATTTTGACTAAAAATAAAAGTCATAAGATGTATAAAATCAAGTTGGCATACACTTGCTTTTACTCAGATCAAGACATTGTTACAAGTTCTCATTAACTGCATTGGTGAGTGATCAGTGCTGCCAGTAACAGCAATTCACTTTGTGTGACATTGCCCTAATCAAAATCAAACAAAGGTAGCAATAATTCTCAGTGTTGAATTCAGAAATATTGTGAGGGCCACCCAGTAAAAATGTGTTTTCCCATCAGTACAGACTTACACGGCTTTCAGTTGTAGCTTGCACTTAATATAAGCATTAAGGCTGACTAAGCAATTCACAGTGTATCAACATATTGTATTCATAGGCAAATAAAAACAATGAATAGCGTAATATAGTTGAAGATGAAGTTCGGCTCATTTGCATATTTAAAGCTGTAATCAAGCTTCACATAAAGTCAATTAAATCCATCATTCCAGTCCATGACCTTGTCATACTCCTGAATCCTTTGCTTGATGTGCGAAAGTTTATTCTTCAGATATTCACATCGTTCTTTCTTTTCTAGAAAGGTTGGCTCCTAATTGTGGAAAAAACAACAACAATGTAGCAGTGTAAATGTCATATGCATAATTGGCAGCCATTTATTCAAATAAAGTTTATAAATACTGTTTAAAAACATTTAGGAGGAGAAAATCTGTACAGACTTTAAAGGCCCAAAAGTATGGCACCTGTTAACCTTACTTATTCTCATGCTCCAGAATAGAAGCAAATCCCACCAACAATGTTGCAGCATCTAGTGGAAAGCCTGGACTAAAGAGTAGCGTCTGTACCAGCAGCAAAGAGAGTGCCAGCCTCACAGAAAACAATGGATTGGTGCCATGGCGTTACAGTATGTTAAGTGATTTAGGTAGGGATGCACCGAATCCACTATTTTGGATTCGTCCGAACACCCGAATCCTTCGTGAAAGATTCGGCCTTATACCGAACCGAATCTGCATATGCAAATTAGGGGTAGGAAGGGGAAACCATTATTTACTTCCTTGTTTTGTGTCAAAGTCATGCAATTTCCCTCCCTGCCCCTAATTTACATATGCAAATTAGGATTCAGGATTTGGTTCAGCTGGGCAAAAGGATTCGGCTGAATCTGAATCCTGCTGAAAAAGGCTGAATCCTGGATTCGGTGCATCTCTAGTTTTAGGGCATATCAACTACAAATACCCCATAGGCTTGGTCATAACTTGTACAGAGGAAACTTCTTTCTGTAATTTGGATCTCCATACTGTAAATCTACTAGAAAATCATGTAAACCTTAAATAAACCCAATAGAATGGTTTTACATCCAATAAGGATTAGTGATATTAGTTTGATGATCAAGTGCAATGTAACGTTTAATTATTAGAGAGAAAAAAAGAAAATTTTAAAAAATTTGGATTATTCGGATAAAATGGAATATATGGGAGACAGCCATTCAGTAATTCGAAGCTTTCTGGATAATGGGTTTCCGGATAACGGATCCCGAATCTTTAGCGTTAATTCATTTTGTACAAGTGCGTACATTTTCCAAAAACCATACTGGTGGCTCTAACTATTTACTGTAACTGTAGTTATTTTAATAGGGTTTAGGTAGGGTTTTAATAGGTTGGCACCACTGGCCTGCTTGCACAATCTTAGGAAAATCATCTCATTATTTGGCATTGAACTTACAGGCTGCTGTAGCTTTTTATAGGAGAGTGAGCTCCAAAACAAACACCTGTTTTACAGGCATAAGGCAACATAAAAACACAGGACTGTTCTAGGGGATGTTCACTCTTCACTCCTCTCTTCTGAAGCAGTTTTGACCAGAGCAGTTACTCATCCGGTATACTTTAATTACCCTTGGAGTACTCTCAAAAGCCTCTTTTATTCTTAAGGCTTATTCTTTACTCTGTACCATTCAAAAAATACAATGTAGTGTTCCATTACAAAACAGCCAGGGACTGGGCTTCACAATGTTTAGATTGCATACCAGGGGCTAATGGAATCACAGAAAGGTTTCTTATACTCACATTCTTTTTCTTTTGGTATTCCTGAAGAACATTTGCTATCCTTTCATATTCCTGAAAATAAAAGAATATTTTTTATGCTAGACAGGAATTGGATTAAAGCAAGTAGCACGGTACCAGACACATGAAGTTGTGACCAATACAATCATTCTGCCTTTGTGATTTGTAATATACAGTAAGTGACCTATTATCCATAATGCTTGGGATCTGGTACAGTGTTTCTATAATTTGGATCACCATTTCTTAAAGTCACAAATTTATCTTTAAACACACACACACACACAGGAAAAAAGCTAGGCTATTGTTGTTCACAGGCCATCATGAGTTGCAGTACCACTTTTCACATGACGTGGTTGCAATACAGCAATAAAACAGCAATACCTTCTTTGGCCTGCAATGCAATATCAAAATATTTTTAAATAAGCAGAACGTGTGTTTACATAGCATAATAATCATTTCTAAGATGAATGCAAACAAGGTGTTTGGGCTACATACTGACCCACATTTATACAAGCCTAAGATTGTAGGACCTGTCACCTTAAAGACATTATTCCAAAATTATTTTCTATTATGTTAGTTGAGAAAAATAAACTTAACTTACACTATATTTATTATTTAAATGGTGTTTCCTTCAGTCTCAGAATTAAACAATCATAGCAATTTGTTATTAAGACAAATTGTGTATCCCCCCACAACCTTGTATGTACCAGAATAAGGGACCTAAGGCCCATGCGCATCCAGGAATTACTGAATGGAAAGTGAAAGTAATTGACTGCCTCAGGCATATAGGTGGGCAGGTAATATTTGATTGTCAGCTCAGATATTTAAACACCTTTATAACAGGTATGGATGTTTAAATTAAAAAAATAATTTGGGTTCCATGTTTAATTTGAAAAGGACTTTGATTATACAGCTTTTTATATGTAGGTGACAGCTCTTTTTTAAGAGTGGTGCTATGCTATGTATTCATATATAATTATAAATTATGCATTGGAAACCCTGCAAAAAGGACCGTTAGTTCATACTAAAAATCCCAGCACCACTTAATGTCTTGTCATTTAATCACCCAGAAAGCCTGGCAGCACTGCTGCCCAAGAAAAGCAAAGATCCCTTACATGCTGATTTTCTGGGTTCCTAGGTAGTTTCTGCATTACTGCATCCAGCTCACTGAATTTTTTCATAACAGCCTGCACCTCAGCATGAAGCTCTTTGTACTCCGCAAATTGATCATTAAACACTGCTTTGTATTGGTCTCGTTCATCTTCTGACTTTATGGCCTGGTATTTCCTGCACAGGGAAAAAAGAAAATAAAGATGTGTACATGTCTGAATTTTCCCCTTAAGGATCCACCTCTTCTGGGCCTAAAGCAATGGGTGGTGGGGAAGGTAACATACTACATGGAGGGCTTACTTGTTATCAGAAACCAAAATCATTATAACAAAATGTCTTGCAATGCTTCTGAGGATACCAACTCTAGAATGTGCATGGTAAAGGCAAGGACTGATGTAAATAATGAATAATCTGCATAAAGCAGTGTGTAGCGTGTCAGATACAAACATTATTATTGCCTTTTATTTATGCAGCATTAACATAAAGTATAGAAATAACAAAGAACATGACAAACAGTCCACAACTTGAACCACAACCACCAATATTTAATTATACTTGTGTTCTCATATTTTTTATATACCACATGATATGCTAATACATAATACTCACGCAACATAGTCTGGCATTACAATGGGCTTTGGTATATGTCCTGCTGGGATGTATCCATTGAGAAGCTCAGGCTTCATCTCTACCTTTCGGATCTCTCTCTGCTGAACTGGGACGTCATTGATATGGCCGTTTCCTAGTGCCACATCACGCTAAAAGAAAGAAAGGATACATTAGATAGCTTTAAGAAAGGGTTGGATTGCTCTTTAGCAAGTGAGAGTATACAGGGTTATGGGAGATAGCTCATAGTACAAGTTAATGCAGGGACTAGTGCGATTGCCATTTTGGAGAGGCAAATTGGGGAGGCTCCAGATGTTTTTTTTTGCCTTCCTCTGGATCAACTAGCAGTTAGGCAGATTAAAAAAAATAAATAAAAGGTTTAACGTGATGGACGTGTGTCATTTTTCAACCTTACTTACTATGTTACTATGTTTCGTTCAAAGTTCTAAAATCTGAAATGATATTTCTGTTAGGATATGGTTATAGCACAGCATGACGTATCTAAACATTCCTCCTTTGTATACTAATTTGTATTATCTGAACTTTTAGCTCTTTATTTAAGGACAATGAAAGGCTTCTTTTGATAGTCACATTGTATTAAAGGGGAACTATCGCGAAACTGAATGTTTAATATTAGCTTCATCATACTGAAATAGGAACCTTTCTAAATACAATCAATTAAAACTTCTGTACTGTTTCTGAAATAATCAAGTTTATCGTCTCTCAGCATGTTTCTCCTCATTCTATATTCATTCAGGAGTTGGGTGTCAGATGAATGATTCAATATATCGAATAGGGGGTGCTCCTTCTGCCTAGAAAGGAACTCACTATTAAAATCACCAGAATCCCTGTTTCTCTAGATGCAGAATCTGTGCAAATGGCAGTTATTTTGTTTGTACTGGAATCAGTTATTTGAGTGAGCTGTAATACATCTGCTAGGAAAGGAAGCCCCTAAAAGATATATTGGATCTAACTGTCAATGAATATCTGACACCCAACTCCTGCATGAAGAGAGAATGAAGAAAAACAAATGCTGATAGAGGAATAGTGAAGATAAACTTGATTATTTAAGAAAAAATGCAGAATTTTTAATCAATTGTATTTTGAAAGTTTCTTACTTCAGTACGAGAAATCTTTTATTAAATGTTCATTTTTGTGATAGTTCTGCTTTAAAGAAGCTCATTGTGTGTACCTGATCGTTAACTTGTTTTTTTTTTTTAAATTGTAGCTTTTTTTCTCCAATGTAGCCCTCTGCAAGTTATTGCTCTTTCCCCTTCTTCACAGCTGCCATTTTATTTTATCCTCAGCTTTGTGCGTCACTGTGGTTACCATAGTAAGCGGTTTTGATTGGTGTGCACTTCAAGAGAACTTTTCATGGGTAAGCTCTTGTTCTCTAGAAGGCAGGCTCCAGAGGATTGGAAATGCGCATGCTACTACTTGCACAGGACTTTTTGTTATTGTAGTTAGGTGCCTAGATTGCAGGGACTGAACTGCAAACAAGCCTATTACAGAGGGAAACGACAAGTGCTATAGGAAAAAAAAATACATGTAATACTGGCAAGACACACACAGAATGTGTGCAACTCTGGTGAATGATTATTTTACTGTGTCTATCTGGTAGGATCACAAAATGACTACAGGTATAGCTATTAAGCAAATTGAAAACTGCGACTTACCATGAAAATTGGGGGAGAGACATGATTAGGCTTCATCTGAAAAAACAAATACAGAAGTGAATTCCTGTTTCCTACAGTTAGACGCCAAATAGATAGAAGCGCCCCCAATACAGGACTCGGAAGTTTTGTGTTTGGCTAGCACATTAGGAATTACAACAAAATACATCACTACGAATGTTGGACGAGACAAAGGGAACATCAGAGAAAGTCAGCCTGTCCAGTTTCATTTTTGTGAGTAACAGGGGCTACTTCCACCAACCCACTGTTTTCTTAGTTACCTGACACACACGTTGGCCAGTGATTTCAGACTAATATGAATACTCATAGAAAATGTATAGCGTCTCCAAAAAAAAGTATATGGCTGATTAGACTCTGGTTTATCACATATAAAGGGGTTTTTTAATTTCAGTTGTTTTCTGGCAGCTTAGTATTCTGAACTGTTGCAATTTGCTACATTTGGAGGCTATATGAGTTGATACATTTCTCAGCAGTATCTGTGGAATATCAGCAAATATTGTATCAATTCTAACAGCTGCCTTTAATGAAACTCAGAGATTCTGCTCAGCAGGGACAAAGATAAATAATGTATCAATTAAATGTATCAATTTAGAACCCTTCCCAGTAGTGATATGGACCCACGGGTTGGGGCGGGTTTGGGCCGACCGTGCACTCTTCTTCACGGGTGGCCGTCAAATGAAAGCTTCCGACTTTAGGGTTCGTACTTTATAGACGCTGCACCTGCTCGCCCCTTTTGTGACGTCATCTGTGGGGCGGGCGGCGTGGGTCTATAAAAGCAACCCGGTGTTGGATGTGGGTCGTGGAAATCCCGACCCGCACATCACTATTTCCCAGAGCTGATTTAGGTGAAAAATTGAACATTACACTTCAGTATTAGAAAAATGGTAACAAATAGAAAATAATTGGAAAGTCTTTATTTCTGGTGAACTATCTGAAAACAACTAAACTGGAAAAAGTTTTGAAAGTGAACAACCCCTTTAACTGGCAAAAGAAAGGGTCATGATCCCTACAAATACATATGAAAGGATGAAGGATCGTCCATACAAGACCAGATTGTAAAAGCTTCTAAGCACTTCTTTTTACACCGACCTCCCAACATAAAGGCCAAAAAAAGTGTATTCTTCCCTCTGATGTATGTATTCATATTATTATTTACCATTGTGGTTAAATTCATTGCCCCACATGCAAAACTGATGGATTCTTACCTCCTGACCTAAGAACTCGCGTCTTTTCCTGGCTGATTCATGCCTCCAAAGCTTCAGGGAAACCATTGCACTAATGAAATACATAAGCATGCTGACAAACAGGAAAATAATGGCTGCTGTTTGCCCACCTTCCACTCTGCAGAATGATGCATTCATTGGGGTGTTAAATAACTGGTAATAGCAAAGCCCCCCTCGGTTAGTGTCATTAACATAAACAATTGCTGCCGCCATGTAAAGTATAAATAAAGATACATTGATGCCAAATTCTGTTAGAGGCCACCAGCTAGAATCCAGCAAAATGGTCCGATAGTACATAGACATGCCAAGCACAAGGAGAATTATGGTCACTATCCAGGCCAACCCAGCAACAACAAGTACAAATGGAGTCTTGGGGCCATTGTAATAGTAACCTCCCTGCATACTTGCAGTGTATCCATATGGCTGAGTGTAGCCAAACATGTTGTACCATTCATTATCCTTGTGAATATAAGCTGTAACACAAGCAAATACAGCAGCTCCAAGGAGGAGTTCTACAATGCAAAGGATTCTTAGTAAGCCTGCCCAAGATTTCATGTAGGCGTATCTCATATTGTATTCTTCTACTCGCTCACTGTATGTCTTCACCGTCTGTGTCTGGCGTCCCAAAGAGCCATAGGGGTCATGAGGCAACATAGCTTCTTCTTCTCTCCTAGAATTGTAGCTACCCCCTGAACCACCATACGGGTCTCTGTAGGAACTAGCAGCAGTCTTTGAATCTCCTACTGAGTTTTTTCCATGAGGTTCTGAAGCAGGCAGAGAGGGTGACCGTGGAGGAGAGCATGGAACACCTCCTGATATATAGTTAATCTCCGCCATTGGCTTTTCCCATTGATTGTCTTCTTTATCCTTAAAGATTTTTTTCCAGGAATCTGGAATGAACATTCTAACAATGCTGTGACTGGCTCTTCACTATCACTTGGGTAGAATTCAGGCCCAAATGGAGGGTGTAGTGGAAGAGGTGGTGTGGCAATGGATCAGAGCTTAGATCAAGTTCACAATCATGTAGTGTCTCAAGGTTGCTTTCTGGGTGACGAGAATTGGCTGGTACTTCATCATACTGCACCCAACGGCCATTTAAGTTTCTGTCTTTTGATCTGGGTCCTGAAGATGAGCCTCCTCCAGACATTTGTGATTGTACCCTGCAATATATTTACATTATAAAAAAAAAAACAGTAGTAGTGGTTATTTACTCTCCGAGTTATAATTTATTTAAGTCACTCCAGTATCAGCAATTTATTGCATAAATTACAGGTCAGTTTTATCTAATGACTTATCTGAGCACCTTGCTGCTTAGCTAGCTGGAAAAGTGCTGTAGTCCAGAAACATAGGATTTGGCAGGACTATAGCAGCAGTTAGCTCATTTAACCTATTGATGAAAAACTTAATTCTGGTTTTAGATCCTTAAAACTGCTTTACATATGCCCTAAGCATTTCCTTTAAAGAACCAGCCTTAGCCACATCTACTGAAACATTTATTTATATAAATTATATATTCTGTTTATTTATTGTCCTTTGTATAAAGAAATAGAAAATTCCAGATCTCCTCGTGTGCCTCTGCCCTTATGCTTAAAGCCATCAAACTCTTGCTCTAGAGATCTGGAGTCAAACCAAAACACAGTAGGCTCGTGTTAAGGTCAGGAACACCATAGTGTTTGCTAGAATTGCAAATTAAAGGGATTCTGTCATGATTTTTATGAAGTAGTTTACACTGCAAATAATTCACTCTACAATATAAAATTTAATTTGTGAACGAGCAAGTGTATTTGTTTTTAGGTGTAATATTGGTGTGTAGGCAGCCATTTCAGGTCATTTTGCCTGCTTTCAGAAAGAGCCAGCACTTTAGGATGGAACTGCTTTCTGGCATACTGTTGTTTCTCCTACTCAATGTAACCGAATGTGTCGCAATGTGACCTGGATTTACTATTGAGTGCTGTAGTTAGATCTACCAGGCAGCTGTTATCTTGTATTAGGGCGCTGTTATCTGGTTACCTTCCCATTGTTCTGTTTTTAGGCTGCTGGCGGAAAGGGAGGGGGTGTTATCACTCCCAACTTGCAGTTCAGCAGTAAAGAGTGACTAAAGTTTATCAGAGCACAAGTCACATGACTTGGGGCAGCTGGTAAACTGACAATATGTCTAGCCCCATGTCAGATTTCAAAATTAATTATAAAAAAATCTGTTTGTCTTTTGAGAAATTGATTTCAGTGCAGAATTCTGCTGGAGCAGCACTATTAACTATTACATTTTGAAAAAAAAAAAAACATTTTTCAGAACCTTAAAAACATGCATTATGACTTTCAAATAATCCATCACTTACCAAATAATACTCTGTAAATTCTTACATAGTGAGGAATATACACAGACTTTCCCTTCACCTGTCCCAGCTCATTTATAACAATAGCTTTTTACCTCTTGTATTTGGTGGTTATTGGTGGTTTTTGTGTGTTTTTCTGTATGTTTAATGAATTGGCCCATTTATTGTACAACACTGCAGAATATGTTGGTGTTTTATAAATGCATGCTAAGTAATAATAACAGCTGTTACATGGCTAGGGCAAAGGGTAAGTTAAACAGCCCTTTACCATAATATTGTTTGGAAATATAACACGGATATTAGAGGGTCCTGCTCATAAAAAAAACTTAAAGGGATCCTGTCATCGGAAAACATGTTTTTTTCAAAATGCATCAGTTAATAGTGCTACTCCAGCAGAATTCTGCACTGAAATCCATTTCTCAAAAGAGCAAACAGATTTTTTTATATTCAATTTTGAAATCTGACATGGGGCTAGACATTTTGTTAATTTCCCAGCTGCCCCTGGTCATGTGACTTGTGCCTGCACTTTAGGAGAGAAATGCTTTCTGGCAGGCTGCTGTTTTTCCTTCTCAATGTAATTGAATGTGTCTCAGTGGGACATAGGTTTTTACTATTGAGTGTTGTTCTTAGATCTACCAGGCAGCTGTTATCTTGTGTCAGGGAGCTGTTATCTGGTTACCTTCCCATTGTTTTTTTGTTTGGCTGCTGGGGGGGGGGAGGGAGGGGGGTGATATCACTCCAACTTGCAGTACAGCAGTAAAGAGTGATTGAAGTTTATCAGAGCACAAGTCACATGACTTGGGGCAGCTGGAAAATTGACAATATGTCTAGCCCCATGTCAGATTTCAAAATTGAATATAAAAAAATCTGTTTGCTCTTTTGAGAAATGGATTTCAGTGCAGCAGCACTATTAACTGATTCATTTTGAAAAAAAAAAAACTTTTTTCCCATGACAGTATCACTTTATATCTAATTAGAGGCATGTCTGTATAGCACTGAACTCACCTACAGTGCCTAGCAAGTGTAGGGAAGGCTCAGCAGTTGCAGGCCTCCTTTAGAGAGAGCTGTGCCTGGATCTCCTGCTGCTTCTTACTCCCATGCTTTTAGATGGTACATAGAATTAACACTAATGTAACAAGTCAACCTCATTGATCTCAAACATCATAATTCCCATAATGATATTTTCCATACCTGGAAGGCCCCTATACATTTAACAGTATCACCAAAAAATGACAATATAATGTACTGCTGCGGTGCACTAGTATAACTGCTGTGTTTGCTTCAGGGACACGACCAAAGTTCATACAAACAAGCTGCTGTGCAGAACTTCTCTGTTATCTACTGTGTATCCTGTGCTTGAACGGCTGCTACACAGCCGCTTGTTTATATAAACTATAATTGTGTTTCTGATGCAATTTTACCAGTGCAGGGCAACAATATATTAAACGGTCATTCCTTTAAAACACTCATTTTTTGGTGTTACCGTTTCTTTAGACAGGTGAGAAATTCAGGAAACATTAAATTCTTTCAATATATCCCCAGTTTTTAATATTATCTAGTAACCTTATAAACATGGAACCCACTATTACAATTTCAATACACTGCTTATTACAGTCCCATAATGTACATGCGAGTGGTCCCAGGCAGCAGCTCCCTTTATACCAGAGCAGGAAAGATAGGGGTGTGTTGTGATTCTGGACCCACAGAAAGAGATTTACAAATTCCAGAAACCAACGTGGCCAAAATAGAAATGAATAACCTAGATTTCTCTCCATAAATATTGGTGGTAAAAGCACCTGGGTGCACTTGCTTCCCCCATTGTTATGCCACTGTAAGGAGCTTTCCTTAACAAAAAAAAATTAAACTCTCATTATCCTTCAGCAAAGCCTGTAAGATGTGATAGAGTTGTTAGGGTCGCTGACCCTGGTAACTAAAAATCACATTGGCTGACAGGTAATCTTATTTTATATTGCTAGGCTTCAGTTTGGTTTAAAGGAGTTGTTCATGATATTCTGAGACAATTGGCAAAGGGTTTTTATTTTTTTATTATTTGTGGTTTGAGTTTAGCTTTTTAATCAGCAGCTCTCCAGTTTGTAGTTTCAGTTCTGGTTGCTATGGCCCAAATTACCCTAGCAACCATGAACCGATCTGAATAAGAGACTGGAATAAGAAATCCTAGTAGAGGGTCTAAATAGAAAGATGAGCAATAAAAAGAAACAACAATTAATCTGTAGCATTTGTTTTTAGATGGGGTCAGTGACCCCCATTTGAAAGCTGGAAAGAGCCAAAAGAAGAAGGCAAATAATTTAAAAACTATAAAAAAAAAAAAAAGGAAAAATGAAGACCAATTACAAAAGTTGTTTAAAATTAGCCATTCGATAACAAAGCAAAGTTAATTTTAAGGCATTGATTCACCATTTCATATACAGAATCCCCAGCACATAGAGGTTTCCTTATAGTAAACACTGAGCAGGAGAGGAGCGAGTCAGCTGACAATAAACATACACAAAACACAGAAGCGGAGCAGACGGAGAAACGCCATAAATAATGTACGTCATTGGCAGTGGGAGGAGCCACAGGAGAGTTGATGAAATATACTTCAAAGTAATAAAGGGACCTAGACTAGTACTCCGTGAGTAACCGTTCAGGAACATTCTGCCAGTGACACTTTATATTTTCTCACCTGCTGTGAATAAGGCGAGGGGGTACGTTCAGGTGTTGCAGCCCGTTCACATAACGCCAACCTCCTCTCAGCGCCTCCAGGGAGGCGGCCAATACTTTCCCCTCACTCACAGCCTCTCCCTTTCAGAACAGAGTTACTCGGAATAGAATTCTCTCAGGGAGGAGACGGCCCCGACCACTCCATTTTGTCTTAGTCACACTCTCACCTGTATCTCTCTCCCCCGCCCCATTACCAGCGTCTTTTTTCGTCAGGTGACAGTGCACGTCAAGGACACGCCCACTGTCTGCAGGTAGCATGGTTGCAGGTCTAATTTTCAAAAACAGTCAAAACTAGCCAAGAGGCACTTCAAAAGTAGCCCAAAAATAGCACATGTGCAGTGAAAAAAAAAAGTCGAATGACTCCATTTTAAAATTTTCACTGTTTTGCAAAAATGGGACAGATTTGCCCCTTCACCAGGGGCGTAACTACAGAGGGGGTCCCTGGTAGGGTTGCCATCCGGTATGTTACTGGCCTAGCCGGAAAAAAACAGCTGCCAAGGCCGTAATACCCTTAAAAAGACCCCTCAGCCCACCCCAATCCCCTGGAAATATAACTTTAGTTCTCCATCTTGAAATCTCTGTGCTGCGGCCCTGCCCCTTTTACATTGTTGCCCCGCCCCGTTTGATATTACGCTCCACCCCTTTTTTGTTTCCGCCCCTCACCAGCCGGTAAGAAATTTAGGAAAAGGTGACACCCCTAGCCCAAGGAGGGGCCCTGTAATACAGTTTCAATAAATATTGGTAAAACAGGGCAACCTCTAGACATTTTGGTGGCCAGCAAATTTTTGCCCCAAAATTGTCTGAAATTGAGGAACGTCTTCTGAAAATGTTAGAGTACTTAAGAGTGACGGGAGACTGGGGTACAAATAGAGTTGCCACCTGTATTTTACCGGCCTGTTCAGTAAAAATGATAGTTGATCCCAATGTTATTAATAGGGAAAAAAGATAAATATATAGGAAGGCCGGTATTTTTTTCCAGAAAAGGTGGCAACCCTAGGTACAGAGCCCAAAATCTTGTAACTCCCGACTTCTACACAAGTCAGTCCCATTGCATGCTGGGTATTGTAGTCTTACAATAAACTTGGCAAATTGTTAAACAAAAACATTACCCAACCTGCATTGGAAGACGCAGGCACATTAGCTCAAGAAAAAACTTTGGCTGGTTACCAATGTCCAAACAACCAAAGGCCCAAAAAGTAGCCCAAATCTGTACCTTGGCGAGTTTGTACTTTCAAAACCCACCTGGGCTTTAAATTAGTAGCCCAATTTGGCTGGAAACCCGCCAACCTGGCAGGTAGCCAGGCTCAGCCTTTGACTCACCTAAACAGGGTGCGACAGCGAACTTCCTATCCAGAGATGTCATCCATATCTGTATTGTTATTGTGTGTATAGTAGGAGTGGTTTTATCTGCCTCTCAATAAACACTAAACCCCAAATATTATCATGTATTGTTTAATGAACGTATAAGGCTAAAACACAAGGCTAACAGAGTAGTATGGTTTTATATATATATATATATATATATATATATATATATATATATATATATATATATATATATAGGAGATAGCAAGAAAGGTCCGCACACACAGGACTTGAAGAAAAAAATTTTTTTGTTTATTTTTTTTTTTTCTTCACTCAAGTCCTGTGTGTGCGGACCTTTCTTGCTATCTCCATAATATGTTTAATGGTTCCAGCACCTAGGCATCCATTTTGTGTTCTGTGTGCACCGACCCCTTGGTTGTAACTTTTATGTTATAAGTCAGCCAATTCTAAGCAACTTTTCCATAGGTCTTCATTATTTATTTTTTACCATTTTTGAATTATTTGCCTTCTTCTTCTGACCCTTTCCAGCGTTTCAAGACCACAAATGCTCAGTAAGAATACAAAATGATTATTATTGCTACTTTTTGTTATTTATCTTTCAAGCTAGGCCCTCTCCTATTCATATTCAAGTCTCTTGTACAAATCAGTGCATGGTTGCTAGGGTTATTTGTGCCCTAGGAACTAAATTGCAAACTGTAGAGCTCATGAATAAAAAAGTTAAATGACTCAAAACCATAAATAAAAAATGAAAACCTATTGCAAATTGTCTCAGAATATCATTCTCTACATCATATTAAAGTTGAACAACCCCTTTAATATAGGGCCCTGCCCGCCCCACTCCACACCACAGTTAAAAGACCACACGGACAACACACACAATATTACACATAATTAATACACATAATAATGCACATAATTAAAATAATATACATTAGTGTTCAGTAGAACTGAACTCGTGGCTTCAGGACTTGAACTTCGGCTCCTTTCGCAGCTTCCGGACTTCAAATTCAGCTCCTTCAAGCCCGGCTGTGCTGCACTTTTCTATATAGCCAGGCCCCCCTTTAGGCCCGGGCCCGATACAGCAGTACCCCCCATGCCCCCATGATGGCAGCCCTGGTTATATATAACCATGGCGGGTGATTAGAACACAGTACAGCTAGGAGACATTGCATATATGGCACATAATGAAAGTTCTGGAAGCACTCTACTGAACAAAGAGACAGTGAAATAGCATTGGTGATTGTCTGCTCAACTATGGAGTCCTGTGTGTGAATGAAGGATGGTTAGGTCAATAAGTAAAGAATAATAAGGAAAGCAATGTTATAGAAAGAATAGAAACAGGTTGCACATTGTTTTGCGTAGATACTGTATTATAAGGGCCACAAAGGCTTAGTTTGCAGATACCTGTCCATTTGTACCACACCTGGGTGCCAATATGTACTGGTACAAGCAACTGTGCCTTGTGGTGCCAATCTACTTGATTACATTATGGAAGTTGGTCTGTGTGTTTGTGGGTTAAGCGGATCTAATAGTGTATTGTCACCTTTACATGCAAGTGTTTCTTCTTGCGGTCCATTGTAATTAACAGAGACCATTCTTTTCTATTTTGCCTGTTCCACATCACCGCTTTGAATGCAGTTGGGATGCAACATCTCACCTGAGTTTTGCCTTGTGCCATGGGTACAGGAACAAAATTTATTCAAATTGTACTTAACACCGCTTTTGTAAATTCCCCCTTAGATGTAAGCTCCTCTATGGCAGATACTGATTTGAACGGAAAACAAGCGTTTGTAAAGCACTGCATAATAGTGAAGGGATTATATGAATTAAAGGAGACATTGTGTAAAAAACAAGAATGTACCAGTGCATTAAACTCTTTTAGATATGAAAAGAATGTGCTTCAAAAAGTTGGTTTCTGGTTACTTTATTGAAAATTACAACAAAAACCCCACTAGTCCTGCCCATCTATTCCAATTGCTGCTGCCTCCTTTTCTGGGCTGTGCAGGGGAGTCAGTGGCACTTAGGCACTGCACTGTAGGATAGGAACCAATCACCAGCTAGGCTGACCTGATAGGAAACTGAAGCCTGTCTGTGCTTGTGTGACTGCAGGGCTGTGATTGGCTGCCCCCCTCCTACTGTGCCTCTGGCAGGGACCGTTAGGACATGCCCAACCCTCATTTGAAACACAGACAGGGACCAGAGAACATCTATGAGGAACTCCAATAAAAGGGCTATTTTCAAAGATAATATTAATTTTTAACACAATGTGACACCAACACCACATATTATTTATAATTGCCTACAAAATAAGGGTTTTTTCATTTATCCTATATGTGTCCTTTAAAATAGTTCAGAGGGCGTTAACTACTGGAATTGAAGATGCATGAAATACTAACAGACAGGGGGTGAGCCTTGGGAGCAGCTGTGCAGAATTATATCTTGCACTAAATAGGAGGAATGGGAAAATATAAAAATTGGGTCTCCTACAGGGCTGATTTATAGAAAAACAAGTTGGGTTTTTCTCGATAAAAAGAAAAATGTGGTTTCAGAATATGCAAGAGTATATTCCAAAACCTGGAATCGTCAGAAAGTATTATATTAAAAAAGCTTATATTATAAAGGAAAGCCCATGAAAAGTCGCCAGAAAAAAACTAAGCAAGAATAAGACGGCAAGGTTGTATAGAAGTCAATGGAAATGTTCTCAAACAACTTTATTTGTTTTCCCAGTTTATTAAAACATTCGAGATTTTTAGCTTCATTGAAAATAAATGGGACAGTGAGAGTCTCGCCGACATATGACTTTCTTTCCGTAAAAAAAAAAAAAGCATAGCAAAATGTTGTCACTTTTCTTCTTAAATAAGCTATCATTCAACAATGCATGTGGTTTTTTTTTACCTCGCCCGTGTTTTTTTGTTTTCATGAACACCTATTTTGACAAATCTGGATACTGGTTAAAGAATCCACAAGATACCCCACCTACAGAGTTAACACCAAATACGATTCATAGCTCCATCTTGTGGCTGCAAATCATATGGAGACAAGTAATAGATATGATTCATTACTATATACAGGCACACAGGAATTCAAAATACGTCATCTGTTATTAAAAAAAAATTAATTTGTAATACTGTTGATTCTTTGGTTCTGGTGTATGAACATGGGTGTCTGTCTTTGAATGTATACCTTTTCTTTCTCTCTATTCCTCCACTGGCAGCTTAACTGCACACATTTTAATTAAAAAAATAATCCATATTGTATTGTTGCTTGCTATATTGTGGTCTGCATTTATTCATCTAGCTACAATGTAGCCAAGGGGACTGACTTTTAAGTTCCATACAGCAGTAGAGCAGTAGTATTTCTTTGTTGTTTGTAAAGCAGATAACAGATTGCTAAACAATGACAGGATGAAAAACGTTTTTGTACAAATAAGAATTACGGCAACATTACCTTCAAGAGCAGATCAAAGCTTTGGGTAGACTCCAAATCAGTAGCTTTTCTGGAAAGCCATTTCTGTTCTATTTAAGAGTCAGGTGTCCCAACATCTATTCTTAGAACTTATCCAAAGCTGCTGTTTCTAGTAATGTGTGCGCATGGAGGAAGCTCATTTGTGCTTCTCCAGCTCAGAACAAAGGGGCCTATTTATGAAGCCTCTAATTTTTCTGTTCGAGTTTAAAAGATGATAAAAATCTGAATTTTTAGAGGAAAAAAAGTCCCTTTAACAATTTGAAGATGTTTTTTGCCTTCATGATTCTTGATAGTTTGGGCTGTTTGACACTGGTTTTCATTGGAAAATCCGAATGTTTGTTTTTTTTCGGGCAGCAATTAGAAAAAGTCACACGAATTTGTCGAGACTTTTCCCAATTGTCACTCTGAATTTTTAGTAAATTAAGCCAGATCGTGTTTGGGAGTTAGGTTGAATTTGTTTCAATAAAAAAAAAAAAAAAAAAAGAGAAAATTTCGAGTTTTAGTAACTTTGCCCCTAAAAGACTTTAGGTAGTGGCATCAGAACCAGAACTTACAGGTGACTCTCAGACTTTCTGCCAACAAGAGCTGAGCCCTAAATAATGAACTTCCTCAGTCAACCACAGCTAGATCAAAAGTGGGATATTTACTTATGTAGGATTGTTTATGCCCTTGTTTTCATGACTATGTTTAATGCAAGGGCACAGTAGGACTGACTCATGTAAAAGGGAACAGGGTACTTGCAGTTTTGACTCCAAAACGACCACATTTTCCAACAGGGACCTTGGTTCCTGCGTTTTGTATATTTGTTGCATACTGCCATAGTTTGAGGTTTGTCATATGCAGCATTTGGGGGCAGATTTATCAAAACGAGATTTTGGATTTTAATGAATAAAAACTCGCTCATGTTATGTACATTCCTATGGGATATTTTTCAAATGGTGAGTTCCAATTTTGAACCGCTGATAAATATCCAAAAAAAAAAAAAAAAAAAATCCCATAGGAATGAATAGAATGTGAGTGAGTTATTTATT
Organism: Xenopus petersii; assembly: GCA_038501925.1. NCBI lineage: Eukaryota > Metazoa > Chordata > Amphibia > Anura > Pipidae > Xenopus > Xenopus petersii. The sequence goes on along the minus strand of CM076673.1, from coordinate 176,102,388 downwards.
AAAATCTGAACTCACATTCTGATAAATCTCCCCCTTGATGTTTCAGGGCAATTTGAATCTAGTCAATATGTAATTAGTGCTTGGGGTGCTTGTATATTGCCTGATAGTAACTCAAGCTAGTAACCTATGGGTCCTGTACTGTTTAGGGTGTGACAACGATTCCCCTGAATAAAGTAAAATTTCTATTTGTAATAGAAAAATACACTAAATTAAACCAAATTGAATAACTGATCTAGAAGCATTTGCATCTCCCTAGAAAAAGGTAAAGAAACAAGCAGCAATAAACTTCAAAACCATCATATTTTGTTCTTCAAAATTACTACACAGCAAAGCATCTTTTAATTTAGGTTTCATTACATACAAAATATGACAATTTTGGATATTTATTCGAGGATCCAATACAAACTCAATTGAATTTTCCGTCTTGGTCTTGAGGGGCAGCTTTTATTTGTGTGTAGCTTCCTTAATAACCACCTTCAAAATCTGTCCTATTCATGCCTTTCAAATACAATAGACTAAAACCTACGCTGTCAGGACTGTGTATTTCCTATGAATAGCTGAAGGCTGGTTCTAGCCTACCTGTCTGAATATATACAACAGGCAATACCTGTAATTAACAAAAGTACATTGGATTTACATTAACAATCCATTGTACCTACCGTTTTTATGAATATCATTAATTATTCTCCGGTCACTCTATAATGAATTCCTCCTTACCTGTAAACATAACACAGATGCAGATGCAAAAGGGAGGGCCTTGTTTATACAGAACCAATATGCAACAATCCAGGGGAAGGAGGCAATAGTAAGAGTAGAAACAAAAATGATCCATATTTGTAAAAAAGTATATATATATTTTTTTAATTACAATGCATTTTTTTGGTTATTGCTAAACACAGGTGTACACTGTCCCTTTAATACAAATAATTTATAGTACTGCAGTAGGGTCAGTTAAGAATGTACTTTCTGCAGTTATTATTGGCCTTTATGTGAATCACCAGCTCAAAGAAAAAATACATTGATGTTCTATTTAATGATCCAGAACGTAATCAGTTTTATACAAAAGAGAGAGTTCACCCATTAGATTAAATATCTTTTCAAGGTAGGTTATATCATAAAAAAACATGTTACCATTCAGATCAAGACTAAATGCCAAATACCGTAATATTCCACTTGTTGGATTCTTGGTGCTCTCCATTAATGATATTCATCTTCAAAATCCAGGATCTGTTTTCAGAATATGTCATATACAGTATATACAGCTGCTCTTACTGTAAATATATAAATATATATCATATTGTGTTCTGTTGCTCTTACCTCTCCCAACTAAATACACAAACATGTGACTGGGCCTTTCAGAATTATATTACTCATAAAAAAAGTCTTTATTTGAATGTATTTGGATTCAGTTGTTATCCTTTAGCCACTGCTGGATCCACTGAGTGATCTGCTCTATGTTTTGCTCCAAATCCTCAGGTGTATTGCTGGGTAACTGGTGCACTATATCTTTTTGATACGACTCGGCTGCTTCTTCATAAATAGTCTGGAATATCTCACACTGGATGTTGTCCTGTAGTTTCTTTTCCTTGTATCCCCTCAAATAGAACAAAAAACAAAACATAAAACAGTTATTACCAGGGTTCTAAGAGGTACCATGATTCAGTTAGTCAGCTATACTAGAAAGCAGCAGCACAGGCTCTTAACATGACGTGTTTCCAGCCATGACAAGCACTTGTGCTACCACTTTAAAGGAGAAGGAAACCCCCTGGGTGCAAAACCCCTCCCCTGTGTTGCCCCCCTCCCTCCTCGCCTACCTGTCCCCCTGGGCAAATGCCCCTAACTTGTTACTCACCCCTCTGCGCAGGTCGTGTCCACGGAGTTCACAGGCGCCATCTTCCTGCTTTGACTGGCGTCTTCTGGCGCATTTACAGGTACGGATCTCCTGTGTATGCGCCGAATGTCACAAAGTTGACATTCGGCACATGCGCAGTAGATCCGTACCTGTAAATGTTCCTACTGCGCATGCGCCAGAAGACACCAGTCAAAGCAGGAAGACCGCGTGGGAGAAGATGGCGCCTGTGAACACGACCTGCGCAGAGGGGTGAGTAACAAGTTAGGGGCATTTGCCCAGGGGGACAGGTAGGCGAGGAGGGAGGGGGGGGCAACACAGGGGAGGAGGGAGGGTTTTCCTTCTTCTTTAAAGAACTCCTATAGGGGTGCTCCTTTTGCCTAGAAGATGTATTAGAGCTCACTCTATTAAAATCACCAGGCATCATGGCTCTCTACTTTCAGAATTTGTGCAAAAGGCAGTTATTTTGTTAGAGTTTGTTTGTACTGAAATCTGTTATTTGAGTGAGCTCTAATACATCTGCTAGGAAAGGAAGCCCCCCTATAAGATATATTGGATCTGTCAATGAATATCTGACACCCAACTGCTGCATGAAGACAGAATAAAGAGAAACAGATGCTGAGAGAGGGATAATGAAGATAAACAATTATTTCAGACATTATGAATATTTAATTGATTGTATTTGAAAAGTTTCTTATTTCAATATGAGGAACCTTATATAAAATTTATTTTCCTGATAGTTCCCCTTTAAAATTCATGGTTCAAGAATTAGTCAATTCATGTGATCGGCACCAGTAGCAGCAGTTGGATTGCTACCACATATAGTGGTGATCAAAACACCACCTGTGCCATGGGCTAACATTAAAGGGGTTGTTCACCTTCAAACAACTAGTTGTTTTTCAATAGACCACTTTCTATTTTCTACGTGTCACTGTTTTTCTAATATTGAAAATGTTAAGTGTTTTTCACCTTTTAAAGCAGCACTGGGAGGGGGGTCGCCGACCCTGTAAACTGTTCTAAATTGATACATTTAGTTGATACATTTCTTATCTTTGCTCCTGCTGAGCAGAATCTCTGGGTTTCATTACAGGCAGCTGTTAGAATTGATACAATAGTTACTAATACTCCAGAGATTCTGCTGAGAAATGTATCAACTGAATGTTGCAAAACTGTAACAGTTTAGAGCCTGCACTTGAATTACTGCCAGACTCAAACACCAGAGACAGGAAAATTCAACTTTAGATTTTGGGGGAAAAAAAAAAAAAAAAAAAAAAAAAAAAAAGAGTAAAAAATAAATAATGGAAAGTAATTGAAAAAAGTCTTTGTTTCTGGGGAACAATCTGAAAACAACTGAACTGAAAAGTTTTGGAAGGTGAACAACCCCTTTAATACAAAACAAAAGATTTTAGTTATAGCAGTTGTTCATATTTGAGATAACTTTTTTATTATGATGTAGAGATAGTTTTCATTTTTTATTATTGAAGGTTTTTGAGTTATTTATCTTTTAATTCAGCAGCTCTTAAATTTGCATCTTAACCAATCTGGAGTCCAAATTACCCTAGCAACCACGCATCGATTTGAATAAGAGATTTGAATATGAATAGGAGAGGCCTGAATAGAAGGATCAGCAATAAAAAGTAGCAATGACAATACATTTGTAACTTTACAGAGCATTTGTTTTTTAGAAGGGAGTCAGTGACGCCCATTTGAAAGCTGCAAAGAGTCAAAAGAAAAAGGCAAATAACTATAAATCTATAAAAAAAGAAAACTAGCATTAGAAATGGCTGTTCTATAACATAATAAAAGTTACCTTAAAGGTGAACCACCCCTTTAAGTTATATTTGTGCTTATTCAAGAAAAAGAGAGGCTTCTACAAAATTACTGTACATTCCTAAAACAATTTACAGCTTTCAGAGCAAGGCCATCGACAATTACGATCAGGAACTTTTTAAATGAGTATTTGTATACCTTCTAGGGATGCACCGAATCCACTATTTTGGATTCGGCCGAACCCCCAAATCCATCCTGAAAGATTCGGGCGAACACCGAACCGAATTTGCATATGCAAATTAGGGGTGGGAAGGGGAAAACATTTTATACTTCTTTGATTTGTTACAAAAAGTCACGCAATTTCCCTCCACGCCCCTAATTTACATATGCAAATTAGGATTCAAATTCAGTTCAGGCGGCAAGAAGGATTCGCTGAATCCTGCTGAAAAAGGTCGAATCCCAAACCGAATCCTGGATTCAGTGCATCCCCAATACCTTACATCGCTAATGGCGTATACATTTACACAGAGAAGAAAACTTCTAAAAACGTTATTCTCCGAGTAAGTTCCAAATGGGGCCTTACCTGCTTTCTAGACGCTCATACAATAAGCCATTATCTGACCTCAGCACAAACACAATGTTGAACCAACGCTCAGGAAAAAAGTCACAACCATGATAGTCAACTATGACTCCACCTTCACTCATCTTGTCCTCCAGCTCATCAACCACCTACAAGGAAAAAAACATACCACTAAAATCACATTTTGTTTTACACTATACACAGTAATTTTTAATCATTTTTATAAATTAACCCAAAGGACAACATGGGGATACCCATTTATCAAAGTCGAATTAATGTGAATTTTTTTTATTCGAATATACTCGCAATTCGACTGGGAGGTTATTTAAGAAAAAATTTAGATGTCTATTATTCGATCGAATGGTTCTGACCCGAAAATTTTAATTGTATTCGATTCATACGAAGCGAGTTTTTCTCCTGAACTTGAACGTCAGGAAGGCAATTAACATCTCCAAATGGCTCAACAGACCTTTGCCATTGACTTGTACATGAACTCGGCAGGTTTTAGGTGGCGAATAATCAAACTAGGACTGTTTCCATGGTTTAGATGTGATAAATATCACATTCGAATTTACAATAGAATAGGGGGATTACAATTCGAATGTGTGAATTTTGAAACTTGAAAATTTTAATTCAAATTTACTTTGGATTAAATCTGCACCTATAATAGCTATATTTTTTAATAGATACTGCTTTACATTTAGTGAATAGCTACCACGCTGCCTATTGCAGACAATTGCACAGGTGCTTAAAGGGCATGTAAACGCAAAAAAATTAAATCCCATTTTTACTTTCTTTAATGAAAAAGAAACCTATCTCCAATATACTTTAATTTAAAAATGTGTACCATTTTTATAAGAAATGACTGTATGCAGTGAAATTCTCCCTTCATTTACTGCTGTGGATAGGAATTGTCAGACAGTCCCTAACTGCTGAGCAGGGAAACAATCATACTTATGAACAGCAGGGGGAGCCCCTGCCTTAATCCCCAGCCAAGCAGCTTTGTTTATGACGATCCCTAAGCAGCCCAGACCACACTGAGCATGTGCACTTAGTCTTAGTCTTGCAAAGATGTTTAACAAAGTTACAAGATGGTGACCCCCCTGTAGCCAGCTTTAAAAGCATAAATTATTTGTTTGATTAGGCTTGTGGTGCAGTAAGTTCATGATTATATTTAGTATACAAAATACAGCATTTCTAGCATTTTTCTATTTTAGACTTTACATGCCCTTTAAGAACATCAATCAAGCATCATCCTTACATGACCGTTCACGCATAAGCATTCAAGGAACTAAATTTATTACCCAAGAAACTATTTTTTTAGGCACGTAGGACGAAATCATCGCACAGAGACCCACAAATTTTTTTGTGACCCATATCTTAAGAAACCCTTCTCTAGTAGCCTGTTACTATGTAAATCCAAGAGTAAGTTAAAATTAAAGGTTAACATTTACCGATCCTTCATGAATTTGATGGGAAAGCATGTGTATAACAGAATATCTTATCCACCTAGCACACAAAAAACTATTTTCCCATGACTTCCATATTTTAAAAGGAAAACTATATGGATAATAAAGAACACTAATTAAATTGTGTATCTTTCTCTGTAAAAAGTGTTCACATTTACTAGTACAGGTATGGGATTCGTTATCCGGAAAACAATTATCCAGAAAGTGCTGAATTACGGAAAGGCCATCTCCCATTGACGCCATTTTATCCAAACAATCCAAATTTGTTTTATTTTTAAAATAATAATTAAACAGGAGCTTGTACTTGATCCAAACTTAATATATATTTAATCCTTATTGGAAGCAGAACCAGCCTATTGGGCTTATTTAATGTTTACATGATTTTCTAGTAGGCCTAAGGCCTAAAGACCCAAATTACAGATAGAAAAGCCCAGGTCCCAAGCATTCTGGATAACATGACCAATACCTGTATAAAACGGATTCCAAGTAATCTATATTTTTTTCTGTTTTTTTGTTTATGCATACCAAAACAGTAAGGCGGCAGATAATTCCATAGTAACCCTTTTAGCACGACCCTGACACATTCCTGAAACTGAATACTCTATTGCTGGTAGACTTGCAAGGAAATAGCAAATCATTTTATAGGGAAAAGGATCCTCAAATTATATCTGCCGATTACTTTCCAAATTACTAAAAACAAGAGAAAGCAGTAAAAGCCCACACTACCTTACTAAAATTAATTGAGATCTAATTATATAAGTGCTTAGTGCTATTATAAACATATGCTTAGTTCTCAATCAATTTAGCACCAACATACAATTAATGGTATTTCAATCGATTGTGTTAATACAAATAATTATGATTAAAGTGCTTAAGTGCTATAAATTAGGTGCTGTGACCTTCAACAAAATGTATCTACACACAATTGATGAATAATCTAAAAGTTCATGGTTCTTATATGAATTAAATAAGGTGCTAGTGCTGTAGTTATAATTTTAAAGTGAGTTCAACTCACTTTAAAATTATAACTATAAATTGATTGAGAACTAAGCATATGTTTATAATAGCACTACACAGACTGAAATTGGGTAATATAAGTGAGTGAACATTAATTACAAGTGAACTATATTTTTGTTTGTGATCATACTTTCCAAATTAGTTAAAAAAGTAGCACTATGCAGAACTACATATCATACAGTGCCAGGGCATCATCCACCCTTCATGGTAAAAATAAAAATAAAATGCATTGCTCTAGACTTACTCTGTCTTCATCTAAAATAGGACAATCATACTCTTCATCATAACCTTCATATAAATTTCCTATAGAACAAAAACAATGAAATATGTATGTTATTACCAATGTCCGATTATCTGCAGAACTAAACATAGAAAAGTTTTCATTGCATTTTGTATCCCCCTTCATCTTTAAATGGCCGTCTCTGTAAAGAGCAGTATTCCAAGTGAGACGCAATTGGTTTAAGTGAGCTCATGACTGCAGGCATAAATACCTTGACTGAATCCCAATAAGATTCAGCAGCTGAAGCTTTTATATACTACAGGTCTGGGACCTATTATCCAGCATGCCCAGGACCTGGGGTTTTCCAGATAATGGATCTTCTTACCTTATGTCTACTAGAAAATCATGTAGACATTAAATAAACCTAATAGGCTGTATACCAGTGCATTATACTCATTTAGATATAGAAGAATTGTGCTTAAAAAAGTAGTTTTTCAGGCTAATTTATTGAATATTTCTGCAAAAACCCTACTGCTCCCTCCCTTCTCTTCCACTTCCTGCTCAACTCCCAGGCTGTGCAGGGGAGCCGGCGGCACTCATCTCACTGCACTGTAGGACAGAAACCAATCAGCAGCTAGCATGACCTGATAGGGAACTGAAGCATGCCTGTGCTTGTGTGACTGCACTGCTGTGATTGGCTGTCCCCCTCCTACTGTGCTTCTGGCAGGGACTGTTAGAACACACCCACCCCTCATTTGAAACCGGGACCAGTGAACATCTATAGAGAGCTCCAATAAAGGGGCTATTTTTAAATATAATATTAATGTTTAGCACCATGTAAATGCAACACTGTATATTACTCCTATAAAATTAGGGGTTTTTCATTTTTTCCTATAGGTTTCCTTTAATGTACAACTAACACTATCCTTACCCGGAATATTATTGTATATTATAACAGTGTTATAGCCAACACTCTCATCTGGCAGTCAACATTCCTCTGTATTAGGTCAACCAGTAGAGATTTGCTTTAATAATGAGAGGTTTTCTTACATATACAGGAGCATATTATAACAAAGAAAGTTATTGATTACCTTCCTTTGCCAAATCACCAACATTGATATACGTCAGTCCAGTTCTGGATGAAAGTTCTTTGCCGAGTGTGGTCTTGCCAACTCCTGGAGTGCCTGTAAAACAGAAGCTGGTTTTATTAACAGATCTTAAAGGGGTTGTTCACCCTTACCTGCCCTCCCGACTTCCATTTACAGACCCGTGCCCGCTGATGTCACAAAAGGGGTGGGGCGAGCAGGTGCATGCCTATAAAAAAGGAAGCCGGAAGTGCAAGGTGGCACTCTGGTGTTTGAGTCTGGCAGCTCAGTAATTCAAGTGCAGACTTTAAATGGGTCAAATTTTGCAACATGGAGTTAATACATTTCTCAGCAGCACCTCTGGGGTATTAGCCACTATTGTATCAAGTCTAACAGCTGCCTTTAATGAAACGCAGAGATTCTGCTCAGCAAGGACAAAGATAAGAAATGTATCAACTAAATGTATCAATTTAGAACAGTTTACAGGGTCGGCGACCCCCCTCCCAGAGCTGCTTTAGAAGGTGAAAAATTACATTTGACACTTCTATTATAGAAAAACTGTGACACACAGGAAATATAAAGTAATTGGAAAAAGTCTTTATTTCTGGTGATCTATCCAAAAACAACTAGTTGTTTGAAGGTGAACAACCCCTTTAAAGTAAAAATGTAAATGGAATGTATTTTATTCAAATTAGTGCAGATTCACATTGTTCATCTGATAATAAATAAAGGATAGATAGGGACTCTTAAAAACTTGAATGACGGGAATGCTAGTAACATGTCCAAATTGGTCCCTGGACATCTCCCATTGACTTATACATGAACTCGCCAGGTTTTATGTGGATAATAGTCGAATTCAAATTATTAAAGAGCCAGAGTTTGATAAATCTAAAAATTCTAATGAAAATTCTAACCGAGTTTGGATAATTTTCAATTCAAATTTGAGAGTTTTGACCATGAAAAAAAATTTGAATCTTCAATTAGACCCTTAAAGTAGAGGTTCTCAAAATCCCACCCAAGACAGCTCAAAGCAGTTAATAGGAATGCAGCTTGAGGGCTAGATTTGGGTTGATTGATACAACATAATGAAATCATAATTATCATGCAGGTCCCAGATCTACTGTACACTTTCATATTTCTTACCTCTGTGTAATGACAGAATAGACAATCTCATTTCAGTACATTATAAAAGAGTGCTCAGTTAAACCCAAAGGTTTGGCCACCCCATGCCAAATTACATGCAAAGTAGCAAACAACAACAACTGCAGGAATCAGAGAAAGTATTTGCAAATTCAGTGCACAATTAAATTGTATTTCAATATCTTTAAAGGATAAGTAAACCTTTAAAATAAGTGAATGTAAAATTCATAAGTGCTATTCTAAGAAATTTTGCAATGTGTATTTATTATTTATTCTAAGATATTAAGAGATATTAAGAGCCTATGACTACGTGTGTTAACACACGAAACGCGTTAGGAGGAGAAATGTTGGGGAAATAAAGTTACTTTTTAATCCACCCCTGACCTCTGGTTTGTGAAAGTGCACGCGGCAGTTTTGAAAAGATATTAAGAGATACATGTATGGTTAATATGAATGAATTGTGTTACAACAGCACCAACTACTAAGTAGTCAAGGAATTTGTCAGGAAAAATAAAAAAAAAAAAGAGAGGCTGCTCTGATGTTCTTCTGCTTAGGAAAGATTTGAGAAAGATTTCTATTTTTTTTCCTAAGAAGAACATCAGAGCAGCCTCTTTGTTTCTCCTGACAATTTCCTTGACTACTTGGTGGTCAGACTGGTGGGAAAAAATTCATATTAAAAGCACATGTATCCTTTAATATCTTAAAATAGAAACAAAATAAATAATGAATGTAAATGACAAAAGTGCTTAGAACAGCACCCTCATCAATTTTACATTCAATTATTTACGTATCCTTTAAACCATAGGATAAAATAGTATTCTGGAATGTGCAAAAATGTACTGCTACCTGTACTAATGTTCTACTTATTCGGGCATATTTATCAAGGGTCGAATTAGAAAAAACTTCAAAATTCAAATTCAAAAAGACCAACCGAAATTAAGTCAAAGGTTTTTTTTGGTCGAATAGGTCCGTTTTCGATCGATAGGTCTGTATTCGGCCGAATTCGAATAGTACAAATTGAAGGTATATTGCATTCGATCGAATTCCATTTGAAGATTTCCCAAAAAAAAAAAAAAAGTTTGATTTTTCAAAGTCCATCAATTGACTCCAAATAGGTTCTAGGAGGTCCCCCATAGGCTAAAACAGCGATTCGGCATATTTTAGATGGAGAATTGTCGAAGTCTAATTTTTAAAGAGACAGTACATGATAAATTTCGATATTCAAATCGAATTTGGACTATTCCCTAGTTGAAGTAAACAAAAAATAGCTCGAAATTTTAATTTTTTTCATTGAAAATTCACCTTGACCTTTGATAAATCTGTCCCTTAATTTACAAAATGTACCAAATATGTTATTTGTTTGTTTGCCCCAAAACGTATGCTTTTAAAAGTACAGCTGTGACCACCAATGTAAGGGGGTGGATTGGGGGTTTTCAGAATGAGCACAGTGTAAAAGCAGTGCTGAGCAGCAATAAAAGCAGTGTTTTAGTAACTGACGGTAAGCAGCTTTATATGAAGACTGTTGTGTCAGCAGTCATGCCCAAAAGACACGGGGTGTTGTCAAAGCCATGTATTCTTTTTTACTCAGTTACAGTTTTCCCATTGAGTCTGTGTGCAATGCATTCCTCTTTGAAGGGTTTGTTATACTTCTGAGCAACAAGAGTAAAACTTTATTCATTTGTGTATATAGAAGACAGTGGCACTTTTGATAAATGAAAGCAGTGCGGTCATGAATCAGTTGGCAAGGAGGGCACCCACCAGAGTCTGAAAACATGCATCACAGTAGTGCTAGCCCTGACTCTAGCAGACTTATTGGGGCACAATATTTCTGTGCCATTAAAATAGCTTCCAGGGGTAGCAACAATCTATACGAGAACTAGGGTTGCACCGAATCCACTATTTTGGATTCAGCCGAACCCCAGAATCCTTCACAAAAGATTTGGCCGAATAAAGAAATGAATCCTAATCTGCATATGCAAATTAGGGGTGGGAAGGGGAAATCATTTTTATTTGTTTTGTGACAAAAAGTAACGCAATTTCCTTCCCCACCCCTTAAGGATTCGCTGAATCCTGCTGAAAAAGCCAGAATCCCGAACCGAATCCTGGATTCGGTGCATCCCTAATTAGAACATAGTAAGTTAGGTTGTAAAAGACACATGTCCATCAAAATTTACATTTAAAGTCTATATAAATCCTGCCTAACTGCTAGCTGATCCAGAGAAAGGCAAAAAAACAAACTGTTGAAGCCTCTGGTATTTTGCCTCAGAGGGGATCAACTTGTACTATGAGCATAACCCTGTATTCCCTCACTTGCTAAACACCATCCAACCCCTTTGTAAAGCTATCTGTAATAAATACCAGCTGAAGCTATATCCAGCTATAATACACAAAAGCCATGAACCTTGTAAATTATATCCTTATAAACGGTGAGTTCTGATGTCATTTCTGTCACATGATTCACTGAAACTTGTGTATTATAATAAATAAAGTACCCCCAGTTGCAAGATATGAGGATATTAAAAGTAACCTCTGAGTTCCATGACCTGTATAAAAACACTCGGCCTTCGGCCTCGTGTTTTTATATGGTCATGAAACTCCTCGGTAACTTATAATATCCTTAAATATTACAAGAGGGGGTACTTTATTCACTATATATGTACCCAGTAGAATAGTCCAACCGGAACCTGTGCACCTTTAGGATGTTACCGAATGGCTAATTCTAAGCAACTTTACATTTGGCCTTCATTTTTCTTATTTATTATATATTTTTTTTAATAATTTGCCTTCTTCTTCTAGCTTTTAAATGGGGGTCAATTACCCTGCATAAAAACAAATGCTCTGTACGGCTACAAATGTATTGTTATGGTTACTTTTTATTACTCATCTTTCTCTATTTAGGCCTCTCCTATTCATAATCCAGTCTCTTGTTCAAATGAATATACCATACAACAGGTTATGCACTCTCAAAAGAATTTTACAAATATAGACTCAGGTGGTATCAATAATCTTATTCACATCAATGCATGGTTGCTAGGGTAATTTGGACCCTGAACTTGCAAGCCTGAGAGCTGCGGAGTACAAAGCGAAATAACTCAAAAACCACAAAACAATTAAAAAAATTACAACCAATTGCAAATGTTCTCAGAATATCACTCTACATCATACTTAAAATTTCTTTAAAGGTGAACAACCTATATATATATATATATATATATATATATATATATATATATATATATATATATATATATATATATGTAAAGAGGAATGTTGAGTGTTCCCCCCTTCGACGGTGCCAGTAACCCCAAAACCATGTGACATACACTGACCACGTACCCATAATCCTGCAGTTACTTTACGGTACCCGTATAAGGAACTAGGGGTGCACAAACACACGACAATATCGCTTACAGCTTTCACGAGTTACGCGATGTCAGTTTGATAGATAAACAGAGACACCAGGCCCTCCTTACCTGTCAGAAGGATATTCGGGGAGCGCATGTTGTAATCCTTCCGCTCACAGGACATATACCATACAAACACGCTCTGTACCATGCGGTATCCCGCCTCCAATACTCTCAGGCCAAGGCTCTAATATGATCATCCTATTGGTCACCTGGGAGTTACGTCATTTCCCGAATCAAAGATGGCGCTTTCATACGCTCTTTTTGTACGTGCGTCGTGGCATGTGACGAAAACATCCTAAGCCACGCAACGTGAGCGCTGATGCTGTTTGAAGTTTTTACTTTCCTGCCGGAGACTTAGTGAGTTGGTACTTCAATAGAAGTTTCATGCTGGCTATTGGTTTCACGTATAACTGTTTGTACGTGCTGGGGCGCGTAAGCGTGCAATGTCCTGCTGTCTAGTTGCTTCGCTTTGCTGACTGATCCTTCCCGGTGCTGGTAGTGTCAGGTGGATCTTGCCCAGAGGTTCCAGGGCATATTCCTGTTACTGCTGATGTTCCCAAGTTCTCCCTGAGTGAACTTCTCTTGTCTTTTATCTCTATGTATCTTGTTCTGCGTGATTAGGTGACACATTCTGACATTCCAATAGACTTTCTGGCATTTTTTTTGTCCCTCTTTTGATTTCAAAAATGTTGGGAGGTATGCAGATAGCAGCTCCCTAACACAAGATAACAGCTCACTGGTAGATCTAAGAACAACACTCAATAGTAAAAACCCATGTCTCACTGAGACACATTCAGTTACATTGAGAAGGAAAAACAGCAGCCTGCCAGAAAGCATTTCTCTCCTAAAGTGCAGGCATAAGTCACATGACCAAGGGCAGCTGGGAAATTGACAAAATGTCCAGCCCCATGTCAGATTTAAAAATTGAATATTAAAAAATCTCTTTTGAGAAATGGATTTCAGTGCAGAATTCTGCTGGAGTAGCACTATTAACTGAGGTGTTTTGAAAAAAACATGTTTTCCGATGACAGGATCCCTTTAAATAACATTGCTATGTTTTTATTTTATCTTATATATTATACATATTATATCACTTTATTTTTTCATTCTATACAAAATGCTAAATTTGAATAAAAAGTAAGTTTAAAAAAAAAAACAAAAACTATAAATAATGAAAACCAATTGAAAAGTTGCTTAAAATGGTCATTCTATAACATTCTAAAAGTTAACTTCAAGGCGAACCACACCTTTAAATTAAATTCCCAGTAACTTCTGCCCGAAAGGGGTTGCCTTGCAGTACCAGGACTTCAAGTTGCTTAGTTGTATCCTTATTTAAAGGGAAACACAAGCTGGACATCACTTCTTTATAATGATAACTGAAACCTTTGTATCCAGCACTGTTCGTGTAAGGAGACCCTAAAGGCAATGGCACACTAGGCACGTGTTATCATTTTGTGATTACAGTTTAGGTAAATGGATGGGTAATGGGAATGTTTGCCACCTGCTTACCTGCAAATAGCTGCATTTTTTGTGTCAACCCCTAATCAATCTTTGGGGAGGGGGTACAGTTTATGTGGCTTAGGGATACTGTCATGGGGGGAAAAAATGTATATTTCAAAATGCATCAGTTAATAGTGCTGCTCCAGCAAAATTCTGCACTGAAATCCGTTTCTCAAAACAGCAAACAGATTTTTTATATTTACTTTTAAAATCTGACATGGAGATAGACATATTGTCAGTTTCCCAGCTGCCCCCAGTCATGTGACATGTGCTCTGATAAACTTCAGTCACTCTTTACTGCTGTAATGCAAGTTACAGTAATATCACCCCCCCCCCCCCCCCAGCAGCCTAACAACATAACAATGGGAAGGTAACCAGACAGCAGCTCTCTAACACAAGATAACAACTGCCTGGTCGATCTAAGAGCAGCATTCAATAGTAAAATCCAGGTCCCACTGCTACTTGTGTAGCTCCAGTACAATAATATACAAAGTAAAGCGAGTATACAAACTGTAACTACTCCAAAACAGTTGCATGATATTGACAGCTGCAAGGAATGGAGAAGCCATAGCAATCAGCAGCCTGCTTTCAAGAACTTACAGTAAAATTAACCCCTGCTAAGTAATACTTCTTACACGGGTTGAACTGCCCATGTCCTCTTTCAGCAAAACTGCAATTCCCAGAATCTTATAACCAAAAAAAAAGATTTCATGGAATGCTGGAAGCTTTAGTTGTTTAGGTTAGCTGGAAAGCTTAAAATTTGTAGTTGTTTTCAGATAGATCCCCAGAAATAACAACTTTTTCCAACCACTTTTCTATGTGTGACCGTTTTTATAATATTAAAGTCTGGCAGGCCAATCGCTGACCCTGTAAACTGTTCTAAATTGATACATTTAATTTATACATTTATTATTTTTGACCCTGCTGAGCAGAATCTCTGGATTTCATTACAGGCAACCTTTAGAATTGATACAATAGTTGCTAATACTCCAGAAATGCTGCTGAGAAATGTATCAACTAAATGTTGCAAAATTATAACCGTTTAGAGTCTGCGCCTGAATTACTGAGCGGCCAGACTCAAACACCAGAGACACAAACATTCAACTTTAAACTTAGATTTTGGAAAAACAGTAAAAAATAAATAATGGAAAGTGATTGAAAAAAGTCAGTTTTTTCTGGTGAACTATCTGAAAACAACTGAACTGAAAAAGTGTTTGGAAGGTAAACAACCCCTTTAAACAGTTCTGCACATCCCCTCATCCCAGTGATATGTTAAATCAACTAATTTTGCTACCACGATAGTTGCCAGATCACACAAAGATCCATTCATTTGGGGAACTTACTCAACAAGTAGGTCTTATTTTGGACATGTGCCTCAGTTAAAATCTTGCTGATTTATTTGTAGTTGATGCACAGAGTAAATAATAAACTAGCCATGGCTGCTTTTGCAAGTACTGTAGCAGCAGTCATGTTCCCACTTAATAACCATGTTCTTTTTGTAGAACCAGCATATTTTATATGTCGTCATCTGTTGAGCTGATGGGAATAGGACACTTTGATAATGTCAAAAACATCTTGCAGAAGGAAGGTAACCTCTGCTAAGGTAAGAGAATCTCAATTGCAGGCCCTGTGTATTTGTTGCATGTAAATAGTAACGCCTTAAGATTTCCCCCCTCTTGCTTAGTTTATTTTGGCTTATTTTAAGGGCAGAGACACACGGGGAAGATTCGGGGTGGTTAGTCGCCCGGCAACAAATCTCCTCTTCTCTAATCTCCCCGAACTGCCTTCCCCTGCCTTCCCACCGGCTAGAATGAAAATCGCCGGTGGGATGGCACTCTGAGCGCTTCGGTTTCCAAATTCACCTGAAACTTTCGGGGAGATTAGTCGCCCCGAAGGAGAGGAGATTTGTCACCAGGCGACTAATCTCCCCAAATCTGCCTGTGTGTCTCTGCCGTAAAGGGAATCCTGACCAATATATTTGCATAGATATGTAAATGTCTGTGTTCTGTGTAGATTACTGACTGGGTTGAGCCGTCTTTTGAAGACATCTTTGGAAACGCAAGCAAAGATTCGTCCTCTTCATTTCAGACATCTTGAACTGTTAAAAGATGCGTACAAAGAAATAATGAGTCTTCTTTAGAGAACAAACAGGGAAAGAAGAGAACAAATCCATTCACCAAAGACCATGCTAATGATAAAAACCAACATACTTCTGACTACACCCAAAATGATCCCTGGATTGATAAATACAGACCAGAGGTTCAGGTAGAAAACACTTGTACCCAATGTCACTGCAATATGTGACAATAATTTAAATTGACAAGAGACATTCTAAGCTTCTGATTATTACAGCTTGAGCCAGACGGCAAAATGATGCAGCAAAGCTAAACTTTTTTTTATTGTGCATGTGTGTAAAGTTTGCTATGGATAATATTATGAGAATACCTAGGAATAAGCAACCTTGGCTTAGTTTGCAGATATATTGGGAAACAACTTAAAACTGCCTCTCATTGTGCTAAACTTGTATATTGCAAGCCTGAAATCGCATCATAGAGAACACTAGAGGTTTCATCATCATCATCATCATCATTTATTTATAAAGCACCAACAAGTTACGTAATAACCTTAGTTCTAACAAACGGGGAATAAATGTTGAATAACAAACAAGGGTTTACAGAGTACAATAGGATTAGAGGGCCCTACACACGAGAGTTTACAAACTAAAGGTTAGGTTAGGGTACAATTGAGACATTAGGATTTTAGAAATAATTTTGTGATTTATGATACCGCAATGATTGATTAATTAAATAAGGTACATTGAGTAAACTTCTTTAAACGGTGGGGAGCATTTAGAAGTTTGGAAAGAAGCAAAAAGTCTCTTATGTGCTGGCAAAGACCTGACATACAGTAATAATTCAAACAGTAACATGTTTATAAACACTGATCATAGTGGCAAAATGATAAACAGAGCACAACGTTTCCTTGCATCCTTCTGTAGGCAGAGCTTGCCGTGCATAAGAAAAAAGTTTAAGAGTTTGAGGCCTGGCTCAAAAAACTCACATGGAGAACAGCCCACAGAAGCAGGTCTGGTACTGGATTCTTAAAAATGTGCTCTATATTTTGAGTTTAAAGTTGGCACACTGCATATATGTAAGTTTCCAATGTGTGACACAGCAATAGCATATTTACAGGCTTTACAGGCAGGTTTCTAACAGACTAGTTACACCTTAGTAGTAACCTATTGCATGCAATCAATGTTACGTTTTTTTCATCCAGCTGACGGTATAAGAATAAAAGCAAAAAAATGATTGAATTTCCTATGGGTTACTGCCCAGGCGCAAATTTGCAATTGTTGGCTCCCGGGCTTTTTTGTTTATGAATTTATTGATTGTGGCACAATAAAGGGTTACTGTCGGTGTTTACTTTAATTTTCCACCTTTATTTCTGCTATTTTTAGAGTTTCCTTTTATCATACCTATATTTTAGCTCTAATCATAAATGAAAAATATGCTTGGATAATGTCATAGTGGCAAAGACTCTAGACATAGCTAAAAGCAATGCTCATGAAATTCTTGTCACTTCTCTTTAAATATGCTACATTATCTGATGAAGGAAGGGGGACCCCCCCCCGAAACATTGATTCTGTTGGTAGTATAATAAAAGGGGAAGCTCCCCAACTGCAGATAATCACATTTGTATGGATCCGTAAATCTTTTTGCTGTGCTCTGATTCAGCCCACTCACTGGCCTTTATTATATGTGTAAGATTTATATATGATTGTATGCATTGATGAGCCAAAATATGCCTGTTGACAGATTAGATAAATGTAGCAACAGACATAATTGGGGCTGAATTAGCAGTTGCTCAGTCAGCAGAGAAACCACAATGTGTGGCTAACCTTAGCTGTTGACATACAATAAGAAGTGTTCATGAAAAATGTTGGGAAGTCGGGCTGTGAAAAGACTGCAACACTTCAAGTGCTTACAAAAGATATGGTGATTCAGGTGCAGGAATGGATCAATCCTCTAATGCAGGAGTGCAGACAAGAAGAACAACCTGAAGTTTTTGATACAGGTAATGAGGTTCTGACCTATGGTTTCTGCTGTGCATGGTCACTCAGTGATCCACTTTCAAACTGTTGCAGTTTAATACAGTGGTCCGTGGCAAGTGGTCATTTTGGGTGTTTTGTTGTCTCCAGAACCCCAAAAAGTGGGCAAACAGTCATATGGAAAAAGTTTGGGAACCCTTCTCAGCCTGCATAATAATTTACTCCACTTTCAACAAAAAAGATAACGGTGGTATGTCTTTACTTTCCCAGGAACATCTGAGTACTGGGGTGTTTTCTGAACAACGATTTTTAGTGAAGCAGTATTCAGTTGTATGAAATTAAATCAAATGTGAAAAACTGGCTGTGCACATGCCCAGCCACAAGCAGAAAGATGAAGCAGGAAGAGGATCGCTCCTTGGTGGTTATTGGAAGAACCCCGGTCCTGTGCTCCTATCAGCAGAAAACTGCACCCGCCTCGGTTTCTTCCCAGGAGCACCATGTTAAGTAAGTCGGGTAAGTAAACACAATCACTTGGGAGTGCCTAAATTTTGGCACACCCAATTATAACTTGCCTTTCCTTCGCCTTTAAGCTTAGCTTCTCAACAGCTGCTCAGAGCCCGCTGAGCATGTGAGTGTCACAGACACTTTCCAAGATGGTGACCCCCTGTGACAAGTTTGAAGTCCTGGATCATTGCTGCTATTGACAAGCTGAAACTTTAGGAATATATTCAGTATATTAAATATGACATATTTGTAGACACATTAAGTTTTAGGGTTTAGTTCTTTTTATTTTTTTTTTAATTCTGGAAGTGTTACAGAGCAATACATGCATTTTTGTTTTTCTACCATATAGGGGCTGATTTATCAAAATCTGAGACTAGAGCTCACCACAGAAAAATTACAATGGAATTTTTAGAATTGTATTTATCAGATTGTGAACTCCACCCCCCCTTGATAAATACACGAAAAATCAGAAACTAACAAAGTGGGTGAATTTTTCTATGGTGAGTTTTACTCTCATATGTTGATAAATCAACCCCATAATGTTACTGTTTACTTCATAAGTTGATCGTGTTTTGTTTTTTTAGTTTATTTTAACCTTTTTCTGTTTTTTTTTTGTTTTTGTTTTTTTAAACAGCACCGAGAAAATTGTCTTGCTGCAAGATCTCTCTTCTCAAGCTTCTGTTCCTCACACTTTGTCTTCAAACTCAGGTGTTACCTTATCTGGCAATGCTCACAAACCCATTGAGGAATCCGTGTAAGGCTTTACATTTAATGGCACAGTGCAGCCCGTTTTTAATCATCCGTTTGCTTTATTAATGGGATATGGTTCTGTTTTTTTTTTTAATAGTTTTCATGTAGTGGGGAAGATGCACGGTTTTCATTATTGTGAACATAATTCTTTGGATAAATATTATGCTGAGCAACTAACAGGACAGCAGAATAAAGGACAGTGTGTGCTTCCATATATTATTCTTGGTAAAGCTGTTTGCGTGTATTGTTTGCATTCCAAATTAAAGAGAGCTGGCTTTCTACAGCAGATTTAACTCATTATAAAATCCGACTGGGAAGTGATCTTCCAACATCATCTGAAAATCATTTGATTGTAAGCCCTTGTATGTCAGCTGTTATGTACTCTGTGTACAGTGTGTAATATAACTGCTGTACATACTTTGAGTAAACGGACACAACAGTCGCTATTACTGTAATGCAGGGGTGCCCAAAAGGTAGATTGGGATCTACCAGTAGACCTTTAGCTAAGGATCAGTGGATCTCAAGAAACTGTCAACAAACAGCTTTAATTTATAGCAATATTATACAAAAAAGTCATGAATATTTTGTAAATGATATCCTTATAAACAGTGACTAGTGATGTAATTTTTGTCACATGACTCACTAAAACTTGTGTATTATAATAAATAAAGTACCCCTTGTTGGAAAATATGAGGATATTAAAAGTCACCTCGGAGTTCCATGACCTGTATAAAACTTTTAACATCTTTTTTTCATATTTTACAATAGGTAGTACTTTATTCACTTTATAAATTGTCTCATAAATAATATAATATAATATTGAAGTAATATTTTCCATGGAACAAAATGCTAACAATGGTTTTATGGCTGTAGATCATAACAGGACAACATTGCTAAAAGTACCACGCAATGATGGAGTGCTCGACCAATGTGCTTTATCCACTGCAGGTGCTGAACAGTAATTAACCTACCTGCCGTAGGTCCAAAATCATACATGAAGTCCAATAAATTGCAGCACACTCGATTGTTGATTTAAATCTGTGCCATTATGATTTTATTTGGCTCATACCAAAGTAGATCAGTGAAGCTTCACTGATCTTCTTTGATGTGAGGCAAATATTTGGCTCATACCAAAGTAGATCAGTGAAGCTTCACTGATCTTCCTTGATGTGAGGCAAATAAAATCACAATGACAGAGATTTAAATCAACATTGCTAAAAGTAGACCTCTCGTTAGTAAAGTATGGGCACTCCTGCTGTAATGTGTTTTGAACTTTTGTATAATTTTTTTTCTAATTGTTAATTTGATCTTCTTTTAAAGTATACATACCATAATATATTAACAGATTTATTCTTTTACAGCACAAATTGCATTTATTCAAGATGTTGTCGGCTACCATTAAAAAGACAATTTGCAAGGTTAGTTGGCCAAACTTTTAAAGATGAAATTTACTAACATATATCTCTATGTCTATGGCCACCTTAATCTCCTATTTGCTTTCAGGCTGAAACTTGAAACATTCACAGACAAAGATCCTGGGCTGCTAAATGCTGAGAGTGGTGAGGAAGATAACCTTACTGAAATGCAAAGAGAAAGGAATGACACGGCCAATTCCATGGGTGATGCAAAGGAATTGTTGTCCACTCAAGGAGCTTAAAGTGTGTTGATGGCCAGTCAGCCCCAACCGGTTGCAGCACAAGCAGTTATGGAGGATGAAGAGTTAAAGATAGAAGAGTATGACAGTGACTGATCTCTATCAGCAATGGTTACTCTTACTTCTT
This sequence comes from Xenopus petersii, assembly GCA_038501925.1. Taxonomy (NCBI): domain Eukaryota; kingdom Metazoa; phylum Chordata; class Amphibia; order Anura; family Pipidae; genus Xenopus; species Xenopus petersii. The sequence continues at coordinate 176,081,268 of CM076673.1, read as the reverse complement.
TGGACTTAAGGGGCAACTTTCTGGTTAGCAGGTCATTCATTAATAAATTTTGTTTAGTTATGCAGCCTCCATACCAATGTAAGTGTGTGGAAGGAACAGCGGCAGAGCTTCCTGTTCTGAATAGGTCACGAGAGGAACTGGTTTGTGGAGCAGCAGGATTGTTATAGCACTTAGAGCCAGTCTGTGTGAGAAATTGCTTTAATATCCACTGCAGAAATAGTGGATTGGCAACTGTTGTGCTGAAGATATACTGCTGTAAATTAATTTATGCTTTACATGCAAGATGGAACACCTACAATGTGAATGTAGGTTTATATAAAGTTCTATTCGGAACTATTTATCTATGTAAATAAATACTTTTTTCTCTATGTGAAATTGTTGCCTTGTTAGTCACTTGGGGATCGGCAGATTGGGCCTTTTAGTGTATTATCTTTTATTACAAGGCCAAACATAGGCTAAATCTTAGTTGTACCTAAATCCTATGGAGCTGCATCAAAGTATGTATATAGAACCCACTGTTTATGTTAATTGAATGTCTGTTTCAGTCCTGTCACTGATTGTATTATAAATGAGACCCATGGGCTGATTTTTAGTTATTGTGTAGTACTGGAAGATTTAATCCCAAATTATTCTCTTTTAAAAATGTCATGTTTTATATGCCATGTTCTCCATATGCGACGTGGGTTATCACTAGATATAACACATGCTTAAAATTGTTACATAGTATACTACTGTACCAATATTTTGTGGGTGTAAATTCTCTGTGAAAGTCAACAGCACATTTTCCATTTTCTGTAGTGGGGGAAATTTACTACAGAATTAATGCCATAAAGAAATGATGTGGGATATTTGCATGGAGGAGATGATGTAGATAATGGGATGCAAAAGCTATCGTTATACTGTTAATCAACCTGAACCTAGAATCATTCCTATTGGTGGAATATTTATTATGCTCTTGGTAAATTTCTCATACTGACAGGAACATGGGAAGGAATTGCAAAGATGGGACCTGCCTAAGGCTCAACAATAAGGGGGCATTTGGCAGGTACCTATTACTGCCTACCCCTAGTCCATATTCACTGCCTCTCCTTCCTCCACCCTCGCTCCTCTCCTTCATCCTCCCCTCTATTACTGCGCATACGAGCAGTCATGGTCAGGCGCGCATGTTCAGGCACGTGCACAAGGGGGTAGCGAGCTGGCCGGCAGAGTTGGCTAGGGTGCCTGGACTGCTTGTCCCGGCCCTGTTGTGTGATCCTATTGCAACTGTGATAATGGCCAATTTAATCGGTCTTTATAATTGAAAAATGTCATATAATTAGGGATGAGGCAATTACCCCACAAGGAGCACCTAGACATTTCCATTGTTTTCTGATATAGATAGATAGATAGATAGATAGATAGATAGATAGATAGATAGATAGATAGATAGATAGATAGATAGATAGATAGAGATAGTGTGGTATGGTGACAAAAAGGTCCCCAGTTTCCTGGGGAAAAGTGATTGATGATTCCATGTTGGGCCACGGATTCTCAGATATTGTTACTGAGGTGAGACCAGTAGTGCTGTTAGCAGAGAAACACTATGTCTCTCTGCAATGTTTTTGTAATTGATGATCCGGGTCTGGTCTTACTGGGAATCCGCAAGAGTAGGGTGGGACGGATTCCCAAATCCGTAGGCCAGGTTTTCAAGTGGCCCTAGGCCTATTTAGTACACCTGATGCTGAGCAGCAGTGCTGAATGTGTGTGAGACAAACTGCTGGTATTGCTCAGTTTCAGGAGAGAAAGCAAAGCATTTATTTTGTGAACCAGAAGGTTGGATTTTTTTCTGTTGAACTGCTGTGTTTCAGTTACCTTCCCCCTGCGAGGAGAAATTTCTGCAGCCCACTGATCCATTATGCAAAAATGCCGCTCCTGGTACTTTAAGAGCCGAATTTCCGGTTTTCAAACCGGAAATTCAGCTCTTCTAGCGCAGAGAGCACAGGCTCTCTGCGTAACTGCACTGGCCCTCTCTGCTGCCCTGGTGGACCCCCCGGACCCCCTCAGGCGCAAAAAGGTAAGCGCAAGGGGGAGGGCGGCAGCAGCAACTGCTGCTGCTGCCTCCGGAGGCGGAGGAGTCAGGATCGCCCCTGGTTATGCAGTAAATCTGGTGTGGCATTCAGTACTGGCCAGGAACATGCATATTGCTCACCCCTCTAGATAAAAGAGCTTTAACTCATCTCATATAGTAACTCCCTACATACGGGTATTTGCCCTCCAATTCTGAACCGGGTGGTGTGTGTTAAAAGTAAAACTCCGTTCTTTTGTGCTGGGACATCCACTTATGGGTACATATGAGCATGTATGTGTTATAACCCTACCAAGGTGTAATTAGACTTATTTAGCTTATACTAAGTGCTAATAACTAAAATTGTTAGACAAACGCTAGTGTAATGTGTAAATTACCCCATTTAATTACTGAAAAATAGAAAATACTAATTCAGATTAGTGCATGCATCATGTGTTTAATATAATATTCCACACACGTAAAAAATAAAATTACAAAAAACAAAAAGACCATAATAATAAAAATAGGCACAGCTCATTGTCCCAGTCCATTACAGGAAAATCAAATCCGTCTCATGGATGCCCCCCACCTATTATCTGCCACTGAAAAGTCAAAAGGATATCGATAAGGCTGTCAAGTTTCTATAGCCGGCAATCAGAAGTGTGACTACTTAATCCGCGAAGCGGTGATATAGATGGTCATGGAAGGCACGCAGGTATTGGCAACTATAAGCACAAAGCGTTCAACTTCATGTATTCCCTGTTTTCAAACTAATCCCATGAGCTGTTGGGGCAACCCCGCAGATGTAGGCAAATAGTGCAGCGGGCCATCCCATTCACACCCTCTAAGCACACAGAGCAAATACCTGAGCAGCCAGAGTGACTCTACTCGTGCTGATGATTTGCACACGGATCCAGATGCGCTGTTCTTTACTAACAAAGTTTGTTGTATGTCCTGCGCAAAGAAGGGATCAGCGACCTCTGTAAGCACAGAGCATCAGAGCTCACCACTGTAGCCTTGCTTGAAGTGTTCAGCTCACACGGCGACCGGGCCTCCCATCTAATCGCCATTCTTTTAGCATCGATGTAAAGGCCACTCAGTCTTTTGTGCATACTGTATCTCCTCAAGGACACATAGTGGGGGAGCTTACATAGAGCCTGGGCCATGTCTGTCAACTGGACTATTCTACACAAGACCATTATAGACCTCAGAGGGAAGAGGTGGTAACGTCCTTCCACCATAAGACTTCCAGCGCCAATTATAGTATTAACATTCCTTTGTTTAAATGAATAATCATACAATACACAAAAGCCATGAAAATCTTGTGAATTATATCCTTATAAACGGTGAGTAGTGATGTCATTAGTTATAAACGGTGAGTAGTGATGTAATTTCTGTCACATGACTCACTAAAATTTGTGTATTATAATTAATAAAGTACCCCCAGTTGTAAAATATGAGGATATCATAAGTTACCTCGGAGTTCCATGACCTTCGGCCTCGTGGTTTTTATATGGTCATGAAACTCCTCGGTAACTTATAATATCCTTATATTTTACAAGAGGGGGTACTTTATTCACTATATCTACAACTCACTTGGGTGCCAGGCTCAAAATAGTCGAAATACTATATATATATACATAATACAACAGATCAAGGAGCTGGTTTACTAACTAAATAGCATCAATGCAAATATATATAACATTTCTGAAGCTGACCATACAAAGGCCAAGGCCTGATGAGGGTTCTTGCAGGTCAATGACACAGGGTCCCAGAAAGCTACAGAAAGTGAGAGGCTACTGGATTGCAGGGTGAGCCATTCTGCACAGAGAGGACCGTTAATAGAAAGGGATGGTGTCATAGTCTGTCCTTGCATGGCAGGATGGATTCACCCTTTTGTGCCCTCTAGGGCTGCCATCTTTGACTTCTGCAATAACCAAACAAGGATGTGGAGCAGTGACATATGGGGGTGGGGTTATTACATTTGGGGGCCATGTTGGTGCCTCATTTGGTCAGAGCTTTGAAATCAGAGGTGCTTGTTGGCCAGTTTATTGTTAGAGGAACAGTAGCACCAAAAAATTAAAGTGTTTTAGGGTTGGGGCAGAAGAGCAGATTCGGGGAGATTTAGTTGCCTGGTGACTAATCAGCTCTTCTGGGTGGCGACAATCTCCCCGAACTGACTTCCGTCTGCGGCGCATCGATTTCTGAAGTTGCCCAAAGTCGCCAGGCGACTAAATCTCCCCGAATCTGCTTGTCTGCCCCAACCCTTAAAGTAAAGAAAATATCATGTAGTATTGACCTGCACTGGTAAAACTGATGTGTTTGCTTCAGAAACACATTGCAGTTTCAGTGATTCATTTATTCAAAAATGTGCACGACATGTTTCGAGCCTAGTGGCTCTTCCTCAGGAGCCACTAGGCTCGAAACATGTCGTGCACATTTTTGAATAAATGAATCACTGAAACTGCAATTTGGTTCTCCAGAGTCCTATCTTTGATTTATGAAAGTCTATAGGTCTTGCGGTGCCTAAACTCTGAAGCTGAACCCTCCATTATAACGAAAAGGATCTCATCTTCCATAAGAATATACTGCTTCAGAAACACTACTATAGTTCATGTAAACAAGCTGCTGAGTAGCAATGGCGGAAATTGAAAAAAGGCTATATGTCACTGGATAAATAGAGGATAACAGATAACACCATTATGTTCTACAGAGCTTACCTGCTGTGTAACCTGAGTCTTTTCTCCTTTGAATAGCTGCCCCCATTGCTACACAGAAGATTATTTAAAGTATATAAACAATAGTAGTGTTTCTGAAGCAAACACACAGTTTTACTAGTGCAGGGCAATACTGTATTATATTTGTATTACTTTAAGGGCAGAGACACACGCGAAGATTCCAGGAGATTTAGTCATCCGGCGACAAATCACCTCTTCTTCGGGCAACTAATCTCCCCCAAAGGCCTTCCCCCCAGCTAGAATCTAAATTGTCGGCGGGATGGCACTCAGAGCGATTTGTTTCCGAAGTCGCCCGAAGTCTCCTCGACAGGCAACTTCAGAAAATGAAGCACTCCGAGTGCCATCCTGCCGGATATTTAGATTGTATCCGGCGGGAAGCAATTTGGTGATATCAGTCCCCTTTAGAAGTGGCGATTTGTCGTCGGACAACGAATCTCCCTGAATCTTGGCATGTGTCTCTGCCCTAAAACAATTTCATTTTTTGGTGTTACTGTTCCTTTAATAATAAACTGGCCAATAAGCACCTCAGGCTGAAGCCAGAACTATTCTGGTAAAAGGGGGGGGGGGCATTCCTAGTGCCTGGACAGAAAAGGACATCGATTTTGCTTTGTAAAGAGGAACATGTTTCCTTTTTTTATTAAACAAATGTGACAAACAATTCCTTGTTGGTCTGGTGAAAAGTAAAAACATCCCCTAAACTCTTATCTCCAGATCACCAGGCGTGTAGTAAATGTGACAGGCTGCCTCAGCCACAAAACCATTTCAGCTGAATGACAGCGCCAATAAGAAGACCCGTGTCACTAATGGAGAGAGAACAGAGCGCGCTGCAGCTAAATAAGCTTCTCGGCACCTGTTGGACTGGCTCATCCCCGCCCCCATTCAGGGCGACAAGTGACGAAGAGGATCGAGGCCACGTCTGTGTGTGGGAAGGCGGGTCAGTCAGGGTGGAACAGGGAGGGGCAAGGAAAGGGCTACAGGTACCGGCTGGGACAACTTGCACCCGCAGCCTTTAGCAAAAACTGTTTTCCGGTGATTCCTTACTTCCTGCCTTTCAGCTCGTCGTTGTACTCACTAACACTGAACTCTCTGATTGCGGACCTGCGCGGCCGGTAGGTGTGGAGTTGTAGCAGGAGGATAAAGTGGTGACAGCAGTGCAGGTGAGGAAAGCGCTTGTGTCTGTAGTGTCTCACATCTAACAAACTGCTGGGGGCGCTCTCCTATACTCCTTATTCCACCCTAATAACAGCACCACTCTTATATACTGCACTGTGTTACCTCATTCTATATATATATATATATATATATATATATATATATATATATATATATATATATATATATATATATATATATATAATAATAACAGCACTCTTATATACTGCACTGTGATACCTCATTCTATACTATATATATATATATATATATAATTGAACAGTAGAATTCTTAATGAATCAGATAAAAATTGAGAGTAGGACTGGCCAGATAAGGGATGACTTTGACGTAGTTGGCCAGCTTAAATATATTGCAATATATGGACAAACAATCCCTGTGTTGTTTAAAGGGTAAGGCATTTTTCAGTAGCAGTATGCACAAAGTGTCTCTGTCTTAAATATATTGATAATGGGTTGAGTGCAGAGGATCTCTTGTTTCTACTATATATATATATATATATATATATATATCTATCTACTACAAAAAGATCCGCACTCTCAGGACTTATAAAAATCATAATATTTATTATAAATGACTAACGTTTCAGCTAGGTCCCTAGCCTTTCTCAAAGTAACAAACTGAACATTAAACGGCCTTAAATATACACTGTGGCGGGAACAAACAGCTGTTAAAAGTCACATGGTCAGTAATTCAAATACTATTAGTACATTCACTTTAAATACTTAAATGATCTAAAATCCATAATATAAACCAAAACTAGACAATATATAGTGAATAAAGTACCCCCTTTTGTAAAATATAGGGATATTATAAGTTACCGAGGAGTTTCATGACCATATAAAAACACGAGGCCGTAGGCCGAGTGTTTTTATACAGGTCATGGAACTCCGAGGTAACTTCTAATATCCTCATATTTTACAACTGGGGGTACTTTATTTATTATAATACACAAATTTCAATGAGTCATGTGACAGAAATGACATCATAACTCACCGTTTATAACTGATGACATCAGAACTCACCGTTTATAAGGATATAATTTACAGGATATTCAAGGCTTTTGTGTATTATATATATATATCCCCTAGTTCATTTCAATAACAGTTAAAAACAAGACATTTGTAACCACTAATGTTAAACTATTAAGTTACTTTAACATGAAACAAATTGAAATATCATTACAATAATGTCCAAAACTTAAGCTGGCCATAGACGTTGAGATTTTTAAAAGATCAGATCCTGATCGTGAGACCACGATCTTCTCAGAACGATCGTACGATCCTACGAATTTACCATCAACTAAAAAGACCAATTTGCCAGGAAAACAAAGGGGAGCTGCCTGCTTGGCCCTGCAAACATAGATAGATTGCACTGGGGCCGACAAAGATTTTTTGACCTGGCCGATCAATTTCCCGACAGATGTTGGCCGAAAAATCGTAAGGTGTACGATCGCACGATAATTTCGAAGGATTGGTTGGGCTTCCCTAAAATCAGTCGTTCAGCAAGAATAATCGTGACGTCTATGGGGAGCATTAGAGTATATTTGGCACTATGTATCAAACTACCAAACTATCATGGGCTATTGCATCCATAGTTAATTTAATTTAATCCTATTATAAAAGTTCTATTTCCCCATTCTTTGGGAGCTCTCTATATGATAAGGTGTCAATGGTTGGACTATTACATATCCTTTCCCCTGATATGCCATTAACAAACATGGCTATGTCAGGTGTAATCTGATTGTTCGGGCATATGGCCGAACAATCCAATTCCGATGTGCCCTGGGTTCCGGCGGGATCGGTCAGGTCAAAATCAAACCTGACCGATCGGCCAAACGACCGATCTCCGCAGGACGAAAGATGTCGGCACACGACACACACGATCCGAAAATCGTACGACTCCTCGATTCGTACGATAGGATCTGTGTGTCTATGGCCACCTTTAGACATATCGTCAGACAAACTGTGTACAAGGAGACTGTGTTTTATACGTATTGGATCCATTTATAAAACCTATAGCATGCAATGTGATCTCATAGGGAAAAGAACAGGGTTTGGAACCCATAATTTATACAATACTATTCATGTGTGGATGGTGTGGGAGTATGTCCCTCCTATAAATCTTCAATGATATAGGTATCGCCCCACTTATATGAATATATGTGCAATAGCCCCATACGTGTAAGTTAAAATAACCCCGTGTCAATGTTGATGAAAGAAAAATGTGTGCCAATATATCAAACCTGTGCGATAATTACTTACTCCCCAAATCATACTTCAGGGTAAAAAAATCAGACTTTAAATAAGTGGACAATTTTTGCCAAAAATTCAAAGGATTCAAAAATTAAAAAATACTGAAAGTATATAAGATTATGCAACACCATGTAAGTGGTTATAACTCCTTCTATGAACATGGGAGTTCCATTCTTTTAAGTAGTGTCCACCTATTCATCCAGTGAAATGTCAAATCATGCATGGTCTCTTTAGTGTGCACTAGCACACTCTCTAAGCAGTTTCACAAATGTTGGAGAGAAAGTCTACATGTGAAATCTTTGTGCAGTATTGTTACCTCAAACCGCAACCTGTCACACCAGCGCCTTTACGAACCCTTTGTGCTCATGGAAGGATCGGGCTGACTTCTGGTGCGAGAGTGCACTTATCGAGAGTGCTGGCAACCCTTGGACTTGTGTGTGTGTGTGTGTGTGTATGTATGTATATATGTATATATATATATATCTAAATATATATCTATATATATATATCATATCAAAACAGGGGGGTTGTGGGAGCACTCTAAAGGCTTTAAAGTATATATATATGTATAATAAATGCTATTGCATATGTACCCAAATAGGGGTTATTTTGTTACAAAGTTATGATCATAAAATTGATAAGCCACCATACCACGTCAAGGTAAACCCCGAATGGCGGTCCCTAACTTGTTTTATTTTTTATGTGCATTCTAGCATTACCTGTAATCAATGTCCATTGAACGTTGTTTTAGAGTGCTCCCACAACCCCCCTGTTTTGATATTATATATATATATATCTCTAGATATATATATATATATATATATATATATATATATATATATATATATATATATATATATATATATATATATATATATATATATATCAAGAAAACTGGAGCACTCACATAACAAAAATAGGCAACTGCCTGGGTGCTGGTTATATAATAATACAAATAGCAACCAAAAAATTGCACTCACAGGACTTGATTTGTGCAAACAAAGTAACAGGAATAAAACCACTTTGTTTGCACGAATCCTGTGAGTGCGTTTTTTTGGTTGCTATTTATATATATATATACAGCACTCTTATATACTGCACTGTATTACCTCATTCTATAATATAAATATATATATATATATATATATATATATATATATATATATATATATATATATATATATATATATATATATATATATATACTGCATACATCCATCTGTTCTGGGGTAGAATTTAGGGGTAAATTCTTCAGTAAGGCATTTTTCAGTAGCAGTATGCACAAAATGCCTCTTGTCTTAAATATATTGATAATGGGTTGAGTGCAGAGGACCTCTTGTAGTTGACTACCGTATATACCCGGGTATAAGCCGAGTTTTTCAGCATCCAAAATGTGCTGAAAAAGTCTACCTCGGCTTATACGCGGGTCAGCGGTACCCGACCCGAATAGCTGAGATTGCAGTCACTTTTAATCATTCCTATACCAACTTGGGGAGAGACTGCAATATTCCACAATGCCCTCTGTTGGTTATATGAAAGAATAACAGTGCGCCCTCTGTTGGTTATATGAAAGATTAACAGTGACTGCAATATCACACAGCGCCATCTGTTGGTTGTATCAAAGAATAACAGGGACTGCAATATCACACAGTGCCATCTGTTGGTTGTATGAAAGAATAACAGAGACTGCAATATCACACAGCGCCATCTGTTGGTTGTATGAAAGAATAACAGAGACTGCAATATCACACAGCGCCATCTGTTGGTTGTATGAATGAATAACAGAGACTGCAATATTACACAGCGCCATCTGTTGGTTGTATGAAAGAATAACAGGGACTGCAATATCACACAGGGCCATCTGTTGGTTGTATAAAAGAATAAACGGGACTGCAATATCACACAGCGCCCTCTGTTGGTTATATGAAAGATTAACAGTGACTGCAATATCACACAGCGCCATCTGTTGGTTGTATGAAAGAATAACAGTGACTGCAATATCTCACAGCACCCTCTGTTGGTTATATGAAAGATTAACAGTGACTGCAATATCACACAGCGCCATCTGTTGGTTGTATGAAAGAATAACAGTGACTGCAATATCACACAGCACCCTCTGTTGGTTATATGAAAGATTAACAGTGACTGCAATATCACACAGCGCCCTCTGTTGGTTATACAAAAGATTAACAGTGATGGCAATATCAAACAGCACCCTCTGCACATGGTAGTGGGACAGTGGGACAATGCACACAGTAATCCGTTTGGCAATTCTCTGTCACCATCAGCTTTGCAAAGAAGTCCGGTTGATCGCTGGGGGGGTCGCTTTGGCAGAATGTGCGCTGCTGGGAGACAGGGCTGTAGTTGTGTCTAGGCTTATACATGAGTCAATAAGTTTTCCCAGTTTTTGTAGGTAAAATTAGGTACCTCGGCTTATACACGGGTCGGCTTATACACGAGTATATACGGTATATGTATTTTGTGGTCACACCCTCATTGCACCCCCGCCTAATGGTTTTTAAAAAATAGTGGTGAGCACAACTTTCCCTTGTTTGTTATAGTTATGCAGGAGCAGTGACCAGCTCCATGTTGTAGCTCCCACCCTTCCCAGCTATAGTCAGGTGATCCCAGTGGTGTCTAATAAAAGGGCAGCCAAGTTTGGGAGTTTTACTTTGAAAGCAGCAAGTAAGTTGCAGGTAAAACTTAGTCCCTTTGTAAAACGTATAATTAAGCAATTGAATTCTTAATGAATCAGATGAAAATTGAGCGTAGGACTGGCCAGATATGGGATGACTTTGACGTAGTTGGCCAACTTAAATATATTGCAATATATGGACAAACAATCCCTGTTTTGTTTAAAGGGTAAGGCATTTTTCAGTAGCAGTATGCACAAAATGTCTCTGTCTTAAATATATTGATAATGGGTTGAGTGCAGAGGACCTCTTGTATTTGTCCGACCAATCCTTCGAAATTATCGTGCAGTTAGTGGGATTCAAACGATCGTACATCTTAAGATTTTTCGGCCGACATCTGTCAGGAAATTGATCAGGTCAAAAAATCTTTGTAGGTCCCAGTGCAATCTATCTATGTTTGCAGGGCCAAGCAGGCAGCTCCCCTTTGTTTTCCTGGCAAATTGGTCTTTTTAGTTGATGGTCAATTAGTACGATCATACGATCGTTCCAAGATAATCGTGGTCTCACGATGAGGATCTGATCTTTAAGGGCTATTCCACACGGGGAGATATCGACGCGTTTGCGGTCGCGGCGACAAAGCGCCACGACAGTCGCCGCGACCGGCGCAGGCGACAGTTTTGTATGGGCGCCTATGTAAAAACGCCTGTGCTAACCACACGAGGCGATGCGCTTTTCAACAGTCGCCTGAAAAAGCCTGGCGAGGCATTTTCAGGCGACTGTTGAAAAGCGCATCGCCTCGTGTGGTTAGCACAGGCGTTTTTACATAGGCGCCCATACAAAACTGTCGCCTGCGCCGGTCGCGGCGACTGTCGCAGCGCTTTGTCGCCGCGACCGCAAACACGTCGCTATCTCCCCGTGTGGACTAGCCCTTAAAAATCTCAACATCTATGGCCAGCTTTATATCTACCAGGGAGCTGTTATCTTGTTTTAAGGAGCTGCTATCTGTTTAACCTCCCATTGTTCTTTTGTTAGGCTGCTGGGGGGAAAAGGGAGGGGGAGTGATATCACTCCAACTTGCAGTATAGAGTGACTGAAGTTTATCAGAGCACAAGTCACATGACTGGGGGCAGCTGGGAAACGGACAATATGTCTAGCCCCATGTCAGATTTCAAAATTGAATATAAAAAAAATCTGTTTGCTCTTTTGAGAAATGGATTTCAGTGCAGAATTCTGCTGGAGCAGCACTATTAACTGATATGTTATGAAAAAAAGTGTTCCCATGACAGTATCCCTTTAATTAAGGAGTAACTTGATATTAACTCTGGATTTATCGCATTTTTTAACGCACTGGTCACTTTATATTGAATGAACTAAGGGTAAGGCCACACGAGGAGATTCGGGGAGATTTTGTCGTCTGGCGACTTATCGCCTCTTCTTTTGAGTGACTATATCCCCAAACTGCCTTGGCGTTTTCCCCATAGGTTACAATGCAAAGTCGCCTGCGCTAATGCACACGCGGCGATGCGTTTTCTATAGTCGCCCAAAGTTGCCTCAGTGAGGCTTTGATTTTGAAGTAAATGAATCAGTTGTTACACCGTTATAACGTTGTGGAATTTAAGCACCTAGCACTTTAGTTTTTAATTAATCAATCAAGAAAACTCCTCAAGATATAAATTAAGAAAAGTGAAACTTTAGCACGCGGCACTTTATATATAATTCATAAGTGGAATTGATTGGGGTGGTGTTGAAATCAATTGAGATCACAATCAGTAAAATAAGTCAAATAATAAAGACGTGAAATTTCATTAGGTTAATCTAACAAGTGACTTTTGTGTGATAACTGATCTTGAATCTAGAAAATTCCAGGTTGCAGTATTGAGAATTGGTTAATAAAATCAACAATAAAAAAATTCCTTAGTACAAGTGGGGTTTAAGAAACCAGAGAATTTATAGAAAAATCGACACAGCCACAAACAAATTTCCTATACAATTTGAGTGCGTTTACAACTCCTTGGGTGGCTGAAGAGAAAGGAGATTTTTGATTGAGAAGAGTTGACTCTTCCCCTTTTTTCAATAATTATGCTAATTAACCTGTGCTAAGAGCTAATTATAAAATAAATACACAAGGTGTCACAATCATTTTTAATGAGACCAGTAGAAGTGTTTTCTAGTGTGCAACTAGAACTATATGATAAAGGAAAGCAGTTCATACTTTGGATACTGCCCACAAGACCAAGGGCTGCGATTCTTTACTTTCACTATTCATGATGATTTTGCTGCTGAGAGCACCAGCTGCAAAGCTTGAGGGTAAAACCTGAACTTGTAACTGGAATGACAGCAGTGTGTCAAATAGTCTTACTTTACCTTTAATTCTTTACAGGTAAGTGCATTGGACTGCACCTGTGTGTGACTATGAACAATGCATTTGCTGCAGAGAGAGACTGCCATTCTGAAGAGGAAGAAGATTTTATGGCTGGAGGAGACTTAGGAGAAGGTTTTGGGAGAAAGCCAGGAGGCCTGTATGATGGATCAGTGAATCACATGGCAGAGACATTTAAAATAAGAAGGGCGTCAGACAATCAGGGTCACTATCAGCTTGTAAAGAAGAGTGAAGATTCTGGGACTGCAAGTTGTTCTGTGTTAAGAAACAGTGTCTCTGAGGCCAAGACCACACAAAAGTTTGGGCAAATAGGATACTCAAGATGCAGACAAAATAGTATAGGTAAGAGTCTCCTTTATTATTCTTGTCCAGTGCCCAAAAATTCAAAGTTATTAATTTTCTTTCTGCATGCATGTATGGTATAGTGTATATTGTAAATATTTTTGGAAAGTTCGGGTGCATTGAGTGTTGAATGATTTTTGACAACTTAAAAGGTTTATGGGCAGATACCATCTGTGCTACCTCTTATTTGCCTAATAGTTATTAGCCTTTTAATAAACTACAATCCCCAGCCCTTATCTGCACAATATGAATGGGTGTTCAAGGAGCACCTGTTAAGGGCTTCATGTGCTTTGCTGGCCTTTAAACCAGTCAGACAGGAACTAAATAAGGAGAAGCTAAGCTTTGGCTTACTTGTATGTGGGCCATGGTTCCTTTAGAGTAAAAAGAATGATTGAATTTTGCCCCAACAAATTTATTGCAGTGTGTTAATGTAGAATGATATAAGTGCTGTAAGGGTTGTGGTGAGACCACAAATAGCCCTTGTTGATGTTTATTATATTATGGCTGACACATACCTATGTCTATATTTTGTATTTGTATAAAGGGAATATAATATTTATTACTGCAGTAGAAACTAATTACTGTGCCTGAGGTTGTTCCATGACATGGTGCACATTGGTAGACTTAGGGTGGTTTTAAGAACTTCTGGACTATCAAGGTTCTAAACACGACTTTTGTTCTCATAAGGTTTCTCTGCCCATTTCACTATTCTACTTGTGCCTTATACGTAGGCATTGGCCATTGCAGTGTCATGTTTATTCTCTTTATGCTGTTTTTCAGAACAGTGATGTGCTTGTATGTAGTTCATTATACCTTAAAGCTAGTATTTGTGCTATAGAACTGTCTGTTTGTGCCCATTCTTAGGGTAAGACTATACGGACGTTTTCAACGCGATCCGACGTGCTGCGACAATCCGCATGCAACGGAAATAAGGCAAGAGATAGAAATGTTGGTGAAGTCGCAGTGTTGATCCAATGCGACACGACTGTCGGATGCAGATGCTGCACGCATGCTTTTTGTTGCAGTGCATCGGATCGCACCGAAAACGTTTGTGTAGTCCTATACTTACTGTTTTACACAAGCAGCTTTGCAGAATAGAGAATAATTGCATGCAGGGGATGATTTTCTAACATGTGCTAAATTGCACCAGTGCAGTTAGTCACAGAAACCAGTTAGATATTTTCTTTCACTTTTTAACTTGTAGTAAACTGTTTGAAGATAATTGTCGATTTGTTCCTATTGGCAACAGCACTTGTGCAATTTAGCACCTATTTTAGTAAATGATTCATGCAATCCCCCCCTTCATCATTAGACCAATCACTTTGAAGGCAATTATGCGTCAAAGAGAGATTCTTATCTTTTGTCAGTCTGTGGGCAATTAGTGGGTTAAGAACTTGTTTGCAGCTCCTACTTTATTTACATTTATTGCACAGGGTTATTTATTAAAGCCCGAATGGTTAAAACTTGAAAAATTCAAGTTTTTCACTATAAAATCAGAATTTTTCCAGGCTTTATTAAAGCCTGATGCTGCAAAAAGTCAGAATCTGAAAATCTGGCATCTCAGACCTGCCGAGGTTGTATATAAGTCAATGGGAGACATCCCTATCATAATTGGAAGTTTCTGTGGTCTGTGCTGGAATTAGACCGAAAATCCGTCTATTTTGGACTTTTCGAGCAAAAATCCTGGAAAAAATAGGCGATTGCCGAAAACCACAAGTGTAAAGTGTAAAATACCAGATTGATTTACTAACATGGTTGTGAAGCTGTACAGCTGCAGTTTCCTGTAGCAACACATCTGTGCTTTCAAAGTAGTAGTAGTAGTATTAGTAGTAGAAGACTGATGAATCTAATACCTGATTGGTTGCAGTATAGGACCTCTGTTAGTAAATCAGTCCAATATCTATTTACTGTGCTTATTGGCATGTTCAGCATGCATACATCTCTGTAGAAAAGAAAATCTAAGACCAAGTACAAATAGCCTATTCAGATCACATACAATTAATGCCACTATATGTTATGGAGCCTTTATGTGAGCAATTGACTGCATTCCACAAGTATATTCAGTTTTTTGGGTTTTTTTGCCTTAAATAGGTTGTTCGCTTCCAAACACTTTTTTTTTAGTTCAGTTCTTTTTAAATGGTTCACCAGAAATAAATATTTATTTCAATTGTTTTAAAAAATTTTTTATTTGTTACTGTTTTTCCAAAACTGAAGTCTAAAGTGCGTCTCTGGTTTCAGTCTGGCAGCTCAGTGATCCAGGTGCAGATTCTGAACTGTTACAATTTGCACCATTAGTTGATACATTTCACAGATTCATCTGTGGAATATTAGCAACTATTTTTCACTTTTAACAGCTGCCTTTAATGAAACTCAGGGATTCTGCTCAGCAGGGACAAAGATAACAAATGTATGAACTAAATTTATCAATTTAGAACACTTTAAAGGAAAACTATATCCCCAAAATGAATACTTAAGCAACAGATAGTTTATATCAAATTGAATGACATATTAAAGAATCTTACCAAACTGGAATATATATTTACATAAATATTGCCCTTTTACATGTCTTGCCTTGAACCACCATTTTGTGACTCTATCTGTGCTGCCTCAGAGATCACCTGACCAGAAATACTACAACACTAACTGTAACAGGAAGAAGTGAGGAAGCAAAAGGCACAACTCTGTCTGTTAATTGGCTCATGTGACCTTACATGTGGTTTGTATGTGTGCACAGTGAATCTTACGATCTCAGGGGGCGGCCCTTATTTTTTTAAAATGGCAATTTTCTATTTATGATTACCCAATGGCACATACTACTAAAAAAGTATATTATTATGATAATGGTTCATTTACATGAAGCAGGGTTTTACACATGAGCTGTTTTACTCAGTATCTTTTAATAGAGACCTACATTGTTTGGGGGGTATAGTTTTCCTTTAAGAGTCGGCGACCCCCTTCTCCCAGAGCTGCTTTAGCAGTTGAAAAATGGAATTTTACACTTCAATATTAGAAAAATGGTCACAAATAGAAAATAGCAAGTAATTGGAAAAAGTATATATGCAAAAAATGGGACTTAGTCCCCGACCATAAGCCAATGCGTACTCCAATATTGTAAATAATCAAAACATAAAAATAAAACGGCAATATTTATTCACCACCATGCCTTATTGTTCAAATTAAAATCTACTTTAAAACAAGCAGCGCTGCATGTGGGAGGAGGGATCCCTCTCCCAATAGAGGATAAATTAGCTTACAACGTATTGTATATATCATAAACTCATTAGTAATGCACAATACAAAGCAGCATGTAATGTGTCAAGCAAATTGATAATTGTTGTGAGAAGAGGGTAAATCTCAAAATTCCAAGGCCTTGTAGTGCGTCACAATTGGTGTAAAATTCAAAGGTTTTCCAAAGTGGTTATTCACACAGTTAGTGCATTGATACCAATGTTGGATATATGTAAATTAGTAAATCCCGTAATATTAGAGGTTTAGGCAAGTTTCAGTTCCCCAAGAATCCGAGCCCAGTGCTTAGGTTATGTGATTGCTCTTGGCAATGTGGTCTGTACGTTGTAAAAAAGATGCTCATTTGAATTGGGTTCCCGTCAAACGACAAAATTAGCGACTCAGCAGTCGCAATGGTACAAACACCAGTTCGACCATTTAGGCCAAAATATAGATGCTGTGTCACGAGGATCACCCAGAGCTTGGCAATGTCCTGCCCAAGTAAAATACAAGATTTTTACAGACCGTAGATTCAGTCTCATCACCACTAAGTCCTCAAATATCTATTGGATCAACCCAATGTCCATGCCACGTTGGGTTACCTTTTGGCACACCACAAGTAACTCAGAGAGGGGGGGCCCAACTCCCAGATGCAGCGCTGCACCTTGACAGACGTTTCGCCACCAATCGTGGCTTTGTCAAGAGGCCGGAGATCCATACATTACGTAGTTTTAAAGAGAGCGTCACATGACTCTGGTGTGAACTGCTGCAATGATGTGTGTTCCATTCGAAATTGTTACAAATGCATGCGTTTCACGCTTGCGCACTTAATCTCTCCTCCGATGTGTATCCCCACAACTTTAGTATTAGTATACAAAGTGAATGATGTCTTAATAAAAAGTCAATATCCAAATTTCTGGGAGTACACCCTAGTAGTCCATCATGGCAAAACCTGTCACTAGGGAGGAAGAGGCGAGTAATATGGAAGTACAAAATATAACATCACTGCAGTTATGACACACCATGGTAAGATGATAAAATCACAAGTAAACACTAATTTCTAATTTTAGTCCTACCAAATGTTAATTGGAGAAAGTCTTTTTTTCTGGTGATCTGAAACCAACTGAACTGAAAACAACCCTTTAATTTAAAAATGTACTATACCCTTCCAGTTTAGAAGGCTCACTAAGAGGAGATGTAGAGCGCTGCACCTTCGATCTTGCAGAGTCACCTTTTCGCCTTTTGGGAAGACAGTGTACGTCTGGAAGCAGCGTTTTATTTTATTTTTTTTCTTTATGAAGTATTAAGCATTATACTACCGTAAGTTTTGTAGGTGGATTTTTAACTTGGAAAAAATGTAGTGTTACGGTTCCTTTAATGAAACTCGGATTCTGCTACAGATAAGGAAGGTATAAAGTGATTATCACTTTAAAACAGAGTTGGTGACCCCTCCTCTCAGAGCTAATTTAGAAAGACATAAGGCGTATGATGAAAATCTAAGCTTCAAAATTAGAAAAATGGTCAAAAATAGAAAATAATGGAAAAAGTCTATATTTCAGGTGAACTATCTGAAACCAACGGAACTGTAAGGTGAAGAACCTCTTTAAATTCCTAGTACTGTTATCATCACATTTGTCACTATGAAAAAGAACACATAACTCATTTATTACGGTCAGTGGGTTATGTGCCCAAAAGTTTTCTGTATCTTACTGCTATGTCATTTTTGTGTGAGTGCAGATGCAAGTTCAGAAGTGTCTAATGAAGAGCTAAAGCAGCGGCTTCAAGAATTAACAGAGGTAAGTGGTGCTGCATCTCTATGTGTTCATGTAACTTAGCCACTAGTTACTAGTTACAGTTCTCTTAATTTGATACAGACTCTATGAATCTAATGAAACCATTACTCACACCACACCTTTGGACAGATCCAATTTTAATTAAAGTGGACCTGTCGCCCAGACACACAAATCTGTATAATAAAAGTCCTTTTCAAATTAAACATGCAATCCAATTTCTATTTTTTATTAAAGCATTCATAGCTGTTGTAAGCTCATTTAAACATCTCAACTGTCAATCAAATATTGTCTGCCATTCCTCTATTCCCTGGGCATAGAGGCGGGGCAGACAATTACTTTTACTTTCCATTCAGCACTTCTTAGAAATCGCTGCTCTCCCCAAATTCCCCCTGTCTCTTTACCATTTAATTGTGTAACCAGGGCATGGGGATGGACATCAGGTCCCCCATTCTAGTGCACAAACAAGATTTTGAGATGATACAAGGCTTTTCTTAATAACAGTGTCCACTAAATGGCTCCTGCCTGCTTGCTGTAATTATGAATTCCCAGACTGGAGGAAACAAGGTTTAAATAATTTATATAGTGTAATTAAAGTTCATTTTAGCTTGACTGATGTGATAAAATGGGATTATGAATATTTTTTTTTTGGTGACGGGTCCCCTTTAAATGAGTATCAGTGTAGTGCTGTATATTTGATAAAATCCAACATTCTTAAGCCATAGGAACACTTCCTTGAGTTTAATTAGCACATACTACTAGTATGGCATGTGACACATTTTTCTTTTTTCACACATTTGTCATCTGAGCAATATTCAGCTCAGCTGTGGGCAACATAAAGCTCAGAATTGTTCCCAATTTCTTTGTATGCAAATTACCAGCACCCACAGGTGTGATTCCCAGCAGTTTTTTGAGGATTTTTGCCTTCTCTCCTCAGTACTTTTAAGGTTGTGTTTCACATTTCTTGTTCGAGAAATATAATTAAAAGTCATGGTTAGGAACAACAATTCCATGTCTAATTTAGGAGAAAATCTAAATGATATAATTTGTTTACTTTTTAGGAGGTAGATTTTTTAAGAATAGAACTTGAGGCATCTCAGAGGCAGCTCAATGGAAAAGATGAAGCACTAAAGCTGCTGCAAAGCATGGTAAGTGTTTATGTTCACTGACTGTAAAAATGATACGCAATCAAATGAGGGTTTGGTAAGACATTTTTATTACTTCTAATGTTAGATTACCTAGAGCAGCACAGACAACTTTTCCCATGGAGCAAGATATTTAGCTGAAATACTATAGACTTGTGGACTGAATAATAACAAAAATGATCATGTCATACACAGCTGTCTTATCAAGCCAATAGGCAGCCAGGAAAGTCTAAAAATACATCCAGTCCATAGGCCCCAATTGGATATCTCTCTCTCTCTCTCTCTCTCTCTCTCTCTCTCTCTCATAGTGTTTATTGACTTGAATAAAATGTAGTCAAAACAGTCTCATTTGCAACATTGTGTAAAACTTCCCTTACAGAGTCAAATAAATAATATAATATGCGCTACTGCAAAATACAAACTCTTCAAAAAGGGAAGGAGAATTTCCCGAAATGTCGCGTGAGTGCTGAAAGATGTGGCGAGTTTATTTGACTCTGTACAGATAAGTTATACACAATGTTGCAAATGAGACTGTTTTGACTACATTTTATTCAAGTCAATAAATGCTATGTTTTTAGCAAGGAGTGCGATCTGGCTGGATGTTATGTATTGGAAGATAGCAGAATAACTCACCACAATACAGATCTGCACCCTAATAACTTTTATATAGGCTACATGATTTGTGCACCACAATCGTTGGAATAATATATATATATATATATATATATATATATATATATATATATATATATATATATATATTATTTATATACACACTTCAACATGTTCTATCACAGTGAGAGATCACCATCTGTTAGGTTCTGTCTCAAGAAACAGCTAAATGTGCAAATGCAAACTCCCAACCTCTCTTAGCTCAGTGCTGACAAACACTTGTCATATATTTGCAAACGATCACTGACCGTGCCATGACCCAGCATTTCATGCAGTCATGGGGATTCCCTTCACTTTATGTATGTTATACAGTATAGCTTCTTACAGTCATTACTGTGCAGAAATTGGTGTCTAAGATGGGTTCTAGTGAGTCATGCCAACAATGCTGAATTCTACCAGTTTGAATGCATATGGGATAAAAGCAGATTTTATTTAATGTTCTGGCTTTAACAGCTGTGTGATGGGTGTGATACTCCTCAGAAGTGAATCCAATCTAGATAAACACCTATATGATTCTATCAGTGTGGCTTACACTTTCATATCAAGAGTTTATTTATTTGCCTGGTTGATGAGAAAATCTAATTTTATCTACAGCTGTGCTATATTGTCCTATAAAGTGCTAAAGTTACAGGAGGCAAATAAAGTTACTCAATAAGACCTTATCCTTATTGGCCTTATGGGTAATATATTACATGTTTTGGACTCATAGAGTGTTGTTTCTTTGCTTTCTTACTATTTGGGATTGGCCATCGTTCATAAATCTAGTTTATCCTGTTTCTCTGGTATTCGTTGTCATTCCCCTGGATTCTATAGCCTCTTACGTCATGGGAATTACATTAAAGGATTAGTGTGACCACTCTAAAGGAAAAGTTTTCCTCCTATGTGAACAGCCCTTGTATATCTCTCCTGCAGCATGAGCGTTTCTTAAAGGGGTTGTTCACCTTCCAAACACTTTTTTCAGTTCAATTGTTTTTAGATTGTTCCACAGAAATAAAGACTTTTTCCAATTACTTTCCATTTTTTATATTGTACTGTTTTTCCAAAATCTAAGTTTAGATTCTATTGTTCCTGTCTCTGGTGTTTGAGTCTGGCAGCTCAGTAATTCAGGTGCAGATTCTGAACTATTACAATTTTAGTTACATTTTAGTTGATACATTGCTCAGCAGCATCTCTGGAGTATTAGCAACTATTGTATCAATTCTAACAACTGCATGTAATGAAACCCAGAGATTCTGCTCAGCAGGGACAAAGATAAGAAATGTATCAAATAAATGTATCAGTTTAGAACAGTTTACAGGGTCGGCGACCCCCCTCCCAGAGCTGCTTTAGAAGGTGAAAAATTACACGTTACGCTTCAATATAAGAAAACCAGTCACACATAGAAAATTGAAAGTAAATGGAAAAAGTCTTTATTTCTGGTGAACCATCTGAAACCAACTGAACTAAAAAAAAGTGTTTAAAGGTGAACAACCCCTTTAAGAGACACAAACACAGAATGGTTGTTTGAAGGGACACATGAGCTGCTGTGTGACCATTTCTGGCAGACTAATAAATGGAAAAAGGGACTTAATGCAGAAATACATTAATTTTAATATTTCCCCTTAAAATGTAATTAATCAACATGGCCACATGGAATATACCTGCGAATGAGAGGTCTGATAATGTTGGAGTGAATGGGTGAATGTTTTTTCCATATTGCAAACTGTAGAGCATTGCAAACTGCTGACTCTTGCTGGAACCAGCCAGTTAGAGCAGGGCAAATCTACCAGAGACGGTTGTAGCATTAAAAAAGGTTGAAAAACTCACAGAGAAATCAAATATTTAGGGCTAGTCCACACGGGGAGATAGCGACGCGTTTGCGGTCGCGGCGACAAAGCGCCGCGACCGGCGCAGGCGACAGTTTTGTATGGGCGCCTATGTAAAAACGCCTGTGCTAACCACACGAGGCGATGCGCTTTTCAACAGTCGCCTGAAAATGCCTCGCCAGGCTTTTTCAGGCGACTGTTGAAAAGCGCATCGCCTCGTGTGGTTAGCACAGGCGTTTTTACATAGGCGCCCATACAAAACTGTCGCCTGCGCTGGTCGCGGCGACTGTCGCGGTGCTTTGTCGCCGCGACCACAAACGCGTCGCTATCTCCCCGTGTGGAATAGCCCTTAAACAGCTGTACGAAAAATGAAAAAAAAAAAGCCACTTGTTCCATTGGTCACAGAGTTATTCCCACAGGCATAACACTGATAAGAGCAAGTCACATAGTCGTCTGAGATTGTGCCTGTCGGTGTGACTGTAATAATTGTAACATTAATGTTTTGTTGAACTCTCTCTAATATCTGATAAAAGCAAGGCATCATTCTTATCTCTGTATGGAAACGTTTTCATTCTCAGGCTATGTTAGATAAAGCTACAAGTCACACAAAGGAAATGCTACAAAAGGCTGAGCAGGAACGGAGGACTTTGGAAAAGGTCAGCAAAATGCATTTGTTATATTTAATCTTAGTGATGCTTGGGCTGTTTCAGTGTTACTGCTCTGTCACAAGTTGCTTTGTGCCAGTAACATGCAGGGGTATCAAGGGTACATTTTCTGGCAATAATCACAGATGGAGTGGGGCTACTTTTGCTTCCCAATGACGTCAATAGTAGAAGTTGAGATTAAGTACAAGGTACTGTTTTATAACTACAGAAGTAAAGAAAACCATTTTTTTTTTATATTATTTTCTTAAAATGTACTCTATTGGGGATGGCCTTCCAATAAATCTGAGCTTTCTGGATAACAGGTTTCCGGTAAGTGATCCCACATCGTATTCTGTACAGAGATTGTCCTGAGCTACAGGAAATGTACAGCCTTGAATGTTACTGCCATTTTATGGTTCACGTGGGACTCAAACTTCATTAGAGGCCCAAACAATTATCTTTTCCTCACAGATCTGCTGTTTCTGCTTCCCCAGGAGATCAGTGTTTTGGAGTGGGAAATTCAGTTTGATCAGGTCAGACTTAAAAACCTAGAAGAAACTTGGAAAGAGAAATATGAGCGGTATGTAAGGCTCTGTTCCAGTACTTTTGTTTCAAACTATGGGAAAGGTTTGAGTAAGACATTGACCAAGAAAAAACAGTGCAAAATACTGTAATGGGTGTTTCCTTGGCACACTGTTCTTAGAGGAACAGTAACACCAAAAAATTAGTCTTTTAAAGTATTAAAAATATAATGCACTGTTGTGCTGCACTGGTAAAACTGGTGTGTTTGCTTCAGAAACTCTAAAATAGTTTATATAAAGAAGCTGCCGTGTAGCCATGGAGGCAACCATTCAAAGCTCAAAAAGGAGAAAAGGCACAGGTTGCACCGCAGATAACAGATAAACTCTGTAGTATACAATGTGATTCTTCTGAACTTCTGCTATCTACTGCTGGGTTTCTGAAGCAAACACACCAATTTTATAAGTGCATGCAACAGTGCATTATATTGTCATTCCTTTAAAACACTTTCATTGTTTTTGGTGTTACTGTTCCTTTAACATTGAAAGTAAAATCAATTCCTGTTCTGCTAGATATCCCTCTTCTGAGTACATTTCTCTGCAAGGGGAACTTTTTTGCACTAAGAAATTCATCACACTGTGGTGGATGCATATTAAAGGGGAACTCCACAAAAACACAACTTAAGCTTTTTGAAAAGTAAACATAATTTCAAGCAACTTTTCAATATACATCATTTAAAAAATATGCAGACTTTTCATGATTTTTAATGGTTTCTGACCGTTCCCTAAGCCTAGCCCCCTGCTCTCCTGCTGATCTGTCTACTTTTCTGACTTGGCTGACTATGGTTACTTTGTATCAACAGCCTGCATACTCCAAACCCAACAATTCCCTGCACATGCGATTTCAATAAGGAAAGGAACATCACAGTGCAATGCATTGTGGGTTATGTAGTCCCTGCATGCTGTCTGTAAGCTTTGGAGAAGTTGTTACAATTTGTAACATCAGTGTTTAGTCCCTCCTTCCCTGCCAGGATTTCAAATGATGCAGAAAGAGAAGAACTGTTAAACAGCTGGATTTCAGCTTAGAAAATGGCATTTATTCATACTTTTTGAAGAAACAGGTAACTGTGAAGGATATATTAGGGTTTTCTGTGTTATGTGGTCCTCTTTATAAAATTTTGGTTTGGAAGCCGGAGTTCCCCTTTAAACACTTTGTATTGAAATGTTTGTTTTTGTAATACATTTTTCATTTAGCATTTTTAACTATTTTACAAATATGAAAATACAAAACATTGTACGTTTCTTATCATATATCGACAACCAGTTCTAACCTTGTTTCTAGCTTCTGCTAGGTTGAGACAGGAAAGCATTAGTAACGTGCCTTCACTATATGTTTAGCAGCTCACAATTCGCTTCTAGTCTGTTCTAGTGGCCCTGGTATAATAGTAACAATATTGCCACGGTAAAGATATGTTTTAGCCTCATACAGTATTTGCAGACTAAACATTTCATATACATATGAATATAAAATTCTAAAATAATTTTCATTTAGAGTCTTCTGTGAAAATGTAACAATCAAAGAAACTCTAGAGTTCCGGACGAATGAAATGAAGTCACTCAAGTCTGAGAATACAAGTAAGCATGGAATATTTTGTACTGTTTTCAACGTGTTTAGGGAAGGATTGCAAGGTCCACAGGCTTTTCCTCAGCCCTCATTATTGGATTGTATATAGTGAATAAAGTACCCCCTCTTGTAAAATATTAGGATATTATAAGTTACCCAGGAGCTTCATGACCATATAAAAATACAGGTCATGGAACTCCAAAGTAACTTCTAATGTCCTCATATTTTGCAACTGGGGGTACTTTATTTATTATAATACATAAGTTTCAGTGAGTCATGTGACAGAAATGACATTAGAGCTCACCGTTTATAACTGATGACATCAGAACTCACCGTTTATAACTGATAACATCAGAACTCACCGTTTATAAGGATATAATTTACAAGATATTCATGGCTTTTGTGTATTATAATGAATTATGGCACCCTGCACTCCTGCCTGACCATGTTCACAGTCTGATCATCCTCACTGAATCCACATCCCTTTTACTGAAGCCCTGTCCCTTTCTTGCCAGTTTGGGACCTCTCATTTGACAGGACGTGCCATCATGGTGGGACGTGTCTTCCCATCATGATGGCAGCCCTAAGTTTTAGGCTCTGTGAATATCCTGCAAGCACAACATTTAAAGGGAGCTAAATGCAGTGCATGGAACTGTCGCTGGAATATGTGGTGTTAGGATCATACAAAAAGGATAATATTTTCATAAAATAATAATTGACTAAAGGAGTGTGGTGCATTTTTTATCTACCACAGAGTGTAGAGTGCAGCCAGACCAAGGAAAGAAGCACTTTATAAGCATTAAATGGTGTGCTTTTGCAATTCTTCCCTGTGTGAGCAAATTACAATCTTTCTGAAAAATTGTTAGTTTTCAATACAGATGTGTAGAGCTGAATTGTCGGATACACAGGTAGAAACAGTAGAATTCTATCTGACAATTCAGCAGTTCAGCTGGTCAATATTCGGGTGCCTTCAATGGCGCCCATTCAAAATTTTCTGACCAGCCTGAGCCAACCAATCTCCATGTCTTCTGCCAATATCATTTCGGCTTGTCTTCTGCTATACATGCACGGAATATTTTATAAAACTTTGTTTCATATGATATTATCTGTGTATCTATGGCCACCTTTTGTTACTATTACCCTCTATGCAAAAAGCTCACTCATTATTGTCATCATTCTGCTCAAAGCCTGATGCTTAAGGGCTATTCCACACGGGGAGATAGCGACGCGTTTGCGGTCGCGGCGACAAAGCGCCGCGACAGTCGCCGCGACTGGCGCAGGCGACAGTTTTGTATGGGCGCCTATGTAAAAACGCCTGTGCTAACCACACGAGGCGATGCGCTTTTCAACAGTCGCCTGAAAATGCCTCGCCAGGCTTTTTCAGGCGACTGTTGAAAAGCGCATCGCCTCGTGTGGTTAGCACAGGCGTTTTTACATAGGCGCCCATACAAAACTGTCGCCTGCGCCGGTCGCGGCGCTTTGTCGCTGCGACCGCAAACGCGTCGCTATCTCCCCGTGTGGACTAGCCCTAAAGGTTAAGTATACTGTACCCCATGTTCAACATGAATTATGTTTATTTCTTAAAGTAAACATTTCACATTTTGAAATTTAAAGTATATAATGAGCTGCTTTTTACCAACAAACCACGCTTCACAGTGGACAGCTAATTTGTTTTGACAGCACTTATTTGAACCAGAAAGTAGAATGTGACTACTCGCTTGTGGCTTCTCTGCTCATTTCTATAGCAACATCTGTAGCTTTAACGAGAACTAAACTGAAAAGTTAATATAGCTAAAAAGGCCATATTTTATATAATGAACTTATTGCACCACCCTAACGTTTCAGTTTCTCAATAGCAGCAATGATCCAGGACTTCAAACTTGTCACAGGGGGTCACCATCTTGGAAAGTGTCTGTGACACTTACATGCTCAGTGGGCTCTGAACAGCTGTTGATTAGCTAAGCTTAGGGGTTGTCGCAAATTTTCAAGTAGAAAACAAGGTTGGCCTGTAATATAAGCTGATGCTACAAGGCTGATTATTAAATTCTGATGCTAATTGCACTGGTTTCTGAGCTGTCATGTTATAATCATCTGTATAAATTACCAATCAGCCTTGCACTGTGACATTTATATTCTACATGTACTGTATATTTTGAGTCAGTCCCTAAGCTCAGTAATGTACATTGCAGAAGTTTTCAGAAGAGCAGTTGCTCATTATATAAACAAGTGCTTGATGGATATGGGAGTTTATCTGGCATTTTTCCATTCTGATTTCAGGCACATACTGTTTCAGCAGGTTTTGCATTTTAGTATTTCATATGAGGTTGAAATTATTGTAATTTTTTTTGCCTTAGAGTTTCTGTGGTTTAATCTTGTAATATTTGTCAGTTAAGTATATACACTTACAGTATGTTTTGAACACATTGTTTTTTGCTTTTTTTAGTTCTAAATCAGCAGTGCCAGGAACTTCTTGCAATGCTTGATGTAAACCAGCAGAAAGTATTCCAGGACAACATGTCTCTAAATAAAAGCAGTTTAGCAGACGTCACAGCAGTTGAAGTAAGACACTGACAATGTTGTTGTAACAATACTGCATATGGCTGAAGTGGGGTTACAATGACCTTTTGGTGCTGTTTCTATAGAAATTATTAATATAAGTAATTTTTATCACAGGAAGCAGTTTAAGAAATCTTACAAATACTGTATGTAGATAGATATAGACACAGCCTGGCACCATATGCTTATTTGATACTTATTGCATATCCTATTAATGTGTTAAATGTAAGTTGCAGTGTACTGAATACCAGTTTTACAGCAATCAACAGACAGTATTTTCTATGAAAAATTTCTATTAATATTGAGCACAGTCACTACCTTCGAAATTGCCTGCATAGCCACTATGGTGGTTGTCCTTTCACCCCGTCTAATTTATGTTTCTAGTCCCTTCTTAACCTTCCCTACAACATGTTCTTTCCCCTCCTGCAGCTCAGTCTTGTCCCATAGCCTATTTTTCTTGTGGATCTTCTAAGGGACTTGGCAGCTTTTCTTTTTCTGGCAGGCTGTGACCTGCTGCCTGTTTTGGTGTGAACAGAAAAATGTGTATGCTGTAAGGCTGAATGCATCTGAGTATGAAATGGATATAAGCAATTTTTGGTAGAACAGTGATTGAAAAACGAAGCTAGTGACGGACTGTGTCTTTCAGAGTTTGCAATTTGTTCTGGTTAAACTTGCTTGATGGGTGAAATCAGTCATAATACTCTCAGAGAATGGTGATTGTTGCTCAAAAAAACGTGCAGCGTTCTACCCAAAGGTAAACTAACTCATGAATGCTGCAGGTTGGATAGCCCCGGTATAAGTAAGAGGCTGCCTATACCTGATGAGTGGGGCTTGAGCTTTAGCCTATGTCTATACACCTTAAAAACAACTGGGTTGCAATAAATAAATAAATGTTCGATCTTCAAGAATCATTTTCCGCGGAGTTACCAAGGAGTTTAATGACCATATAAAAACACAAGGCCGAAGTTCAAGTCATGGAACGCCGAGGTAACTTCTAATATCCTCATATTTTGCAACTGGGGGTACTTTATTTATTATAATACACAAGTTTCAGTGAGTCATGTGACAGAAATGACATCACTACTCACCGTTTATAACTGATGTCATCATTAGTCACCGTTTATCAGGATATAATTTACAAGATATTCATGGCTTTTGTGTATTATATAGTGAATAAAGTACCCCCTCTTGTGAAATATAAGGATATCATAAGATACCGAGAAGTTTCATGACCTTCCGTGTTTTTATACAGGTCATGGAACTCCGAGGTAACTTCTAATATCCTCATATTTTACAACTGGGGGTACTTTATTTATTATAATACACAAGTTTCAGTGAGTCATGTGACAGAAATGACATCAGAACTCACCGTTTATAACTGATGACATCAGAACTCACCGTTTATAAGGATATAATTTACAAGATATTCATGGCTTTTGTGTATTATAATGAATTATGGCACCCTGCACTCCTGCCTGACCATGTTCACAGTCTGATCATCCTCACTGAATCCACATCCCTTTTACTGAAGCCCTGTCCCTTTTCATATTTACAGTTAATCAGAATAATGTTTGAATTTGGTAGTGAAACACTCTGTGATGCAGGTTTTCTATTGCGGCAATGTGTTAAGTGCTACATGTATCACTAGTTTTTTTAGGAAGATTTCTGTGCATTGCATCACAATTATTTCCACTCATGGGGAAGGATTATGAATAGGTTTAATACCAAGGGATTTCTGTATTTATTAGCTTGCAGTGCTTGGCGCCTGTACCTGCAGCGATGGGGGACCTTGCTCGTGTGCCAAAATTTCTGCTGCTACTCGTAAACAGCTGCTTCAGCTCAGTCATGAGGTAATGTATAGCTGCTCTGTACTAGTGCATGCATTTGTGTATCATGTTAGTTAAAAAAACATTATCTGCTATTTTCCTGTGTTTTAGGGTGAAAGACAGATTACTATTCCCCACATCCTTATACGTTTAAAACCATCTTTATGCATTTAAATAATTTATTTTTGTGGGGATAAAATGGGAATGTTTCATTGGATATAGCATTCACGCTTTGCACGTGGCCTTAAGTTATGTCATCTTGGGAAACCTTCCTTAGGTTTATGTTGTATATGACATTTTCTCTGCCAATAAACAAAATTTCAGCAGAAGGCCACTTATGCATGCAGGGATGTCTGTAAACACTTCACAGGATGAACACTGTTGCAATGCCACATACAATTCTCCAAAACTAATAGGATGACTATTTCATGTATAATTCTCACAGAACTCCCAGCAGGATGGCACAGTGACTATTTCATATATAAATATCCCCGGAACTCATAGCAGGATGACACTGTGACAATTCAATATATAATAACCCAGAACAATAACATACATTAGAATGCATAAATATCATATTTCAGGTTCACAATTAGAATGGCTCGTGAAGGCAAGGAAAAGGTTAATTGTGTCTCAGTGGGAGAATGTATGAGCCAAATTCCTGGTACAAAAAAAGTCTTAAGGATAGTAAATGGGGGAAGGCCATGATCAGAAGACTAGAGAAGAGTTATAACAGTGGCAGGTATTATTAATGAAATAGCAGTCAGGAGCACTTTAGAACTTCCAGGACACTCTCCTCAAATGTTTGGTGTGCCAATGATTTTAATGGACTACGGCTACCCCCTACCCTATGTGGTATAACGTTTGTGTGTGCCTTGGTGCAAGAGCACCTGTCTCATGATGAGTCAGAGGAAACGGAAGACAGAATGGAGTAGCAGTGAGTCAGTGTGTAAGTAAGGGATGCAATGCAATTGGATCTGTGATCCAATCCCATTCACACCCGAATTCACACAAATCTGTCCACTTTCCAGCCAGGCAGACCAAGCCCCTAAAGCTAGGTGGGTAAACTTGCATTGATGGCCTGGCATATATATGGTATCCGTTGCTTTTCTTTTTCCATATCTTCGGTAATGCACTAGGATTTATGCTAATGAAACCTAAATTGGTTACCATATTGTACGCTTTGTATTTCTGGCTTGGCAGCTTGAAGCAGAGAAGAAGAGTAAAGAAGAAGCATATATAATGACGGACGGTTTCCGAATTGCCTTTGAGCAGCAGTTGAAGCGTAGAAATGATGTGGGTTTGCAGCTAGATGATATGGAGAAGCTCTGTAAAAAGGGA
Source organism: Xenopus petersii (assembly GCA_038501925.1). Lineage (NCBI taxonomy): Eukaryota > Metazoa > Chordata > Amphibia > Anura > Pipidae > Xenopus > Xenopus petersii. The sequence goes on along the minus strand of CM076673.1, from coordinate 176,050,560 downwards.
AACAAAATATTACCCAACTGGAAGCTCCTTAAAGAAAATGGTAATTATTTTAATGTCTTTCAAGTGCAGTGTCACATAAGTTTTTTAGCTTCTTTTTTTTAAATGTATTAATTGCCATATTTCCACCCTGTTTTTAATGAGCTTGCATGTTTTTCCTATGCTTGCTTTTCTTCTGTCCAGTTGCTTCTCCTACAGCACAATTACATACTGAATTATAGGCCTGTGTGTATTTTTGTTACTGTGCTCCACTAAGGCAAGGACGCATGAATGACCATTATCTGTGAAGTGCAGTGCCACCAGTTATAAACATAAGATCAAATTGTGTTAAAGTCACAGAAATCTGTTGCCAGTATACCAGAAATAGAATATTTTATGTATATTTAATTTGTTTTTTAAGGACACCTATTTTCAAGAGAAAGTTACAAAGGCTTAGGACAGAAATTAAAGAGCATGCTAATTTCACCTACTGACTGTAAAAATGTAGAAAGCCTGGATGAACCACAAGAGATCCTCAAGAAACTAATAGATTTGGTAAGTGTTGCTTTTTTAAGGTTTTGGTTTTTTTCATGATTTCCTTTTTTAGATTAGATACAAGTTCAAATTCCACTGAGCAAACGCTCCTTTACAAGGTATGTGACAGTAAGAACATGGTAGAGTTTGGGGGTTTGACTGAATTGTAGCACTTTTTGCAGAATCCTGAGTGTTCAGCTGTGCCTAAGGTGGTGGCAGACAGGGAGATTAGTCACCCAGCGATAGATTTTCACTATTGAGGGTGACTAATCTCCCCGAAATGCCTTCCCGCTGGCAAGAATACGAATCACTGGCCGGATGGCATACGATTTCCGATGTCGCCTTAAGTTGCCTCACAAGGAAACTTTAGGTGACTTCAGAAATCCGAAACAATTCGTATGCCATCCCGCCGGCGATTCGGATTTTTGCCAGCGGGAAGGCATTTCAGGGAGATAAGTCGCTCACAGTAGTGAAGATTTGTTGCTGGGCGACTAATCTTCCTGTCTGCCACCACCCTTAAAGTCATATGACTTTTTTTATTTCTTGAATTCAAATATGCAAATTAGGCTTTGCAATAAAATTTTGTATTTGGGTGAATGGTTTTATTTCTGGTTTAGATGAATACAAAAAAAAAATATGTATTTGGTCTATCCCAAGATATAATATGGAATAAGCTGCCACTGTATTATATTTTTCATATGACTTTGCCTGTAACATTACTTTGTGCTTGAATTCATTTCACAGCTTAATGATAAAGAAGAGGCATTAGCTCATCAAAGGAAAGTAAGCTATATGCTTGCACGGACCATGGAAGAAAAGGTAGATCCAGCAACAATCACAAAGAGTGACGCTGAAAGAGATCTGTGTGCAAATAATTTACAACATAACAGTTTAGATAAAAGACTGACAACTCACCATTGCACTTATCTTACATATGGCACTTCATCCGATTCTCTGGATTCAGCTGAGGGCAACATATCACTGGAGGAGTCTAAAAGGACAATTGAAACCTTATTTTCTTCCCTGCCAAAGGAATCATCACCTAAACTTGCCTGTGTACAAACTACAGAGTCAAGTGCTGAGCGTGACACAGAGCCAGCTGGAGAGAAGCACACTGACACATAAAATAGATTAGAGAGCTTATAATTAATGACTAGATATTTGTTTGATATGGAGTTCTGAAAAAGTTTACAGAATATGCACCTAAGCACAGTAAATTAGTTTGGCCAGTATATTGAAATATAGGACCATTTGTGCATTACCATTTTAAAATATTTATAACACATTTTAAAAAAAATAGTATTTATATTTATTCTCAATATTCTTATTCAGGTGAGCATATAATTGAGCATATAATTGTTTGTATAACTTACAGGGTGTTGTTTGTGAATGAGGTTCAAGATCATACTGCTGTCTTTAGTACCAGACATACTAGAAGGCATATCATGAGGAATTCTGGGAGCAAGCCAAGTTGATGAGCCATTGTGATACCATTACTAAAAGGTTCATTGCAGTTTGTGTTGTGGTTTTTAGGCATTCCTTTACCTTGCTCCATATATATTACTATTATAAAAATTAAAAGTGATTACATTTTGATGAATGCTAAAAAATATATATAATATAAGTACTTAGCTACAGCCCTTCTGCATTCCCTTCTTGATTGTACCGTAGTCATCAGACGATCACTTAAAGGAGAACTAAAGCCTAACTAAAGAAGTAGACTAGAAATGTTGTGTATTATGTTTAGGCTCTGTACCAGCCGAAGACAACCACAGCCCTTTAGCAGTAAAGATCTATGTCTCCAAAGATGCCCCAGTAGCTCGCCATCTTATTTTCTGCTGATTCACTTCACATACTCTGTGCTGCTCATGCACATACTCACTTACTGAGCTTAGGGACGACTCACAATATACAGATACAGTACACATAGAATATAAACAAAATAAGGCTGATTAGTAATACAGATAATTACTGCATAGCAGCACAGAAAGCAGTGCAAATAGCATCAGAATTTAATAATGTGCCCTGTAGCATCATCTAATATTACAGGCCAACCTAATTTTCTGCTTGATAATTTGTGACGACCCCTAAGCTTAGTTTCTCAACAGCTGCTCAGAGCCCACTGAGCATGTGAGTGTCACAGACACTTTCCAAGATGGTGACCCCCTGTGACAAGTCTGAAGTCCTGGATCATTGCTGCTATTGACAATCTGAAATTTTAGGCTGGTGCAATAAGTTAATTATTAAAATATGGCATTTAAGCCATATTCATTTTTTTTTTTTTTGAAAATAGTCTTTATTCAATTTTCAAGAATATACAGAAAGCAAAGAAGGCAGCAAGAAAAAATATTGACAGTTGGCAGTATGACAATTTCCAACAAAATGCAATATAAACAAAGATGTACATTACAAAGTCAGCATATCGATTCAACATTGCCGTAATATAACGGTTGCCTTGAAAAAAGCCATATTAATTTTTAGGGAAAGTTCTTTAAATTATAGCTGAGCAAGCTGTGGGGTAAAGGGGTCAAGGCCTTCTTATTTGTAGCTCTGCAATACATATAAAACAGTATGTGAAAAACAGAAATTATCATAGCCCCTACAAAAGCTGTTGGAGTTGCAATGCTTGTAGGGCCAGCTTAGAAATTGAAATAGCATTTAGACTTTGCCAAAAGGACAGCTGGGCGACAAAATATTTAACTCTTTAAAGGTTTACAATTTGCCATAAAAGGACTTAAATGCTATGCAGATGATGGTTATAGATGACAATTTCAGTCAAGCCCTAGAAAAAATATCAACTATTTAAAAATGTCATATAGCATGAGGTTGCTATGATTTTTTTCCACTATGACATCCCTATGCCTTTTAAGTTACTGTACAGTAATACCAACCCATTTACCTTTAGGTTTCATAGAAATGGTTTCCCTCAAGTAATATGGCTATGCTGGAGAAATCTGTATGCTAAGTAAGGTTGGCATTGAGGGCTGTAACCATGAAAAGTGTCTCTAAGTACCACGTCATAAGCCCCTTATTATCTAAGGGTGGTTGGTAATGGCAGACAATTTAAATACGCTAAACTAAAAATATGTGTGTGTATATTTATATATAATCTTATTAGAGAGTGAGAAATACCGCAAAGCTATGTTTTGTTTTCATGCAATGTAGCCAGAAAAATGGGCCCCCAAACTTCAGTCCACCCCCATATAGTAACATGGCTATTTTATAAGACCTGTGTGATACAGGTATGGGAGCTGTTATCCAGAATGCTAGGGACCTGGGGCTTTCCGGATAATGGATCTTTCCATGATTTGGATCTTCATACCTTAAAGGAGAATTCAACCCATTTGTAAAAAAAGAGTACTCCCACCCCAGGTAGACCAGACCTCCCTCCCTCCTCCCCCAGGGAAATGCCCCATACTTTATACTTACTCCTCGGTGCAGATTCTGGCAGCGGAGTTCCACGCATCCATCTCCTGCGTCCTCTGTAAGCTGACTGGGAGCTCTGTATTTCAGCACATGCACAGTTGGAGCAGCTTGCCATTTTGCAACAACTGCACATGCGTGGAATTACACGGAAATTGGCGATCTCCCAGTCAGCTTACCGAAGACCCGGAAGATGGATCTGTGCCAAGGGGTAATTATAAAGTGTGGGGCATTTCCCCGGGGGGCAGTTAGCCTGGGGGGAAGGAGGGAGGGAGGGAGGTCTCCTTTAAGTCCACCAGGAAATCATGTAAACATTTAATAAACCCAATAGGCTGGTTCTGCTTATAGTAAGGATAATTTATATCTTAGTTTGGATCAAGTAGAAGGTACTGTTTTATTACTACAGAGAAAAAGGAAATCATTTTTAAAAACTTGTATTATTTGGATAAAATGGAGTCTATGGGAGACAGTTTTTTCCGTAATTATCACCAAACTTTTTGTGAGTGTCACACATTTATGAAGTTTGAGGGTTCACAACTTCTGGCCACATAATCATAAAAGGGAAGAGTATAATTAAGCTTTGGGTGTTCATTTTTAATGCTAGATAATTTTCAGGTTAGACATACTGCTTTAACACTTCAATTAAACATCAAAAATTGCAAGTTTAGAACAGACGTACGTAAGCTGGCTACTTGCTAGCAGATTAGTCCTTTCTTCCAAATAATTGAATTGTTGGCCAGGTTGGTAAGCAATTGTTGATACTAGCTGCCCATATGCAGCGCACTGTTTTAATAGCAGCATTTTAATGGTGAAGAGCCATGTCTCCAAAACTGTCCCCATTAATGTCTTAAACTGCTGTTGACACCGCTCTTCTCAGTTAGCACCTATTGCAGATGCAGATGGTCTGATCAAAATGATATGGAAAGGACCATTCTGAAGGCCCATGCCTCTTAATTGTCATAGAGGTGCTACTGCCAGAACTGGTGCAATACAATGGAAAAGTTTGCAGTAATCCTTTATTTGACTTCAGACTTTAAAGGAGAAGAAAAGTGTTGTTACACTTGGGGGTGCCAAAAGGTAGGCTCCCCAAGTGATTGTATTTACTTACGTGACATCCCAGGCCGGTGTTACTATGAGGAGAAACCCGCACCAGCCCGGGGTTATGCCAGTGAGCACCACAGAGCTATCGTCTTCCTGCTTCTTCTGTCTTCTCGCGGCAGCGCAGTTGCGCAAAAAAATAAAAATCTATTTAGTTCTACTGTGCATGTGTCTGCCCCGGGAAATTTGAAAAAGGAACCTCTCTGCTGGTAATGTCAAAATGATAAAGACAGGACCTTACACAGCCAGGGTGTTGGCAATCCCCCTGGCTTGGATGGAGAGCAGACCTTTAAACTACATTGCAAATATCATTTAAATAACCATATCTTTATTTTCTAAAAACTGTACTAAAGGTCAACTACTACCCCTTTAAAGGGGTTGGTCACCTTCCAAACACTTTTTTTTAGTTCAGTTGTTTTCAGATTGTTCCACAGAAATAAAGACTTTATTCAATTAGTTTCCATAATTTATTTTTTACTGTTTTTCCAAAATCTAAGTTTAAAGTTGAATGTTAGTGTCTCTGGTGTTTGAGTCTCTCAGCTCAGTAATTCAGGTGCAGACTCTAAACTGTTACAATTTTGCAACATTGAGTTGATACAGTTCTTAGCAGTAGAGTAGAGTAGTAGTAGAGTATTAGCAACTATTGTATCAATTCTAACAGCTGCCCGTAATGAAACCCAGGGATTCTGCTCAGCAGGAACAAAGATAAGAAATATATCAATTAAATGTATCAATTTAGAACAGTTTACAGGGTCGACGACCCCCCCCTTCAGAGCTGCTTTAGAAGGTGAAAAATTACACTTTACACTTCAATATTAGAAAAATGGTGACACGTAGAAAATAGAAAGTAATTGGAGAAAGTTGTTATTTCTGGTGATTTGTCTGAAAACAACTAGTTGTTTGAAGGTGAACCACCCCTTTAAGAAATAATGGACCATTTCCCCAAGTCTCAACAGCTTGTTTGTGTGCTTGTAATTTTGCTTGTCCATTTTAAACCAGCAGATGTGGCATCTGTGTGGGGCCTAGAGTTCCCACCATTACTGGAAACAAATACCGGTCTTCATATATATTTATTTTTTTCCCCTATTAATAACACTGGAATCAATCAAAGGGCATTAACTCAAGGGATGAAAACATAATTCTGCCTCTTTATAGGTCCCTGGTGAGGCCTCATCTGGAGTATGCAGTGCAGTTTTGGACTCCAGTCCTTAAGAGGGATATAAATGAGCTGGAGAGAGTGCAGAGACTAAGTGCAACTAAACTGGTTAGAGGGATGGAAGACTTAAATTATGAGGGTAGACTGTCGAGGTTGGGATTGTTTTCTCTGGAAAAAATTTGCTTGCGAGGGGACATGATTACACTTTACAAGTACATTAGAGGAATTATAGACAAATAGCAGGGGACCTTTTTACCCATAAAGAGGATCACTGTACCAGAGGTCACCCCTTTAGACTAGAAGAAAAGAACTTTCATTTGAAGCAACGTAGGGGGTTCTTCACAGTCAGGACAGTGAGATTGTGGAATGCACTGCCGGGTGATGTTGTGATGCTGATTCAGTTAATGCCTTTAAGAATGGCTTGGATGATTTCTTGGACAGACATAATATCAAAGGCTATTGTGATACTAAAGTATAGGTTAGTATAGGTATGGGTATATAGAATTTATGTGAAAGTAGGGAGGGGTGTGTGTATGGATGCTGGATTTTCATTTGGAGGGGATGAACTTGATGGACTTAGTCTTTTTTCAACCCAATTTAACTATGTAACCATTATTTTTAACTGCCAGGCCGGAAAAATACCAGCCAGCTGGCAACCCTAGTGGGGGCTAGGGTTGCCACCTTTTTATTTAATTTCCACTGGCCGGTGGTGGGGGAGGGAACAAAAGGGAGCGGGTATGATGTAAAAGAGGTGGGATGTGGCAAAAAAGGGATGGAGCCACATCACGCCAATGGCCAGAAGACAGAGAAAAGGTAAGTTATGAGTGGATTTTGGACAAAGGCTTTTTTAAAGGGAATAACAAATTTACCAGCAACTATAATGTGTTTATTGTTATTAGTATCTTTACATGCAGGCCCTACTCTTCTATTCATCTTCCAGTCTCTCGTTAAAACCACTGCTGGTTGCTAGGGTGAATTGGACCCTAGCAACCATATAGCTGCTGAAATTCCAATCCGAGGAGCGGCTGAACAAAAGCTAACTAATTCAAAAACATCAAAAATACCAACTGCAAACTGTTTCAGAACTTCCCAATCATAATAAACGTTAAGTAAAAGATGATTATTTCGGAAGCGGGTTGGCAAAGCTTTTCTATAGTTTCAGGAATAACAATACAACTATAGAAAACAAAGAGCTGTGTCTTTCTCGGCTGCAGTTTATTGATTTTCCCAGTGATTATATTCTTCCCCGTTACCTGGGTCACCTGCGCATGCGCACAGCGCGTTTCCACTGCTTTCCTGAGGCTGTCCGCTTGACGCGGCATCACGTGTTTCGGGGGAGGAGTCTATAGAAGCTGGAAAGTGATCTGGCGTAGCGGAGTAGAAATAAATCTGCCACCAAACAGGCGGTGACGGGAAACATATGAGGTGAGAGAGAGCGGTTGGTCTTCGGGCTTAGCTTTTTATATTAATCTTTGCTTTGTGACAACAACTCTCAAGGATAATCAGTCAGGGCATTGTGGGAGTTGTAGTTTTATGAGGGTGCCAGAGAGTTACGGACTGCGCTGTGGCAAGGAATGCGCCTGGTTGGTATCGTGCCCGACTGTGTCTGGGGTCGGAGGAGAACTCCTGATTGTTTAGTAGCTCCCACGTAAACAATGTCTGTTGATACACGTGACCCAGCAGGGACAGTTCTGTGTGTGTCTCACTATAGCCCTACAGTGTACACTAAGGCTCATAGGGTTCTTGGGGGTTGTGTGGCATTTATGATTCTGTTATCTCTATATGTTATACCTTTACCCTGGAAGTTACGTTCTACTACAACTCCTGACATTCTCTCACAGACTGGGGATTGTATTAGTGGGAGAGAGGAAGCCATTGGGTTAAGGCAGTGGTTGGGGCACCTGAATGAAATTGTGAAATTGGCTTAGTAACACAAATGAATTCCTTTGGAATTGGTTATTCTATACAGGCATCAGTATTATTGACTAGCATAACAGAATGTGTCATTCAGGTCCGGACTGAGAATTAAAATAGGCCCTGGCATTTCAGGTACACAGAGGCCCAATCAGCCCCCACCAGCCCACTAAATAGTGATTTTCTATGGCACCTTATAGCAGCCCCTCTGGCATTTGCCAGAACTCACAGATTGCCAGTCCGGGCCTGGTGTCATTTATTAAAGGAAAACTAAAGGTGTATTCACTGGGGGTGCCTAACTGTTAGGGGCACATTTACTAAGCTTGAGTGAAGGATTAGAATGAAAAAAACTTTGAATTTCAAAGTTTTTTTTTTTTTGGCTACTTCAACTATCGAATTGGTTACTTCAACCTTCGACTTTGAATCGAACGATTCGAACTAAAAATCGTTTGACTATTCAACCATTCGATAGTCGACGTACTGTCTCTTTAAAAAAAACTTTGCCTACCTACTTCGCCACCTAAAACCTACCGAGCACCAATGTTAGCCAATGGAGACCTTCCCCATAAGCTTTCTAAGCTTTTTTGGATCAAAGGAAAATTGTTCGATTGATGGATTAAAATCCTTCGAATCGTTCGAACCGAACAATTTCTCGTTCGATCGAAGTAAATGCGGTAAATCCTTTGACTTCGATATTCGAAGTCGAAGGATTTTACTTCAATGGTCGAATATCGAGGGTTAATTAAATTTACCCCTTATTGTTACCACTTAAAGGGCATGTAAAGGCAAAAAAAAAATAAAATCCTATTTTTACTTTCTTTAATGAAAAAGAAACCGATCTCCAATATACTTTAATTAAAAAATGTGTACCGTTTTTATAAGAAACCTGACTGTATGCAGTGAAATTCTCCCTTCATTTACTGCTGTGGATAGGAATTGTCAGATGGTCCCTAACTGCTGAGCAGGGAAACAATCATACTTATGAACAGCAGGGGGAGCCCCCGCCTTACTTCCCAGCTATGCAGAACTCAAGTAGCTTTGTTTATGACGATCCCTAAGCAGCCCAGACCACACCGAGCATGTGCACAGTCTTGGTCTTGCAAAGATGTTTAACAAAGTTACAAGATGGTGACCCCCTGTAGCCAACTTTGAAAGCATAAATTATTTGTTTGATTAGGCTTGTGGTGCAGTAAGTTCATGTTTATATTTAGTATACAAAATACAGCATTTCTAGCCTTGTTCTATTTTAGACTTTACTTATGCCCTTTAACTGATACCTTGGGATATTACTCCTCTTCACTTAAAACTGCTCAGACACCAGGGATTACTGTGGAATCTCATCATTGCCATGTTTTTCGGCCTTTCGGTCTTCCCTCTGGTTCCGTCTGAGCAGACGTGTGCACAGCAAAGTGAAAGCTGAACTTAGAAGCAAAAAGCCAACTATTATAATCATACTGTGCATGCACCTGCCCAGGCCCAGAGGAAAAAAAGCAGAAGATGATTACACCAGGACGGCGCAGTTTTACATGAACAGGAGCACCAGCCTGGACTATCACATAAGCGATTACCTGATACCTGCCTGCCATTCTGAAACACCAGAGACAGGAACATTCAAATTTAAACTTCACTTTTGGTCAAAAATTAAAAGATAGAAAGCAACTCAAAAAAAGTCTTTATTTCTGGTGAACAATCTGAAAACAACTGAACTGAAAAAAGTGTTTGGGCTCTAACTGTTAAAAACCAGTAGCATCACCGACATGTTGTACTCGGATATACAGGAGTAAGTGATGTGGAGTTGGAGATACCAAGGCAGAGCATGCACATAAATACAAATAGTGAGTGCACTTAGTAAGCAGAGACAGCAGAGACACCGAGTGCTCCCAAACCCTGACCTAGCAAAGGCCTCCCTTTAGTTAGCATGCACCAATAGCAACAGACTACAAGGTTGCTATGGTAATGCAGGAAGAAATAGACTCCAATCAGCCCGCACTACTACTTTTTCCCCCTGTGCTGAGGCTTGTGCACTGTAAATTTCACAACAGTATAACGGCACACAAGATGCACTAGGGTAGCAGGAATCACATGATGCATGCGCAAAGCATTCAGTGCGGCCATCTTGATTATGGCAGCCGCAACAGAGGTGCTATAGCTGATATGATCAGAGGTCACAGAGGGCAAAAATATAACTGTTATGAAATAAAAGATAGCGGTCAAGTACAGCTATGTGTATTCTATAACAAACAGGGGACTTTGGTCACAGAACCCACCAGTCCTGGGACAGTTGTCACCCCATTTGAGGTGGACCTGACAATTGTTGGTGTATATATAAGCTGCTGTATATCCATGGAGGCAGCTATTCTTACTGAAAAGGGCAAAATAGTTCACGTAGCAGTGTATGCTGTGTATAATACAAACATTTCACTGCAAAGTTATTTGTGTTGATGCTGCTGAATGAATTCCACTTCAGAGCCTTGTGCAATTGTATCCAACTTCCACATAGCTGATGGCCACCATTGCTTTAATCCAGGGCCGGAACTAGGGGTAGGCAGAGTAGGCACGGGCCTAGGGCGCAAAGCCGAGAGGGCACCAGGCACGTACCTGCTCTGTCGCCTACCCCGTGTCCGGTCCCGTCTCTCCACTACTGCCGCTGGTGTCTTGCGCATAAATGCTCTCCTGCGCACATTTCGCGCATGCGCACTGGAGCGAAACTTTGCGCAAGCGCAGTCGAGCGCGCACAGAGCCAGCGCTGTGGCCCGCCAGGTTGCCTAGGGCGCCTGGCCGAGTTGGCCTGGCTCTGCTTTAATCCACACTCTTAATTACGTAACAAGGTGTCTCTGACACAGGGAAAAAGCCCAGAAGGTGAGCATATGGTGCGCACAGAGCTTGATGTTTAAATGCATAGGAACACTTTGGGGCAGATTTACTAAGGTTGGTATGGTAAATTAGAATTAAAATTTTTACTTTTGGTCAATACTCACAAATTTGAATTTAAAAACCATCAGCATTGATGAGCTAAATGTTTGCCAAGTTTTGCTTTGAAAATAACGTCCCATAGACTCCTATAGGAGAGAAAAAAAAAATTGACACGTAGAGGTTTTTCTTTAGATTTGAGTTTTTGGGTCGGGACTATTCTATCGAATTTAAGATGTTCGAATTTTTTCATAAATAACATACCATTCGAATTGTGAATAAAATTGAATGTACTACAATTTAAAAAAATCCCATTACTCTAAAAGACGACCTTTGATAAATAACCTCCTGTATGTGTCAAATTGTACATTAACTATGACGTGACAGATAAACTTGTTGCAAAAATTCTTGCTTCAGAAACTCTAAAAAATAGTACATAGATTGTGAGCTCTATACTGCTGGGTCCTCCTGCTTCTTGCCTCTCTTACCACAAACCACTTAATGTCTGTATATTTAAACATATATTTCTTTGAGTATATCATGCAAATGATAAAAGACTATCGTTATCTGCCAGCACTGAAGCCTGCATGTAGGAGGCATGTGCTAGACACAAACCTGTTTCAAATTGCACAAGTGTCACAAAACCATCTTTATTTAATACAGTGCTAAACACAAGGATTATTCATGCAGTGTAGGCTGCAGAATGAGGCCTGGATTTATAGAGCTGCCAAAAAGGCTTGGGCCAAGGGGCAATAAACTGCTCCAATCTGGTGATCCAGATCTGTTCATTTGGTGGCCTCTAGGGACTAACAATTGTAATTGGTTTTAAATCTAGATATGAAAGAAAATGGAATTCTAAGCAATTTTACAATATCAATCAATTACAGGGGTTATTCAACCAAACACAGTTTTTGCATAATGAAAGAAAATGTGTATCTAATCATGAGTGATAGGCAAATTTATTTGCCAGGTATGGATTCATACCAAATTTCTGCGTTTTGCAGTTTTTGTGAAACTGCGGTGAAAGTTTGGCATGGAAAGTTGTTGTGCGTCAAAATTGTTGCGCACATAGAATTTGTCATGCGTCAAAATTATTCGGATGCCCATTGACTTTAATGCATTTGGACAACAGAGTCGCACGTATAAAAATGGTCTCTCGTGTTAAAATTTTCACACGTCAAAATTATTTTCCATTGACTTCAATGCGTTTCGTGAATTTTTCACCATTTCGCAAATTTTTCTGCAAAACAGGACAGTTTCACTTATCAGCATTCCAATTTACGTTTATTATTTTCAATGGTCTTAAATGTATTTGTAAAGGTAATTTACAGCAGTTGTCTGGCTGTTTATGTTCACTGCACTCCTTGGTCTGACTCCTGAAAGAATGTATCAGAAGCCAGCTGATGCCAGCTGATAAGAGTTTTGGAGGAGAAACGACTTGTACTACATTTCAAACATCAAACATTTAAAACGTATTAGAACCAGAGAGCAAAAAAGGTCATATAATTCCACTTTCAATTGCAGCTACAGCAATTCAATTCAGCTTTACTGGCAGGACCAAATACATTTATCATTGGCATAGCAGGAGAGTGCAGTGGGTTTGGTTAGGAGACATTATATCGGCATAGGTGGATGTCCTATGTCTCTCAGTCTATGACAGGCTGTGCAGCCATTGTTGGTGCCTCTTCCCCCAATAGGATGTGCAGGTTCCCATCGTCTTCGATTGTAGTGAAGTCTCGACCGCTGTCTCTCTCCCATCTATCCACTGCTGGTTGCGGATGTTTTGGCAACATAATGAACATCAGCATCATACTCGTGTTATAAAAAGAAATGTTTTCTGTAAACAGTCCCAATGTTTCGGTGACCTTCCCCAGGGAAACAAACACACTGAATGTGACCAAATGTTGGAATTATATACACACTTAACAAGCCAACACAAATATGTTAAGAATGTTTATAAAGCGGAAAATATTATGGCCTTCATGCCCTTTAAACTTACCTCAATTCTGACATATTCCTGTGTGTGTGTGTGTGTGTGTGTGTGTGTGTGTGTGTGTGTGTGTGTGTGTATATATATATATATATATATATATATATATATATATATATATATATATAATTTTTTTTTTTTTTTTTTTTTAAGCAGCTAGTAAGTTGCAGGTAAAACTTAGTCCCTTAGTAAAATGTATAATGAAGCAATAGAATTTTTAATGAATCAGATGAAAATTAAGCGTAGGACTGGCCAGATATGGGATGACTTTGACGTAGTTGGCCATCTTAAATATATTGCAATATATGGACAAGCAATCCCTGTTTTGTTTAAAGGGTAAGGCATTTTTTAGTAGCAGTATGCACAAAATGGCTCTGTCTTAAATATATTGATAATGGGTTGAGTGCAGAGGACTCTTGTATTTGTGTGTGTGTATATATATATATATATATATATATATATATATATATATATATATATATATATATATATATATATATATATATATATATATATATATATATATATATATATATATATATATATATATATATATATAATATATATATTCAGTAGTAAGCAGCCGCACTCTGAAAACCGGACTTTCATCAATATTTGTATAGGTAACTTTTGGGGGGAATTTAGCAAAGGGTAGGGCAGGCAGCATAGGACAAAGGAACAATTAGACAGTGACACACTGTGCTCTTCAAGGAAAACACAGGTTTATTTTCCCACTTTAAACAAACATTGTAGCAAACAAACATAAATCATAAAATAAAAACCTTGCCCGCTGGGCACTACCATCACACTCTGAAGAAGTTCCTGACTAGACTAGGCCCCTTGTGGATGACCAGCACAAGAAACAACCTAGTTTGGCTCACCACTATACTTACAGGACTTTTTTCTGTAAGATTTCAGCTTTCTGGCTTCCTTAACTCTCGTAGCCAGACTCACAAGCTTGACCAACTCACTGTCCCGGTCACTTTCTGCTTCAGGCAGACACAGACAGCACTCCCAGCTCCTATGGGAGTTATTTAAACAGCCAGGTCTCCTACCTGCTGTGCCCTGCTGAGAGACACACTCTCCCATTCTCATTAACTTTAAATAGCCTTTCCATAGGACAGCTTTCCTGTGGAAGGTGAATGGCAATGTCTGGACTGGATCTGTGGAATGGAGTCCCTGCTTACTAAAGACTTTAAACCAGGCATGTCCAAAGTCAGGCCCGGGTGCCAATTGTGGCCCGTTTACAAATAAAGACGTATGTGAGAGCGGTGCGTCACTATATGCCAGTATGTGTCTATTGATAACACCTTCAGCACACAGGCAGCAGTATAGACCAAGTGGCAGATCATTTCACTTATCATGTGCCCAAATATTACTGCAACGGCTATGCGATTTATTGTTTAAATGAGGCGCAGAGAATAAGTCCAAACAGACTCCCTTTTCCTAAACGCCGTGTACATATCCATCCTCAGGAGTGAATCATCCTGATCGCAAGCTAGCTACATCGGAATGGATGTCAGGCTGAATGGTCGGCCTCCACACATTTTCACCTCCGCAAATATTGCCTTTAATGAAACTCAGAGATTCTGCTCAGCAGGGACAAAGACAAGAAATGTATGGCGTAAATAAATGTGTCCATTCAAAACAGTTAAAGACACCCCCCCACACAGAGCTGCTTTAGAGGTGAGAACTGAAACTTTACATTTCAATTTTAGAAAAAACAATCACAAATAGAAATGAGTTGCAAAAAGTCTTTATTTCTGGTGATCTATCTGAAACCAATTGAACTGAAAAACCTGTTTGAAGATGAACAACCCCTTTACAATAAAGTGCTGGTGACAGACTAGAGTAAAATAGTAAATAGATAAATTAAAATCAATGGAAGTGACCGTGTACAGCCCCAGTTTCTCTTGAGCAAGTGCAGTACAAAGCCATTATTTCATCATTATTATATTATTGTATCCACATTTCTCACTGCTCACCTTGTGCATCAGACACCCCAAGAGTGCAAGTACTTGGGCTCATTAGCTGCAGGCCCTCTGGCCAGACTAAGTGCTTTCTCTTGAAGGAGGGAGTGACCAGTTCCCACCTAACAATAGGCCAAAGCCAGACTGGTTTTGTCCTTATTTAGGCTCATCAGTGTAATGCAGAGTTTTCCCAATGCTGATGTCTGTGACCAAGAAGTTGAGTTGCCATATAAATGTTAGAGTTCATCTGTTGATTGCTTTTATTTAGTAAACAGACGACCTAGGTGGCTGCTTATGTTAACAATTGTGACCCCTTACTGAAATTTATGATACACAAGGTGGTGTTTAATTCATTCCTTACAGCTGGGCAGCAGTGGAAGTAAGCATACCATTAACTACATTGCGCTAATAGTTTTTTTTAAAGGGATACTGTCATCAGAAAACATGTTTTTTTCAAAACGCATCAGTTAATAGCACTACTCCAGCAGAATTCTACACTGAAATCCATTTCTCAAAAAAGCAAACAGATTTTGTTATATTCAATTTTGAAATCTGACATGGGGCTAGACATTTTGTCAATTTCCCAGCTGCCCCTGGTCATGTGACTTGTGCCTGCACTTTAGGAGAGAAATGCTTTCTGGCAGGCTGCTGTTTTTCCTTCTCAATGTAATGGAATGTGTCTCAGTGGGACATGGGTTTTTTACTATTGAGTGTTGTTCTTAGATCTACCAGGCAGCTGTTATCTTGTGTTAGGGAGCTGTTATCTGGTTACCTTCCCATTGTTCTTTTGTTTGGCTGCTGGGGGGGAAAAGGGAGGGGGTAATATCACTCCAACTTGCAGTACAGCAGTAAAGAGTGATTGAAGTTTATCAGAGCACAAGTCACATGACTTGGGGCAGCTGGGAAATTGACTATGTCTAGCCCCATGTCAGATTTCAAAACTGAATATAAAAAAATCTGTTTGCTCTTTTGAGAAATGGATTTCAGTGCAGAATTCTGCTGGAGCAGCACCATTAACTGATTCATTTTGAAGAATTTTTTTTTCCCATGACTGTATCCCTTTAAGGTAAATTTCCCCTTAACATACGTTTTATTTGAATTTCAGTCACCTTATGAGTTACTGCTTGCTTTGTATGACTGACCTCTCCTTTTTATGTAAACATTCATGCTATGCAATTCTTTCTACTTCCAGTAGAACCTGCCATATCTCTGATTTTTGTTTTTTCAGATTTCAAAGAGGAATTGCTACACATCCATCGGAAGATGGACAATTATTTTCAAGCAGTGGTTATTGATCTGGATAAATTGCTAGATGATTTTGAGCAAAATGCAGGTATTTCTCTAGGATTCTCTGTTCATGCATATTATCCTCTGCCCACAGAGAGGAGAATCTGTCTGTCTGTAACACCCCTTCCCACATAGTTAAATTGTTATATAGTTAAATTGGGTTGAAAAAAAGACAAAATCCATCAAGTTCAACCCCTCCAAATGAAAACCCAGCATCCATACACACACCCCTCTCTACTTTTAATTAAATTCTATATACCCATAACTATACTAACTATACCAACACAGCTTGAAAGCAACGAGAAAAACTTATATAAGGGAAAAAAGGTAAAATCCCCAACCAATGCTTTTAAACCTAGTCAAGTAAATATTAAAGTTTTATGTTATTATGGCTGAGACACTGGTATTCTAATGTGTAACTGCACTTTATTAATATTTTAACCTTTGTGGCTAAAATGCTTACTGGAGTCTTAGCTCACGGACAGTGGTTTAAATGGTCGATAGGAGAGGTCCTCAGCTGAACCATATCCATCTATCTATCTTATCTATCCATCTGTCCATCCGTCTGTCTATGCGTCCTATCATCTATCTTATCACCTATCTATCTATCTATCTATCTATCTATCTATCTATCTATCTATCTATCTATCTATCTATCTATCTATCTGATCTATCAAAAATTAATTTGTTTATATAGTTGTTTGCCACATAACTCTCATCACATTTTGTTTATTTCTATAGATGTGCTTGACAACTATCAGTCGTTGGGAGCATCTTTTGGCTCAAACCAGTGCTCCTTATACTCAGATGACATCTGCCATCAACCAGAATTCTCAGCACCCCGAAAACAACTGAATGAGAGGAACAGTCCCCAACAAGCACTTTATTCTGCATATGAAGACGTTGATTTTCAAACTTACTGCCCTGAGATGTGTGCTGAAAAAAACGTCACTGGCCTTGATCTTTTATCTTGTGTAGACAGTGGTGATTCTAATGATGATGTTTCAGGTCTGGGTAGAACAAGTGTGCCTCTTTGTGATCTTATCAGTGATACAGGCAACCTTATTCATAAGGATATTAATACTGGACCAGAGATATCCAGCACCAATTTGTCTGATCTGGAGTTAATCTCTGACACAGCCATTCATTCAGTGTCTGGTACAGAATCATCCATTTCTTGGCATGCAGATGCACTGGAACATGAACGTGGAACTTGGTTGCCAATAACTCGGCCTAATCTGTTAGGGATATGTTCAAAAGATGATCGTTCCAGCATTAGTTTAGATCAGAGTCTGGCATGCAACTTGGATCAAGAAAACCGGGCTAATGATTCTGTTTCCAACACTGACACTGTTAGCAGCACCAATACTTCAACGAGTGATGGTTATGTTAGCGATGATCTACCATATGAAACTTTAACAGGAGGACAAGAGTTTCTGGGCATACAAGGTGAAAGAGACGCTCTGTGTTTACCAGGTGCTGAAAATGAAGAGGCAATAAATGAAGGGTGTATTGAAGCCTTGTGCAGTGATACAGTTGTTAAGGGGAAAGGTGCTGTAGTTGGTCATGCAAGCAGGGCAATTGAAGAGCCTGCAGCAGACCAGGGACAGCCCGTTCTAGAAACTATAATTACCTCTCAGTGGGCAGATGACATGTCTGATGTTTCCACAGACTCCTCTGTGTCTGTAGACAATGTTCAGATAGAATGCTTAGTGCAAAAAGAGGTTTCATCCAGCACTTCAGTGGCAGCCTCTGTAATAAACAAGTGCATTGCACCAGAAAAAATAATTACAGTACAAAATAACGATGCCATGACGACTGTTGGCCCTGTTGCTGTTACTGTATTACTAGATGACAAAGGACTGGATGTAGATTCTGTGCAAGAAGTGCATGTGCCCCCTCTAGCGAAGAAGGATGTTGTACAAGAAACCAAGTATTTAGATGCACAGGAGAAGAACACTTCACATCATGCTCCAAAAGCTTTGGCACCCGATGCCATGGAATTCAGAAAGGATGAACAGTTCTTAGATATTGCTTCAGTTTCCAATAGCGAATTTAATGAGCACTTTTTACATGATCTAATAAGTCGTGATGTGTTAAATGAAGCCTATATTAGTGATGCTGAGCTTGATGCTTTCCTTAAGCAGGAGGATGGTCAGTTAAGCACCCCTTATACATTGCACAATGATTGTCCACCATATGACTTTACTTGTACTGGTAATACACCTGCTGCTGGTGAAACTGCAGGTGATTTAGATGTGGACAGCCATTGCGTTGGAGATGATTATATTGGAGCAGCAGTGAGCAGTAGCCCAAGCTACACAAGCAAGCAGGAAAGTAGTGTGTTGGGTGTCGAGTCACAAGTTAAAGTAACTTCAGACAAGTCTCTTCCTGTTGCTGTAACAGATGGCGACACAGCCAGTTTAAGCTCACATATAGGAGGTGCAAGGCCCAAACAGCTCTTTAATTCCCATCAAAAACTCTTGCCTGGTACATCCCAAAATGCTTTGGTAAATACAGATATACAAGACAATAATAGCCCTGAGCAGAGCAGTGCAGACGTTACTCCCAGCAGCCCCATCTCTGTTGCTGAAGCACAGCCACATTTGGCCAAATCTGCAAACACAAATGGAAGTTCTGAGCTAAGCAAGAAAGAAAAAGAGTGCGGATCTGAAAATGGAACTTTGCAAAACCCTGTCCTGGGTCAGAGACAGCCAACCTGGATCCCTGATTCTGAAGCTCTCACATGTATGAACTGCAGCGTTAAGTTCACCTTCACAAAACGGAGACATCATTGTCGGGCATGTGGAAAAGTATGTTGGTCAAGCAGAATTTACAAATATGTTTTATCTTTGCAGAAGCAACTAAAACCCAGTTAAGAGAAACCAAATATTAAAGTTATTCCTTTTTCACCAAGAATGATCTAAACACAAAAGAATTGATAAAAACATACTCAAAAGTGGTTGTCAAAACACTTTCCATTTTTAGTGGTTTTGGAGATTTCTAGTTTTAGACTGCTAATAGGGAAGTGGCAATTGGTTAACTTCTTATAAGGAGTCTGGAAAGATACAGGCACCAGGAGTTACATATTGGATCTCTTCATGTATGTGTGATGTCATGTTGTGGAAAGGAGTTAAATGGTGGCAAATATTGTCCCTGTGTGCATTAGGCTATAGGCAAACCATGAATTCTTCCCTTTCCTATACCTACGCTTTGTACACAGGCTGAGGAAAGTGGATGCATTTTCATATGCTCACTCCTGTAGCTCCATTAACATTACATGTCAGCCCGTGCTTAGCTACATGGAGTGGATATTGTGCAAAAATGCATACTTTTTTAGCTACACGCAGGTCAACCCCAAATAAACCCCCTTGTGTGGCATTAGCCTTAGAAGTGTTCTTATGCCCCTGAATCCTTATTGTGACAGTTGGTGCTTCTTTCTCAAGGTGGTGGCTGCATTTCAGACATCAAAAAGTTGATTAAAAACTGGTCCTATGTTTTTCCTCCTTACCTAAGGTGCAGCAAGGGGATCAATGCCTGCAATGGTTTCACTCTAGATAGCATATGAAAATCAACAAAAGGAAAGCTGAACAATTGAGTAGATCAAGTTATATACCAAAGGTATATCCATCATGAAGAGAAAAAAAACCGCCAAGACAAATTAAACTTTAAAATCGCAAAGTCTTTATTAAGAAATAACTTACCAAAACTCTGCTTGCGCTCCTCTTCAGAAAGTGATCGGTGATCCATCCGCTCTATTGCTTCTCCCTGCCTTCCTTATAGAAGATAGCCAGTTAGGAGAAATCGAGCACCGCACGATGGATCATCGCCGTATCGCCTTTTCTGAAGAGGAGAAGCGGCGTTTCGGTAAGTTATTTCTTAATAACGGCTTTGCGATTTTAAAGTTTCATTTGTCTTGGTGTTTTTTTTTCTATGTATATTAAAGAATTTTTTAAACTTTTTTTGATGTTACTGGTCCTTTAATGTGTTTTTTTTTACGTTCAGTAAGAAAGGGTTCAAGAAAGGGTTGAATACTTCCCAAATATAAAAAAACAAGGCTACTGATACTAATAGGCAGATATGGGAATCTGTTATCCGGAACCCTGTTTTCCAGAGAGTTCCAAATTACTTGAAAGCCATCTGTTATAGACTCTATTTTAATCAATAATTACAATTTTTTAAAAATTTCCTTTTTCCTGTAATAATAAAACAGTAATTTATAACCTCCTAAAATATAATTAATCCATAATGAACGAAAATAATCCTATGGGGTTTACTTGATGTTTAACATATTTTTTTTTTCCATAATTTAAAGAGATGGAGATCCAAATCGCGGAAAGACCCCTTATCTGGGGAAAACCCCAGGCTAATCTGAGACTGAATCAGATGGGGTATTTCACACTCATCTGGGTCAACTTCAAGCTATTAAGGATTTATTTAAGTTTTAACTTGATGGACGTGTTACTATACAACCTGTTTATTTCATAGGTTTTTTGCGCTGTTTGTTGCAGCCAGAAGTGGAAATTGCTGTATATGGACAAAGAAGCAAGAGTTTGTGTTGTGTGTTATGGTTTAGTAAGTAAAGGTATGTGTTTTGGTAATTTTCTTGCATGTACATTTATTTATGTTCTTTTGTATGCAGCTGGAAACCCCCGAGTTTACCATTGATTTGATGAATACTGATTTTTTTTTCTTTTAAACTAAAATAAATCTTCAAATTAGAATTTGGAAATTTTCAACTTGGTACTTCATCAGTTCAATGTTAAAGTGTACTTACTAACAGATGAGATAGACAGAATATATGAGCAGAATATACATATTTTAATGGATACCTTAGTGGGCCATTCATATTGAGTTATTTAAATGGAGAGTACATTTATAAACATTTTATTTGTTTCCCAAATCCCAGTTGTAGTAAGTACTGGCAGCCTATAAGGCACCAATAATGCTTAGTATGAAACTTGTGTTTCAGCTTTCTATCATCTGTCAGCTTCCCAGCTTAGTAGCTCTGATACCACTGTGTGGGCTGTATTATTTTAGCATTTAAATTAAATTAATCTTTTTTTTTTTGTTTGTCTAGTTGATGCTGAGAATTGGAAATGCTGGGAAGGCATATTTAATATTCAGATTTATTCCACTCATTGCCATGTAGCCAATAATTCTCCTCTTTACAAGATATAATGATGTTTATTGGTTGAGCTCACCTCCTGTTTATTGATTGAGCTTGCCACAAATCAGAAACTCAGCGTTAGCTGAGAAATTAATATCCGTTAATACACACGTATTTAAAGGGAAAAGCTAAAACGGGGATTGAAGATGAACATAGATATGGGGGGTGCACTGCAATTGTAAAGCCAATAAAAGCTTTCCCTATTGGTGTCAACTGCTGTGCCTACCCAACCAAAATGTGGCTGCTTTGATTTTACCATCAGATTGTGGACCTCATCTGTGTGTTGATGCAGTCCTCATCCTGATGTCCTGCATAACTGCAATTATGATCTGATCATTGACCCGTGGGCCAGCCGACTGAATCAGCCCCATCTCAGGGTGGGCATATGGGTGAAAGATCTGCTCGTTAGTTGACCTAGCCAAACGAGTGGATCTTACATGTATGGCCAGCTTTAGGCTGTAGAAAGAAATGATTTAAAGGATAAGTAAACCTTTAAAATAAGTGAATGTAAAATTGATGAGGGTGCTATTCTAAGCAATTTTGCAATGTACATGCATTATTTATTTTGTCTTTAAACCAAGATATTAAGGAATACATGTACTGTTAATATAAATGAATTTTGTTACAACAGCGCCACCTGCTGGTCAGTTTCCATCTTTCTGACCACTAAGTAGTCAAGGAGAAAGAAAGAGGCTGCTTTGATGTTCTTCTGCTTAGGAAAGGGTTATGAACAGTTTTTATTTTCTAAGCATTAGAACATCAGATCAGCCTCTTTCTTTCTCCTGACAACTGTTGCACATTATAATATAAAATGCATCTTTTATACCTGCTTTTATATCTTTTTATACTATATCTTTATACTTTTATATCTGCTACTGTACAGAGAAGTATCTTAAATTTTGTTTGTTGTTTAACCATGTTGTTGCCACTGGGACCTTTCATGCATTGTATGCCAATGAGTCAGTACCTTTACCAGCCAAAGCTTCTTGTTTTATCACAGCTGAGGGAATTTGTATTTAACCTCACTGGCTGCTCATCTTACATTTAATAATATTTCAAAACATTTCAATGAAAAAGCACATTGCTGTAAAACTAAATTCCCATATATTTCATGTAACTGTTTCATTTCATCCTATTATTTACTCACACTGCCAATGAGGCTAAATATATCACTGTGCACTTTCTCTTTTTTGTCACACTCTGGACTTCATGTATCGCTGGGCTTCCACTTAAGCATTTGCCCTTTATCCACATCTGTCCTTGCCTGCAGCCTGTGGCTTTCTTTCTCTGGATGGCTCACTTTACTCTCACTTTACTGCAGTAGAGTAGCATCGCCCAATGGTTTTATTATTTTGTTTTCCTTCCTTTAGTACAGGCTTTTGAAAGGATGATGAGTCCAACTGGTCCTAGCCCAAATCCCAATGTCCCCTCTGAGTACTGTTCTACCATCCCACCTTTGGTGCAGGCCCAGGCAGCAGGCACATTTAACTCACCTCCGCCTACTGTTTTGGTGCCTGGCTCAGTACTTAAACAACCAGGAGTCCAAGGTAAATTGAATAAATGTATGATTAGCTGGAATATGCATTTTGTTGTAAAACAATTGCACTAAAACACATGGGGCATTTTGTAATATTTACATATACGCATGAGATAGTGTCTGTAATAAATGGGATAAATAGCCTGCTTTTTGACTGGAGAACGTTTAGTTTGGTGTATATAGAAAAGGCACATAAACACTTTCTGAACTGCTGAAAACAAGATATTTTGCAATATATCACAACTTATTGTTGTGCTGCTTTTGTTTTCAGGCACATGTAAACACTTTACAGTCGGTGAACACGTCTCTTTAAATATTGCATTCATATGTGGAAATGTAATATGTTTAATAAACTTTCACAAAGACCATTACAAATGTTACCAACCATGTTTACAACCAAATGGCTGTTGTGAACATTCACAGTGTATATATAATTACATTTTGCAATTGCAAAGCTTTTTTTTTTTTTTTTAGGGATGTAATATTCGCCAGCGAATGATTTTCCATCGAGAGCAGCAACATTTGCAAAAAAACACAATTTTAAACATGCTTGTAATTGTTAATTAAATTTCCCCAATAGACTTGCTGTTAGTTTGACGAATGACTGCCTGTGCTGGGAGTCATTTTTTAAAGTGAAAAATATTTTCCCCCCTGCTTGAGTGTGGCCTCTATTAGCCTGCACCTCTGATGGTGACCGTTGCCCTTTAAGAACTGCTTGAAACTTACTGTGCCCCTATACAGCAGAGTTGTGCAGCATTGTAGGCAGCTTCCATCTTGGGCTGTTACTTCCTTTCCCTGCTTAGATCTTGAGAGACAAGCCTATCAGTACCCAGCAGGACTTTGAAACTTGTCTGAACACTAAGGACGAAACCAGATACACTAATAAAAGAGCAAAACTATATAAAAAAAATCCAAAATTAAAGTTTTTTTCCCTAGATATGGATACTGATTATCGATTATCTTCGAAATAGCACATGGTTTTTTTGATTGGTTATATTTATATATTTTTTCCAAGAGATGAACTGTAATTTTTTATTTTCATGCCCGTTCACCTTTTAACCAAACAGTTCACTCAAGTTTTACCCTTATATGATGGGTATTACCATCCAAACCCTTTACAAGTGAATAAAGCTGCAAATTTTATCTGTACGTACTTTGAGAAATATGCTCGTATAGAATTATGCTGAGCCCTTGAATGTTTCTGCTGGTGTTTTATCATCAGGTGGGAATTATTTGCTATATTGAGATTTACTTTAGAAACTTTTTTTTTTCTCCTTATTCTGCACTGGGCATCTATGTAGGAATTCATTTGAGCAAAGGGTTGACCATAAACAATTTGGGGCTTGGTCCTCCATTTTACAGAAAGACCACTTATCTGGAAACCCAAGGTCCCAGGCAGACCAGATAACTGATCTCATGCACATATAACAAAACCCAACCCTTGTTCCATCTGCCTAGTTTTTTCTGAATATGGGATATAGCTGCCCAGGCAGGAGACACATCCAGCTATGAGTTTTTAATACTCAACACACCAAACTGCTTCCTTTCATTGAACACTTGCAATTACAAGTCACCTAATTGTTGTTTGTTTACATTGGTACTGGTAGTGTTATGTTTGCTTTTGTTTTTAATTATTTTTTGATCTGCTTCATTCTATATAGTATAGACTGTGTTTCTCAGACTGTGAGGCCTGTAGAGTTGTCCCCTAACTAGTTAAAAGGATCCTTGATGGCATTGTTTGTAATAGCAAAGAAATATAAAAATGTAGGCAGCCAGTCCTTTAAAAAAAAAAAAAAAAAAAAAAAAAAGATGGCAAACCTTAATGCCAGTCCTGCTTGTTAGACATGAATGCAGAGATAAGCCCATGAAACTGCCCTTCCTATTGACTGAAAGTGACAGTATTGGGGGTTCTTTGTTTGAAAATATTATGTTTTCCATTTCCCAGCCAAAAGCAGCCACCTGGCACTTAATTCTGTGTAGGAATCGACACAAGTGAAATAATGTAAGGAAGAAAATGCCTTGTGAGCTTACTGAACTTTGGAAACATCACTCCAGTATTCCAAATGCCTTGTTATTCGCACCAAAACTAATTAACACCCCTACACTCCCACAACCATGGATTGAAGAGTGGCAGTGGCAGGAATATTATTTTCAGATCTTTTCCCTAATTCATATTTTTGGATTGTAATGTGACATTGTAAGAGATGTTTTTAAAATGGCTTCTTTTGTTTAGTTGTGTGAGGTTGGAGGGAGGCTGTGCCACTATTCCAGCAGCACAGAATATACAGGGGGAAACCACAGGAGACCATATTAATTTAGATTCAATATACCACTGGGATCCCATCACTGCAGAGCCCCCTGCCATAGAGCCAACCTAAAAAGATAATTTTCTTGTAAAGCTACAGAAAATAAATATATTCAAATAGTGTTCCGACTACTTCTGTCCCAATTTAGTACTGTTTGTCACTGTTTCTTGAGTTAAATTCTGTATTTGCTTTTGGATCTTTGGTAAGTAATAATGTCACCACTTCATATACATAAACATTTTGTTGTTTGATTTAATTCGACTATATAGTACTAAATACATGCAATGAGTATGTTGTGTTAATAAACGTAACTCTCCCCACAGGAAATCAGAAAGAACCCAAAAGGGTCTGGTTTGCCGATGGCCTTCTACCTAATGGGGAAGTTGCAGACACAACCAAATTTTCATCTTTTGTCAAGAGGTCCTCACAGGACTTAAGTCCAGCAGCTTGCAGCTTACCAGATCCCATGGTGAGAACATAGAACTGTTTGCTAACTGACCCATTAAGCTTTGTGCTTGTGTGCATGAACCCCTTTTGAGGTAAGTGCATACAACAAATTGTGGTGCACACAAATATGTGTTAAAACGGCTTATTTTTATGATCATTGTGATCCACTTCACTTCACTTTGCACACAGAGCATTTAGTGGGAACACACTGTATGTATGGAGTAGCTTAGATAAAGCAAGAGTAGGACATATAACAAAAGGAGCATAATTGGCTCAATAGCCATAGATCACATGAGATGCTTTCTGCTAACACATACCTATAATACTGCCAACACCAGGTTCTAGCATCAGAGATATTTACAGTGTAACCTTCATTTTACACCCCCTGATTTTGAAGGAGACCGTCACCCAAATTATTCAAAATGCTATTTTATCACATAAGTCAAGCAAAATGAACTTACACAATATAAATTATTTGAATCTTGTTTCCTTCAGTCTGGGAATTCATAATTATAACAAGCAGGCAGGAGCCATTTTGTGGACACTGTTATTAAGGCAAGCCTTGTATCATCTCAGAATCTTGTTTGTGCACCAGAATTTGGGACCTGATGTCCATCCCCATGCGCTGGCTACACAATTAAATGGTGAAGAGAATGGTGGAATGTGTGAAGAGCAGTGACATCTAGGAAGTGCTGAATGGAAAGTGAAAGTAATTGTCTGCCCCGCCTCTATGCCTAAGGCTGGCAGACAATATTTGATTGGCAGCTGAGATTTTTCAGTGGGCTTACAACAGCTATGAATGCTTTAATAAAAAATAGAAATTGGACTACATGTTTAATTTGAGAAGGACTTTTATTATACAGATTTTTGTGTCTGGGTGACAGGTCCACTTTGTTTCCCCTCATTTTAAATTGTTGTTTTGTCCTCCCACCTATATGTTATGTGTAGCGCTGTAGTAAATTGCCAGTACTGTGGTCAATTCTAGCTACTTTCCATGTGGTGTGGAACCACAAATGAGACCCTCTCTCTCAGGGGTAAGTCCTCGCAATGGGGTGAAGGCAGGGTGTAGTGAAACTGTAACCAGGTGCAATCACACAATAAATGGGTGCCAGTAGTTCTTTAATGCTTAACCAATGAACTATGTTTATTCAACATAGCACATATCCACAATAGAGCCTAGAACACAGATAGTACAAAGGTAGCATATACTCACAGTACCAGTATAAGCTGAATCCCTGCAGGCCAGGGAATACACAGCAGAGAGAGTTGCAGCTTGTGAGAGGTATTGCCCAGTTTTCAGGATCTCTTTGAGTGGCAGCTAGGGGAACTCCTATCATCCCTAGTCTCAACACTTTGGTCCCTACTCTGGGTCAGTAATACCCTGGGATCTTAATCCCTCTAATATCCTCGTCAGAGCCTTGAGCTCCTCAACTATATAACGTCTCTATCACTCCTAGAGTGATCTATAAAAGTGTATGCTATCACTTTGCTAGGACCACTGGTCCTAGGCTCACAATACCTATTCCCTTCCAGCCTGCTTGGTTGGGCTTAAGTAATGGACCCAGACCGCATGGTTCCCAAGACCTTTATACATTGACACAGTGCCATCTAGTGTACACTGAGAGAAATACAGGGGTTACATAAGCACAAGGTCCCCATAAGGACCCACTTAGGCATCCATATCACTAGGGATGTGCCTGTCAATAATGTGTAAGGGTGTCTAAATTTTCACATCCCTACATATGCATAATACATTTCCCTGATTTTACTTTTTCCTGGATTTTACAACATTTTTTTCTGGTCCCCTGCAAAACAGAAATTGTACTACTGTTCTTCTGTATTTATGTGGTGCTGCACCTGCTAAAGGTACCCAGTGTTGGCTTTCACAGAATTCCAGTAACTATTACAATAGAAGAATGTCCCAGTAGCAGAGTCAAAAAATCTAATTCTGTAGTAGAGTTAAAATACCGTAGTACAGTTAAAATACATTTTCTTTAAGAATAGTTCAGGAGGTACCAACAATAACCATGTACCAACTTCCCCCCCTGTATATTTAATTGCAGTCTGCTATGAATGCAGAAATAACTTGGTAACTTGCCCTTGTGGTCATTGAAAAATTGTCCCACAGTCACAGAGGTTTCCTCCATAGTCTACAGGTAGGGTGTAAAAAAATGTTAATATGAATTCAAGCAAATGTTTATGGTATTAAATTGACTTTTAAAATACTTTTAGTGATTTGTTTGAACCTTAAAGGGCACTTAAGCATGTCTCACTAAAATTTAAAGAAAGAATAATGGTATTGTATTGTTGCTTAAACTAACAACTGGGATGGATGAGGACCCAGCCTATCTATGGGCTGGAAATACCTCAGAATTGCAATATTTTTTTGCCATTGATCCCCACTTGTCTTCAAACTCACAGCCATTTTTTTTACACTTAGAAGTTTAAAAAAAATTTATGATTTAAAATTTTAGTTTTTATTAATAATAAAATATCCCTTACATTTCAGACTGCTGACCAGACACCCAGTAACCTAAAAGAAGAAGGGACACATTTGGAGACCTCTCCAATAGACTCATGTGTGGAGAAGAACTCCTTACCAGAAGCCCCAAGTGCCTTCAAAGTCAGTTCCCCTGCAGATTATTCTATGCTGTGTGGGCTCAATAAATGTGTCAGCCGAGATCTGAGTCTTATACCAGATGATGATGAAAAGCTGCCACCTCTCTTACTGGCTTCTGGTGATGGAGGAGGTAGGTCCATTTCATGGGAAGAATTAAAACCTTCATGGCAGTTCTCGTATATTGTGTGTATAAAAAACAGCAGCCAGTTCTAGGTGTGAAATATATCATTGAAAAAATATAAAATTATTATGTTTTCCACCAGTATCTGCTTTTTTTAATCATTATTCTTATAATTAAGAAAATAGTTGTATTTTTTGTGACATTTGCTATCTCAACAGTTTTTTTTTTGCAGTTTTTATATTTATTTCAAAAGTCCAACCCCTTCTAAAACAGAAGAAAAACATTGTATTTATTATTTGGATTATTAAGAACAACATTTTTAATCTAATGTAAAGACTGGACTGTGGAATTCAGTACTTGACACAGTTCATTTGCTGAGTACTACCACCAATCAAATTTGTCATATCCCCTGTGCAAATTTTATGCAAGAATGAATGATTCAAAAAAGTCAAAGTAAACTTTATGGTCATCTCAGCAGTAAACGAATACACAGTGAGACGAGACGACGTGGCTCCAGCTAGTACATATCACAAAAAGGCACTAAAAAATATAAATATGTAAACATGAAATGTGCAATATACTGGCATAAATTGGATTTATACATGTGTAAACCTGTATATAAAATTAGTTTTTTCTCTGGAATGATTACTTCCACCACGGAAACAAATGTTGTTACATTGGAAAAAAAACTGTTGTCTTTTCATAAGTGGTACTCACCCCATAGTATTTATGCTGAAAAGACTAGATTTAGGGGGGTATTTATTAAAACTCAAATTTTTCTCATTATTTTAAAAATTCGACCTAACGCTCAAACATGATTTGGCTTAATTTGCTAAAACATTTGAACGAAAATTGTTCGTGTGGGAAAAAGCATCAACAAAATTGTGCGACCATTCGAATCATTGGACTTTTTCAAATTGTTGGCTGAAAACCTTGACTTTTTTTTTTTTTTTTTTACAAAAACCAGTGTCACACTGTCCAAAACCCTTGAAAACCATGAAGTCAAAAAACATCTTTCGATTGTAAAAGGGGAAATCTGCCATTGACTTCATTACAGTTTTTCGGATTCTGATTTTAGCAGCTTTGGAGCATAATAAATATTGAAACATTTTAGGGTTTTTTTTCCCTCTAAAAATTGGACCAGAAAAAATTGAGGCTTAAAGGGGACCTGTCCCCCAAACAAAATTATCCAAATCCTATTTTATCATGTTAGTCAAGCAAAATGAACTTTAATTACACTGTATAAATTATTTGAATATTGTTTCCATCAGTCTGAGAACTCATAATTATAGCAACCAGGAAGGAGCCATTTTGTGGACACTGTTATTAAGGCAAGTCTTGTATCATCTCAGAATCTTGTTTGTGCACCAGGGGACAGGGACCCAATGTCCATCCCCATGCACTGGTTACATAATTAAATCGTTAAGAGAGCTGGGGGAATGTAGGGAGAGCAGTGACATCTAGGAAGTGCAGAATGGAAAGTGAAAGTAATTGCTTGCCCCGCCTCTATGCCTAGGCATAGAGGCGGGGTAGGCAATACTTGATTGACAGCTGATATTTTTAAATGAGTTTACAACAGCTATGAATACTTAAATAAAAAAAAGAAATTGGATTTCATATTTAATTTAAGAAGGACTTTTATTATACAGATTTTTATGTCTGGGTGACGGGTCCACTTTAATAAATAGGCCCCCTAATGTAGAAAAACATACTTTTATTCCATAACTTTGCCTACTGACTGATAATTCATATAAATGCCTGCTCCTTTATTTGTGATTGTCCATTATTCATTACTGATCTATGCAATTGAATTCTGTACACGTTTTTAACCTGGTTTGCAATTAATTCTGTTACCCCCCCCCCCCCGTTTTTTGTATTTGAACTATATATATCGCTTGTGTTTTAGATGCACTAGTAGAAAACAATCCTACTAATAAAGAGGTCTTGTTGCTTTTGGAAGAAGGGCTTAACCTAGTGACCTTCATTCTCAATGCAAACCTCCTTCTTCATGTCAAGATAGTAACCTGTAAGTATTTTAATTATAAGGGAATTCCTTCTATAGTAGAACTATTATCAAATCAGCCTGGAAATAATAATAATAATAATAATAAAAAGTGCAAAGTTTTAAAGGAAAACTATACCCCCCCAAACAATGTAGGTCTCTATTAAAAGATACTGAGTAAAACAGCCCATGTGTAAAACCCTGCTTCATGTAAATGAACCATTATCATAATAATATACTTTTTTAGTAGTATGTGCCATTGGGTAATCATAAATAGAAAATTGCCATTTTAAAAAATAAGGACCGCCCCCTGAGATTGTACGATTCACTGTGCACACATACAAACCACATGTAAGGTCACATGAGCCAATTAACAGACATAGTTGTGCCTTTTGCTTCCTCACTTCTTCCTGTTACAGTTAGTGTTGTAGTATTTCTGGTCAGGTGATCTCTAAGGCAGCACAGATAGAGTCACGAAATGGTGGTTCAAGGCAAGAGATGTAAAAGGGCAATATTTACTTAAATATATATTCCAGTTTCTTAAGATTCTTTAATATGTCATTCAATTTGATATAAACTATCTGTTGCTTAAGTATTCATTTTGGGGGTATAGTTTTCCTTTAAGCAGATCTTTTCACCTTTATCGAACAATTGGCAGGCAGTATTTATTCGTCACCTGTTTAGAAGCAAATTTCATTGGTTGCTATGTGTTACTATACCAGAGCAATTATTATGCCTTTTATTACATTTGTCTTTATAAGCCTGTGACACTGACCGCAATAAAGGGAAGAGCAGGGCTCATTATAAACGAACTTTTAAAGGAGAACTAAACACTAAAAATGAATAGGACTAAAAATGCCATGTTTTATATACTGAACTTATTGCACCAGCCTAAAGTTTCAGCTTGTCAATAGCAGCAATTATTCAGGAATTCTAACTTGTCACAGGGGGTCACCATCTTGGAAAGTGTCTGTGACACTCACATGCTCAGTGGGCTCTGAGCAGCTGTTGAGAAGCTAAGCTTAGGGGTTGTCGCAAATTATCAAACAGAAAATGAGTTTGGCCTGTAATATAAGCTGATGCTACAGGGCTGATTATTAAATTCTGATGCTAATTGCACTGGTTTATGTGCTGCCATGTAGTAATTATCTGTATTAATTACTAATCAGCCTTATATTGTGACATTTCTATTCTATGTGTACTGTATATTGTGAGTGGGTCCCTAAGCTCAGTAAGTGACAGCAGCACAGAGCATGTGCAGTGAATCAGCAGAAAAGAAGATGGGGGGCTACTGGGGAATCTTTGGAGACACAGATCTTTACTGCTAAAGGTCTTTGGTTGCCTTGGGCTGGTGCAGAAACCCAAAACACAATGTACAACATTTCTAGCGTACTTCTGTAGTTAAACTTTCCATGTCCTTTAATAGGCTGGGAAAAGAAGGTAACCGAGCTTGAAAACAAGATCATCTGTTCGCTCTTTCAAATATAAAAGTAATGAAACTAAGGTTTTACATTTTTTAAATACAAGTTTAAACAGAATATGTTGGTTACAAGGCCTATGTATTTGTGTGTCCTATAATCCAAATATCCTAAAACAGCTACCAACAATGATTGCTTATGTGTAGGACAGCAGTGCTCTAGTCCTATGAAGGCATCTATATTTATATGGTTCTATTTATATAGCATTGTATCCCTTTCTATAGCTTTATAGAAATACATTGTTGCTGCATGTTACATCCTGCATCTATTAATCTATGCGCTATAGGACCTATGCAGATAGGTTCTAAATAGCCATGACAGTTTATTATCCAAGCTGAGGGGATTTGTTGGGGAAAGTTTTGGATATATGCCAATTTACTATTCTGCTTTTTGGTTCCCAGATGCCTCTGAAAAATGCTGGTTTTTCTCAACAAATGGGTTACATGGCCTGGGTCAGGCAGAAATTGTTATTCTACTGGCTTGTTTGGAAAATGAAGAAGTTCTCCCAAAGGATATGTTCAGAGTTTTTATTGATATTTACAGAGAAGCTCAAAAAGGTACTTTTATTATCATTATAGTTACTAAAGTACATAAATATTCTTTAAATATGTATACCATTGGCAAAAAAGTGTTGGCTGCACCTAGAATGCACTATTTCAGTTTAAGGCAAAATAAAACTGAATTGAGGATAAATCCTAATTAGGCAGTATTACCCGTACTTTCCCTTCAGACGATTATTTTTGCTAATCAATTCACTGTATGGTATTAACTGATATAGGAGCTGTATACCCTGTGCTACATTGTACAAACCAGTGCTTGGTGGGGTGGGTTCTTCTATGCTAGGCTGCGTCACCATCACTTTCAGTGACTTTCAGTAACATAACCATTCAGTCCTACAAAAATAGGACTGGTTACAGATTCCAAGCTATGTTAAAGGAGAACTAAAGTTTAACTAAAGAAATAGGGCAGAAAGATTGTACTTAAATTTTGGGCCTTTATACCAGCCCATGTAAAGATCTGTTCTGCCTGTAGCTCCCCATTGTCTAGCTGCTGGTTCACTGCACATGTTCTGTCAGTTACTGAGTTTAGGGACCGATGCACGATATAGTAAATGTATGTATATGTATGTATATGTGTGTGTATATTTCTCCAATGAGTATCCGCACTCCAAGGCAATATAAAAGATGTCACACTATAAGGCTGATAAGTAATTAATTAGTGGTTTATTGGTACATATCAGCGTCCGAAACCAGCACAATTAGAATCAGCATTTAATAATCAGCCCTGTAGCATCTGCAGGTGAACCTCATTTTCTGCTTGATGATTTGTGACAACCCTTAAAGGAGAACTAAACCCTAAAGTTAAAAAACCCCACCCCCCCTACCCTACATAGACCCCCCCTTCTCCCCCCCAGCCTAGCTGCTGTCCAGTGGATTTCACGGCAGCCATCTTCAGCCGATTCGGTAATCTTCGGAATGAGACCGGCACGTTGGCAATTTTCGTGAGTTTCGGTGCATGTGCAGTTGTCACGAAACAGAAAATTGCTCCAACTGCGCATGCGCCACTACGCTGGTCTCATTCCGAAGATTACTGAAGAGAAGAAGATGGCTGCCGTGAACTCTACTGGACAGAATCTGCACGGAGGGGTAAGTAAAGACTTAGGGGAGGGGGTCTATTTAGGGGGGTAGGGTTTTTTTAACTTAAGGGCTTAGTTCTCCTTTAAGCTTAGCTTCTCAACAGCCGCTCAGAGCCCACTGAGCATGTGTCACTGACATTCATAACAATATTCAAATTTTCTAGTTGGATTTTTGGTCAAAACTCACAAATTCAAGTTGGGAATAATCCAAACATAAATTCGTATTCAAATTCGAGATTTATCATACCTTGACCCTGGGAACAACTTGAATTCGACTATTTGCCACCTAAAACCTGCCGAGTTCATGTAGAAGTCAATGGCAGAGGTCCAGTGATCCATTTGAAAATGTCAATAGCCTTCCTGACTTGAGTTTTTTTTCGGAGAAAAATGTAATTTGAGTTTAGTCGAATTCGATACAAGTTTTCAGGTCGGTAATATTAGTCCGAGTTCTAGACGTTCAAGGTTTTTTTTCTTAAATAACCTCCCGAGTTGTGAGTGTATCTGAATTTATCTAATAAAAATTCTTATTAAAAAAAAGAATATAGTAAAAAAAAAACTCACATAGATTTAAAATTCAACCTTTGATAAATCTGTACCTAGGTGTTTTTCTCCAATACATAGCTAAAGCAGGTGAGCAATTGCTTGTTTCTACCCGGACATTTAATGTGCACAGACAGGGCGGATGTTAGTTCAAAAATGCATATTCTCTTTTCCATGCTAAAATCCATCCTGTCTGTCCTGGGCGATGCTATGTCCATGCATACTGATGTCAGGCAGAAGCATATGGATTGGCATTATCTTTTCGGTGTAGATACACTGGAGAAAAAAAATGCCTGGTGTGAAATGCCATCCATAAAGAAAGTGGTTTACATGCACTAAAACATTAAATAACATTACCATACAATGGTAAATATTGTGTTTGCTTCAGAAACACTACTATAAAAAATAGTAATGTCATTGGGGCAGCAGCTTTAGTTGAAAAATTGCAAAAACAGGTTACAAAACATATAATAGCTAAGCTTTGTATAAAACAATGGGTTTTGTTCTTACACGAGAAAATAATGTAATTTGTGACTCTCTACATGAAACAAATGCACACTTTTTGTTATTTCTGGTGTTTTTCTCGCAACGGCTGTTTCTCCTCTGGCCTTCCACATATGTAAGAGCTAATTGCATTTGATCAGGAAGGAGTAACTGAATGCTTACTATCTTGACATTTTTTGGCAGACGCTGGTAAGATCCTTCAGATTTAGGGTTTATTCTGTTTTGCTGTTGATTTCTCATATGTATGCATGCTTCATATTATGATACTTCTAATAGGATATTTATGCTTATTGCAAAAGAACAGTGTTACAATCATCATGAAATCATTTCTCAGCTTTTGTTCCTACGTTAAATGATAACGTAATATGTATTTATGATAATACATACAAAATAGAAGAGATTATACACCATATAGCACCGAAAATTAATTTAAGACATAAATTGACTCAAACTATAAAAACTTATGCCATCTAATTTTCATTTGTATATTTTTTAACAGGAAGATATGTAGGCAATCTGGACAATATTACATTTACTGAAAGCTTTCTCAGTAGCAAGGATCATGGTGGATTCCTATTTTTTGCCCCTACTTTTCAGGATCTCACTGGTCTCCCTTTACCCAATAGTCCTTTTTTGTGTGGAGTTATCATCCAGAAAATGGAGGCACCTTGGGCAAAAGTTTTTCCTATTCGACTTATGCTTAGACTGGGAGCTGAATCTGGTGGTGAGTTTTTTCTGCATTTAAACTTATCTTTGTGGTTTAATAGTAGTTATGGCATTTGGGAACTTGTTTATAGAAAAATGGGACCGATGAGGGCTTTTAGAAAGAGAATACAAATATATGTAATCAACAATCAGTTTTTAAGACACACACACACATCCACACCCCCCCGATTTTAAGTTTCCCCTCATTTTACATTGTTGTTTTGCAGTAGCGTCACGAGAGGGGGCGGGCCCTGGTGCGTGACACGCAGCCGGGCCCCGCCCCCTCCGTACGGCCACATTTGGCCACATTTGTCAGTGGCGCACGGACTGCCGGGGGGCCCTGAGGTGGTGCAGGCCCTGGCCTGCTCGCACCCCCTGCTCCCCCCGTAGTTCAGCCACTGTTGTTTTGTGGTCCCACCTATATATAATGCATAATACATTTCCCTGATTTTACATTTTCATGGATTTTACACCATTTTTTTCTGGTCCGTAAAACGTAAAATGGGGGTTCTACGGTAAATACCCAGTTAAACATTCAATGTTGTTCTAATATAAATATCTGGTTATTTAATACATTGTATCTAGTAACTGTATATTTTGTTTTGCTGGGGACAGGCCCAGTATAATGTGCAGCTTGGCTGTTTAGCTACCTGGAAAATAAGCATAGCATAGTTTTGTCTGGGCATTGATCCTATATAAGGAAGGTTTATTCCCAGAATGTTGGGTACCACACAATAGAATCCCAACAAATAGAATCAAAGTGTTTCCCCTAGGCCAGAACTCCAGCCCAGGAAATAACTTAAGAGTGCCATAAACTTACTGTATTTCAAGGTGTCCCTCGTTTGCACTTGGGCTTTTCAAATTTTACTGTTCTGCGCATGCACAGGTGTCAGTCAGTGCTGCGGATGTGTAGAAATGGTAAGCAAACGAGAATCTGGTGGTCTTTTAAATCTTTAGTCCCCAGGCCAGTACATAAAAGAAAAACTTAGTGACACACTTTTCCTTTAAGTGTGGTCTCAGGTGTGTTGTTAATAGGGAAGTTACAGAGAGATAGAGATCAAATGTAGAGATAATACAATGAATTAGGGTGGGTTGTAAATAGTCCAGGAGTCTGGATTCAGTCAGGTCACACTATGTTTCCACTCTCCAAAAATTGGCTTGAGCACCTGGACCCCCTGTCCTATTGGGTAAGTTCACCCCATTCTTTACTGCACTCAACACTGAACGCCTTTTTATAAGCTTCATAGTTTAGTATGCGCCTCTTCTATGGATATCTATTATAAATACTCGTTTTATTTTCAAGCGTACCCCTGCCCACTGATGAGCAGAAGACATCGAAAGCCATTATTTGGAGAAATAGGACATACAATAATCAACTTACTAACCGTATGTACTTTTTCTTTATTTTACGTTTTCCTGTTTTTGGAATATAAGCCTGGATATAATTTATATATACACCTCTTACCCATAAGGCTTGGATGTAAGGCCTCCAGTCAAATAAAGCATTTAAACGTTAAGTTAAGATGGCCAAACACATATAGATTTTGTCACCACCCCGTGAAAGATCTTGTAGGTTAACAGATCATTATAACAAATGATTCCGAGATCAGTGATTATCTGGTTGTCCTATCCACTCACCTATTTCATAGAAAATTTTTAAACCTATTCGATCGACTGTTGGGTTGATATGGTCAGAATGATCATAAATTCTAAAACTGTTTTCATGATTTTAATGGTTTGTTTTAAAATTGGTCATTTCACTTAATGAAATCTGCCCATGTACGGCCACCTTTAGTTAA
Source organism: Xenopus petersii (assembly GCA_038501925.1). Classification (NCBI taxonomy): domain Eukaryota; kingdom Metazoa; phylum Chordata; class Amphibia; order Anura; family Pipidae; genus Xenopus; species Xenopus petersii. The sequence continues at coordinate 176,013,437 of CM076673.1, read as the reverse complement.
TATCAAATGCCAGTTGCTGATGTTATACAGAGGAAAGGGTAATCTGTCAAAAATTAATAATTCTTTATTATACAGTACACTGAGTAATAGGATCTTTCTGGCTGTAGGATTTCTGAATAAGAGATATTGTGCCTCTGGTACTATGTAGAGATTTTCTTTTACATTGAATCTCTATCCATATACATATGCAAACTTGTGTAATATTATTGGTAAAAGCACAATGTTCATCCTTAGAATGGAAAATGTTACACACCTTCACCCCTTTTTGTATTTTACAGGACCTTAGAAATTACCAGTACACTATACCACATGTTGAAGGTTTGCTAATACACATGCAAGTGGGAAACATTTCCATAAAGATCCCTTCAAAGAGACACAATGAAGTAAGTTACACAACATAGTGTTTTTCATGGATTTCCAGTGTTGTTGTGCAGGCAGAACACCAGCACACAACTTTTGGCATTCTTAGAGAAATGTTTTTCATTTCTTCTTCTGAAGAAATTGCATTGTCAAGAACTAAATACTATTGTTCATAAGGTTCAATATCATCATCTTTGTTTAAATAAAGATATAGATGGAATATTGTCCATGTACCTATCATACTACAAGGGGAATTAAAGGAATTGTTCAGTGTAAAAATAAAAACTGGCTAAATAGCCTGTGCAAAATAAAAAATGTTTCTAATATAGTTAGTTAGCCAAAAATGCAATGTATAAAGGCTGGAGTGATTTGATGTATAACAAGTCAGTCAGAACCTGCTTTTCAGCTCTCTTGGTTTACACTGACTGGTTACCCTGGTTACCAGGCAGTAACCAATCAGAGACTTGAGGGGGTGCCACATGGATCATATCTATTGCTTTTGAATCTGAGCTGAATGCTGAGGATCAATTACAAACTCACTGAACAGAAATGTCCCATGTGGCCCCCCTTCAAGTCGCTGACTAGCTCAGAGTTATAGAGCTGTAAAGCAGGAAGTTGTATTCTGGCTGTTTTATTAGACATCTGTTCACTCCAGCCTTTGTAGATTGCATTTTTGGCTAACTAACTATATTAGAAACATTTTTTATTTTGCACAGCCTATCTATTTACCCAGTTTTTATTTTCACACTGAACTATTCCTTTAAGCTATATATTGGTGTTTTGCATCAATGAGATTAGTTATTCATAATGTGTTGTGCAGGTTTTAACATTGTACATAAGATGGAGAAAGTGATGACCTATTTATGCAAATGTTTGTATTTGGGACAGGGGGCTGGTATGTATTAGTCTCAGCTGTTTCTCAGATTTTAAGTGGAACACAACCCGCTTCAGCTCAGGCTAACTGAAGAATAGTTTGTGCTGTTCCTGATCAACAACTACCTTTTTTTTTTTCCTTTAAGATCCTTAAGGTCATTCATGCTTGTAATGAGCATGTCATAAGCATTGGTGCTAGCTTTAGCCTGGAAGCAGACTCTCACCTGGTGTGTGTTCAGAACAGCGATGGAATCTACCAAACACAAGCAAACAGCACTCCTGGAAAGGCCAGAGAAGGTGAAGTTTAATATATGAAAAAAGGGGAATTATCGCAAAAATGGAAATTTCATATAGGCTTCCTCATACTGAAATAAGAATAAGTTTGTCTTCACTACCCCTCTCTTAGCATCTGTTTCTCTTCATTCTGTCTTCTTGCAGCAGTTGGGTGTCAGATATTCATTGACGTTTAGATCCAATATATCTTATTGGGGGCTTCCTTTCCTAGCAGATGTAGTAGAGCTCACTATAATAACTGATTACAGTACAAACAAAATCTAACAAAATAACTTTATTTTGCACAACTTCTGCATGTAGAGAGACAGGATTTCTGATGATTTTAATAGAGGGAGCTCTAATACATCTTCTAGGCAAAAGGAGCCCCCTATAAGATATATTGGATCTAACTGTCAATGAATATCTGACACCCAACTGCTGTATGAAGACAGAATGAAGAGAATCAGATGTGAAGAGGGATAGTGAAGATAAACTTGATTATTTCAGAAACATTGATTGTATTGAGTAAGTTTCTTATTTCAGTATGATGAAGCTAGATGAGTTACTGTAAATGTTCATTTTCACGATAGCACACGCCCCTTAGTGCTCATTCCAGAAACACTTGGAACTCCACTGCATGCTGCTTTTAGTAGTGATGAGTGCAGCGTCAGGAGATGCAGCTAGGCAGGCAGTAAGGGTAGGACCCTGATGCAGGCTGTGCCTACTGCTGCTCTGTACCTTGCACATCTAAATGATACGATACTGAGCTGGGGGGGGGGGGGGACACCTACATTCCTCTCTCATCCGCTCTTCACTAATACAGCACTGACTAACACAGTCAGCTCTGTATTGGTAAAGGGAGACATTTCAGAGTGCAGAAGCTATTTGAGCACACCCAGGCACACCCAAAAAATGGGGATCAGGGCAACGGAGAAATCAGAAACACTATAAGGTGTAGTATGTTCCAATAATATGAGATAAAACCCTATGTGCCAATGTAAAATCTATTTTGTGCAGTTTCTTAGGTAAGCTTTTCCTCTCCCCCCAAATATGACATCATCGGTTTACTTTAACAGCCTTCATCGATTTAGCATGCATGCCTACCTACAAGACCAAAAATTGGGGTATCACGTGTTATATTTCCCAGATGTAGATCCTCCTCAGAGTATACCTTTAAACTCCAAAAAGGGAACAAAGAAATCCCATAGTGTAATTATATTTATTGATAAAATATTTTTAAAAAAGTTTTGCACTCACATTTCCTATGTATGAGTTAGTCACATATAGTCACAAGTCTTTATTCAGGCTTGCATTGAAGAATTAGGAGGGATATTGTGCCGGCTAATTGTTTTTTCCCCCCTTTCACCTTGTGGGGTTCCCCGCAGCTTGTAGTGACGTCACTTCCGCCTGATGTGTTTCGCTGATCCAATCGGCTTTTTCCTCGGCGAACTGCGTGAGGCAGAAGTGACGTCACTACAAGCTGCTGAGAACGCAGGGAACCTTTCTTTTTCCTTTTTTACATCCAAAAATTGGCCCTTTTACATTCTGCTGCTGGGTTCTTCAATTAGCCCTCATGTGTTAAATTTAGAATACAAATAGTCTACCATGACAGATGTTTGTTTTATGCAATTATTTGACGCAGATTTATTTTGATGCATGCACACATAATCTTTAAAAACACCAGTCTGTTGTGCTTTTGTTTGCTCATAGTTTCACAGTTTTACTGTTGATTATTCATTTTGTTTAGTTACGGGTGCAAGTTTCGTTGTTTTTAACGGAGCTCTGAAAACGTCCTCAGGATTTCTTGCCAAGTCTAGCATAGTAGAAGGTATGCATATGGTTTTAACATGTATCATTTCATATGTCTTTGCCTTCTTGAAATGGAAGTTTGTTTACCTGTATTGCAGTTCATTACAATGAATCTCATACTGAAATTAGAAGTCACTGAGGCGTTTAAAGTGAGACTGTCATGAATGTTTTTTTCAAAATGAATCAGTTAATAGTGCTGCTCCAGCAGAATTCTGCACTGAAATCAGTTTCTGTATAAAATCAATTTTCCTGAAGGTTATTTAGTCTTGGAACATTGTATACACCTGTATATTTTAATTTAGAGGTTATGATTTTCCCTATACAGTATAAAACAGTAGTGACCAGACCAACAACTGTAGCGAACCAGAGGTGATTATTGATGCCAGGGAAGATCTGATGTTCCAGCAGGTCAATGAATAAACCTGCAAATTGTGTGAGCTTGAGTACACCTATGATTCATTTTATTGATCCAGTGGCTGGGAGGAATTAGCAGGCACATGTGACATATGCTGGTAATTGGTCTTGGCATGTCCATGAATGGCCTGTATACTTTTTCTGCAGAATCATGCAAATTTATGGGGTTACTTCTATAAATGCTATACAGTACTTGGTAGTTTCCAATTACTGGCCACAGTTGTTTTCAGACCCTACCAGCTTTGTAAGGAGATAATAATACTATTGGGAGTTGTAATATGTTTTGTTGGCACAAAAAAACGTTTACAAAGACCATTGCTAATGTTAGCGACCATGTGTCCTTTTTAACCAATTATAGACCACAATGACTTCCTCTTATAGTTTGCAACCAAATGGCTTTAGTGAACATGTGCAGTGTATGTAATACAATTGCAATTACAAAGCATATTTTGCAAAAAAATATTTAACAAAACTCCAGAGATGGTGTTAACGCTAACCTTTGCTTAGGGATGTAATATTCGCCAGTGAATGATTTTGCATTGCAAGCAATGCTGAATTTTAAAAAAGGAAGGGTCTTTTTACTTGGGGGTGCCAAAAGTTAGGCACCCCCAAGTGATCGGATTTATTTACCGGAAACCCCAGGCTGGTGCTCCTATTAGGAGAAAACTACACCAGCCCGGGATTCTTCCAGCAAGCACCACGGAGCGACAGTCTTCTGGCGTTCTCGCGGCTACACATGTGCAATAGAGTGAAAAACCAAACTTTAACAAAAAAGCCAGCTATTTTGTTTTGCTGCGCATGAGTCTGCACCGGGAAATTTTAAGAAAGAAGAAGCCGGAAGACGACCGCTCCATTGTGCTTACTGGAAGAATTCAGGCCAGTGCAGTTTCTCCCAATAGGTGGCCCGTCCCAGGATTTCAGGTAAGTAAATGCGATCACGTGCCTAATTTTTGGCACCCCAAGTAAAAAGACCTTTCTTTCTCCTTTAAACGTGCTTGCATATATTGAGGGGGCATTAGAAAGTGTGTGTGTGAGAAGAATAGAACTTTAAACAACACTTTAACTATAAAACTACTATCTGTTTTATTAACAATTTTATATAGGCCATGTACAAGGTTTCTCTATGCAGAATTGTATCGGCATTACCTATGGAGTACAACTGAACAAATTTTACATACAGCATTTAAAGAAAAACATTTTAGAAAAGGGGTATGAGAAAATTGTAATTCATTCTGATCCCATTTATTTTCCTTTAACTTATACTTATTAGATGGGCTAATGGTACAAATAATGCCAGACATGATGGAAGCTTTGCGGCAAGCACTCAGAGACAAGAAGGATTTCAGAATTGCATGTGGAAAGATTGATTCTGCAGACTCGATGGAAGAGGTTACTATTTGTTGGGTGGAGACTGAAGAAAAGCAAAACAAAGGGTAAAAATGAAAACTTAATTTAAATTACACTTGTACTTTTTGCTGATATTGGGTTTTTTTTGGCTTTTCTGGACATCATAGTTTTATTCAGTGAGCTTCTCACTTTGTACACCCTTTATGCATGTGTATGATCAATCAGTTAAGGTAGCCATACATGTGCCAATAAAAGCTGCCAATAGACCTTGTCAGCAGCTTATTGGCTCTTGAAAGGGGCCCTCCTACAGGATTCCCGGACTTACATCTGGCTGAAAATTGTCTAGATATTAATTGGACAGATTTAAAAATCCTTAAAATTGGTTCATTGATTCGGTCCACATCCTGTATATGTGTGATTGGATCTTTGGACCCTAGGGCCCAATGATCGGATCAGCCTGATATCACCCTCCTCAAGGTCAAGAAGAGCTTGCCAATTGAGCGGCTCTTCAGTTATGACCAGCTTTCCAGTTTAAGGAATTTGTAAGTATTTGTCACAATTATTCCCCTTCACTGCATTTTCTGTGCCTTTAAGCTGCCTCTCTCTGCAGAATTACAAGCCCCGTTGATGGTCAATCTATGGAAGGAATTCCAAGTGAAAGAATTGGTCAGGAAACAGACTTTGAAGTCAATGATAAAACTGTGAAATGTACGGAGGTAAGATGATAAATGAATAATCAGGACCGGGCACCCCTAGGCTTGGTCCACACGTCTCTTCCTTCCTATGCCCCTTTCCCTTCTTATGTGTGCACAGTCTGGCAGCACTGGAGACTGGTGAGTGGGAGATTTGCAAATCTCCCGCATGTCTCCAGTGCTTTTAACTAATTTGGATGTGGCTGGGTGGCATTCTGCGGGCCTAGGGCTGAGCAAATCTGTACTTTTAAATAATGGATAATCAGTGTGTCTTTTTATTTCTTAAAGCTATAAGACTGCTGTGGTGCCTTTTTTTTTTAAATGGAGGCCATGTCCATGTAAGGGATACAGTCATCACATTATTACCCCCATTTATAATAATACAATTTTTAAAAAGCCTTAAGTCTTTCTGTGGGTTCTACATTGCTTTTTGTAAACATACATTTTAGGAAAGCTGCCCATATTTCTTGCCTTGGCACAGCCATTTTACATAAGCTGCAATGGCCATAGTGTGTGATGATTTTTGTTTCTGGAATTTAAGTAACAAATCATGTCTTAGCTCTCACCCATATGCATAATCTCAATTTGCTTGTATTACTGTGTATTCTATGTGCATATCAAAAGCAAAAGGCTAAGGACTAGACATTGATAAGGATACAATGTTTTTGAATATACATTGTTGTTTTAGGTGTTTTATCTGTTAAGGGATGGTGAGCCAAACAGTGAAGTGGCTCATTCTCAGTTTGCCAAGGAGATAGCTTTAGCCTGTGCTGCTGCTCTTTGTCCTCACATCAAGACTTTAAAGGACAGTGGAATGAATAGGATTGGCTTGAGAGTCTCTATGGATATTGACATGGTAAGTTCCATTGATTATTAATATACCAGCTTGATATGCATTTCTGTATTTTTTCTACCCTTTCAAAGAGGATGAAAGAAAATAATTTTTGAAAGCAACTTTTCAATATCCAAAATTCTATTCATAAACTGAGCAACAATTCAGTGATATATAAGCCGGAAATTATCAAACGAGTATCTCCAAGACCACAAGGGTGCATCAAACCAAAAGTTATGACTTTTTTGACTTTTCAATATCCATTTCTTTAAAAATGTTCAGTGGTTTTAAAGTTATTTGTGAATGTAATTGCGATGTCTGGCCCTTGCTATTCTTTGCACTGGTGGCTCTGAAAACTAAAAAATATTCAACAGAAATCTGCAAAGGTAGTGTGAGAAATCATATGTGTATAATAATGAAAACAGCACACACTGGCCATAAGGGACAGCTGTCTCCATGCTGCAAGTATATATATGTGCCCTTGTTGGGTGCAACCAATATTGGAAGCAATGTAAGTTTCACAGAGCATATACATAAAAATCACTTATTTACATTTTAGCTATACATGGTTATCTGTGGCGTATAGCAAAATCCAAACTTTACACATTTCGTGGTGTCTTGCCACTTCCCCAGAAGCAAGCAGTTGAGTACTACTTTCTTCTGAGTTAGTGGTGAGATGCTACGAAATACATAAAGTTTGGGTTTTGCTATATTCCACTCCTATCCATGGAAAATTAGATTTTGTAATGTATGCAGCGTGCTGCATTACTGCCAATTGTAACAAATCATGTATTGGCTCTAGGAAAGCAGAGTTTCCAATAGTTCCAGTAGTCCGAACCAGTGCCGTGCAATTGTAGTTACATTTCCAAATAACATTGAAAATGTTTAATCCTTGCGTATTGGAAAACTGCTTAAAATGAACATTTCCGTCATATTATTAAAATGTCTATTTTTGACAGTTCTTCTGACCAGACTGTCATTTCTCTAAAACAGAGCCAGCAACTGACACAGGGCCTGTTTCTGAACCCTGTGGAACTGAGCTGATACTGCTCTGAAACACACAGTATAGCTTACAGCTATCTAATGTGTTGCCTCTGTAGCAGTTACTGTCTAATAGTGTACCCTTGCTTCTGTTCAGTACAATGAGGTGCATATATTGTACAAAGCATGTATTTCCTCAATCAGATGTAGAAGAGGGTGCTGTATCCAGCAGAAAGGAGTGGTCTGTAACATGCTGTACAAGCAGCAGTTGGGACTGCTTTAAAATGAACTACCACAGTATATTTATTTTATACTGCTAAGCACTGCAGTATTATAATAATACTATGAAAAGGGATTTTGTCCCTTCAGGAATACTGCAGGGAGCAGTCAGGATATTCTTGGTGTATTATTGCAGTAGTGCAACCACTTTTTACAAGTGGCCCTGTATTTTCAAGTGATCTGCTAGCCCTTGCTTGAACAAAATGTGAACATTGATGGCCTTACCACACCTTTATTGATAGTAGACATTTTACCTTGCCTTTTGTAGCTCCAAAAGCTTGGAAATAGTAAGCATTGGTCCGACTGATACATTTGGTTACAGTGTTTTTATGACCTTAATAGGTGTGTTGTGATTGTGAGCTCAGTGTTAAACTGCCCATGTCTGCCCAGATCAGGCAGACATGGGCAGACCGATTTTGACCAAACTGCCAAAAAATCTGGGACACTGCTCTTTAATGCCTACTCTTCTGATAGTTCAGGTAGTCAATAACGAAAAAGAGAATGGAACAATTGCTAAGCGGCCATGCACATGGGCAGCCCCTCATACAGTATCCATGTGTGTGGTCCTTGGGCAGTTTGGTCAGAGTACCAAATGGGTTGGCCATTTTTAGACTGATAATCCTACAATCCTGGTTAATCAAAGTCTGTCTGGATGGAAAATTTCCATTGGGCTAAAGAAAGTGAAGTTTCCTGCTATTCTGGTTCTTCAAATTGGTTGCAAAAGAGACCGTGCATGTGTGTGGCCTCTAGTATTCTCTTTCCTCCACTTAGCACTCAGGCCAGTCGTTAGGAATTCCGTATGGGCCAGCCTGTGTGTGGCCACCTTTAGGATTATTGTTGTGCCTTCTGTGTGTAGCTTTGTAATCATTTGTTTTCTTCCAATATTGTGTATTATTAGGTTGAATATCGAGCAGGATCAAGAGGGCAGCTTCTTCCTCAGCTCTACTTGAATGATCTCGACTGCGCCCTTATTCCAGTCATTCACAACAGAACATCAGACACAAGCATTTTACCTCTGGTGATGGAGCTGATCTTTTTCTTAATTGAAAACCTGAATTAGCCTAGATCAAGGAATCTGTGTGAAACAAAGGCCACTTTGCTATTCCCAGGCTTTCAAGCACATCATCTGTAGCTTTCTGAGGAATGTGACAAACGAAACAAGCTTCAGTGTTTTATATGGTTTAGTTAAAGGACCAGTAACGTAAATTCTTTTTTAAAAAATTTTGTTTGTATATAACGAATAAAAAAGCACCAAGAAATATTTAACTTAAAAATCACAAAGTCTTTATTAAAAAATAACTTACCGAAACTCCGCTTGCGCTCCTCTTCAGAAAAGGCGACAAGGCGACGATCCATTGCGCGACGCTCGATTTCTTCTCCATGGCTATCTCTTATAGAAGGCAGGGAGGAGAGATCGAGCATCACACAATGGATCATCGCCTTTTATGAAGAGGAGCGCAAGCAGAGTTTTTAAAGTTAGACATGTTTTTTCATCATATACAAAAAATTAAAAAAATAAAAATCAAAAACCAAAATTTTACGTTACTGGTTCTTTAAATAACCACCTACATTACCCATCCACTCATTCTCATTGTTTCCTTTACTTTATGTTGTGTTAGTTTTTCCTTCTCCTTTTCATTCTTTGTCACTATATTTATGTATGGAAGGAGAACACTAAAGATAGCTGCCTATTATGGTAGTGTTTTTTTATCATTATTAACACACTGCCAGCCTTTGTTGCTTTCCTAAAACACATAGAGAGGGAGATGGAGGGGGAAATAGATGGAGGGAGAGGGAAATAGATGGAGGGAGAGAGAGATGGAAGGGGAGAGGGAGGGAGAGAGAGGGAAAAAGATGGAGAGAAATAGATGGAGGGAGAGAGAGCTAGAGATAGATGGAAGGAGAGAGAGCGAGGGATAGATGGAAGGAGAGAGTGAGAGATAGATGCAAGGAAAGAGAGAGAGAGAGAGAGAGAGATAGATGGAAGGAGCGAGAGAGATAGATGCAAGGAGAGAGAGGGATAGATGGAAGGAGAGAGAGGGATAGAGAGAGATAGATGGAAGGAGATAGATGGATGAAAGGAGAGAGAGAGAGAGAGAGAGAAAGAGAGATAGATGGAAGGAGTGAGAGAGATAGATGAAAAGAGAGAGAGATAGATGGAAGGAGAGATATATGGAAGGAGAGAAATATGGAAGGAGAGAGAGCGGGATAGATAGAAGGAGAGAGAGAAAGGGATAGATGGAAGGAGAGAGAGAGAGAGGGATAGATGGAAGGGGGGAGAGAGAGAGTGATAGAAGGAGAGAGAGATAGATGGAAGGAGAGATAGATGGAAGGAGAGATAGATGGAAGGAGAGATAGATGGAAGGAGAGATATGTGGAAGGAGAGAGAGAGAGGGATAGCTGGAAGGAGAGGGATAGATGAAAGGAGAGAGAGATAGATAGATGGAGAGAGAGAGCATAGTCAAAGTACAAGGTCGCAATAGTTATACTAAGCAATATTTATTTTAAATCAGTACTTTTTAAAACATCATGCCCTTTTTAAGGCATAGATGTATTTAAAATTAAACATTTATAGTCTAGAAATGGAAAACAGATCCATGTATCTAATGAGCCAATTCGTACATTTTTACTTTTTATACATTAACACATGTAGTACATTAATATAGCAAATGGTCATATAGAATCACATGAGACCTTCATGCCTAGATTTGCCCTGGTTTAGGGAAAGTCCTACTCTAATAATATGAAGATTATGTAGTTACACAGGTATCATCCTGAAATTTATTTAATTGCTTTCCTAAATCTTAAAGTAGACTAGTCCAGTAAAAGTTAACTACTGACTGGATGCTTTTGGTTACAAATCAGTGCCCCACAATATGTAAACTGGCCTCATTCCACATTTACTTGCATATAGTGGCTATAGCAAGAGGATCCCTGGTGCCAAACATTCTGTCTGAAGCTTCACTACCTGGGAGTCATATGGCAGGGGATAATTCATACTTTATTCCTCAGAAGAAAAATAATGACATATGCCATTTATATAAAGCAATGCTTTAATGCAAATTTAGGCACAAAAACTATAAACAGCAAAGTAGATTGAGAGAGTACAGTGATATATAATTCCATTTAAATATGCAGGAAGCCCTTTAGGTGGCAGTAGAGTACAAACATACTGAAAGTATTGCTTAAAGCTCCCCATAGATGCGACAATTCTTCTTGCCGAACGACCGATTTTAGCGAAGTCCGACCAATCCTTCGAAATTATCGTGCGGTTAGTGAGATTCGAACGATCGACCATCTTACGATTTTTCGGCCGACATCTGTCAGGAAATTGATCGGCCAGGTTAAAAAATCTTTGTCGGTCCCAGTGCAATTTATCTATGTTTGCAGGGCCAAGCAGGCAGCTCCCCTTTGTTTTCCTGGCAAATTGGTCTTTTTAGTTGATGGTCAATTCGTACGATCGTTACGAGAAAATCGTGGTCTCACGATGAGGATCAGATCTTTTAAAAATCTCAACATCTATGGCCAGCTTAAGTCACATTCCTCAAATCCCAGTGAGGTAACATTGTGCATTGCTTTGTTCCTAACAAAAATGATGCTATTTTGATAAATCAGATGTGTGAGGATACAGAGGACTTTATTTGGTCCCAAGGTGTGTTCTTAACCTGCGTGCAAAATTAGGCACATTGTGCTAATGTAAGTGCTGTATAATTATACCTGAAGAGGCAAGGCACTCAGCCAGAACACTGTGTTTGCTTATATGTATTAGAATTTTCTTTTCTCGCCTAACATCTGCTTGTTTTATTCTGTTTGTCCAGTTACTCACCTGTATTAGCAGTGTGTTGTGTGGTTTTGCCTGTTTATGAAGGGGATATTAGTGATACAAGTGGGTTAAGGCCAGGACTGGGAAGGGTGAGGCTGGGTTCTTAATTATCCATTTGTTTGTGAAATGAGATGATAATGGCCTGTCTGTATGCCAACTTTTATGCAAGGATCATGCAGGAACAGCAGGAGAGCAAATGAACTGTGTGCATGGGACCCAGGGTGGTTACTGATTGTTCAAGGCAGCAAAACTGAGAGTTACCTGTTCATTGTTCCTGCGGCTGAACTCTTTAAAACTGACTGCAGGGGAGCGCACAGATAAAAACACAAGTGTGTATGAGCCCTTATAGTGCTGTGCTAATGCTCTGCTGTGTGTGCTGATTAACTAGCTTGATCATGTGACCCAAACATTGCCCATGTTTATCATGGCTCAATGTCTGCAGCAGATCTAGCACCGACTTCATACCTTGAGGTTATGAACTGAAAGAAAAATCAGTTTTTTATTCACAGGTTTCTTGTTAGATTCCATGTACATATGCTTCTTCAGCCTCTTTACTTAATCACTAACTAAGGTAAGGGCCACTCTCTGTGGTGCTTAGAGTGTTGCTATATTAAACCTGACCAAACTGATCCTCCTTATTCTTTTCCTTCTGATTAGTTGTAGAATTGAGGGGCTACAACTGTCAGATTTGATTGCACTACAAATAAGCAGAAATCTGTAGCAAAACATTACAAAGGCCATAGAAAATCTGTCAATTAAAACCTAAAAATGGGTAAGTCTCCAGCCAGCCAGCAAAATGCTGATCCTCTCACTTGCTAAGGCTTGCTCAGTACTGATGAATAGGGATGAGTGAATTTTTTCGTCTTGTTTCGCCACAAAAATGACGCCCATAGACTTGTATGGCATTGCACGTCAAAAAAATTTCAACGCCCATAGACTTTAATGGGCATTGGCGACATTTCGATGGCGGCGAATTTTTGGCGAATCGAAACGGGTCAAATTCGCCCAAGCCTACTGATGAATCAATTTGCAGTTAAATGTAAATGTGTGCTGTAACATTTTACTTTAATGTTAAAATGTATACTGTATGTGTGTGTGTTGTTCTGTAGGATTCATAATGCTATCAATACCAGACACAAGTATCCGCCTCTGCGGAGCCAAAGGGTTAATTTTAAACAAGTTTATATGCAAAAGATATCTGTTTAGGTATAGCACTGCTGTATAGAATAGATAACATTGTTACTTTATATTTATAATTATAAATGCACATATATATATTTTTGTATTAGAATAAAAACTGTGACATAATTTCCGACAGTCAGACAGTATCTCATTTTGCTGTAATATATAATTATATATATATATAGAAAGTATATTATATAGAAATATATATATATATATATATATATATATATATATATATATATATATATATATATATATATATATATATATATATATATATATAGAAAGGTGTGTGTCTGTGTATATATATTAGGGATGGAACAATTCGGCCAGGATTCAGACTTTTTCAGCAGGATTCACGTTCGGCCGACTCCTTCTGCCCGACCGAACCGAATCCGCATATGCAAATTAGGGGTGGAGCGGGAAATCACATGACTTTTTGTCACAAAACAAGGAAGTAAAAATGTTTCCCCTTCCCACCCCTAATTTGCATATGGAAATTAGGATTCTGATTTGGTATGGCTGAATCTTTTGCGAAGGTCATATGACTTTAAAGCTATGGATAAGTATTTGTAGGCAATGCAGTGGCTTTCCCTCAAATTTGAATATGCAAATTAGACTTTGACTTTGGTTAGGACTTAATAATTTGTTTATAAATGGTCTATTTATAGATTTACACATTTTCAAGTTTTTATTTGATATGTAGTATATGAGGGACTTCTCTTGGGAACATATTTATTTGTCACATTTCTGCTATTTTCTGCTCTTTTTTTTTTTTTTTTTACATAACCCTTTTTTGACTCTCCTTTATGCATTGTGTTATGCTGCCTAATTAAAGGAAAAATAATGTAAAACTTACAAAAATAAAAATCTATTGACTGCCCATATATTTAATAAATAACCCAATTGCTTTGTGGGTATTCCATGGGACCTGACAAGATGCAGGACTTTACTCAAGATATTCTGCACTTGTCTATTGGTCAGGTTGTGTGTCCGTTTGTACATCAGAAATTCTGAGCTGTATTTCATGCAAGAGCTTCCTAATCATCTGTAATTAAATCTTGGGAGAACTGCAGATGCACTCTAATCTATTAATCTCTCCTGAGCAGAGTGCCATGCTCATTTGTATGTCATTAACAACTGTCATCTGCAGTTAATGGACATTTCATCCCTAGAACTTTGTTTAACCCAGACTCGGCCACACTGTTGCCTTAAATGCAGAACAGGTTTTGTTCATCACACAGAAGGATAACTGGTTTCCTGATGATTCTATAGATCATAGGTATTTAACCATAAAATCATTTATAATCACAAAACATATCATGTTTAATAGAAAACATATTTTCAAATATATATAACAGAATGTTTAAAGGAACAGTTCAGTGTAAAAATAAAGACTGTAAATAGATAGTCAGTGCAAAAAAATTTTTTTTCTAATATAGTTAGCCAAAAATTGTACGGATGCACTGAATCCAGGATTCGGTTCGGAATTCCGCCTTTTTCAGCAGGATTTGAATTCAGCCGAATCCTTCTGCTAGGCTGAACCGAATCCTAATTTACATATGCAGATTAGGGGTGGAAGGAAAATCATGTGACTTCTTGTCACAAAACAGGGGGGAAAAAAAAACTTTTTCCCTTCCCACCCCTAAATTGCATATGCAAATTAGGATTTGGTTCAGGATTCGGACACATCTTTCGCGAAGGATCCAAATCCAAAATAGTTTACATTTTTGTAGGGATGCACGAATCTATCTAATGTATAGAGGCTGGAGTGACTAGATGTCTAAGATAATAGCCGGAACACTACTTCCTGCTTTTCAGCTCTCTAACTCTGAGTTAGTCAGCAACTTGAAGGGTGACCACATGTGATATAACTGTTCAGTGAGTTTTCAATTGATCCTCCGCATTCAGCTCAGATTCAAAAGCAACAGTTGTGACTTGTGCCTCCCCCCTCAAGTCTCTGATTGGTTACTGCCTGGTAATTATTTAGTGGAAAGCAAGAGAGCTGAAAAGCAGGAAGTAGTGTTCTGGCTATTATGTTAGACATCCAGTCACTCCAGCCTTTATACATTACATTTTTGGCTAAATATCTATATTGAAAACATGTTTTATTTTGCACAGCCTGTCTATTTACCCAGTTTTTCTTTTTTATTGTGAACAATTCCTTTAATACCTTCTTGACCTGTGGTTAAAAATGCTATATATAATACACAGAGCTAGCTGTACCTACCCAAGGGCTTTGAACTGACCTTCCATAACCAACAGCAACTCCCCAACTTCTCATTTTGTTATACCAACATTTGAGGGTCCGTGGCACTGCACATGCTCAGTGTGCTCTGGGCTGCAGTTGAGACTCTAAACACAGGGGTAGTTGGAAATCATTAAACTATTAGCAGAAACTACATCTGGAAGCTGATGCTACAGGACTGCTTATAAATCAACTATGGTGCAGAGTGCACTATTTAAGATGTGATGTAAGAATCTGAATTCATTATTAATTGGCCATGTGTAGTGAATATGATTCTATATAAATGCAGTATAATGTTTGTTTGTGTTCCTTTTATATTTGTTGTAATGACCAAACTGAAAACTTGATCTGTAGGCACCTTGTCAGGTAAGAAAGTAGAGCTGGTTATAAACTAACAGATTTTTCATTATGGCCATATGTTGGCACTAGGCCAAACTGACTCATCCCCAGGCCAACTATTGGATCCTAATATGACCAATATAGACAGAATTGCTGGGATCTTGTTGCTCTCATGCTGGATGGTAGGTGCAATAGTGGTGCAAAAAGCCTGAATACCAAACATTTTGTTTTGTACAGTGAACTTACTGGTTCTGTTTTCCATCAGTAAAGCATGAGTCATTTGTTTGTTCAAGTGGATATACGGTTTAGGATGAATCAAATCTGTGATTTCCCCTGGTGCAACTCAGACACTATTGCACTATGAGTCGCCTCACTATTGGCCTGGCTGATTTTCTTCCCAATAAGTGAGTTGTGCCGACAGATAGCAGTAGCTGCACCATATTACACATAGGGAGCTCAGTGATTCAAACTAATATCTGAAATGCCATAAAAATAAAATACATTGTTTAATAAGGTTACTGCACAGCACATTTTTTTTGGCTTTTTACGTCTATCATCATACTGAAATGATATACCGATGATATACTGATATTGGATCTAACTGTCAATGAATATCTGACATCCAACTGCTGCATGAAGACAGAATGAAGAGAAACAGATGCTGAGAGAGGAATAGTGAATATAAACTTGATTATTTCAGAAACAATGCAGAATTTTTAATTGATTGTATTTAGAAAGTTTCATATTTCAGTATGATGAAGCTTATATTAAATTTTCATGGTCACAATAGTTCCTCTTTAAAGTATTTTTAAGGTTATTCTAAAGAAACGTAATCTGCCCGATAGAATGATTTGACCCTTCACTTAGTATTATTTAGTACTCTTATGTATTCCTTGGTTTGTTGTATAATCTCTGATTACTTTGTGCAATTTTTGTTAAGCTAAATATCCAGTTTCAGAGAAGATGGATTATGCTCCATAAATATTCCCAATGGGTAAACTTCTCCTCTGTTTGTATCCTGCAATATCAGCTTATCTGAAATGCTAACTGCACTGCTTGTTTTCAGGGATCTTCAACCCATGCCTTTTCCATTGCTGAACTGAAACCTACCCACTTTGGGTTGTCTAGGGATGCCAGGTAGTTGTTCTACAGCAATAGCTGGAGGTCCTCAGGCTAAAATTCCTGGTAAAATGATGTATAAACTAATAATTTATTTATGAATAGTACATCTAAATACTGATAAAAATGCACATTTCATGATCTTTGATTTTATCATTGTCTATTTGATTAACCTCTCAGTTTTAAGGGAGGCAGATGTAGCATAAAATCCAATGTACAATAAAGGACTTTGTATACATTTAATGTTATATGTTTTCTGGTATTTTTCTGGTTCCCTTCTTTGTTTTGTTCAAATATACTCCCTTTCAAAATAAGCCTTTATACTGTTTTTAATCAAATTTTCTGTTCAGTCAATTCAATCAATCAATCAATTCTTTGTTTAATTAAACTGTGTACAGACAAAAATTCTTTGGTGAAAACCTCCTCCTCCTTAGTCTCACACATCAATCCAAAACAACTAGCACACATACATTTCAATATAGTGAAGGTTAAGGCTGGGATACTCCTCGGTAATATACAGTTGTGTTCAGAATAATAGCAGTGTGTTTAAAAAAAAAAAAGTGAATAAAGCTCAAAATCCTTATAATAGATTTTATTTCCAGAAACACAAACGCATTGGGAACACTGCACATTCTATTCCAAATGAAAACATGAAGGAAAATTTATCAAATTTGTGTTATTCCTTTACAGAAAGTGAAGGCTGTGTCTGCATTCTTCTTTACAAACTCAGACATTCACTGTATAAACTGAAAAATGTTTAAAGATTTTGCTTTCCTTTGAATCATGGAACTAATATTTAGTTGTAGAAGCCAGTGTTTGTGAGAACTGCTGCACATCTGTGTTACATGGAGTCCACCAACTTCTGACACCTGTTACATTCCACAATTCTTCTGCATTTCTTGGTTTTGCCTCAGAAACCGCGTTTTGATGTCACCCCACAAGTTTTCTATTGGATTAAGGTCCAGGGTCCATAACATCAATCTTGTTGGCCTGGAACCAAGATGTTGCTCATTTACTGGTGTGTTTGGGGTCATTGTCTTGTTGAAACTCCCATTTCAAATGCATTTTCTCTTCAAGTATTTTGAAGTATTTTATACTATTTCATGATCCCTGGTATGTGATAAATAAGCCCAACACCATAGTATGAGAAACATCCCCATATCATGATGCTTGTGCCACCATGTTTCACTGGCTTCACACTGTACTGGGACTTGAATTCAGTGTTTGGAGGTCGTCTGACAAACTGTAGCCCCTAGACCCAAAAATAACAATCTTGCTTTCATCAGTCCACAAAATGTTGTGCCTTTTCTCTTTAGGCCAGTCAATGTTTTCTTTGACAAATTGTAAGCTCTTCAGCACATTTTTTTTTAACAATGGGACTTTGTGGGGGCTTCTTGCCAACATCTTGGCTTCACATAGGCATCTTCTAATTGTAACAGTATCACACGTAACTTTAGATCTTCTTTGATCTTGTTGGAGCTGATCATTGGCTGAGTCTTTGCCATTTTGGCTTTTCTTCCATCCATTCGACTGGTCATTTCTTCCATGTCATTTCAAAACATAGCTAAGCAGCCTATCATTATTCATACTTCTTTATGTTTTCCTCTCACCAAACAACTTTTTTTTTTATTTACATTTTTTATTTGTTTTGACATGCCAGTTACAATCCAATGTATTTTAAAACAATTAATTATAATGTAGTGAGTACACAATGGTGGTTCAGGTCTTTACATAAAATCATTTACATACAGTTTTGCATCAATTTCATGCCAATATGTATCCTATAGTCCCTCTACTGTTTGCAGTTGGAACTGTCCACCATGTCTACTGTATGCTATGTAGATTATAGGGGTCTAAGGAGTAATTATCGAGGAATCCATCCCATGAATCATGTTGTTTCTGTTTGGGCCGTTTCAAATTCCAAACCATAACAGCTCATTTTAGTATCCCATGCCTTGCAAATATGCTCTAATAGTCTCCATAGTTCTGACCCATTTGACTTTGGTAAGGAGGGATTTGGGACCCAATCAACTTTTTAATCAAAGTATGCTGTTCTTCTGAACAATGTCTGGAACAACCCATTTTATGCACTATAAATGCACTATAACCAGCATGCACATCATTTGCTCTTCCTTCCTTAAATTAGGGCAGGAATTTACACCTGTTTTTTTTACAGAATGAATGACCTCACTAATTCTACACTGCTATTTTTTGGAATAAGCTATTATTGTTTTGAACACTGCTATTATTTTGAACAAACCTCATTTAATGATTGAATTACACAGAATCAGCAGCCTGCATGTCATGACTGTTGGGTTTGTTGGTTTTCTATTACCCCACTGCACCTACTAATAAATGATTTGCCATGTAGAAATAAAACTTCTACCAAAAACAGTGATTGAGCAGGTTAGTGTTGTCTGACTGCTTTTATTCTGAGCACAACTGTATATCCCAGAGATTAAATGGGGTCTATAAGAATAGGTGGGTGAGCTTTAAGATGATTATATTTGCCTGTGTAGTTTATACAGTGCTGCAATCCTTGCCTTTAACGCTTCCATGTTCATAAGTGCACTTTATTTTCATGAACTAAGACAATGATAATTCTCGGCAATGTGCAATGGAGAACATATTGTGATTGTTAAAGTGATACTGACACTAAAAACCCACTTTTTAAAATATGAATATACGTTAAACGTTACCTATTGGTCATGATGATCGTTTTTTGCTGAGAAAATATAGTAAATAACAGATGTGCCAACTTGTTGCCCACCAGGATTTTATGTTGAACTCTCACATCCACTAACACTCTATTCCAGTTACTGAGCTTTTACTCCGAGGATTCTCAGCAGCCTTTGTGTACTGTTGCCCCTTGTTTATCATCAATGTGCACATACCATGTATTTTGTGTTTCCTGTTAGTGTATATGAGCAAGTCCCCAATTATGGGGCACATTTACTAAGCTCGAGTGAAGGATTCGAATATAAAAAATTTCGAAGTTTTTTTTTGGGGTACTTCAACCATCGAATAGGCTACTAAGACTTTTGACTTCGATTTGAACGATTCGAACTAAAAATCTTTCGCCTATTCGACCATTCGATAGTCGAAGTATTGTCTCTTTAAAAAAAACTTAGACTACATATTTCGGTAGTTTAAACCTACCGAGGTACAATGTTAGCCTATGGGGACCTTCCCCATCACTTTGCTAAGCTTTTTTTCATCTAAGAAAAATCGTTTGTTCGATCAATCGATTAAAATCCTTCGAATCGTTCGATCGATTTGCGCTAAATCCTTCGAATTCGAAGGATTTAACTTCGAGCGTCAAATTTGAGGGCTAATTAACCCTCGATATTCGACCCTTGTAAAATGTGCCCCTTAGTGTTCTATAGTCGAATTACACTAAAATAAACTCAAAATTTTAATTTAAAAATTAAAATTTTCAATTCGACCCTTGATAAATTTGCTCCTAACGACTCTTACAGACGAGTGTTGGAAGCTGTGCTCCCTTGCATTCCGTTTTTATGCGTTCAGCCACAGGTGAGCACAGGAGTAGACGCATTCAGTTTTTATCAATGGGGCTGTACTCACACAGGCGCATGTATGTGCCAAACTCAGGAAAAATGCAGCATGTTGAGTCTCAACCTGCGTTCGGCGCCTACATGCACCTGTGTGAGTACAGCCCCATTGAAAAAAACTGAATGGGTCTACTCCTGCGCTCCCCTGCGGTTGAACGCATAAAAACGGAACGCAGGGAAGCGCAGCTTCAAACGCTCATCTGTAGGAGCCCTAAGTGTTGCATTTAAGGAGCTGATAGTTCCAACTAGCATCAGTTGTTCCATAAGTTTAACATAAATTTCATTAGTACATTTCTATCTTATTTATAACTTAGGCATTATTATCAATATTTATAGTTTTTGGCTTACAGTATTTTTTTTATTTTGGAAGGAGTAAAGGGTATAGTTTTGTACTGTTTAGTTTTGAATCAGAGTGGGAGCTCTTTTTGGATTTAATAAAAGATATTATTAGGGTATTTCAGTTAATTTCACACAATAATATGTTTCTTGAAACTGTACATTCTGAAGAATTCATAAAAAAAACACAACTGTAATTTTGCTGCATCGTATCTCTGTTAGCTCTTGGGTACAAATGCACAATGTCCTATATATGAATTTCACATTTATTCTGAGTACATCATAGAGAGCCAAAAGTTGTGTAGCTGTTGGAGACTCAAACCGATAAATTGTTGATAAATATATATACAATCTAATAAAAGCATATCAATAACTGAAACTGCCACCAGTCAGTCAGTAACACTTTTTTTTTACAAGCTAGGACAAACACAGCAACACAGCAGCATTTTCCTGGATTTTACACCATTTTTTCTGGTTCCCTGAAAAACGTAAAATGGGGGGTTCTACTGTATTTATAATACAAAAGTTCTTTTAAAAATCATGTAACTGTGATCATAAAACTGTATTAATTCTCCCCTGTATCTCCCTCTCTCTCTTGGCTTTTTCTGTGCATGGATTAATGTAATAACAGGCAGTCACGATAGTTTTAATGCCAGTTACCTCCCTATCGCCTATCAAAGAGATGAGGATTTTGTTACTAATTTTATTAGCAGGCAAGAGGAATTTGCATTTTGGCTGATCACCATGCTGAAATAAAATCTGAGATTTAAGGGAGCACACCCTGTGATGATAATCTGAGTTCCTTTTTATTATTTACCTAATGCAGCTGAAACAAGTTCAAGAAGCCACCTACAATTCATGGTAATACTTGTGTTTGTTGGCTATTATTCAATTAAAGGGGACGTTCCCCCAATGCATGAAATGCATGATGGAAAAAAAAATCTCATGCTAAGATTTTTCTACTATACATCAAATATTCTTAATGATCTTAAAGTAAAATGTAAATGTAGTTGCAACTGAAAGCTGTATTTGTACACTGTGTGTACCTTTCCCTTCTCTGGTTCTGACTCTTGAAACAATATAGGATAGGAAAGAATCTAGGAGTCAGAACCAGCTTTACAGAGCATATAAACAGGCTATTGGCAATTGCATTTACGTTTGCTAATAACTTTAGAACCACTGAACTTAAAAGGGAATCTAACTAGTTAGCCTGCAGTGCAGATGGGTGAAACCAGTTGAAAAATTGTGTGTTGCCCGCTGCACACTCCTACTCCTGGTGTAGGTGGCCATGTTGGGACACATGCATGAACACATTGAGCAAGTGTGCCTGAGCCAAATATACACATGTGCATGACATTTGAGTGACATGAATTTGCATACTGAGTGTCACCCTGATACTTGGTGATACTTAGTATGTGAATGAATAGGAGTGTCAGTATTGTCACTCGGATGCTTGTAACAGGGGCCAGGATAGGGCCTGGGTATCAACTCCTGCAAGGAGAGACAGCTGGCAGGGATTTGCAGTCAAACGCTTCCTTCTTTATTTGTCAGGGCATACATCAGTACAGCAGTTCACTAACAGGGCTCTATTCCCCGGTCCTTCAGCTTTACCATTCACTGGACTGCACACTGTCAGAGGGGCTCACACAGGCACCCCTCTTGGGTCCTGACCGGCACATCAGCCAAATATTCATAATGAATATTTGGCTAATGAAGGTGAATTGCCCTTTAAGCTGTGAGTCTAACTTCTCCCAAGGGACCTGTTATCTTATATTGTTACAATGACTTATTTGCTTATCTCAAAATTGTTACAAAAGTATCTTATCTGCTGCTGTGGCTGTTCTGGGCTCTCTGCCAAAAGCCTATTCAGTTAGAAACATTGTTTCTTTTTCAGCCTGTTCATTGCAGAGAAAATCGTGACTTTCCAGTACAAACAAGGGACTGCGGGTTGAGCTGTCAAAAGAGGGACTGTCCGGGACAGTTGGGAGGTATGTCTTTAGCTCCACAGAAGAGGTGGCCTGTGAAGTACCTGAAAGTGCCAGTGCTCTCCTTACTGTTTTACAGGTGCACATCAATAAAACGTTATAAAGTTAGGGTGTCTCCGCCTGATGTATTCAAGTCCTTATGATTTTTGCAGTGACTATCCCTACACTGGCCGAGTGTGTGGACCAGAGGGTCACGTGGATCAGTGTGACAAAAAAGCGGGTTACACTGGGACACTCTCAATGTATCTATAGGCCTTCCCCAACATTGCTGTCATCACTGGGAATAGGAACCCAATGCATGCACCCCTTGTACTCAGCTGAGGGGCATTATTGTTCTGCTCATCCAGTTTAAACGATTTTTATGGGATAGGTGCCATTGAATAAATCTGTATTCAAAAAAGTTACTTATAATTGCAGGTTCTTTTCCATTCAGGTGGGAGGCCCATTTCAAATACTTGTAAAGAAACATAACAGAAGAATGCAGAGCATTGTGGGATTTGTTGTCTTGGCTGTAGAAGAGCTGATTTCGGCAAATTTTTTTCTGTATTCAGGTAAGCTGGGAGCAGGACAGCTAAGGACAGACCAAGGCTGCTTTTCACTTGCAATTACATTTACAAATCATTTAATAATTTTAAAATGAATGTCTATTGGAAATGATATATTTTCTTTCATTATGCAAATTGTTCGAGGGGCTGCCCCCCTTTAAGCGCCATTGAAGTTAAAGGGGGGAAAATGTGATTCATGTCACAAAGTTTGCGGCAAACTCTCACTCTGCTGACATTATTGTTTCACTAGTTGAATAAGATTATTGTAATAAGAAATAATATTAATTATGACAAAAAGCAGGAATGGTATTATAGTTCAGTTTTCCGATGAAGTTGTTCATCCCCCCCCCTTTAAATCCCAGTGCTGCTAAGTGAGTGATGCAAGTGTAGCTGCTCTTAGCATTCTGCTTCCCTCCAAGCACTGGCGTTGTGTGATTTAGTACTGGCTGAAGCAGCCACGACAGCCTAACAATTCTTCTTCAATATTACTCTTTAAAATGAGCTTTCAAGCTGTCAGCTCTTTAATGCCGCAATTTAGATGAGTTGAATATGCAATCTACACCAATTACTATTGCTTTGCATTTCTAAAACGCAGTCAATAGTCTATTTATCCACTTTCCTGTGAGGATGATGAGGTCAAAGATTCACTAACCTCTGATATTTCCCCGCACTGCTACCAACCGACTTTAAGCAAAAAGCCAACCTCTTGCTGCAAATGATTGAACCCATTTACATAATTGCTTTAAGATGAGAAAGGCAAGTTTTTAGTACCACGGGTAAATCTGTGTTGGGTTAATAGTAAAGTCGTCGCACAAAAGGAATATGAATACTTAAAAATGCCAATTAGCAATTTTTATGTTAAGTTAGAGGATGCCAAGCAGTGTGCACAGGAGAATGTATTGCAACGACACCAGTGCCTATACTGGAAAAATATATGCATCTATTGCATTGGTAACCATTAAAATCCATATTGTACCATGATTCTATATATGTCTGAATTGTCCTACATGCCCTACTCCAGTTGTGCAGTACAGGTATGGGATCTGTTATCTGGAAAACCGTTATCCAGAAAGTTCTGAATTGCAGAAATGCCATCTCCCATAGACTCTATTTTATCCAAATAGTCCAAATGTTTAAATTGTAATAATAAAACAGTACCTTGTACTTAGATATTATTAATCTTTATTGGAAGCAAAACCAGCCTATTGGGTTTATTTAAAGGGCATATTTCATGAAAAAGAAACCTATCTCCAATATACTTTAATTGTATAAATGTGTACTGTTTTTATAAGAAACCTGGCAGTATGCAGTGAATCTCCCTTCATTTACTGCTGTGGATAGGAATTGTCAGATGGTCCCTAACTGCTGAGCAGGGAAACAATCATACTTATGAACAGCAGGGGGAGCCCCCGCCTTACTTCCCAGCCATGCAGAACTCAAGCAGCTTTTTTTATGAGGATTCCTAAGCAGCCCAGACCACACTGAGCATGTGCACAGTCTTAGTCTTGCAAAGATGGTTAACAAAGTTACAAGATGGTGACCCCCTGTAGCCAACTTTGAAAGCATAAATAATTTGTTTGATTAGGCTTGTGGTGCAGTAAGTTCAAGTTTATATTTAGTATACAAAATACAGCATTTCTAGCCTTATTCTATTTTAGACTTTACATGTCCTTTAATGTTTAATTGATTTTCTGGTAGACTTAAGTTATGAAGATCCAAATTACGGAAAGATCCGTTATTCGGAAAACTCCAGGTCCCGAGCATTCTGGATAATATGTCCCATACCTGTATGTGTTAGAACTTGATAATAAAGATTGTAATATTTTTAGAACAAAAATGACTTTTAGGGGGACAATCCTCTGAACAAGGAAGGCTCATCTGCCAAAACGTTATTCTTGTTTACTTTCTGGGGCCGAATAACTGGTGCAATACCCTTTGTAACAAAGTGTTTGTGACTCCTGCCTTCAGCTGTTTTACATATTATTGTCACGCCAGGCATCTAGCGAGTTAATGCACCACATGGAATTTGCACTGGGGAGAGTGTGTGAACACTACATGGTATTGGTATTACAGATATGGGACCCATTATCCAGAATGCTCCGCACAGTTTAGGATTGGCCCACTGGGATACCAGGAAAACTCCCGGTGGCCCCAGGTGTCAGTGGGCGCTCTTGCTTATAACAATTTGGCATATATCATGGTCATTCCCTATTTCTTTTTAGGAAAAAAGAGGCTTAATAATGGAACAATAGAGCATAGTAAGTTGATATAAAAGACTTGGAGAATAAAGAGGTTAAGTGAGTAGAGGAGGAATAATAGTTTGGAAAGTGAGCCCACAGTCTGTTTTTTAGTGGACCCCTGGCATCCCAGTCCAACGCTCTGCACCTGGGATTTTCCAGGCAAGGGAAGGGGTCATAATTTGGGTCTCCATACCTCGTCTGCTAAAAATTATTTAAACATGAATTAAACCCAATAGGCTTGTTTTGCCTCCAATAAGGATTAATTATATCTTAGTTGGGGCATAAAGTACAAGCTACTGTTTTATAATTACAGAGAAAAAAACATTTTTTAAATGTAGGGATGTGTAAAATAGCCACCCCTAGTATTATTGGCAGGCAGTCCCTCAATGTTATAGACACCTAACTGGGTCCTAAAATACAGTTGGGAGGGGTAACTGTTTCCTATTCCTGCTTTAAGCTATGCCCCTTGTTGTTTCTCACAGTGACCAGTAGATGGCATTGTGCTATAGTATAAAAGGCTCTGAAGCCATGCCTTCAGTGTCCATCTTGTGCTGGCTCTAGCTTGAGCAGGAGGCAGAGCTCGAGTGGAACCTAGACAAGTCAGGTCTAGTAAGAATAGGCTACTCACCTTTATAGGTCACTCTAGGAGTGACAGACAGTCAGGATATTTAGCTGAGCAGCTTGAGGCTCCTACGAGGATTGTTGTCGGAATAAGATCCCGGGTACTAATTTCCCAGAAGTAGGGACTAAGTGTACAGACCTAGGGTATAGTATTCCCCTCAGGTTCCACTTAGGGAAAAGGCTGAAAGCTGGTTGTACCTCCTCAAAGCTGCATGTATTGTTCCTATCTCTGAGGAGAATCATACTGAGCAAAGGTGTTGTGAGTACTGCCTATTCATTGTAATGTATGATCCTGCAAATGTTCTCTATTTGTACTGTCCATTGAGGATTGTATGTTCAATAAATCTGTTCTATGGTTAAGTTATAAGAACCACTGGCGCCCAATTATTTGCACCCTGAATACAGTTACAGTTGCACTACACCCTGTTTCCACATCGCTGCGAAGGTTCACTCTAAGTTTTTAAGGTCTTATCATTTTAATCATGTCAGTGGGTGCGTTGAGGACCAGTCAGGGTTCCTAGATGCAAGACCCCAGGCTAAGTATCCATATGTACAAAGCTCTACTCGATGGGAGGAATTGCTCCAGGAGTGTGGTAACCTATATCCTGCCTATTTCACCTCTGGCAGGGATTCTGCTGCTATTACACAATTATATCAAAGTGGCTGTAAATCCCTTCATTTGAACTGTTAACTGTTAATAAACCTGTTATTTTGCTGCAACAAAACCTCTCTGTGACTGGATCCTTTGCTACACTGAAGAACACAAGGTACTGGGAGTTGCTGGGAGTAGCTCAGGTACACGTGGGTCAGTGGTACAGTACAAGCAGCCCTAGTCCTTGTCCCACACTATAATTCACACAGCTAAGGTGCACTTGTGGATATGCTACATATTATAGAAATGAAGATTGTGATATTTGTACAAGGAAAGCATTGGGCACTGAATATGCAGTTGGTATGTAAGGTGTAAATATTGAACATATTGTGTGTGGTTTCAGTTTTATCTATAGTCTTATTGTTTTATAGCTTGTATATCTGTCCAGTCTCAGCTCATCTTCAGTTCTGACTTTTACACGACTGCTTGTTTAATTGCAAGCGCAATTAAACCCCAGCAACCGGGTCCTGTGGGCATTGTGCTTTGTCCTCTGCATTTGGCCCACTGCAGCTGTAACATGAATAACATGAAGTCATTAACAAAGACTTTACCAAATGAATTGAAAGAAGGCCCATCTGTATAAAGTTAGATCAGGAAAATGTTAATACATTGTTTTGAAATAAAGGTTCCATTTGTTTCTCTTGAGCTTGAATGTATTCTCTTTCAGTATAGAAGCAGTCCTGCGATCATTGCAGATCTTGGCAGCTGTGAATGCTACAGTTAAATAACCTGTTTGGATTAATGCCGACATACTCCCAGGACCTGGTGGAAAGGCCAAAGGAGTTTATACACACAGTAACATCTTATTTTCCTGATGTGACATTATATTTCGGCTGGAACACTGGATGGTTTCCTGGGCAAGACAATGAAGGTAAAAAGTGTAGAAAAAAACGCATGTAGGCAAGCTCATACTGAATCCTTCCCTAATGGTGAATTGACTACACGCCGACCCCAAGCATTCTGCATAATAGATCCTATATCTGTTTCAGTATGTATAACTTTATTTATAAAGCCCATAAAGAGCAATGGTTCATGGGGGTTTTTATAATCATGATTACCATAGCAATGGATTTAGTCATTTCAAACCAGATTATATTTGAATCTTGCTTTATCAATGTTAAAATGTGCTTTATTTATTTGATACACGAGCAAATCACCTGTAGGAGGGGGGAGCTTCAACAAGGATCTTTTTTTGTTTGTTTGCTTGAATTATTTGGTCACACCCTAATTACACTTACACAGCTCAAACAATTATTGTCAGGGAGCCGGGAGCTCCCTCCAGGGAGGTAGTCTGGATCAAGGAGGAAGCCCTCTAGTGGGAGCAAGGTCGTGGTATCCAAAGGGTTAAGCAGAATCAATAGTAGTGGTCACAGGCAGTGGTTAACGAGGGCAGGCAGAACAGATGCAAAAGTCCAAAGTCCAGGCAAAGTTCAATATCACAGGCAGGCAACAGGAACCACGGACAGGGAGCAGGAATCAGGGCTGGAGCAGGGATCAAGGCTGGAAAACAGGCAGTACAGGAACCCAGGATCAGTAGTGATTGCAATCCTATTCTTGGGCGCAGTCACAGTGTTTTGGCGCCCTTTTATGACGAGATCCCTGCACCAGTGATGACATCATCATGCAGCGACGCTGCAGCCATGTGTTCAGCATGGGCGCCGCCATCTTGGATCTTCACTGACAGCCGAGAATGTAAACAGCGCCGTCGGGTACTTCTGGCAGTCCTGACAATTATGCACTGGAGCAACGTTCAGCTCCTTGCTGTATTAATACACCTCCTGTTAGTGTACCTTGTTTATCCATTCTGTAAACTGAGATATGGATTTCTAGTATCATACCACATTTGTCAAACAGAGTAAAGCTAAAGGAAATTTGTGTCCCAATACTGTAGCTGCGCTGTGGCATAAACATGGCGATAAGCCTTAAAGGTTCCTGGGCTGTACTGACCTAGATTTCTAACTCTTCATTAAAAAAATTTAATTCTTCCAGATCCCTACTTACTGATTAGAACTTACAGTGAAAAAACCTTTGTGAACACTTTAAAATTTTCTATATTTTATGTGGATGTAACCTAAAACATCATCTGATTTTCAAACAAGTCCTAAAAGTAGATGAAGAAAACCTTGATAAACAAGTGAAACAAAAATTATTATATTTGGTCATACGTGCTTTCAGTATTTTGGTGTGACCCCCTTGTGCAGCAATAACGGCAACTAAGTGTTTGTGGTAAATGTTGATCAGTCCTGCACAGTGTCGGACTGGGACATCAGGGGCCCACCAACAACCATTAGACCAGGGGCCCACTCTAAGTATTTTTTTCTTCCTCTCCTCCCTCAACCTCTATTCTCCTATTCTCTTTTCTTTACATACTATAACCTATTATTCCATCTATTTAGCCTCTTTATTCTCATAGAAATAGGGAATGGCCATGAAATGTTTGCAATGCAAAATGTTTAGAAGCAGGAGGGCCCACCGACACCTGGGCCCACCGGGAGTTTTCCTGGTATCCCAGTGGGCCAGTCTGACACTGGTCCTGCACATTGTCTCTAAAGGAATTTTAGCCCATTCCTCCATACAGAACAGCTCCAGTTCTTGGACCCTGTTGAGACACATGACCTGCACGCTTTAGGTCTTTCCTCAACATTTCAGTTGGATTTTGACTTGGCCATTCCAGAACATTCACTTTATTCTTCTTTAACCATTCTTTGGTAGAGCGACTTGTGTGTTTAGGATCGTTGTCTTGCTGCATGCCCCACTGTCTCTTGAGATTCAGTAAACAGACAGATATCTTGATATTTTCCTATAGAATTCTCTGGTATAGTTCAGAATTCATTGTTCCATCAATGAGGGCAAGTCATCCAGGCCCAGATGCAGCAAAACAGGCCAAAACCAGAAGACTTCCTCCACCATGTTTCATAGATGGGATAAGGTTCTTATGCTGGAATGCAGTCTTTTTCTTTCTCCAAATGTAACGCTCTTGGAGAAAGTTCTATTTGGCTTCATCCATCAACAAAACATTCTTTCAGTATCCTTCTGGTGTGTCCACTTGATCTTTAGCTCAGCAATGTTTTTAAAGAAGAGCAGTTACTTTATTTGCTACCCTACCATACACACCATTTCTGTTGGTGGAATCCAAACTCTTTGGAGATAGTCTTGTAACCTTTTCCAGCTTTATGGCCAACAACAACTCTTTTTCTGAGGTCCACAGACACCTCCTTTGTTCAAGCCATGACACAGATCCACAAATGTGTTCAATGTGTGACCAGGCTTTGCTGGATTCCTGTTCTTTAAATAAAACCAGTTCTCACACTGTCACCTGATTGTCATCCCATTGACTAAAGACAACAGACTCCAAGGATTCCTAAGGACTGACTTATTTTTGCCACACACAGAGAATTTATTGAATCTTTTCTTTTCTTCTTCAATAAATACATGACCAAATATAATCATCTGTGTTTCATTTGTTTAACTAGATTTATTTATTATCTACTTTTAGGATTTGTTTGAAAATCCGATGATGTTTTAGGTCACATTCATATAAAAATATAGATATTTTAAAGCGTTCACAAACTTTCATTCACCAGTGTATGTTTCAAAGACTTGCAAACTCTCATCTCTTCCCTTGGATCTTAAAGACAAACTATAAAACCTTCTTGCAACCATTCAGGGTGTATAGTAGAATTGATTTCCCTAAGTTTGTGGATAACCGTGCGTGCAGTATGCTGTAATTTCCCTTACCTGTATACTTGACAGCAGAAGCTGCAACTCTATAAGGGATTTATTGCTTTTATCAGTGTAAAGTAAGAGATGGCAGTAGAATCCCATTCCATCTAGCAGTAGCTGCTTCTTCACATTACTGTAGATGAATCATTTCCTCAGTATCTGCTCGCCTATCAGGACTGAACGTGATGTTATGTACTGCAAAGCACTTATTGATTGAATGTTTGTGCACAAGTGTTTCTTTTCTACACCACAAAGGCTGTCCTTGGTGTGAATATTGTAAAAGTCATAACTGCAGGCCCTGATGTGGTTAATGGAAAATGCGTGTGCTGAACATTGTGTGAAGGACAAATATTTTTCCTATTCTGTCTGTTTTTCTCTTCTCACTGAAAAGCAATTCCCATTTAAATCTATACATCCTGTGTGTGGGCTGTGTGATATTGAAACAATGTTTTGGGTGGCGGTAGATTTTCATGATACATAAGTATGGATTGTGAGTTATCAATATTTTTTTATTTTTGAATCTAAAATCAACGTGTTTTTTTTCCGGAATATACAAGAGAATGCAAAACAACAACAAAAACAAGTGCTGGGATTTATTAAGTAAATGAGAGAAATGGTTGAGGGTCTGGCTACCTTTTTAGTGCAATTTATATATGAAAAGTAGATCTACTAGAAAGTATATATATATATATATATATATATATATATATATATATATATATTTGCTGTAAAAATTAGTTTCATCAAGAATAAATGCAACAGCAAAATGTCAGAAACTGGTTATTTACTGTGTGCAAATTAGCTAATATGTGTATGGAACCTTTTTTTTTTTTCCAGAATGCTAGGTACCTGTCAGGGGTTTTCTGTATAAGGGGTCTTTCTGTAATTTGGATAACCTTATCTGAGGGGCCTTATTTATCAAAATCTGAATTTCGTGGACCTTATTTATTATTAAAAAAGCATGATTTTATCTGATCTGGGACAAACACGAAAAAAATCTAGCGGAAATTTTTTTTTACTGAATCATTTTTCAGGGCTTTTTCCTGAAAAGCCAGAATTTTTCGGATTTTTGCCCAAAAAGGCCGGAATAATCATATTTTTCGAGTTTTTGGCATTCAGACTTTAATAACCCTAAATAAGCCTGCTAAAAAATCACTTAGACATTACTTACACCTACTAGAATTGTTCTGCCTCCAAAATGGATTAATTACATCTTAGTTGCAATTAAAGGGCATGAAAAAATCTAAAATAGAATAAGGCTAGAAATGCTGTATTTCGTATACTAAATATAAACATGACCTTACTGCACCACAAGCCTAATCAAACAAATAATTTATGCTTTCAAAGTGGGCTACAGGGGGTCACCATCTTGTAACTTTGTTAAACATCTTTGCAAGACTAAGACTGTGCACATGCTCAGTGTGGTCTGGGCTGCTTAGGGATTGTCATAAACATCAGCAGTTAGGGACTGTCTGACAATTCCTATCCTCCGCAGTAAATGAAGGGAGAATTTCACTGCATATAGAGTAGTCAGGATTCTTATAAAAACGGTACACATTTTTTAATTAAAGTATATTGGAGATAGGTTTCTTTTTCATTAAAGAAAGTAAAAATGGAATTAAATTTTTTTGCATTTACATGCCCTTTAAGTACAAAGTATTGTCTTACTATAACACAGAAAAAGGAAATCATTTTTAAAAACTATAATTATTTGCTTAAAATGGAGTATGTACAGTATAATAACCTGTAGTTATTAGGCCCAATATGTATCCGGGCTACTTTTGTAGACTGTGTCTAGAGCCCCTTAAACATATAGAATTAAGAACCTTTGGTAAGTGCCAGTTATCTTTCAGCACCTGGTAATCTATGGACAAGATAAGATAATCCACCCATAAAGATATACACTATAGACAGGGGTCATCCATTCATCCACATTCCACACATTCTCTTAGTTATAGGGGTGAGCCACAGACGGTAAGAAAAGTTTGTATTGAATTCATCTCTTATCGGAAAAAGGGACCTGTAATAGATTTTAATGGCTTCATCCCAGTAATCTTTGGTGAGAATAGAAATTCTAAATACCCAAACTGCCAATAAATTCTTATATGGTTTTGATATTAAAGGGGAACTATCTTGAAAATTAAAGGTAAGCTTCCTCATACTGAAATAAGAAACTTATTAATTATAATCTATTAAATATTCTGCATGATTTCTGAAATAATCAAGTTTATCATTACTATTCTTCTCTCAGCATCGGTTTCTCTTCATTTTGTTTTCATTCAGTAGTCAGGATGTCAGATGAATGTTCCAACATATCTTATAGGGGGGGCTTCCTTTCCTAGCAGATGAATTAGAGCTCACTCAAATAACTGATTCCAGTACAAACAAAATTTAACAAAATAACTGCCTTTTGCACAAATCCTGCATATAGAGAGACATGATGTCTGGTGATTTTAATAGAGTGAGCTCTAATACATCTTCTAGGCAAAAGGAACCCCCCATAAGATATATAATGGATATATTTTAAACAAGAGTACATATTGTTTTAAACATTTCAGGGTCAGCTTGGTGTGGGAAAGAAAAGATTAGTAAAAGGTCACCTCCCTTTAAAGGGCACCTATCACAGCCAAAATCAAACACATATTAACAATCTGACCTGTACAACCTAAACACGTTTAATAAAACTACATATATAGTTTTTTTTTAAAAAACAGCATTTTTAAAAAAATCCCTTACTTTGTGAGATGGGTTCTTTTACCGTGACCATAACATGCAAATGAGTTCACAAGCATGCTCAGATTGTAGCATTCCCTTGAGTATTCTACCCAGAATGCCTAGCTTTAGAAAACTCCTCCACTAGAAGTATCGGGAGATTTCCCTATCTTGTCCCCTGCTGGTGATGTCATTATGCAAATGAAGGGCACACACTGACTTCCAGCAGGTGGCAGCACTACTGAACAGCAGCTAACACAGAGGTTTGGCCAATTTGAAAATAGCTTAGATTGGTTTGCTAGGCATGTGCAAAATTTCAGAGCTGCAATTGGTTGTGAATATATAGGTAGGAGGAGCCAGTGAAATCCAAGATGGCTGCCTCAGCTAGAATTGCAGTGGAGATAGGGGAGATTTTGCAGAAGGTATAGTGAGCTGATGATTTACATTATACAATTCTAATTCTAGTTTTAAAAATCAATAGTGTCTTTACTTAGTAAATTATTTCAGTTATGATTAGTGCCCTTAAAGAATATACAGTAATACCCCCTCTGGCCTAATATGTGAAGTTATCATCAGGGCCGGAACTAGGGGTAGACAGAAGAGGCACCTGCCTAGGGTGCATCCATAAGAGGGGCTTGGTAGGTACCTATTAAGCGTCTTCTGCCTACCCCTAGTTCGGTTCGCTGCTCTCTCTACCTCTCTCCTTCCCCTTCCCTCGCCTCCCTACTCCCCCTGCCTCCTCTCCTCTCCTTTCCTTCCCTACCTTCTCCCCCCTACTTGCCCTGCCTCCCCTCACCTCCCCTCCCTCACAGCCACTCTGCTACTGCACCAGCGCGCACTCTTTGTCTTGTGCGTTTGGGTGCTCGCACATTGGATAGCGGACTGGCCGGCCGGGTTGCCTAAGGCACCCAGTCGGCTTGCCTGTCCCTGGTTATCATGGTTCCTAAGATATGGCAATGGGAATTCCTCCATAATGTCAATTTTCCTACCAGAAGGTCATATAAATTTGTTTAACTTAAAATGCTTTTCAGTCCTTTAGACCAAATATAATAATGTTGGCTGAGAAATTAGATTTTGTCCAGACACAAATTGCATATCGGGCACATGGGCAACATAGTCATGAATTATATAATTTGTATATTCAGATGAAATAAACATGACTTATTCCTAACTGCTGCTCATGTTCCGTGTATTTGGTAATGCTTAGCAACAGCTAGAGCTATAACATTGACCCCTCTCCTAACAATATATGCTTTATTAAACATAACATCAGCAATAGCTGTGGAAGAAGCACATGCTCAAGGCCAGTTCCCATTATATGTATACTATACATGACTTTGTGAAGAAAAGATGAAACGCCTGAAGGAACACTGCACTATTAAGGGGCCTCTAGACCATGTTTGTATCTGTGGAAATTTTGATTGGTTATTTGCCTCATGTTTAGTCTTCGTTACATCTTATAATGCTATTACTGGCGATTTCATAGCATCACAGAAGCTTCCATTGTTCTCTTTCTGTCAGGCAACGTTTTGTCATCTTCATCATCATTTATTTATATAGCGCTGTCAAGATACGCAGTCTTAATCTGCTCTGTGTGTAAATACCAAATAAGCCTCTTGGGGAGCAATTTGTGTAGTGAGAGACCGTCACTTTTTATTGGACCTTTTGGGGAAATTTGGGGAATGGTGTTGTTTTCCTGAATGCGTTTAAAAACACCAGGGTACCTTTTGAATCTCAGTCTGTCCCTGTCCAGAACATTGGTTCTTGGATACGACAATGACATATTATACCTAAAAATGCCAATATCCCATGAATGTATGAATTTGCCCTCAATTGACAGTGTTGCATAGTTCTTATACATCCTCTTTCTTTCCCTGATCTATCTCCTTTAGTAGATGTCACAATTTGTTGGTGTAAATTGCTATGTATTGTGTTTATATTAGATCTATGTGGGTATGTGGGTTTAGGTCTCAAAGTGGTTGCTCAAAGTGGTTGCTGGTGTAGATTTGGACGGGTGGTAGGTCCGGCTTCCTGCAACAGGTGCCTACACCTCTGTGACATTACCAACTCTGCTAGTTTGGAGTTCCCTGGGGTCAGGCCTGGTTTTGGAGTATGTCATAGTTTTTGTGACCTGCGTGCATCTCATTAGTTTGTATCCCCATAGGGATATATGAAGGATGAGGAGATAAGTTGCCTGCAAGATTTCTGTAATAAACTCTTGTGATAAATCTTTTAAAAATACCTTGGCTTTGGTGCCAGTGTTTGTCCCTGTGGTACAATGTATGTATCGGATTTCCACTGGAAAATGCATTTGAATGCAATAAATTGACAGCCTGTGTGTTTTCCCACACCAATGCTAAGGTATTTTCAGGTGATATCACCTGAGGGTAGAGCAGATTTACTATGGGAAAAAAATCTCCCTGTGTGCCATCGCCCTTCCTTTGTAAATCACTGGGGGAGAATGGTGCTATATAAATAATACTATACTGTGTATGTATAGGTAGATGTCTCCTACTGTTAGAGTATGATATTAGCCAAAAAATACCTTGTAAACGCTCTGCTGCACTTTTTATTGTATTCATCTTGTTTCAGAGTCGAGTTTTTTTTCCGCTTCTGTTCCTGCTGCTACAGAATAAATGGTTGATTATTCAATGGTAATAAAGTAGGGTTCATGTTTATTCAGATTCTTGCACTTGTGCCTATAATTTCTACGTCCACAGACAGCCCTGATTTCTGAGTGATTTCCATTTTGGTTTCAATGATACTGCTGGCAGATGGTGCAGGAAATAGAGAAAATGTGTAAAGAGTTGAGCCAACCTGTGACATTCCCTGTGCGGGCAGCACCGCATTGACAATGTTGGCATCAGTTTCAGTGGCAGTTAAAGACGTCAGAGAGGTAAGTGAAAGCCCATGTGTAATGGGGCTCAGTAACGTGCGAGTGGCTATGAATGCAGTAGTGGCAGTGTTAGATATCATTAAAAACAATTTGGTCTGTCCCATTACATATTGTCAGTTTGATTCTAAGAGAACATGATAACCAAATACTCAGTGCTCTACTTTTGCCATGTTCTTTCTATACAGCCAAGTAAAGTCCCATTCCATGAGCTTTTCTATTCTGCTAGGGGTACACTGTTACCACTCTTGTTATTGGTGTCTGAGCTGTTTCACATACCCCATAACTCCAATTTGTGCTCTGCAGGGTCCACAATAATGTCTGGGGGCCCATGTCAACAGCTTTCTCTTACGATCCTGTTAGGTTTCTGCATGTGCTTCTTTGCTTTTTAATACTCACCCAGATTCTCTGCTCTTGGCCTTTCCAAGGTTAAGAAGAAATGCAATCAGTTTTGCAACAGAAGAGTTATTTCTTTTCTACCTGACCGGTTTTAAAAAACAAAATCTCACTATTTATCGTCTAATGTGTGATGAAGACTACATGCCGCATTCAGAATTAAGTTGTACTGAGCAGTAATTATTTATAGAGTCAGTGAAATTGCTGCTCAACCTGTCAACGGTTTATCATCAGAATAAGAGTTTGTGATCAATAACTTTGTGTCCTCCACTGGGGTGATAAAGATGATGCGTATTTTGTGGAAGATTTGCTGTTTATCAGAGTTTAAGTTTATGAGATGTGCAGAAATCACTATGATCTTTTTAAACCACAAAAAAGGTATCTGCTGATGGTTCTGCTTGTTCTTAAGTTTATCAAACTGAGCGGGACAAACAACATACCTAACAAGCAAGACTAAAAAATAAACATTAGTACTTAAAATGTTGGTTAAAAAAGTATATTTGAAATGGAAAGGCATTATTTATAGTAAACAGTGTTTTACATATTGGCTGTTTTATGTGATATATTTTTTTTATAGAAAGCTGCAATGTTCAAGGGTGTAGTTTCCCTTTAATGCAACATGCTTTGGCAAATGGCAACTGTAGTTAGGTCCAGCTTTAAGCTATGGAAGAGAGAATATTTTTTGATGTGTCAGGAGCAATGGTGTAACTACAGAGGAAGCAGATCTTTCGGGTGCAGAGGGGCCCAGAAGGTATAAGGGGCACCATGCGGCCCAATTATTGAGCAATTTCAATCTCTATAGGTATAATAGGACAACCTCTGGATATGTTTGGGGTCCTAAAATTAATTTGTGGTGGGACCAAGTAACTTTGAGTTACGCCCTGGTGTTGAATCACCCACCAGACGAACTGGGAGACAGATAAAAACCTAGGGGCCCTCACACATCTGACATTTTTGATAAAGTATAGATGGAACAATTGGCAAAAGTTCCCAGGAGGTTATCTAAATTAAGAGAATAAATCAATAAGCAAAATTCTTGCAAATCAGCTGAATTGATTCAAAATGATTGGGAACCAGTACAAGAATTTTACAGCAACCTAAACTTTTGGAATAAGACATTTTCATAAATATACTGAAGCTTATTAGTCAGTACCCCACCAAGCACCCCAGAAGTTACAGAACTTGCCCTGTCCATCATTATGACCCTGGTGCACACTCTTTCAGGCACAAGATGCTTCCGGGAGATGGTTTGGCAGAAGTCAGGTAAGATAAGGTCCTAGACATCACCAAAGTGTTGTGCAAATGCTGTTGCTAAACCAAGTATACAGTTGTTGCTAAACCGAGTGGCTCTTTGTTCACCTTACAGTCCTTTTATTTGCTTATGTGTGTAGCGCTATAGTAAATCGAATGCACTGTTCTCTATCTATAAGTTCCCCTACCAATACTGTGCTCTGGATGAGACCTTAATGCCTAGGAAGTAAGCCCTCACAAACGGTGTGGAGGCAGGGTGTAGTGTAACAGTAACTTGATGGAGAGTGCAATAAGAACAGTGGTTCTTATAACTTAACCAATGAACATATTTATTGTACAAGAACATCCACAATGGAGTGTACATAAGAGCAAGCAGGATCATTGGTCAACAGGAGATAGGCATATACTCACAGCACCTTTGGTCAGTATTAGTCTCCTCAGGGATGGGAACACGTACACTGCAGCTGCTCGGGGTACACCCAGCTTTCAGCCTTTTCCCTAAGTGGAACATGGGGGGAAACTTGCATCCCTAGGTCTGTACACTTAGTCCCTACTTCTGGGCAATTGCTACCTGAGATCATAATCCCACTCACATTCCTGGGAGGAACCTCAAGCTGCTCAGCTAAATATAAAAGCCTGTCTATTTATCACTTCTAGAGTGATCTCTTAAAGGAAAACTATACCCCCAAAACAAATACTTAAGCAACAGATAGTTTATATCAAATTGAATGACATATTAAAGAATCTTACCAAACTGGAATATATATTTACATAAATATTGCCCTTTTACATCTCTTGCCTTGAACCACCATTTCGTGACTCTATCTGTGCTGCCTCAGAGATCACCTGACCAGAAATACTACAACACTAACTGTAACAGGAAGAAGTGAGGAAGCAAAAGGCAGAACTCTGTTAATTGGCTCATGTGACCTTACATGTGGTTTGTATGTGTGCACAGTGAATCGTACGATCTCAGGGGGCGGCCCTTATTTTTTAAAATGGCAATTTTCTATTTATGATTACCTAATGGCACATACTACTAAAAAAGTATATTATTATGAAAATGGTTCATTTACATGAAGCAGGGATTTACACATGAGCTGTTTTACTCAGTAACTTTTAATAGAGACCTACATTGTTTGGGGGGTATAGTTTTCCTTTAAGGTGAGTAGCCTATCCTTACTAGACCTGACCTGTCTATGTTCCACTTGAGCTCTGCCTGCCTGTTCAGGCTAGAGCTAGCACAAGATGGACCCTGAGCATATGGCTGCCCAGGACTTTATACTTTAGCACAGTGCCATCTACTGTATTTTAGAACCCAGTTAGGCGTCTAAAACACTAGGGGACTGCCTGCTAAATAACACTGGGAGACTAATTTACCAGTCCCCTACATGTGCAAGAAAAGTTTAGCTTCCTTATTGTGCCATCGATTGTGACAATATATGAATGTTATGTTGAACATTGCTATTAAACTAGTAAAAAACATTTTATTATTGAAAAGGACACAGGAGAAAAGAGAAGGCAGCTAGATATTCACTGGGAAGGCTATTATATGCTGCAGACAAAAGTCAGAATAACCTTGACAATAGAACATGTTCAGAAGCTGAGAGTAGGCTTTGCTATTGACATTCAAAAACATTACATACTTACCAGTAATTGCAATAATGAACATTTCTTTAAATGGGTTTTAATCTGGTCTTTTTCACAAAGCGCTGACAACTAAAAGCGATGAGCATATTATAAAGGAATATGTCATCATGGCAACTGAATAAGAAAAGAAGTCCCTGCCACCAAGATTTTTTTTTTTACCATATCTGGTGACTAATAATAGGAAACATTAGGGTTATATGGGGGGGGGAGTCTGTCTAATCAAAACCGAAAAAGCAATAAAAACAATGAATAGTTATGTTCAATTTTTCTTTAAAGAAAAGTGCTCAGAAAGTTTGTTGGCTGTTCCACTTATTGACATTATAAATAAATAAATAATTTCAATTTTTATACTGCTCCAGCAGCTTAATGTTTTAGCTGGCAGCCAAGTACGCTGTTTCCTTGATTTGTTGATTAAAATGCAGCTTTTCAGTCACAAGAAATTCTGTTGCATAGAAACTAATCTTTAAAAAGCAATTATCCATAGGCTATTAAAATACCTCCTAACCAGCTGTCTCTATCCCAAGTTTCTCCAAGCTGTTTGAATGAATTTGTCTCTTCATTTATTTTAACCTCGTGGATATTATCTCTGCACCTGCAAAACAAAAGCCTGGAATATGTATCTGATTGGTCTCCACTTAAAAACAAACAAGAAATGCTGATTTCCACCTCATTGGCAGCCTGATGCTACCCACCGGGCTCATGCAAATAAGCAGAATATTTGTTTTTATTTTCTCATCTGAACCTGAACCCGTTTCCACGGTACCAGCATCTTGCTTTTGAGGTCCCACTACCCCATTCAGAGTGAATATCTAGAATTGAGAAAAATATACTGTATGATGATTACTAGGTGATCAGATTAGCAGATTGTTGTCCAACGTGGTCTCAGTGTGCAAAAAGAAACAAAAATAAAAACCTTGATTGTACAGGTATGGGATCCATTATACAAAAAGTTTCAAATATGGGAAGGTCATCTTCCATAGATTCGATTTTAATAAAATAATCCATATTTACAAAAAAAAAAAAAAATGACTTCCTTATTTCCTCTGGAAAAATAAAACAGTACCTTGCACTTGAGCCTAAAACATAATTAATCCTTAAAGGAACAGTAACACCAAAAACTAAAAGTGTTTTAAAGTAATGAAAATATCATGTAGTGTTGCCCTGCACTGGTAAAACTGATGTGTTTGCTTCAGAAACACTACTATAGTTCATATAAACAAGCTGCTGAGTAGCAATGACTGAAATTGAAAAACGGCTAAATGGCACAGGATAAATAATGGATAACAGATAACATTATGTTCTACAGAGCTTATCTGCTATCTGCTGTGTAACTTTTCTCCTTTGAACAGCTGGCAACATGGCTAAGCAGCGCTTATTTATATAAACAATAGTAGTGTATCTGAAGCAAACACAGCAGTTTTACTGGTGCAGGACAACACTGCATTATATTTTTATTACTTTAAAACAATTTCACTTTTTGATGTTACTGGCCCTTTAATGGTGACAGAACAACCCTATCAGGTTAATTTAATATTCACATGGTTTTTTTTTTAGCAGATTTAAGGTATGGTGATGCAAATTACAGAAAGATATCCAGAAAACTCCAGGTCCCAATCATTCTGGAAAACAGGTCTCATCTATAGGTAACATTACAGACATTAACTGGTCATGTTGAGATTATTTACAAAAGAGAATAAGGGGTTATAAGCACTTTAATGTATAAGGAGACCCAACAACAAACCTTTCAGGTGCCAGTTTCACAGCTACTTACCGTATATACTCGAGTATAAGCCGACCCGAGTATAAGCCGAGGTACCTAATTTTACCTAGGAAACTGGGAAAACTTATTGACTCTAGTATAAGCCTAGACACAACTACAGCCCTGTCTCCCAGCAGCGCACATTCTGCCAAAGCAAACCCCCCAGCGATCAACCGGACTTCTTTGCAAAGTTGATGGTGACAGAGAATTGCCAAACGGATTACTGTGTGCATTGTCCCACTGTCCCACTACCATGTGCAGAGGGTGCTGTTTGATATTGCCATCACTGTTAATCTTTCGTATAACCAACAGAGAGCGATGTGTGATATTGCAGTCACTGTTATTCTTTCATATAACCAACAGAGGGTGCTGTGTGATATTGCAGTCCCTGTTATTCTTTCATATAACCAACAGAGGGCGCTGTGTGATATTGCAGTCACTGTTATTCTTTCATATAACCAACAGATGGCGCTGTGTGATATTGCAGTCACTGTTATTCTTTCATATAACCAACAGATGGCGCTGTGTGATATTGCAGTCACTGTTATTCTTTCATATAACCAACAGAGGGCGCACTGTTATTCTTTCATATAACCAACAGAGGGCATTGTGGGGTATTGCAGTCTCTCCCCAAGTGTACTGTTGGTATAGGAATGATTAAAAGTGACTGCAATCTCAGCTACTCGGGTTGGGTACCGCTGACCCGAGTATAAGCCGAGGTAGACTTTTTCAGCACATTTTGGATGCTGAAAAACTCGGGTATATACGGTACAGTATAAAATATCCGCTTTACTGGCAGGTTCTGTAGATGATCTTATGGAAGGGAAATGCCTTTTTAGCAAATGTCAAATCCAAGGTTAATGTCAGGCTTCACATACAGCTTATTTTTTCCATCATGGAGTTTCACCAGATGAAATACAGTATAGACGGCCAAATGTGTTCACTTGTTGCTAAAAGGGATTTTGAGCATGCAGCCAATGGAAAGGTAGGTGCATAGCTGGAAGAAGATTGCAGGGGACTTCTAGGGAGTGCATTAGGCTTTAGGGTGAATTCTGGAGATACTGCAGTCTCAGAAGACTCGGATGGCAGGGATAATAAAACATCTATAAAATCAGTAAACTATGTTCAGATATAATACTGTTACTGTCCGCCTTGAATAGCCATTTTCCCACACTTTAGATTGGGGTACAAATGGGAAGGGATATAAGAATAAATGCCCTACTATCAGGGCTGTGGAGTCTGTACATAAATCCTTTGACTCTGACTCCAACTCATTATTTTATGATACCTCAGACTCAGAAACAGTAACACCAAACACTGAGTGTATCAAAATAATAAAAATATAGTGTACTGTTACACTGCACTGGTAAAAGCAATGTGTTTACTTCAAAAATACTACTATAGTTTATATAACCACTGCTGTGTAGCCATGGGGCAGACATTCAAGTTGGAAAAAAGGTGCAGGTGACATAGCAGATAACAGATAAAACACCATTGTATTGGACAGGGCTTATCTGTTATGTGCTAGGTATCCTGTGCCTTTTTTTCCCAGCAGCTTGAATGGCTGCCCCCATGGCTACACAGCAGCTTGTTTATATAAACTATAGTAGTGTTTCTGAAGCAAACTACCAGCTGATCCCAGTGCATGCTAACTGTATTTTATATATGTAGACTGAAAAAAGTTAAGTACACAACATTTTTTCACTGCCTAAGCTCAAAAATGTAAACCACATCCATTGGTAGTTTAAAAAAACAAAGTTAAACTGCATAAACCAAAAACAACTGGAAACTCTAAAACAACTGGAAAATCTAAAACAACTTATTATATATTCATTTAACTTGGCATATAGCTGTTAAAGGAGAACTAAACCCTAAAAATGAATATGGATAAAAATGCCATAATTTATATTCTGAACTTATTGCACCAGCCTAAAGTTTCAGCTTGTCAATAGCAGCAATGATCCAGGACTTCTGACTTGTCACAGGGGGTCACCATCTTGGAAAGTGTCTGTGACACTCACATGTTCAGTGGGCTCTGAGCAGCTGTTGAGAAGCTAAGCTTAGGGGTTGTGGCAAATAATCAAGCAGAAAATGAGGTTGGCCTGTAATATAAGCTGATGCTACAGGGCTGATTATTAAATTCTGATGCTAGTTACACTGGTTTCTGTGCTGTCATGTAGTAATTATCTGTATTAATTACTAATCAGCCTCATATTGTGACATTTCTATTCTATGTGTACTGTATATTGTGAGTGGGTCCCTAAGCTCAGTAAGTGACAGAAGCACAGAGCATGTGCAGTGAATCAGCAGAAAAGAAGATGGGGAGCTACTGGGGCATCTTTGGAGACACAGATCTTTACTGCTAAAGGGCTGTGGATGCCTTGGGCTGGTACAGAAGCACAAAACATAAAGTACAACATTTCTAGCTTCTTCTTTAGTTAAGATTAATTCTCTTTTAAATACAATACAAAATTAACTAAAGTTTTATTCTCAGAAACAGAACTGCTTCTGTCATGGTTCTTCTTCATAGAAGCTCTTAAATCTGAGTTGATTATTTTCTGTGGTTGTATTTAAAATTATTAGGAGTTGGAGTTTTTGGGGACAAACATGGCTGCCAACCCAAAAGTTCTACCTACTATTATGTTGAGTTGTCCTAAAAAAGGCTGAAATATATATTTGTAATTATATAAGGAGGCAGGTCTTGTGTAGGCATGACGGTTCAGTTCTACCCAAACACAAAGTCTATGGCACAGGCTGTCAAGGTCCACATACACTGCCATACACTATAGTTTCCACAGTTCATTGCCAACAGTGTGTTTGTTTTTTATTTTTGGATTTACATCTCCTTTAAGAGGGGGATATGGTCACTTCATATTAGTATTTAAGGGACATCTAGTATAGGTCAATCTAAAAACAACTGGACTTGCTGAGTAATCAATGAAGACGTTTCACTACTAGTGAAACGTCTTCATTGATTACTCAGCAAGTCCAGTTGTTTTTAGATTGACCTATACTAGATATACTATGACCTGGATGAATGAAAATCTTCATAGTCATATTTAAGGGACAATTAAAAAAAATCAATGATAAAGCTAATTTGGTTTCACATTCAACAGTATATTCAGAATGACTTCGCCTTGCTTTTATGATGTATAACAAATGTTTTTCAGACTGCACCACAGAAACGAGAGACAGAAGTCAGAAGCTTATGAACTTTATTTGTGCACTCAGAACTTACAGAAATATTTTCTTGAAGGATATAGCAGATAACATTAAGATAACAACTTCCTTTTTAACTCCCTGAAAAGAAACATCACTGAGCATGACTTCCGTGTGATATAGAAGTACAACAGTTCTGATTATTGAAACTAAATAGGCTTGTGCCAAACTTTTTACAATACGCCATAAAGTGCCCATCCCCTTGTCACTCACTTGTGTAAAGTGGAAAATTCATTCCAAGGACACATTGCTGCAGTATATGAGACTTTCTCTGCTGTGGACATGATACCCCAATTGAGCAGCTATAGCTTAGGGAGTGAGTCTTTGAGAATTGTTCTTCCAGGAGCACTGAAATACTAATGTGTATCTAAATATTATTTACTATGGCCTGAATTTTTTTCTGGTCTCTGTAAAACTCACCAGTTGTAAGAGGAGGTCCAGGTGCACACCCTGAACCCTCAGTTTAGGCGGAGTGGACCAC
This sequence comes from Xenopus petersii, assembly GCA_038501925.1. Classification (NCBI taxonomy): domain Eukaryota; kingdom Metazoa; phylum Chordata; class Amphibia; order Anura; family Pipidae; genus Xenopus; species Xenopus petersii. The sequence continues at coordinate 175,968,828 of CM076673.1, read as the reverse complement.
CGTGTAGAAAAAAGAGCAGGCACTTCCAAAGACCAATCCTAATCCAAAGATTGGTTTTTGGAAGTGCCTGCTCTTTTTTCTACATTATGGGCATGAGGCTGAAGAATTTTGATACCCTGCGAGTCAGCAGAGAGGATCACAGAGCTCATTTACGGGCAGTGGCCCTGTCTTACTCCAACATAAGAAGTTAGCGCTTGATACCTTTGACTACGAATATCCCAATGTAACTTAATACAGAAGAGCTAAAACATTTCTGCTGTTGTAATCTGGATCCAATCTTAGTGAGACATGCAGTATTTAAGAGAGCAGAGAAATGGGGCACCGCTATCATTTAGGAAGTCTCCTACTTAGTCTTTCTGTGCATTGTCAGGTCTTACTGTGAAGGGTCAGCCAATCCCATCCTTTAGAATGAAGGACAGGTTGGGAAGAAGAGGGGCTCCAGGTCAGGGACTATATGCAGTATGCACACAAGCACCTGATCCATGGATACAGGCTTAGCAAGCGCAACCTATAGATTATGGTGCATTTTTTTTTAATGAAAATATATTTGGAAGACGTCTAATCCCAGCTGAGACAGAACTTTGTATAATGATTATATTTATAACAATACAAATTAATTGCATTAATAGACAGCTGCTGCTTTGCAGTACAGAATAATATCCTTAAAAAATCATTTGACTCTGATGCGGTTGGACATGAACATGGGTTGTAATTATCTAGGTTACTACTATATGACACCTGGAGGGGGGACTGCATTGTGGATACATCTTACTTGCAACTGAAAATATGCTATAGCATCTGTGCATTTGGGAGACTTGTCTCATTGGGACCTAGAAATTGTCTTAATAGCCTTAAAAGTCCATTGGTACTTTGGAAGTGCAATTTTATCAGTTTATGAATAAATGGTGAATGGTATGCATTATGGGCTTGCAGCCCTGTGTCCCTCTTTTATTTATATTATACACATTTTTTTCTTTTAAAAAAACCCTCTGATATATTGCTGCATTTCAGCTATGGTCTGTCACAGCATAGTATCACATTCACAAAAGGGGCACAAATAATTAGAGGAAGGACACAAATTTTTGGGAGCAGGAGGAAGGGATCTGTACTCTGTTAGGTAATAGGGCTTGTGACTCTGACGTTATTTCTCCAAACATTAACTTTTTGGATCTGTCTGCACCTCCCAGCACATAAAGTCATGCAAAGAGAAGAAAATAATAAAAAAGGATAATGTTCATTAATAAATATAATATATAGGATATATTTACAAAACAACACAGCTTTAATAATAAATAAAACATACAATTTTTAAATGTGAGCAGCTTTACAAGTTCAAATAATGAAATTAGTTATCACCCCTGTCTTAGAAACGGACACTTACCATCGCTTGGGAAAAGCAGATAATACACATTTCTACTGATGATGCAGCTGAATGAACAATGTGCTGTAGTAGGGAGAGTTGACCCCACCATGCAATGCTCAAGCGGAGGAGCACAGAACATAATTCATATCTCAACATTTATTAATTAGTTAATATCTGGTGCAACGAGCAGTAAATGTATCCATTTGAGTAGAATTCAGTACCTGCTCAGGCCAACTCAACTACTGCATCTTCTAAAACACTATACAAGGGAACATGTATTCACAAACAAATCAGAGGGAACCCTTTATAGTCTCCAGTCATAATATACTGGTTCTGTGCTTAAATAAAAAGCAATGCGTTCATATTAATGGCTTGGTATAATAGGGACCTTAGCAACGTGTACTAATATGTGGAAAGGCTACACCAGATGGGCAACATCACTGCTGTTTGGGAGCTGACGAAAGTAATGACACTCATCCAATACAATGGCAGCTAGACAAGTGACAGCGATTGATCAAACTTCCCTACAAAACTAGCCTGTCTCTGGAGAGATTTAGCATTCCTGAGAGGGCATCACTGGCCTTTTCTGCCTGGCCCTGTCTTAATTCTCCGCTTGCAGGAACATTATGCACTAGCCAAAAGTGGTACAGGTATGGGACCTGTTATCCAGAATGCTCAGGACCTGGGGTTTTCCGGATAATGGATCTTTCCATAGTTTTGATCTGCATTCCCAAGTCTACTAGAAAATCATGTAAACACATAATACACCCAATAGGCTGCTTCCAATAAGGATTAATTAAATCTTAGTTTTATTATTAAAGAGAAAAAGGAAACAATTTTTAAAAAATTGGATTATTTGGATAAAATAGAGTCTACGGGAGACAGCCTTTCTGTAATTCGGAGCTTTCTGGATAATGGGTTTCCAGATACTGGAAGTAGAACCTGTAGTAAAGAACAAGTATGGTCATGAATCCATCCATTTGCCATATTACCATCAGGTGCTTTGTAGCCAAGCCCATGGGAAGAAGCTGCTAGCAGAGGAAAACATCTTGCAGCAAAGTAAACAGCAAGGTTACATATCATTAGACTCATATTGAGGGTTGGAATGCTTAGACATGCATAACAGTTAATTCAATTTTCATATGGACTACATTTCCCATTAGAAACCCTTTCAACTAAAATCTTTGCTTTGGAATGTAGGAAATAGTATAGCAAACAGTGATATCGCTAGAAGTTACTGGGCCCTCAATAATCTTGGGAGGTATTATTCATAAATTCATGTACTGAAACTGGTTAATTAATCAGTGACTCATTCCCAGCAATGACAGGGTCTGCTCCCTCTTTATTTATGACCTTGATGCCATATACAATTAGTAGGAGTTTTCAATTTTTCTTTAAACTGAGAGTAAGGCATAGCTTAATGTATTATACTCTTCCTTTGATCATTTGTATTTATAGATTCAGAAGTCTGCACTGATGGGATCATCCAGGTGTTAATATTAAGGGATGCTGTTTCTAGTTCTAAACCTCAACCAACATATACAGTATGTAGAAAATCTAATAAATAATACACAATGCGATTTGCCCTTATCTTCCCTTCTTGATGATTAATAAGTTAAAAAAATAGCATTAAAATATATACCGGAGGCATATTTTATACAAAGTCTAAACGAAGACATGTAAATAATATAGATATTACTTTAGTAATATTGACAAATATTGCCCATGTTTACTATAATTTACCAGAAATTATACAATTTAACATTGAAGCTTCAATAAATACAGCAGAGCTTAATTATGCTCGTAGCTTTTTATACTATTTTTTTTTCCAACAGGAGCACTTGGTTTGATTATGCAGCTCACAATACAGGGAAAGTCCACTTGTTCACACCAAAGAGAGCATGAAATTCTCCTCTTAATGTGCAAAAGTCAAAGGATCGTTATTTTAATAGTTCAATTATTTAAGTACCACTTCAAACATTCTTCAATGTATCTCTTAAAATAGGAATATAAACAGCTGCTACACGGCTTCACACTTGCACTATAACACAGTGTACAGTTATATCTTTGCTATTTACATTTAATTCTTACTCAAACGGAGCCTAAAAACAAAGGTGGGTTAAGGGTTAAGCACAGCAAGTCAAGGTTGCGTCAGGTCTGTACGGGACTAAATAAATGATGCATTCCTTCAGTATTAAAGGATTAAAAATGGCTGATTGGCTGTTTTGTTTTTTTTTTAAGACAAAAATAAACCAGAGAAAAAAGGTTTCAAATTGTGCAGTTCCAGGCCCATAAAGAACGAAACGTAGAGCACGATTTCTGGCTCAGCTAGAATTGTGTTTCCTTTAGTTTGTCTAAGCTAACTTAGCTTTAGCACTGCTTCTCAATAAAATCCACCCTCTAGGGGTCTAACATTGTACCCTCCAACCTGTATAAAGAAAAGGAGATTTACTGTCTCATGCAAAATCTGCACCCATACATCCCAGTACTGGGTTTTCTTCAGCTTCCTATGATTACATATTTGGTATTTCAAAGTCAAATTTTGAGTTTTGTGCAGTTCTTTGGTTTAACGTCCATTGATGCAGCTGGAAGAGCAAACAATGGAGAGCGTAACTAGCATGCAAGTCAGGTGAGGCCTCTGGCTGGGCAGCTGGTACATAACAAGCACAATAATGCTCACAGCGCATGGCCTTTCATTTACAAAACTAGATATCTGAAAAGAAACAAACACTATAATGAACTGTACCATTCCAATAAAACCCCCTTACAGTACATCACAGCACAGAGCCAATCCTTTCCCTTCCTCTTTATCAGTCCATTTCTTTTGCACAGAACTAATTCACACACACTGCCTGCATCAGGATCATGGCCCTGGGGCCTTCTTGATACTTAAAAAAAAAATCTGCCAGTTTGCAGCAGGAAACACTATAGCCTCCATTTCCAGAAGCACAGGGAGGCCCTGGGAACAGTCATTTCCAATTCCTGGCGTCACTAGCAGCAAATGTGGTATTAAAGAAATGAAAAATAGTGTTCATAAATCACAAATGTAACGCAAGGTGTATGTAGCACAAGGATTCTATTTATACTCAAGTGCATCTGTGCAACTGGTAATCATTAAAAACAACAAAAAAAAAAACTAGAGGTTGAGTTTGTGCCTACATCATTTGTGTATCTAGGCCATGCTGTAAATCAAGGATGTAGAACTCATTCTGTCAGCAAACGTATCAAGTTCCATGTTCTGACCCTGTTGGGAGATTAAAAATATGACTTTAGATACCAAGGCAAAAATTAGTCTGTCCCAAGAGGCAAGGATGCTTCATAAACATGTGATACACTCAAAAATGGCTGAATTTCATTGAAAAAAAGGCAATTACGTGCTATTAAGCATGTAGGATTGCTAAACAATAAGTGCAAGTGACATTTCCTTGTCATTCACCTCACTGGTAAATGTAACAGAGAAATAGTAATATACTATCAGCAAAAAGGATCCATTCAGATATTAGCCCCAGTTAAGCCCTGGTTTCCTCGCCTTCTTGTCAGCAATGTCCGTCTTTCCAAAGACCTGAGGCCTGGTGTAAGCAAATGAAAACTCCGTAGGACAGCAATTCATTTATATTTAGAGAAAACTATAATTACTGCTATATAACAAGCACTTTTTTGCTTGAATAATTTATCCAGCATAAGCTGAACAGCTCTGTTTTCTTTACAGAAAAGGTCTGAAGCATTTGTGCACCAGGTGCAAATGGCGAGTGACCTTGTTGAATTTAAAAAAGAAAGAAAGATGTTCTCTTGAATGGCCGCATTAGCCAAAGATCTCCTCCAGGTTCATTAGCTGTTTGATCTGTTCTGTGTGCATTGAATGCCTCCGAAGGAGCATTTTCTTGCTTTTTGGTTCTTTAGGGATGTGTGGAGCTGATGGTATGAGTGGTTTTGTTCCTGAAGATATGAGTTTGCTGTGGACACTTATATCAGGGATAGGTGGGTGAGGGTTCACATTCAATGGTGGAAGGAACCCTGGCCTGGTGTGAGCAATATGGTCTAAGAGTAATGCTCCTGAGCCCCGCCTCTCTAAAATGGCATGATTTCTTCTGCTCAAAGTTGTTACAGATACACTCTCTAGAGATTCTCTTGAGCCTGTTAGCAGTGATTGTGGGCATAACATTTTTTTCTTTTCCAAAAGAGATTTGCTGTCTTCTGCTGCAGCTGGAGCAGCACGGGTTGTAAGCTGAGAATCAGAGCTATAGTGATTTGCTCCTAAATTTCTCCTTTGCACAATACTTTTCAAGCTTGATACTGATATGGAGTGCATCAAATCCGGCTCCTGATCTACAGGAAGGGGTTCTGGCCTGTTTGGGGTGGCTTCAGGATAAATAGAATGTGAATGGATTTCATCATATGATAGTTTTCTTGCTCCTGCTGTGTCAAATGTTTTAAGCAAATGACTCGCATCCTTCACATCAATGCTCTGGTGGCGAGTAAAGTAACGCTTAGAGAACATCAATTCATTCATCTGAAGAGAGAGCTCCTCATCAGGAGTGAGGTCCTGCAGCTCTTCTTGTAGAGAAGATACTTTGTGTTGATGTAGCAGCGAGGGTGGGATTTTTAACCAAGGCTCAGAATGCAGTCTCTGAAGAAGAGGTAGCTTTCCTCCAACATGTGATAAACGAGGTTTCTTTGTAGGAGAGCCAGGCTGGGATGAGCCTTTAAATTCACAAGAAGAGATGGCCTCTTTAAAGTTGAAGAGTTCTTTCTCAATTTCAAGTGCATTTGAAACTGGAGCAGGAGACGTTTTAAGCTCAATATCTGAAGGTGATGTGCAAGGGCTGGGGGAATTGCTTCCTTCGATGCATGGAGATGGTGGTACATTGAGGTACTGCCTTGTTGTCTGCTTTCCAGATGCGGACTTGTCCTTTGTGATGATTATAACTTCTTTGCCTTTGGCCTTGCAGGCATTTAGTAAAATTCTAAGCGTCTCTTTGTCCTCTGAATTAACTGCATACACCAACGCAGAAAAACCTGTGTGATCCTGGAGGCTGGGGTCGGCTCCACTTTCTAATAGCAAAGAGACCACTTCTGCACCTGCATTTTCCAGGCATGCGTGCATTAAGGCAGTTTTTCCAAATTTATCTTGGATATTTGGATCTCCATTGTTTTCTAGCAGATATTTAATCATTTTGACCTTGCTGACGCTTTGGTGGTCCACATGTTTGGTTTTGCAAGCAATCATCAGTGGAGTTTCTCCCCGATCATTGCTCTCATTGATATATGCTCCTCCCTCCAATAACAATCTTGTGAGACGCAGTCGGCTTTGGTAAACTGCTTTAATAAGAGAGTTGCTTTCCGTTGTGACATCCACTGCTTCATCCATGGTAATTGGCAATTTCAAGCAGACTCTGGTGAAGGAAACATATAGGTTAAGTCCATGCATTTGGGATAATGTTCATTAAAGTTTCACAAACACCCTATTAAGAAATTGATTATCATCATTATACGATCAGCTAAACTTTCTGATCCTGAAAAGTACCTACTTTTACATTTCTAATTAAAGCTTTTCAGTTTTTTTGTTCCCACAAGCAGTTTTATGACAAAATTATTTGATAAAAAGGTGCATATATTATTCTTATTTTTCCACAGAAATACATGTAAAATATTAATCAATCAATGACTTAATTTTTAGAATACAATATTTTAAAGGGATTGTTTAGTATAAAAATAAAAACTGGGTAAATAAATAGGCTGTGCAAAATAAAAAATGTTTTCAATATAGTTAAATTGAAATGTATAAAGGCTGGAGTGACTGGATGTCTAACATAATAACCTTAACACTACTTTCTGCTTTGCAGCTTCAAGAGTCAAGAGTGAGTTTATTGTCATTTCATCCATATACGTTTGTACAGTACACAGTGAAACTAAACAACGTTCCTCTAGGACCATGGTGCTACCAACACAACAGAGATGTACCGGACAACAGACAAAAAGTGCAAGTGCAAAAATATGCAACTCCTGCAAAATAGGTCAGCACAGTGCAGGGACAGGACAAGACAGTGCACACTCAGCAGATGTAATATGTTAAGTAAATAATTCTAAACGTCAGACATGATGGGTGTATCATTGTGATATGACAGTAGCAAGAACATGATAAAGTGTTCCAAGAATATATAGAACATCAGATAAGGCTGAAGGCACACAGAGCACAAAAGAAGGCATTTTGCTCCATGTACCTGATTCAAGTGGATAAACAGAGCTGAGGAAAGGAGCAGAGCAAATGCTCCATGTGCCCTGTCCATGTGTTCATCTCAAATTTCACCTTGGTTGACTTTTAAGCTAGGCTATTAGATGAGTCTAGGAGATCAAATATCCTTTCACCCTAAATCAGTCTTCAGAATGAGCCCTCCGTTCAATGGCTCTAGGACAGCCCCAGAGTGTGAGAACCCCTGATTTAAAAGGAAACAATTATACAGTAAAAATTCTATGAAGTGTTTAATTCCATATTGGTGTTTACCACCAAGATATTTTTAACTGCTGACCCAAGCTCCATTCTTCCTTATTGTTCATTTTTCTAACCTTCTGTCTCCTTATTTTTAAAGAATCTCTTATATTAGATATGTAATGCACATGTCTTTTTCTCCTTATTTACTCCATTGCTTTTGCCTCTTTTCACTTATTGGTACTTTGGTTTTTTTTGCTCTACTCCCTTTGTCTATTGCTTCTTTATTTCCTCTCCTCTGTGCACAATTTATCATTTCCTTCTTTTCTTAGTTTAACTTTAAAAAAAGTGCCCCACTCTGTCCAACACTCCTTTACTGTATTGGGCCAGCACTTGCTATGTTAGTTAATAATAGTTTCAAAGCCTCTTGTTCCTTATGTTAGACAATAGAACAGTATGCTCTAGTGCCATCCACTGTGATATAAAACAGTGACAGATATAACATAATTTGCAGTATTTAAAACAACATAAGCGTGGGTCTATCAAACTTGCTTCTAAAGGCCTTTTATCCACATAATTTTTTAGGGAAAAAGGTCCATCTTATTTCAAAAAGTACCTTTCCTTGATCAATTACAATTCTAGTTGTTTTGTTTTTTGTATTTAAAGAAATCAGACAACAACAAACACAATACACACAACTGTAAAACTGACTATGAGGCAGATTCTCGAACATTAACTTCTTACGAGCAGGACAAATACTTACTGCTTGGAACATTCCCGACAGAGCTTCATAAATGACAAAATAGTTGGACCTGCTGAGAATCCTTCTAGATTCCCCATAATAAATCTGTCCCTATAACTATACAAATTGCTTTCTCAAAAATTACACAATATTGCTCACTGTTTTTAGGCCCAAATAAACATTTTAAGTTATGCATCCCTGTGATTAAAAAGAAAATGTCAAGTCCAAAAATGTCCTGTTATGCTGATGGAGAAATGCCTGTAGCCTGATATAATAAATAAAAGCCATGAATATCTTGTAAATTATATCCTTATAAATGGTAACTAGTGATATCAGTTATAAACTCCTCTGTGACTTATAATATCCTTATATTTTACAATAGGGGGTACTTTATTCACTATATATTAAGACCTGTGGCACTGTACATTTATATGGTATTGAACACCACAGGGACTTCTAATATACATATTCCTACTATATCCTGCAAAATACAAGGAGTAGTAGTCTCCTAGAGTTCCATGACACATATAAAAAGGATTCACCCTGAAATGGAATTACGGAATTTCTTTGTGACTCCTAATACCCTTATGTTCATGCTTTTATTATGTACAACTTGGGGAATATTATTGCATATTTAAATATATAACAAGGTTTACCATCCATCCTCCTTGAATAGTAAAGAGGTTCTGTGTTAGTGAACAAACAATGAGCAGTTATTTTCTGTAGGAGAATATTCTGTGTGCACAGTAAGCTATGGCCACTGCCCCTTTAATCACATATATTATTACTTATAAACAAACATATTTAGGGGCATGGCTTCTTCCATTTATGAGGCTGACAAGAGGTATCATTTTGTACAATATTTTTTATACAAAAAAATTCTCTTTTCAAAAATGTCATTGGATTAGAGCCCTCATTTTATCTTACCACATACAGGATTGTCTCCTGTCTAGTAGGGGGATTAGTGTGTGATGGTCCCCAAGCCTTTATCCTCTTCAAAAATATCTAACTGTGGACATTCAGATATGGAATAGGTTGGTTCAAGATAAACTTTAGGGTACGAACACTGTGTTTAGTGTGCCGCCTTGGCTAATGAGTATCAGTAATGATCAAATTATCTGTTGCAACAATGAGCAATTGTGTCTTTGTTGGTCTATTAACTTTAAACCAATGAAGAAGTAGGAAATGGTGTTGATTTTGAAAGTATTTATTAAATATTATCATGATTAAGTGCCCTTTTAGCACAAATGTGTAAGGCTATTTTTTCTTGTTTTAATGCTTTTTCACTAAAATAAATATATTTTTAACTGCACCACTCCGTTTTGATGGTCCAGCTCTACACCAGCCTGGTAACTGTGAAGTAAGAATCTCAAACTGTGAGGCCAGGCTCACTTGCAAATTTAAAGGCAAAAAAATAAAATCCCATATTTACTTTCTTTAATGAAAAAGAAACCTATCTCCAATATACTTTAATTAAAAAATGTGTACCGTTTTTATAAGAAACCTGACTGTATGCAGTGAAATTCTCCCTTCATTTACTGCTGTGGGAAGGGATTGTCAGATGGTCCCTAACTGCTGAGCAGGGAAACAATCATACTTATGAACAGCAGGGGGAGCCCCCGCCTTACTTCCCAGCCATGTAGAACTCAAGCAGCTTTGTTTATGACGATCCCTAAGCAGCCCAGACCACACTGAGCATGTGCACAGTCTTAGTCTTGCAAAGATGTTTAACAAAGTTACAAGATGGTGACCCCCTGTAGCCAACTTTGAAAGCATAAATTATTTGTTTGATTAGACTTGTGGTGCAGTAAGTTCATGTTTATATTTAGTATTCAAAATACAGCATTTCTAACCTTATTCTATTTTAGACTTTACATGCCCTTTAAGGAGGCCTGACTGGGCTGATTGCCCCCATCATTCATGATAGCAGCCTCTGCTGACTTAAACGCAAAATTTAATATAACGGTATTGTTTGGGGGAACCTGTGGTCATATTTCTAATGTGATTTTCATTTTCAAAATGGATGATTCCAAGCAAAGGTGTTGAATATGATTTACATATGAGGTCTGGATAAAAAAAAGAAAAAAAACCCCTAAGGACCTAAGAAAACCACATTTTAAATGTTATTTCAAAAAAATACTAATGGTCATTAATCTCTGAAGTGCCTCCTGTGATTAAGTGGCCATTAGTAGATATGCATCTGGCTAGATGTTATTGCCTTTACTACAGACTAATCAGATTAGCTATATAAATGATATTCAGCTTCACTGTAATTAGATCTTATATCCCAAGTGTATTTTCACTCTCCAGTTGATCAGTTGAAGTCTCATAATACCTGGATTTACTGTAAGCTACTGCCACTGCTATCATTATTCTAGGGTCTGCAACGGAGATTTGTTGGCTCATTCAATTCATACTGCTAAACATGTCATATTCTTTCTTCAGTAGAAAAACATAAAGCACTTATAACAGTATCAGTTATTGTTCCCACATTCACAATGCTGAGGGTTTTACGTCTTCATGATGAACAATTTAGTCTACAATGGCATGACATTTCATATAAAAAAGCATTTCACGTGAGTTAAGTGTGTTTCAATATTTACTAACCAATTCCACCCACTTCTCCCAGCAGTTTAGTAAACATTTTGATCCTCCTCTGTAAGAAAACAGTTCACGTTACATTTAATTCACTCTTGTACAGTAGGTGGAATTTCTAATATCTTTATAAATTTCAGTAGGGGGTACATTATGCATTATAATCTACATTTTGTGTAAAATGTCGGGAGGGGGGTGGGTGAGGGTTCAGTGTCCAATTCTGGTCGTCAAATTCAGACACACAACATCAAATTCGGCGGCCGGGGGCCCCTATTATAAATGGCGCGTTCTGACATCAGAACGTGCCGTTTATAAGGATATCATTTACAGTCTGGTCCCATAGGGAAATTACCAGACTATAGATTATAAAGGATTTATAATGTTAGTTGATGCGGTCCCGCGATCCGACCGCCCGTTACCATTTGTTAGAATCCGATAGTTGGGCCCTAGGGCCCACGATCGGATCAGCCCAATATTGCCCACCTCAAGGTGGGCATATCGGGGAGAGATCCACTTGTTTGGCGACATCGCCAAACAAGCAGATCACTCTGTGTACGGCCACCTTTACCCTTATTCCCCCATTTGTTATCATCCACAACTAATATCCTCTGCCAATGTTGGAACTAATGGTGCAGTTTTACTTTTCAGTTTCAAAGCTTGACTTAAATCTGTATTTAGAAACAAGCACGGTGCACCAGAAAGGGAGAAATACAGACTAAAAGTCGCTTTAAAAATCCATATTTTATTGTTCCATTAATATTCCATTAAAATAGGCACTGTGTCTCATAAAGGAACCATAGTTTCGTCAGGGGTGCTTCGCCAATGAGGCAAGTTGAGGCTGTCGCCCCACTAGGTACCAGGGGCAGCAAAAATGCTGCTCCTGGTACTTTAAGAGCGAATTTCCGGGGGAGGGGCTGCTGCTGCCTCAGGCGGCGGAGGGGCCAGGATCGCCCCTGCGTTTCGTGGCTATCTTCGTTTGAGAAAGTGGCTGGATAGCCCCGAACACGTTAAGCTATGGTTCCTTTATGAGACGGAGTGCCTATTTTAATGGAATATTAATGGAACAATAAAATATATAGAATCGGAGTGCTCCCAGGTAATTATTTCTCTGCTAATCTTAAAGGGATCCTGTCATCGGAAAACATGTTTTTTTCAAAACGCATCAGTTAATAGTGCTACTCAACCAGAATTCTGCACTGAAATCCATTTCTCAAAAGAGCAAACAGATTTTTTTTATATTCAATTTTGAAATCTGACATGGGGCTAGACATTTTGTCAATTTCCCAGCTGCCCCTGGTCATGTGACTTGTGCCTGCACTTTAGGAGAGAAATGCTTTCTGGCAGGCTGCTGTTTTTCCTTCTCAGTGTAACTGAATGTGTCTCAGTGAGACATGGGTTTTTACTATTGAGTGTTGTTCTTAGATATACCAGGAAGCTGTTATCTTGTGTTAGGGAGCTGGTTACCTTCCCATTGTTCTTTTGTTTGGCTGCTGGGGGGGGGGGGAAAGGGAGGGGGTGATATCACTCCAACTTGCAGTACAACAGTAAAGAGTGATTGAAGTTTACCAGAGCACAAGTCACATGACTTGGGGCAGCTGGGAAATTGACAATATGTCTAGCCCTGTGTCAGATTTCAAAATTGAATAAAAAAAATCTGTTTGCTCTTTTGAGAAATGGATTTCAGTGCAGAATTCTGATTCCTATTGACCTAGAGCAGTGGTTCCCAACCAGTGGATCGTAGACAACATGTTGCTCACCAATCCCTTGGATGTTGCTCTCAAATTGGTGCTGATTTTTTAATTCTGGGCTTGGAAGCAGGCTTTGGTTCCTTAAAAACTAGGTGTACTGTCAAGTAGATCCTCCTATAGGCTGCCAGTCCAAATAGAGGCTACCAAATATCCAATCACAGCCCTTATTTGGCTCCCCCTGGGACTTTATGCTTGTGTTGATCCCCAGCTCTTTTTACATTTGGATGTGGCTCACGGGTAAAAAAAAGGTTGGTGACCCCTGATCTAGAGTACGAATTCTTGACAAAACATAAAGTATCACTGGCCTGTGTAATATACACTTACATAGTCACAGCACAAATGCAGCAGATCAACACAACCAGGAGAATCATTTCTGAGTACTGTTCCACTGACTGGCCCACTTACCCTCCTATGTACAGAAAATATTAAACAGTATTCCATCCTTTCAATGTAGCTTACTTAAATTTAGTGAAGAGTATGTGTGTCTTTAATAAACAAAATGTTGTATATTTGGTAGGATTATACCCTCAAAAGGTACTGGTCCCTTGGATATATTACAAGTTGGCACATTCTAAACACATACAGAATATTACACAGTGTCTCATTATGTCTTATCTACAAAGAGCCTGCTTCCTAATGTTCTTTCCCCTTCATTAAATAGATTACCATGCCATCATCAGTAAAACATCCAATTTATCAGAAAAACTGTTTACATAAATTATTTCCCAAGAATTGAATGCTTCGAAGGGGATAAAAACACAAAACGTGTTTTTTTTTTTAATAAGTATGTAAAATTAAATAATGTCTCCTCTTGCCCATTTTGTTTGTACACATTGTTCTAAAAGAACAAAGTCAAAAAATTCCTTTCCAATGCAATTTGTACCACTTTACAGTAGGTAATTCCAGATCTTTCTGGATAAAGGGTTTCTGGATAATGGATCCCATAGCTGTATGTTATACTCTGTTTTATAATAAAATGCCGCGATGCACTTTAATGTTAATAAACATTCTTTGCATGGTTACATTCTCATCAGGTACTGATGGCACATTTAAGGGGGCTTGGGTGCCTATATACAGTATAATTCTGCATTTTTAAAATACCTCTATGTCTGCCCCTGGATAATTATGATGCACTGTAGCTTGGGGGAAAGGAGGTTACGCCGTCTTTAGTGATCATCAGTGTATGTGCAGGGGATAGGTCAAAGAGCCTGGTCTAGGGCTTAGGGTTGCCATCTGGCCGGTAAAAATGATGGTTGATCCCAATGTTACTAATAGGAAAACAAAGATAAATGTATAGGAAGGCCGGTATTTTTTTCCAGAAAAGGTGGCAACTCTACTAGGGCTGTCTGTACACGTCCAAGTTCACATGTTTTATGTCAAAGTATTTATTAGCGTGAACTTAACGTACTGTATGTGCCACTTCGCTTTATAATGTATAGAGGAAATTAGATGTACATCACAGAATCTATATACACATTTCTACTTGTCCTGGCATGTGTAGCAGTGCACATAGCTAAACTGTCATTAGGGGTCTGTAGGTGTTTTGCAGGACAACAGTTATAGTTAAGAACATTATAATGAATATAAGAGGGCAGCATGGCAACAGCAACATTTCCTATCAGGGATGTCTCATCAGCTCCCAGCATCCACTGGACCAAAAGATCCATAGGTTAAAGTGGACCTGTCACTCAGACACAAAAATCTGTATAATAAAAGTCATTTTCAAATTAAACATGAAATCCAATTTCTATTTTTTTTAAGCATTCGTAGCTGTTGTAAGCTCATTTAAAAATCTCAGCTGTCAATCAAATATTGTCTGCCCCTCCTCTATGCCAGTGGCATAGAGGCGGGGCAGACAATTACTTTCACTTTCCATTCAGCACTTCTTAGATGTCACTGCTCCCCATATATTCCCCCCGTTCTTTTTACCATTTAATTGTGTAGCCAGGGCATGGGGATGGACATCAGGTCCCCCATTCTGGTGCACAAACAAGATTCTGAGATGATACAAGGCTTGCCTTAATAACAGTGTCCACAAAATGGCTGCTGTCTGCTTGCTATAATTTTGAAATCCCAGACTGAAGGAAACAAGATTCAAATAATTTATATAGTGTAATTAAAGTTCATTTTGCTTGACTAATGTGATAAAATAGTATTTTGAATAATTTTTTTGGGTGACGGGTCCCCTTTAAACAATCACATTTTACATAATGTATAGGCCCCACAAAGCTTCACCACACCTAATAACTGTGTAGTGATGTGTGGGTCGACAAAAAATCTACCCAGAACTGACCCTAACCCTACCCGTCAGCACCAGCACCCGACCCTAACCCAATGTGCTTCTCTGTTTATAGACCTGCTCCACCCCACTCTGATGTCACGGAAGGGGTGGAGCACACAGGCATGAGAGTATAAAAAGGCACGCATGGAGGCAGAAGTGGGGCGCTGTAAGGTTACCGTTCCTTTAATCCTCTACTACAAAACATGCACGTGTCTGCTATTTTTATGCACACATAGATTTATATATAAATATAGATTAAAGTTGTTTTTCTTTGATGTTTATTTCTAAAATATTTATTTCCACTTCTAAAATGCATCATTGTTATATCTATATTATGAACAACCAGTATTGGTTTTGTGCAAAATGAGCACAGGTCATCATCATCTTGCATATGAGCTGCCAATATTACATCATAAAAGTTGCACACTCCTTGCAATGTCATAGGGGGTTATTATTCTGGCTGGACTTTTAAAGAGGAAAATACGTTTTTTTCCTATATGGAAAAAATCGGAATTTTCTGGGATTTATTAAAGTCCGATGGTGTTAAAAGTCAGATGAAAAAAGTACTCCCAACTCACACCTGTCAAGAACATGTAAAAGTCAATGGCAGATGTCCCGTTAACAATTGAAGATTTTCTGAGTTGCGCTGGGTTTCTGAATAAATCTTAACTTTTGGGCGATTTTCCGAAAAAACAGTATGTTTCAAGCACAAAATCAGAAAAAAATAATAGGATTTGGAATTTTTACGATTTTATTGTGACCTTTTCCGCACAAGAAAAATTCAGGATTATTTATTGACAAATAAGGGGGAAAGTCGGTGGGGCTCATTTATCAACTCTGGGCAAATTTGCCCATGGGCAGTTACCTATAGCAACCAATTCAGTGAATAATGAATGCAGCAATCTGATTGGTTGCCATGGGTTACTGGCCATGGGCAAATTTGCCCAGTGTTGATAACTGTCCCCCATTAAGTGAGAAATTAGAAAATGTTGGATTTTGATAAATAACCAATGATATTTCATATGTCCAATTAGACAAGGTTCATTTTTGTCATAGATAAACTCAATGATATGCAGAAATGACTAATTGATTTATTTCCCAGCTCTTTACACTTTACCTCGATAAGTGCAAATGACATACAAGCCTGAGAACTTCCATCTTTTTTTTTATCTAAATGTTTTATTGATTTTCAAAAAAAATAAAAACAGACATCATTTGACTTTTACATACAGTAGGTAGAAATTACATCTGAAATTATTTCACATATTCTAGTAGTAATGTAATGTCCTTTAAGGCCAGTTAAGTTAGATGACGGTGCCTGGAGAAGGAGTTAGTAAAGAAAGACTGAGAAGTGTGTGTTGGGGGGGGGGGGTAGGGATAGGTTTGATGGTTAAAGTCCATGTATAAGTTAAGTAAAGGTTTCGTCCTCTCTCCCTTTTAGTTGGATATCTTCCTCCTTGGTTCTGGGCCTGTGAGAGTCTAGTGGAAATATGTCATCACTGCTGGTAAGTAAAATATTTCTTTCCAGTGTTTCAGGGGGACCTGGTGGGTTTTGTGTTGGATTGTTGCAGTAGCCATTTGCTCATGTAATAAGTTTAATTAGTGAGATTGATTCGGTCTTGGTGGATAATTAGGTGTATTTTTAATTTCTGGGTATTAGCAGTCTAGTTGCAGTTAGAATGTGGAATATCAGCTGCTGAAATTGTGTATGGTTTTTATCCAGGTTGTGATTTAGAAGTGCTAAGGGTGGGCAAGTCGATGAATAGGTTGAGCACTTCAATCTTTAAAGGGCATGTAAAGTCTAAGATAGAATAAGGCTAGAAATTCTGTATTTTGTATACTAAATTTAAACATGAACTTACTTTAAATTAAAATTATGCTTTCAAAGTTGGCTATAGGGGGTCACAATCTTGTAACTTTGTTAAACATCTTTGCAAGACTAAGACTGTGCACATGCTCAGTGTGGTCTGGGCTGCTTAGGGATCGTCATAAAAAAGCTGCTTGAGTTCTGCATGGCTGGGAAGTAAGGCGGGGGCTCCCCCTGCTGTTCATAAGTAGGATTGTTTCCCTGCTCAGCAGTTAGGGACCGTCTGACAATTCCTATCTTCAGCAGTAAATGAAGGGAGAATTTCACTGCATACAGTCAGGTTTCTTATAAAAACAGTACACATTTTTTAATTAAAGTATACTGGAGATAGGTTTCTTTTTCATTAAAGAAAGTAAAAATGGGATTTTATTTTTTTTGCCTTTACATGCCCTTTAACTCCGTAAGCTCTTTGGGGCAGGGCCCTCTTTACCTCTTGTGAGGGTTATTGGTTATTTTTTTCATATGAATCTGTACATGCATTGTATACACCCATTTATTGTACAATGCTGGCAATATTTTGAAGCTTTACAAATATATGATGATAATAAATCTGAATTCTGCATTTTGCTTTGTACAATACAAAGGTGGGCATATGATGGGTGAAAAACTCTCTTTGGACAAAATATCTTGCGTATGTAGCTGGAAGTTACATTTCTACTATATTTTATATTCAGAAGCATTCATGTAAATGTATGTGTTATTCAACTAAATTAATTGTTATTATATTTATAGATCTCAATGTAAAACTAACAAGATTAGAAAAGATTAACTCCCCTTTGATATTCACTTTTCCTTTACCATTTTAAATATATTTACATTTCCATCCCTGCTCCATGCTAGAGACTATATTACTTACTGCATATACAGTATTTTGCCATAATTTAAAATACTATTGAATCCTTGTTTATTTCAAAGCATCCTTATTGTGGCATATTTGAAAAATTAAGAAAAACCCTATTTAAATGATTAGATTCTGATACAGATATCATCTGGGGAAAGTGATTTCTGCAAAAACATTTGTGTAAAGTGAAATATCTGACAATGAGACAATAATAGCCCCCCAGTTTGACATTCAATATATTTGGGAAGAAAAGAACAGTGAAAATACATGGCAACGGAACCCTCCTGGGCTGCCAATAGAGTAAATACGCTGATTTATAAGGAACTGAAGACAAGTGGTTAGAAAATAAGAACGAGGAAGATGAAATACATTTCGGCAAATGCAGATAAGAAACATTTTATATTTCTAACGACATGAAAATCAGAAGAATAAAGATCTGTAATATTATTAGCTAGGATTTCTTTAGTCATACTCAGAATATCAGTTGTCATGATCTTAAGGAATCCAGCAATAATCCAGACAGACATGCAACATTGATTACGTAATAGGGGAACGTGTAATCAAACCAGTAATGTGGGTTCAATGCTGCTTAATATAAGGCTGCAGAATATGGAGACACCAGTTACTGCCACAAGAATAAAGACGACATTGGAAAATGTATTTTTAATAAAGCCGCTTCTTAAAGACAAGGATTGTTTCCCTACATGGATTTCCAGGAACATCGCCCAGTATTGCGGGAGTCTTTATTGTTATTGGAAAATGTATGTAAGATGATATGACGAGCAGGTAATCCAGAACAGGCTTAGAGGTGAGTAAATGATTTCAGACGAGACTGGGATAACCGATGTATAAGAGAGAGACAGACCCCCAGCCTATCATTTCTCACCCTTTAAAAAGATGCCTAAGATTATCATATGGTTTAGAAAATAACAAAGCTCAGTGAAGTATGACATGTTTTGTGTTTATCACAAGGAATGGCCGGCTTTTTGCTGTATTTTATAGTTATTTGTATTGATTGCACACTGGGCCTTGTTTGTTCTTAAACTTATTTGTCAAAAAATATGCCTGCAAGGGACCACATCAGGCCATGAAGACCGTGCAGATCATCCCTTTTGGCTGACTATTCTGGTGGAGTTACATAAATATATTCTTCTTATGAGGCTTGGCCAGATGAGAAGAATTTCTTCATACATTATGACCAGCTTTAGGCCCAAATAAAAGAGGGGGATGGTGGTCAGCACAGCTTTTCCAAATGATATGCGTCCAATTCCTTAATAGTTGCTCTGTGCTGCTCCTTCTCCTATACTTGAATCCTGACCAGCTTTAGGGACAGGATGAAAATAATCTTATAGGGATTAATCACCAGGAGGGCAGATTTTAAAAAATATATATTTACCCTCAAGTATTCAGGTAGTGGAAGATAAGTCTAAAATAAACCCTGTCTTAAATTATGCTTCCTATTTCTTTTTAACACAACAGGGAAGAGCAAACTTGCAGAAGGCAAATATATTTGTTTTGTTTTCATCTAATATAACAAAAGGATGCGTCCTTGTTGACATATAAAAGTATGGGATCATTGTTTAGACCTGGGGTTTTCAAACAAGGGACCTTTCCGTCAAGCTACATCTTACATTTATTAAAAATTCTAATTCATATCATTATAGGGGCTGTTCACCTTCAAATTAACTTTTAGTAAGTATGTAGAGAGTGATATCCTGGCTTTCATGGTTTGTTACTTGTGTTTTTTAAGTAATTTAGCTTTTTATTTGGCATCTCTCCAGTTTGCAGTTTCAGCCATCTGGCAATAACAATAAATCTGTCGTCTTACAGGTCATTTTATTTTTTCGATGGGGTCAGTGACCCCCATCTGAAAGCTGGAAAGAGTCAGAAGAAGGCAGCAAATAATTCAAAAATAATAATAATAATAATAAAAAAATTAAAGCCAATTGAAAATATGTGTAGAATTAGCCATTCTATAACATACTAAAAGTTAACTTAAAGGTGAACCACCCCTTTAATAACCCCATCATGTTGTTTTGCCATCTGTGTAGAGTTATTCTATCTAAACTAATATGAAGTACAACATACTGCTTTATTACAGTGAAACCTCGATTTTAAGTACCCTGATATTAAGGGGCAGATTTATCAAGGGTCGAATTTCGAAGAAATAAAATACTTCAAATTCGAACTTTTTTCATCGAATTTGGGTATTCTGCGGTCGAAGTGAAATCGTGCGATCGAACGATTAAATCCTTTGAATCAAACGATTCGAACGATTTTATCATACGATTGAACGATTTTACTTCAACGTCCAAAAACTTCAAAAAATGCTGAAGAAGGTTCCCATAGGCTAACATAGCACTTTGGCAGGTTTAATTTGGCGGAGTATTGAAGTTGAAGCTTTTTTAAAGAGACAGTACTTCGATTATCGATTGGTCGAATATTCAAACTATTTTTACTTTGAATCGAATTCGAAGTAAATTTGAAGTCGTAGTATCCTATTCGATGGTCGAAGTATCCAAAAAATTACTTTGAATTTTTTTACTTCGAAAATTCCCTCAAATTCACTTCTACTCTTGATAAATCTGTCCCTAAGTCTTCCCCCATTTTATATTTTTTGTTTGTGGTCCCACCAATTTATAAGAAGTACAAAGTATCCACGGCACACAGCTTAGTGTAAGCAAGGGTCTCCTTGCACGTTTATTGCGGTAGTGAGCAAACCGCAATAAACGTGCAAGGAGACCCTTGCTTACACTAAGCTGTGTGCCGTGGATACTTTGTACTTCTAACAGATTGTGAGGTTGCCGAACCTCTACCACTGAGCACCAGATATCCAATTGAATTGAGGTGTGCGAGAGCTAGTCATATTTTGTCTCCCACCAATTTATAAAGCATGTCAATGGGTGCATTTCCCTGATTTTAAGTAATGTTTTCCTGGATTTTACATCAACGTTTTTTCCTGATGTACCCAAAAACTGTTTTTTTCCTCTATGAATGTTATTATTAGTGAAATGAAGAGGTTTCAAATACTAACCAGATGTATATTTTGTTATAGTTCTACCTGTAAATGGTCAATTCCAATTAGTCTGCCCCTTATACAGTCCTGCACCAATCACTTATTGCTTTAGGTTGTGTATGTGACAGACACTGAGAGAGGCACATGCTCCAATAGTGTAACATTAACACTAATGGACCTCTGTGCTTTTATCCTTTCAGTACTTGAAGAAAAAGTTACTTAACACATTTCCCTGATTTTACATTTTCCTGCATTTTACATAATTTTTTCCTGGTCCCCTGAAAAACATAAAATGGAGTTTCTACTGTATTACAGAAAATAATAAAAACACAACTAAAGAATTATGAGAGGTCAAGGTCTACGTGAGATAGAGGGGGAAAAACCGTGTACAGCTATAGGATCTGTTAACCAGAAACCTGCTATCCAAACCTGTTAACCATGTAGGTCAATTATTTACATTTTCTTCAGCAAGTTTAAAAAAAAAAAAAAAAAAAAAAAAAAAAAAAAAAAAAAAATGTAGAAACAGATTGAAATTAATTTTTGCATAATTACATGTTTAAAAGATTTCAGAGTGTTGAGCTGCACAAGATGAATCTACTGGGAGGAAGCCAAAGATTAAATTGTGTTTATTTAAAAAGGCAGGGAAAGTACATTTGCATTTGTCAGTCATCCTTTCGGTAATATATTCGGAGAAGCAGCATTTTAGTAAATAGATTATCGTAATGGTTGCAGCATAATTTTAATAATAACTTTGCAATTGGTTTTCATTACTTAGTTCACAAAGTATTTGCCTTCCTCTCCTGAATCTTACCAATTTTCAAATGGGGGTTGCTGACCTTGTCAGCCAACAAACAATTGCTTTCAATGTAATTATTATTGTTACTTTTTATTCCTTATTTTTCTCTTTCGTGCCTCTCCTATTCATATCCCATATCTCTTGTTGAAACCAATGCCTGGTTGCTAAGGTAAACAAGACCCTAGCAGCCACCTCCTCAAATTCCAAACCGGACATAAAGAAAAAACTTGAAAAAAGTTTGAAGACCACAAAAAATGAAAACTAACTGTAAATTGTCTCAGAATATCAATGTGTATGACTCTATGTCATACTAAAAGTTAATTTTAAGGTGAACGATTTCGTTAAAGGAGTTGTAGTAGAGTGATATTCTAAGACAATGTGCCATTGGATTTCATGCATTGATTAGAATAAAAGACTGGAATATGAATAGGAGAGGCCTGAATAGAAAGTCGAGTAATAAAAAGTGGCAATAACAATATATATGTAGCCTTAGAGAGTATTTGGTTTTTAGATGGGGTCAGTGACACCCATTTGAAAGCTAAAAAGAGTCAGAAGAAGAAGAAGGCAAATAATTTAAAAACTATAAAAAATAAAAGTCCAAATAAATTCTTAAATTAAAATCAACCATTCTGTAACATGCTAAAAGTTGAATTAAAGGTGAACCACTCCTTTAAAGGTAAAGCTCTCACAGAAAAAGAGTTCTGCAGACAGAAAAACAAAACCACAGACATCAGCAATAACATTATATTGGGTGGTGGTGTCATGGGTTTCAGGTGCCATAATTGCTCTCCCTCTGTAGACATGCTGCACTTCACAGTAATATCCCATTTGCTTTCTGTTTGCTTCATCTGTTTCTTTAATTTTGCAGACAGAAGTAAAAACCAGATCTGGCGTTGCTCATGGTCAGCAATACAATATGCAGCATTTCTATGATAAATGACTGTAAGAAAACAACAGCTGCAGCAGCTGCAAAAACAGAATCAGGGGCGACATCTCGTTTATCAAAGCAATAAATATTGTTGGCTGAGATATTTATTAACTGCTGATGTGTTCTGATCTTTCTTTTTTTATGCGAATATGTTCATTTTCCCTTCCAGAGTTATAGAAGCAAATGTTTGTAAGAAAAGGATTGCTAACAAGACTAGACTATGGGAAAACTAAATGATAAACATTCCTTTTGTACATTAAGGCTACATACACATCTCCAACATCCCTCTGCTGCATTGCTGAAGTTTACCTGGGGTATTATAGGTATATTTTGCCCAAAGCCACTTGTTTCCAATATAAAGTAAAATACATTTACATACTGGGATAGAGATGGCCAGTCAAAAAAAGGGCATGGGAAACAGCCCCCAGTTCCAAGGGCACATTAATCAAGAGTACAAAAAAGGAAAAAATATCCCGTAACTCATACTTCCATAAAAATCTACTTCATTCTAAAGCCATTTTAAAAGAATAACGAACATACAGACCCCATGGTATTCCACTTAGGCCAATATAAGGTACACACAGATAGATAGAGTGGCATAACTAGTCATTGTGGGGCTTGGGTGCAGGTTGTGGATGTGCAGAAAAATTTCCCTGCTCTGTTGACCGCTATATAGTTTAAGGCCCAGGTACAATTGCACCCCCAAAACCCCTTAGTTATGACGCTGAATAGATAGATAGATTAAGATAAGATAGATAGATATATAGATTAAGAGGATGCTTAAGGAAATATTTTATATAGATATTTAGATTGCTATAGGTTTATTTCCTATATATGCACTAGCATATTTACTTTTATTACTGAGACAGGGAATTAGATATCTTGAATTTGGCCTTAGGTGTCCACCCACAACCCTCCTTTTTTGTATTTGTTTCTGCATGAAGCTAAAGCTAAGCTTTAATGTGGTTTGTTGCACCCTCATACCCACCCCTTTAGATTCTTGGTGGTCCTATTGTCCTTATAAAATTGTGCTTTGGTTTGTGCAATCACTCTCTCTCTTAAAAGCCGAAAATGCTAGCGGCATGGGAGGATCTAGCCTGAAGGCAGTCTCTCCCACTTAAAAGCCATTTAGATTTAGCTCACAGTGTGAAACCAAGGCACAGGAGTTTTTCACTTGAAGTAATGCTATTAAGCAGAGAGGTAAGATACCTATTTTACTATGATTAGAGGTAAACAAGTTAGGGACCACCGTATGGGGTTTACCTTGACGTGGTATGGTGGCTTTTCAATTTTATGATCATAACTTTGTAACAAAAAAAAACCCTGTTTCAAAATTACATGCACTTGCATATTTACTTTTATTACTGAGACAGGGAATTAGATATCTTGAATTTGGCCTTAGGTGTGCACCCACAACCCTCCTTTTCTATATATTTTCTCACAAAAATGTGTACTAATATATATATATTTTATGGATATTGAATATCAATTTGATAAACGTTAGTGCCCCATCTGTCAGCAGAAAAAAAGAATTGTTGGTTTTATAATTGCACAAAAGAGGAAGGGGCATGTGTATATCCAGTAAAGTAGCAAGCAGGCCGGGACTGGCAATCTGTGGGTTCTGGCAAATGCCTGCTGTAAGCTGCCATAGATAGACACTATTTATTGGGCTGGTGGGGGGCTGTTTGGGCCTCTGTGTAGCTGAAATGCCAGGGCCTATTTTGATTCGCAGTCCAGACCTGGTAGCAAGTAATGTCAGCTGCCAGGTGTTGAGTTGGGACAGGGTGGGAAGACTGGGGAGTGGCTGGGTTGGCAACCATCTCATCATGACATACTGCAGGGGGCATTTGATCAGCCAAAACGGTCCAACCCATGGACCCCATGGCTCAACCGCACATCACTAGTAGCTTTATTAAATGTATGTTCACTAGTATAAGGTGCTTGAATGGTAACAAACTAGAGTAAATTGCACTGGATGAGAAACATGATGCCGATATGTTACCAGCAGTTTTGAAACATGGGTGAATAAGCCCCATTATTGGGCAGTTAATACAGTAAACACAGTATAAAGGAAGATGTTATAGTGGGAAATAGTGATGGGCTGAATACTTATAGGTATTAATGAGCGAAACTGTTCCATGTCGCTTAGTTGAAATTTTGACAAAAGCATTTCTTCTCCACAACTTATCTTTTAGCAAAATTTTTTAGTCAATGTTTTTTTTTTCCTCACTGCAAATGCATTGACATCTGTTTTTTTTTCTCATGCCAAATGCACGGACGTCAGTGGACACTTTGTTTTTGCACAAAAAGCCACAATTTTTCTCCAACAAAACAAATGCATGACTAAATTGTAGATTTGAAAATATTTTTGGCACTCACAAAAATGGCGATTTCACCACAAATCATATCAGGCAAAAAAAAAAAAAATACGGTCATCCCAGGCAACAGCGAAATGAATTGTAGGGGTCTGCTACAGACCCTCTCAAATTAGTGAAGAGGAAGAGACTCAGTTCCTGTTGCAGATCGCAAAGGTTGCTAGTTTGGGGCAAGTCTTAGGGCTCTTACTCACTGGCGTTCTGACCTGCCCTCCCCTGCGTTACGGTTTTCGGCGTTCAGCTGCAGGGGAGCGCAGGAATAGACGCATGTCATTATTTCAAATGGGGCTGTACTCACTCAGGCGCATGTAGGCGCCGAACGCAGGTTGAGACGCAACATGCTGCATTTTTCCTGCGTTCGGCACCTACACGCGCCTGAGTGAGTACAGCCCCATTTGAAATAATGACATGCGTCTATTCCTGCGCTCCCCTGCGGCTGAACGCCAAAAAACAGAACGCAGGGGAGCGCAGGTCAGAACGCCAGTGAGTAAGAGTCCTAAATGGGGATTTTAATTACCTAGATATAGATAGAAGCAACAGTAATATCATCACATTTATTGAAAGCAAGCTTTTACCATTGCTGCTTCTTGCCACAGATTTTGAAGGAACCAGAAATGATATTAGAATAGACCTAGGGAATACGAAATATACAAGTAATAGAAAACCTGGGTAACAATTACCATAATTCCTTTTTCATTTTGGAATAGAGATCTAACACTCCCCACCCTGGAGCCCTACTGCTATCGGGAGAAGAACACTTGGATCTTCTTTGTTGTCCCTCTGACTCATAGCTGTCCTTATGAAAAACAAATTAAGTATCAACACTATAATCATACATAAAAGTCAACATCTTCAATTCAACTTATTATCATTTTAATAGAATTTTAGGAAAGCCAAGTAAGCGCATGGGAAAGTGCCTTTTTTTTATTTGTTTACTTGGAGAGAAAATGAAGCGTGAATTTGCTATTTGCTGTTTTGCCAAAAATGTTACACACCGATTGTTCTTCAAGTCATACCACAAGTGATTTCTCAAAATATACAGAAGGAAATATGAATACTTATATTACAGCTGGTCTCTTAGGCAACCAGAGACTATAGTTCTCTCTTACTGTACAATAGAATTGCAGTGCTACTTAAGCAAAGCTTGTTTGTAGATACAAACAAAACACCACAGTCCGAACAGAATCTTTCTGGAAAGGAAAAATATACCCAAAATCTATTATAGAATCCACATCCAGTAGTTAGTTTTGTTTTGGGGCCCCCAGCCACTTTCTTTGCAAAGGCCAACAAGGAACCCGAAGATTTCATTAATTCAATAAACGAGGTGTAGGACAAAGGGACAAAAGGAGTCAATGAGCAAAGTGCAATTTTGAACGCAATTGCCATCTTTTTTTCCAAAATTCCAGTGTTGTGATCAATATTGCACCTGATGCATTTACAGCCAATGTGGCAAAATTAACACAATTGTGCTTGCTCTGTCGTCATTAAAGTGGACCCGTCATCCAAAAAAATTATTCAAAATCCTATCTTATCACATTAGTCAAGCAAAATGAACTTTAATTACACTGTATAAATTATTTGAATCTTGTTTCCTTCAGAGTGGAAACTCATAATTATAACAAGCAGGCAGGAGCCATTTTGTGCACACTGTTATTAAGGCAAGCCTTGCATCATCTCAGAATATTGTTTCTGCACCAGATTGGGGGACCTGATGTCCATCCTCATGCCCTGGTTACACAATTAAATGGTGAAGAGAACGGGGGAATGTGTGTAGAGCAGTGACATCTAGGAAGTGCTGAATGGAAAGTGAAAGCAATGCTCTGCCCCGCCTCTATGCCTAGGCATAGAGGCGGGGCAGACAATATTTGATTGACAGCTGAGATTTTTAAATGAGTTTACAACAGCTATGAATGC
The DNA here is from genome assembly GCA_038501925.1 of Xenopus petersii. Classification (NCBI taxonomy): domain Eukaryota; kingdom Metazoa; phylum Chordata; class Amphibia; order Anura; family Pipidae; genus Xenopus; species Xenopus petersii. Next base: position 175,941,935 of record CM076673.1, on the reverse strand, counting down.
TTTAATAAAAAATAGAAATTGGATTTCATGTTTAATTTGAAAAGGACTTTTATTATACAGATTTTTGTGTCTGGGTGACGGGTCCACTTTAAGGTACAAATATTTTCCACATCTGGGTGGCATCATTTCTGTTGTATGGCATGTGAGCGCCTGGACCTGATACTTTCGATGCAAGAATGCTGCACCTCTTAATCCAGGGTGCTGAGGGAACACTGGAGCGGCTGGAGCTCCAGGGCACGTCTACATCAATAGGTGCAATTGCCCTCTATTCAGAACAATAGGTAGGAGGGACTGAGGAGAACTATACAAAGAATGCATTTTGACACAAGTACCTTTAATAAATGGGGTTTTACACACAACTCATTGGGGAAACCTGTGCAAACACAACTATACTTGTGGTCATAAATGACCCCTAAAATTATAATCGAGAACAGACAGAGGTCAAGTATTATCTAAGACTAGTCAAACACAAAGCAGGAGTCATAGATAAAATGCTTGGGCAGGTTCTATAAACTATAGACAGCTTGGGCAAAGAAAACAAAAAAGAACTGACCTTTTCATGCCAAAAGGCCTTTAAAGATTGGATTACAAGCAGGAATTGACACACACATTTAAAAAATAAAAACGTGTGTAACGTCATAACGCACATCAGGACTGACGCGCTGCTCATCATGCAGGGAACACGCCATTTATATAAAACAGGTGCAGAGACAGCCTCTTTATTAAAGTACAGTTATATAACACCCAACAATTCCAAATAACGAATCCAAAATGTCACTTAGACTGTATGTAAGATGCACTTTGTGCTCATAGTTGCACTGTTGCATTTGTGTGCCCATATGCAGATTCTTGCACAGAAATATATTCCAAAAAACACTAAAGTCAGACAAAAATTAAAAAATTGCCTTTGCAAAATTATACTGATCCTCAGTCCCTTACTGTGCTATTTTTTTTCTCACCAGTTTTCCCTACGACTTTACTGGAAGACAATTCCCAAGTCATTTTTGTGCCACCTCTGACCCTTTTCCGGCAGGATTTTTTGTAAGTGCTATTTAACATGTAAACAAAAAGGAGCTGATGGACTGTACAATATTCACTTTCATACTTATACAATATGGTGTGGAATTTGAAAAGTTACCAGAAATAATTGCCAATAAATGAAAACCCACATCGTACATATTTTACCGAGCATATTCAGATAAAGAGAATGCGGGATAAAACAGCTCCCAATCCACACGATTATTGCAACTTCTGCGGCTCACACAGAACTTTCACTCCAAGCAGTTGTCATAGAGATATTGTGACTCCCTCTGCGAAGCACTCACAGCAGTTCCCTGTATTATTTATTCATACTCTAGCCATGAAAAGCATATCAACCCTATATTTTAATTTCAGACAAAATTTTGCACGTTTCAGAACTGGCAATCTTGATGTCTTCTGAATCCTATGTAATTTACTTGAATCAAGCATCTTTCCTTTCCGTTTCCTCCTTCCTATAATGAACACCCTATAATGAATTTCCAGAGGCTAAATATCACTTTAATATTTTATTCCCTCAGATATTTCAGCTGCACTGATAATTTAAGTATATTGCAACCATCACAGAAATTGTAACGGAGTAAATAACATAGTAAGTTAGGTTGAAAAAAGACACATCTATCAACCTTTTTTATCTATATATAACCTGCCTAACTGCCAGTTGATTCAGAGGAAGGCAAAAAAAACCTGTATGAAGCCTCTCCAATTTGCCTCAGAGGGGGAAAATTCCTTTCTGACTCCTTCCCAGATGGCAATCGGACCAGTCCCAGGATCAACTTGTACTATGAGCTATCTCCCATAACCCTGTATTCCCTTACTTGCTAAAAAGCCATCCAACCCCTTCTTAAAGCTATCTAATGTATCAGCCTGTACAACTGATTCAGGGAGAGAATTCCACATCTTCACAGCTCTCACTGTAACAAACCCCTTCCGAATATTTAAGCTGAACTTCTTTTCTTCTAATCGAATGGGTGACCTTGTGTCAGCTGGAAAGACCTACTGGTAAATAAAGCATTAGAGAGATTATTATATGATCCCCTTATATATTTATACATAGTTATCATATCACCCCTTAAGCGCCTCTTCTCCAGCGTGAACATCCCCAATTTGGCCTCTCTTTCCTCATAGCTAAGATTTTCAATACCTTTTACCAGTTTAGTTGCCCTTCTCTGGACCCTCTCTAATACAATAATGTCCTGTTTGAGTGATGGAGACCAAAACTGTACGGCATATTCTAGATGGGGCCTTACAAGTGCTCTATACAGTGGAAGAATGACCCCCTCCTCCCTTGACTCGATGCCCCTTTTAATACAGCTCAAGACCTTATTTGCCCTTGATGCTGCTGACTGGCATTGCTTGCTACAGCCAAGTTTATCATCTACAAGGACTCCAAGGTCCTTTTCCTAATGGTTTTGCCTAGTGAATGTTCCTATCCATGTACAAACGACTTCATTAAGTCCAACAGCCCTTAGTTTAGTAATAGTAACATAGTAAATTAGGTTGAAAAAAGACACACGTCCGTCAAGTTCAACCTTTTGACTCTATTTTAACCTGCCTAACTGCCAGTTGATCCATAAATGCTTGTTTGTTGTCATCTTCAGTCTCTCTAACCAGCAGGATCCAGCTAAGCCTCATATTTGCCACAACTACCGCAGTTTCCAAGAGTAGATTAATATCAGTTTTCCTAAAACATAGGGCTAGATGGCTACTGTACCCATGTATGGGACCTGTTGTCCCATTGTCTCTAAATCTGGGAGTTCTGGGAACTCACTGCAATTGGGGACTGACAGAAAAACCACAGCATGTGTCCAAGAGCAACTTAGTATCACTCAATGATCCTATTGCATTACAGCAGGAGTTACCCCCCCTGTAAATTTTTCCCTTTATCCCAATTGCACAAGCCCCTCCCCAGCTGCATCAAACGCAGGTTCCCCAAGCTGTTTCCCCGTTACATCTCCAGAGCCAGAGAACTGCACAGTGGTGTTGACTTTCACTATCTTTGGCTGCATCATTTCTGTTTCCAGTTTTGGTCTCTGTGGTCTCTGTGAGCACTGGTTGGGGGTCTCTGTTTTGGTAATTCTGTGGTTAAGGTGGCTGGGAAGGGGGCTAGAGGGTATGTGTATTGGGAGAAAATGTAAAAACATGTGTGGGTTACATCTCCTTTTTATTCATTGGTGCCTGTTTTACTTCATTTATGAACCAACACCCCTATTAAAGGGTTCTTGCAATAGAAGAATAATAAATAAAAAAAAATCTTTGGAGTTTTACACAGCAATCCATACCAGCCTACCTACTCCCTGCCCCCCAAACACCCACTCTCCATTCCCCCACTCTGCTGTCCGCTTGCATCCTTCTTTCCCACTCACAGGTAGGAGAGCAGCTGAGGAGTTTCATTAAAATTCTGGTCTGGGTCATACCCCCTGCGACCACACAATCTGTCTCCTCTATAGTTACGCCACTGACCTGAGCCTTCAGCACATGTGCTGGGCTGGATAGAATAGATATATAAACTCTTTGGGTCAGATTTACTAAATCGACAATTTACTAACAGGTGTAGAGGACAATTCACCAGCGAACGGGACAGTCGCTAGCGTTCATTCGCACTCTATCGGCAGGCGACTTTTCGCTCTTTCAAACGGTCGTTACTCCTCAAATTCAGTAAAGTGCGAATTTTACTGAACGTTACCTCTTTTGCCAGAGTTGACTTTGTCACCTCAGACCAGGCGAAGTGCTAAAATGAATCTAGATCTTCCTCAATCTTATGTCACTTACGTCATATCCTGTCTGCCCAAAATGCATTAAAGTTGTAAAAACTCCTTTTAAAGATGGATTGCCTGCAAAAGTCCTTACTATTAAACTACTATTACAACTTTTTTGGGTTAACATTTTCCCCCAGACATTTGAGGGGCATGGAACATTCATTTTAAGGTGGGCTTATGTGTAGGGCATCATATAATCTCTTTTTTCTTTATTCAGGTTCCTTGGACATTTGTAATAATAAGTGGCCACTTCAAGCATTTGCACCAACATCTCTAATGAAGACACCCATATGACTTCAACGTAACCGCCCTATTCAAATTGACTGAAGCGTAAGAGGACGACTGTTCGGTGAATAGTGAATTAGCGTAGTGGTGACAAATTTTTGCCTGGCGAAGTGTGTGACACGGTAGCTGGCAACAATTCGTCCTTTAGTGAATCTGTTGTTTTGTGTCATGCCCCCTCCAGCTTTTCCTCAGGCATCCAGCTCCACAGCGCACATACGCAGCAATCCCTGCCCTCAAGAGCAAGCCACTCACCATAGGAAATCCTCCATCTTTCACCTAACGATTGGTGAGCACCCCCTCTTGTTGCCACATGGTCCTAGCGCCGGGTCCCCATGCGCTCGCGAGCATGCTTTCAAGCACCGGAGCACCCAGCACTGACTCAAATATAGGCCGAGGTAGTCTCTTTCAGCACATTTTGGGTGCTGAAAAACTCGGCTTATATCCGAGTATATACGGTATTCATTTTCACTTCAAACACCTAATTCTGCAAATAAAATGTAATTCTCCTGCTCATTTATGATAAAACTGGAGTGTTTATTACAGACATGTTGCCGAGAGCCTTTTAGGATTGAAGTAAATGAAATATAATTAAAAAGGGCAGATGTTCTGTGAATACTTTGCTCTGATTCCTATAGAAATGTAGCAAATATTGATTGCGTGGACACATTCTAGAGAAGGTAACCAGCCCTTTTTTTAACCAACAGATAAGAATGAGAAGTGGTGACTCTAATTACTGTACATACACAAAGAAAAAGATAAGAATAGCAATTCAAAAAGACTAATAGCTGATGAATTGAAAACTACGTTGTTTCTTCGTTCAGTGAGATAGCTGCCTAATTGGTATAGTTTATGATCCCCATCTGGACTGCAAGCCTACAGAAGGTAGTATCATCTGCCTTTTGTGCTTTTATTCCCAAACTGAATTCTTTCCCCCTAATTGATTTGAATTGAGTTTAGGAAAGTTTGAATTACTAAACATCTTAACACTGTTCATATTTTTGGACTTATAATTTGTGCAAAACTGTCCAGACTTGTCCATCTCTGGTATTCTCATATACTTGAGTAACAGAATAATATAATCTTGTATTAAACAAATCTGATGAAAAAGCTGTGATATATGTCTATATCAATGGTGCTTAGTGGTGTCAAATGATTCACTTGAAATGTTTCTATTATAATAAAACATGCCACCCCTATTTTAAATATTAAACTTGGCTAACTTGACCAAAACGTTTAAATTCACTGAGCAAATCTGCACATGGGCAGTAACCCATGGCAACCGACAAAATGCTTCCTTTCATTGTTCAACCTGCAGCTGCCTGTTATAAGCCAGTCACTGACTGGTTGTTATGGGGTATTGCCTAGATGCAAATAAGCCCAGTGTTTATAAATGATTACATCTCAATAAAATAGTCCCGCCCCATCACAGGAAAACTATAGAAAGAAATGCCATTACATGTTACCTGCACGCTCACATGAACATAGATCTACACCAGATGGGTCCTGCACCCACAGTCTTAAAGAATAATTCTTAAAAAAAAACAATTCAAATGTCCTGTGAAATAGTACAATGTATACAAATATAATAGACTAATGCCAGGAAATACCTGGCTGCAGAGTCAATGGGAGATTGCCTTCTACTGTATAATTATAGGGCTGAAGGGAATTAATAATTGAGTACTACTGATATATTGTGCATCATAATGTTCTGTGATCTTAGGCTCATCCCTATACAGTAATTCATACAGTATTTAAGCACCAATGTTAAAATATCACTTAAGGCCGTGCATGTGAGCTGCCTTACTATTAACGTCTTTCTGTATGAGATGAAGGCTAACTGGGTTGATTCATTTCTTAAAGCTTTTTAAGTGCCCTGACAGTCTCTTGCTAGTGGTTTACTGACCAAAAACCATGCTTTATTATGTACCAATAACTATCATTTAAGATATTTTTGACTGTATATGTGATTCAGGGGATGGAGACTGTAATGATGACGTGACAATAGGCATGCAACCCATTGTGACATCTGCTGCTTTTAAAACTCGGCTATGATCTTTGTAAAACACTGATGAGCCTTCTATGAGTAAGTTTAGCCTAACTATAGCATCTCACTGCTCACACAGTGGGGTCAGCCTACTAAGAAGTAGTGCAACCCTAGTGAAACAAGCACTGACTTATTCTTACTTCTACTTATTCAGGTCATAAATATACTTTATACTTTGGATAAATGCCATATATAAGTAAGCACTATGCAAGGGTCTAATAGAACATGGCAAATAGTCAATGAAACATGCAAAGTAACTCACTTCAGACATTTATTTCTGCAAAATCACCTAGCAAATAATATAAAAAAATTGAAAATCAATATAAAGGCATTGCATCATAACATACCACAAGGCAGTGCCTTCCCCCTGTCTGCATACCTCTTTTAACAACTCATTCCTGATGCGTTTCACGCCATTGCATCTCCCCTGATGATGTGCCCAATGTCCCGCCAGGTGTCAGGAGAGAGTGGCTAACCTGAGGTATACAGACGGGGGAAGACACTGCCTTGTGCTATGTTATGATGCAATGCCTTTATATTGATTTTCAATATTTTTACATTATTTGCTAGGTGATTTTGCACAAATAAATGTCTGAAGTGAGTTACTTTGCATGTTTCATTGACTATTTGCATGTACTTATTCAGGACTGAATGCAGCTGCCACTGTTTGCTTCTGACATATATGGGCTGTCACAATACATTATGCTTCTGCTATGAAGAAATGGTTTAATTCTATTTTCCATCTCTAGGTCCTGGGCTGCTTCAGGCATTATCACAATTTCAATTCAAATATATATTCATCTGTGCTGCTGCCATAATTGGATTGGATTTAATGTATGTGATTTTAAAATCATTTTGTTTCCATGTCATTTGGTTTCATGCTGGGAGTTATAGTTTGTATGCGGCACACCCTGATAACCAGTCGGGATGCAGTGCCACTTTTGTCATCTGGGGAATTTAAAGGGGTTTGTCTGGGGCAATAAACTGCAGTTTAAAAACTATGTCATCCAACCATTTACTAAAGGACGAAGTGGCTAATGCTGGAGAAAATTTGCTAGCGAAGGAGGTAGACTGTAGCGCTACTTCACACTCTAAAGGCAGGCAAATTTTTGATCTGGTGAATGGACGTAACTATGCAAATTCACTAATATGCGGCTTTTAATGAACGTTACCTCTTGCGCCAGACTTGCCTTCGCCACCTCAGACCAGGCGAAGTAGATAGGAGTTCCTCAAAAAAAATGTTCCCAAAAAATGCTGGTGACTTTTCAGTTTTTCAGGGTGATAGGCTGCAAAAGATCGTAAATTTTTTTAGGGTACCCGGCTTCCCCCTACATTTCCTTACATATGGCACATAAACTATACAGTGGGCTCATGTGTAGGGCAATATAACAACTCTATTTTATTTTATTAAGGTTCCCTGGGCTTGTGTAATGTAATGTATTTGCTGCAACATATACGTCCATTGAACTTTAACTTCCAGCAGTAAGCAAAGTAGCCAACACTGGCGCAACTTCGATTTGATTGCCAAATTAACGCTAGCGAAATTTCGCAACTGTTCGGCGCTGAAATTTTGCAACTTAGTGGATAAGTGTTGCCTGAGTAAAGTTTCCCCTTGGCGAAGTGTGGCGATGGCGGCGAAGCTGTCCCTGGCGAATTTTTGCCGGTTAGTGGATTTGCCCCCATGTCATGCAATAAAAGGTAGCAGCACAGCTCTGCAGTTTGAATAGTTCCCTTCATTTTCCTTATTTTGATGTATACCTGTTCTGTACAGTGTGACCATGTGGAGGCTGAGTCCTTTTGGAAACTAATAATAGGAGTGTGCTGAAGAGTACCTATAATTACTGTTGAGTATTTTTACGCAAAGGGTTTAATGCGGTTTTGCAATTTAGGCACAAAGTAAAATGCCTAAAGTAAAATTTGCTCATCACAATGTGGGTCCCAAACTGGGAATGAACATCTAAAGGTATATTATGTAATGTTATGCATTGATGTCCAACCACTCTCCAGCTTTTGATGATATGTTAACTTTGGGAGGCGCATTTATAAAAGTTCAAATTTCGAATTCATGTGAGTTTTTCTTTAAACCTGAAATTCGAATGAATTCTAAATTTGACTTGCCGAAATGTATTAATAAAATCTAACTTTTTAAACGCGGACTAATTTAAACGACGTGACAACTCAAATCGAATTTGATCAAACTCAATTCGAGATTTTTCTCAGGAAGGCTGCAAACATCTCTAAATTGATTCCTCGACCTCTCCCATTGACTTAAACAGTAATTCGGCAGGTTTTAGGTGGCGAATAGTCAAATTGGAATTCTTAAAAGGCCAGAGTATGATAAATCTCGAAAATCAAATTAAAAAAAAAAATCTCGAATTGAGTTTGGATAATTCCCTAGTCGAATTTGACAGTTTTGACCATAAAAAAATTCTAAACTTTTTCATTCGAGCCTTAATAAATCTGCCCTTAATGTCAATGAGGGGAGCACAGTTTGTTTGATGTGTTATATCTACCACTCTCCAGCAAATCCTCTTTCACTGGAATGGTGGTGCTGGTTCTCTGTCGACCCGGCCAGGTCCCTTAGCAACAGTAGTGAATTCACAGATCCGCACACACACTTTTATCTGCAGTCGGGGACATGGCCCCTCTTTTTATTATTATACCACCAGTGAGATCAACGTTTTGTGGGGTTAAACCTCCCCCGAAACCTTGATCTTACTGGTGGTAGAATAATAAAAAGAGGGGCCACGTCCTCGGCTGCAGATAATAGTGTGTGTGCAGATCCGTGAATTCACTACGGGAGCAAAGGTTGGACATCTAAAAACGATTCATCCCACAAGGGGCTTATAATGTTCTGTGCCCAGGGCCCTGCACTGAATTAAAACAAGGGCTTTATTTAAAAAAACACTGCTTTCTAACAATGCATTATTGCCAGTGATGACTCCTGAGAAAGCCAGAATCTGTTTAGGCCATAGATTGGACAGACCCATATTTATTGAGAATATCATACAACTGACTCTCTATTTCCACTCAGGATCGGACTGGCCCACCAGAATAATGGGAAAATATCAGTGATACAAGATACAGCTCCCTAATTGTTAGTAAAGCTAGTAAGGAGCGCAGCAGGATCAGTGGTAGCTGGGGTTGGAGCAGCGGTTGCAGGGTTGTGGGCCCGCGCCGCCCCGCAGATGACGTCACTCACAAAAGGGGCTGGGCAAGCAGGCGCGCCTATAAAACCGGAAGTCGCAAGCCAGCAGTGTAAGGTGGCGGGCAGCGAGAGCAGACGTAAGAGCTCGACCTGGACCCACCCGCAAATGGGGTTGCGAGCAGGGCCGCCATCAGGGGGGGACAGGGGGGACAAGCGTACCGGGCCCGGGCATGAAGGGGGGCCCGGCAGCGCTGCATTTTTTGAAGATCCGGGCCCCCCTTACGAGCGCCCGAGCCGTACGTCTTGCCTCTGTGCTGCCGAATGCGGAAGTGCCGAAAAGCCGAAGCCGATGCGCCGAAAAGACCCGAAGTCACGGAAAAAGCCGAAGTCACGAAGCGCCGAAAAGACCCGAAGTCACGAAAACAGCCGAAGTCCTGAATCAGCGCAAAGACCCGAAGTCACGAAAACAGCCGAAGCCGAAGTCCTGAAGCAGCGCAAAGACCCGAAGTCACGAAAACAGCCGAAGCCGAAGTCCTGAAGCAGCGCAAAGACCCGAAGTCACGAAAACAGCCGAAGCCGAAGTCCTGAAGCAGTGAAAAGACCCGAAGTCACGAAAGGAGGTGAAGTTGAAGTACTGAAGCCGTGAGTTCAATTCTACTGAACACCAGTTTGTGTATTTTTTTTTTTTTAATCTCCTGGCCACCAATGTATTATTTTAATATTCTATAGGCCCCTGCCGCCAATGTTTTTTTTTTTTTCAAAAAAAATTTTTTTTTTTTTCAAATTTTTTTTCGGGGCCCCAATTTGTTTTTAACTTATAAGGGGGCCCCTGCGGCCAATGTTTTTTTTTTTTCAAAAAAACTTTTTTTTTTTTTTAAATTTTTTTTTGGGGCCCCAATTTGTTTTTAACATATAAGGGGGCCCGTGACGCCAATGTTTTTTTTTTTTTTTTTTTAAAAATTTTTTTTTTTTTTTTAATTTTTTTTTGGGGCCCCAATTTGTTTTTAACTTGTAAGGGGGCCCCTGCCGCCAATGTTTTTTTTTTTTTTCAAAAAAAATTTTTTTTTTTTTTCAAATTTTTTTTTAGGGCCCCAATTTGTTTTTAACTTATAAGGGGGCCCCTGCCGCCAATGTTTTTTTTTTTTTCAAAAAAAATTTTTTTTTTTTTAAAATTTTTTTTTGGGGCCCCAATTTGTTTTTAACTTATAAGGGGGCCCCTGCCACCAATGTTTTTTTTTTTTTCAAAAAATTTTTTTTTTTTTTTAAATTTTTTTTTGGGGCCCCAATTTGTTTTTAACTTGTAAGGGGGCCCCTGCCACCAGTTTTTTTTTTTTTTAAATTTTTTTTTTGGGGCCCCAATTTGTTTTTAACTTATAAGGGGGCCCCTGCCACCAATGTTTGTTTATTTTTTAGTTTTTTTTACATTTTTTTTTGTTGGGGCCCCAAGTTTTTTTTTAACTTATAAGGGGGCCCCTGCCACCAATGTTTTTTTAAAAAAAAAAAAATTTTAATTTTTTTTTTTTTTGGGGCCCCAATTTTTTATAAGGGGGCCCTGACCATCAATAGCTTTTTACAACTTGTGTCGTGGGGGTTACTTTTTTAGCGCTGATGTCTGTGTGGTCTTTTAACTGCGATGTGGAGTGGGCGGGAAATGGGGTGGAGCTTGGTCGTCAGTGTGGGCGGGGCCCAGGGGGCCCCAAAAATTTTGTTGTACGGGGCCCCGTGATTTCTAATGGCGGCCCTGGTTGCGAGGTCGGCCCGAACCTGCCTGACCCACAGGTAAACCCACGGGTCCTTCGGGTATCGGGCCGGCCTGCACATCAATATTCAGGATATAGCGCTTGGATGGCCTGTGTGGAGAACAGAGCATTGAATTATTGAATTGTCAATAAGAGCAGCTACACTATAGGTACTTGAAATGATGATGGAAAACCATAAAGCCCAGCACAATTTCTATCACAAGCAGAGCAATTTGGGAGGCAGCTGAAGCAAGGATTAAGGCAAGAGTTATTCATGAGGGAGCCACTGGCTAGCACCCGGGCACAGCTATGAATATTACAAAAACAACCGCTTTAGCAGTGCTCATATATTCAACCTTTATTTAACACAGGCACTGCAAGGAGAAATAGATTTTGTATTCTCAGCAAGTGAACAGCTACAAACCATTTTTAGGACAACAAATATTGTTTTTCTTATTTTTTACTGCTTTTTACTATCATCTTAGTAATCAAAGAAGCTTTCCTATGACTCTCAGAACTCATTAAAAACCCTTCCTACCCTTGTGGGGAAGTGCCGATAATAAATCCCTTATCTTATTACCAGCTATGGAGTGTTTACATTTTGGTAAGACAGAGGACAGAAATGAAACAAGATAGTGGGTAATGAAGTGAAACAAATTCATGATTCATTGTGCCTCATTAGAAAACATTCCTGAAAAACTCTAAGTAGGGATTTTTCCAACCTACGCTCATTTATATTCCACAGGTACACAATAAATTCAGAGTGTGCAAGTCTTATATTTTGAATGGATTACATCCACCAACATTATAAAAACATTAACATAGATTGCATGAAATTACATCTCTTTTTCTGACCCTATTTGGATCTCCAGGAATAGGAATGTCTGCTCCATCTGCTGAGTTTTCAACTGTCTCTGGAAACATCAGGACGGGACTATTTATCAGGAGCATGGGGTTTTTATGGGCAAGAAGTTGCATGCAAACCTAACATCAAATTAGGTTCCTTGGGTTGTATAATGAATATATCGTTTATAGGTATGGGATCTGTTATCCAGAAACTCTTTATCTAGAAACCTCTGGATTATGGGAAGGCCATCTCCCACAAACTATATTTAATGAAATAATTAACATTTGTTAAAAGTATTTCCTTTTTTAAAACAGTAGCAGTATTTACCTCTTATCTGAATCTCTTATCTGAATTATAATGAATCCTTATTGGAGGCAAAATAACCCCATTGGGTTTATTTAATGTGTACATGATTTTTAATTAGACTTAAGGTATGGGAGATCCCTTATCCAAAACCCCCCAGGTCCCAAGCATTCTGGATAAAAGGTCCCATGCCTGTATTACATTTTACCAGTCTTGTGTATGTGTGAAGCTAATATGCAAAAAAAAAAAAACTAGAACTATCCAATGAATAACTGCTAGATAAGAAAGAATCTATATTCTGTAGAACATATCATAGAGGACAGGGCCGCCATCAGGGGGGCACAGGGGGTACTCCTGTACCGGGCTCAGACCTGAAGGGGGGCCCGGCTGTGCTGCACTTTTCAAAAATCCGGGCCCCCGTTAACCGTGCCTCTTCCGTGCCGCCTCTTCCGTCCCGAAAAGCCAAACAGCCGAAATTGGTGAAAAGATCCGAAGTCCCAAAAGCTGCGAAAACACCCAAAGATCAGAAGCGCCAAAAAGACCCGAATTCACAAACACATTTGAAATTGAAGTCCGGAAGTCACAAAAGGAGGAGAAGTTGAAGTCATGAAGCCACGAGTTCAATTCTACTGAACACCAATTTTTTTTTATCCCCTGGCCACCAATGTATTATTTTAATACTCTATAGGCCCCTGCCACCAATGTTTTTAAAAAAAAATATTCTCTGGGGCCTCAAATTTTTTTTAAATTGTAAGGGGGGGCCTTGGCACCAATGTTTTTTTTAAAAAAATATTCGGTGGGGCACCAATTTTTTTTCTTACTTGTAAGGGTGGCCCAATGTTTTTTTAAAAATCTTTTAGTGGGGGCCCTGGTGCCACAGTTTTTTTTAACTTATAAGGGCCCTGACCATTAATAGTTTTTATAACTTGTGTGTGTGTTACCTTTTTTAGAGCTGATGTCTGGATGTGGAGTGGGTGGGTTTTGGGGTGTTGCAATGTGTGGGCAGGGCCCCGCGATTTCTAATGGCGGCCCTGATAGAGGATAATAAAGAAGACAACCATGGAAGGCAATGTTTCAGTGTTCCTAGGGACCCAGTCTATTAATGTAGCCATTATGAAACCATATATTATTGCAGAAGCAGCTTTCAAGCCTCTGACTGCTTTAATTTTACTTCCAGAAGTCTAGACTGTAAAACGCTGGACTTAAAAGCATACCTCCCAACTGTTTAATTTTATGCAGGACTGTCCCGATTTTGACAGCTCATCCCTCAGTCCCGGGCAGGGGCGATCCTGGCCCCTCCACCGCCTGAGGCAGTTGCTGCTGCCCCCCCTCCCCTGGAAATTTGCTCTTAAAGTACCAGGACCAGCATTTTTGCTGCCCCTGGTACCTAGTGGGGCGCTCCTGCCTGAGACTACAGCCTCAACTCGCCTCATTGGTGAAGCACCCCTGGTCCCGGGTTACTTACTGAAATGTTCAGAGTTTCTCTTTGATCTCCAGCACTGACCCAGAAAAAGATACGTTTTCGAAACTAAATTAAAATAAGAAGTAACGTTTTGGCAGAGAACCCAGAAAACTGAGTCACTGCACTTCAATACATTTGTAACTATGCAGAGAAACACCTGTTTTATCCCTCTTTACATTTTTTAAATGTTGGGAGGTACTGTATATAAAAGTCAGAATCATTTCGGTTCAACAAAACTAACATTTTGTTGTATCATGCATCGAAGCTGCATCACAGATTATGCATAGGGCATTCTAAATTAAAGTGGGACATTAAGCAGAGGTCCGGAGCACCTCGGGCAGAGAATTGCTGCTGTAAAAAGCCAAACACAGTCACTATATATTGGGCCTGTGGGGGGCTGTTTGGGCTTCTGTGTCCTTGAAATGCCAGGGCCTATTCTAAATCTGCTGGATCTGCTTCAGCACTATTCTTCCATTGTGCACACTCTCAGTGCATTGTTTGTAGAGGGCAAGTTCTTTGGCACATGTCAAAATGAGCATAAGAGATACAAAAAAAAATGACAAGTTACCTGTCAACATTACAGAACTACCTGTATTCAGTCTATATGTCTATGCATTTAAAGACAATAAAAAATGAGGTCTTTCACCAAAGAAGGAAAAAGTCTGTACTGTTAAGGAACCAAAGTTCATCAAGTAGCAAAGAAGTGTTTTAGGATATGAGAAGATAACGGTGTAGAAGAAAACAGTAGTGATTGGACTGCACTAGGCTCTTGGGCTTTTAGTTACTCCACTGGAAACGAAACCTCAGAAAAACCTGATACACGTTTCTAATCCCGACAAATTAAGACTCAGATGTTAAGATTAGAGACTACTGTTTCAGCAGGGAATACAATCAACCCTTTAACTGGAAAACATATCAATGAAACCAACTAGAATGTGTAATGCAAACAATTTCTTTGGGTTTCAGTAAGTTAAAACACAGGTTTGTAGTTATTAAAAGAAAGTCAAAAAGAGATTGATACAACTCCTACAACTATGGATCTGAAAGACTTTGTGCATAATCTATGAGCCAATCAATCAAAAGATACAGTCGCCCAAGAAGCCCCTTCCAAACTGCCAACAGCTCAGAGCCCACTGAGGACATTGGCTAAATTCTTGAGGGAACATGACTGGGTTCTTCCTGAAACAAAAACAGTTACTTTATTCCTCTGAGGCTGCAAAGTTTCCCTGTTTTTTTAAAGTCAAATTAGTTCCCCAGGGTTCACAGTGGTGATTGTTTTGAACCTTTTACCTGATCTTCTCAGGGGCTAAGCAATTCCTATTCATATCATATACCTGGTTGGTATGAATTATAGGAAGAGGTTAGATTTTTCTGCAGTTATCACTTTTGGTGGTTGTACTGTATTTACAGTTAGAAATGCAACCTAAAACCTGACGAGTTCATATACAAGTCAATGGCAGAGGTCCATTGAGCCACTTGCCTTCCTGACATTCAAGTTTTTTTTCGGGAGAAAAACTCAATTCGTACGAATCATATACGATTCTAATTTTTGGGTCAGAAACATTCAATCGAATATTAGACAAATTCAATTTTTTTTTAAATAACCTCCCAGTCGAATTATGACTATATTCAAATTAAAAAAAAAATTCACATGAATTTGAAATTCGACCTTTGCTAAATGGGCCTCTTAGTAAGTTGGGTCGCAGCCTGCTTGTATAGGGTAATTGGGCAGCAATCTACCTTTAGGAATGTTTTAGTCCAGGGATGTCCAAAAGGTAGATTTACCAGTAGACCTTTATGGCAGAGGTACACAATGCTATTTGGGGGAGATTAGTCGCCCAGCAACAAATTGCTTCTTCTTGGGTGACTAATTGCCCCACAATGCCTTCCCGCCAGCGGTATGGCACTCGGACCGATTCGTTTTCTGAAGTCGCCCGAAGTTTCCTTGTAAGGCAACTTCAGACGACTTCGGAAAACTAAGCGCTGTGCGGCTATTTAGGAAGGGAGATTAGTCGCCCGAAGAAGAGGCGATTGTTCGCTGGGCTCCACGTGTGTCTCTGCCCTTAGTTGGTGATCAGTAGATCTCAAGACACCGTCAACAACCATCTTGTCTAAAGTCTGTACTGTTAAGGAACCAAAGTTCATCAAGTAGCAAAGAAGTGTTTTAGGATATGAGAAGATAACGGTGTAGAAGAAAACAGTAGTGATTGGACTGCACTAGGCTCTTGGGCTTTTAGTTACTCCACTGGAAACGAAACCTCAGAAAAACCTGATACACGTTTCTAATCCCGACAAATTAAGACTCAGATGTTAAGATTAGAGACTACTGTTTCAGCAGGGAATACAATCAACCCTTTAACTGGAAAACATATCAATGAAACCAACTAGAATGTGTAATGCAAACAATTTCTTTGGGTTTCAGTAAGTTAAAACACAGGTTTGTAGTTATTAAAAGAAAGTCAAAAAGAGATTGATACAACTCCTACAACTATGGATCTGAAAGACTTTGTGCATAATCTATGAGCCAATCAATCAAAAGATACAGTCGCCCAAGAAGCCCCTTCCAAACTGCCAACAGCTCAGAGCCCACTGAGGACATTGGCTAAATTCTTGAGGGAACATGACTGGGTTCTTCCTGAAACAAAAACAGTTACTTTATTCCTCTGAGGCTGCAAAGTTTCCCTGTTTTTTTAAAGTCAAATTAGTTCCCCAGGGTTCACAGTGGTGATTGTTTTGAACCTTTTACCTGATCTTCTCAGGGGCTAAGCAATTCCTATTCATATCATATACCTGGTTGGTATGAATTATAGGAAGAGGTTAGATTTTTCTGCAGTTATCACTTTTGGTGGTTGTACTGTATTTACAGTTAGAAATGCAACCTAAAACCTGACGAGTTCATATACAAGTCAATGGCAGAGGTCCATTGAGCCACTTGCCTTCCTGACATTCAAGTTTTTTTTCGGGAGAAAAACTCAATTCGTACGAATCATATACGATTCTAATTTTTGGGTCAGAAACATTCAATCGAATATTAGACAAATTCAATTTTTTTTTAAATAACCTCCCAGTCGAATTATGACTATATTCAAATTAAAAAAAAAATTCACATGAATTTGAAATTCGACCTTTGCTAAATGGGCCTCTTAGTAAGTTGGGTCGCAGCCTGCTTGTATAGGGTAATTGGGCAGCAATCTACCTTTAGGAATGTTTTAGTCCAGGGATGTCCAAAAGGTAGATTTACCAGTAGACCTTTATGGCAGAGGTACACAATGCTATTTGGGGGAGATTAGTCGCCCAGCAACAAATTGCTTCTTCTTGGGTGACTAATTGCCCCACAATGCCTTCCCGCCAGCGGTATGGCACTCGGACCGATTCGTTTTCTGAAGTCGCCCGAAGTTTCCTTGTAAGGCAACTTCAGACGACTTCGGAAAACTAAGCGCTGTGCGGCTATTTAGGAAGGGAGATTAGTCGCCCGAAGAAGAGGCGATTGTTCGCTGGGCTCCACGTGTGTCTCTGCCCTTAGTTGGTGATCAGTAGATCTCAAGACACCGTCAACAACCATCTTGTCTAAATCACTCTCCAATTTCATGCTTTTCATTCAGATATGTTTTAATATTAAGGTTACATAAGAAATAGATGTTTAAATATAAAATATACATTTTGTCATAAATCAACATTTAAGTAATATTTTCTATGGAACAGAATGCTAACAATGCTTTTATGGATGTAGATCATAATGGGACAATAGACCCCACATTAGTAAAGTATGGGCACTCCTGCCTTAGTGAGGTAAGTGAGGGGATTTGAGTTGCTGCATCACAGAATAGCCTTTGTTTTAAACTTAAAAAGGGTTTTCCAGATGAAACTGGGTCCTGGATATGACATGAGAATCTTGAACACTATGGCAACACCTACTCCCAAGTACACATTTAGGCATTAGATGTACTTTGTTTCAACCTTAATTGTTATTATTGCTATTTCCTCCTCCTATAATGAGCACTGGACTGTACTAACACGGCTCTATTACTGTAGCACCTGAATTCCCGGGGGAGTCTGGGTCAGATCTCAGCCCTGCACCACATTAAAGCAGCATTAGTGACAGAGCAGGAGATTTCATCTTCTGTGCCCAAGCTAACAAGAAATTACTCTTAATAGCTGGATACACCACAGGAGAACATGAAAGCTTCTCTCAAATTTTGCTCTGGTCCTAGAAATGTACTTTTAGGTTCTTTGCTCCAGTTACCATAGTGACCAAATGCCAAGACACTTTCGTCTTAATTCTCCAATTAAATTTTATAAGTAGCAAAAAAATACACCAAAGGACTGGTAAAAAAAAATATAAGAGAATCCTATATGATCATATGATTAAAAATAGAACCAATTATTACCTAATAGGCTGCTCAGGCCCGGATTTGTGGAAAGACCACAAAGGCCCGGGTCTAGGGTGGTAGAATTTAAAGGGGGGGCGGCATACTGCCCAACCACACCCACATTGGTTTAGAAACACTGGGGATGCGCAGGAGATACGATAGTTTTAAAAATTTCATGTGCACCAATCACCAGTACTCCGGACCCGAAGCTAAAAATTTGAAAGGGGAGGGGACGGGGCGATGAACGGCAGCGGGACTAGGGGCGTCTGCTATTAAATCTAGCCCTTGGCATGGTGAGGGCGTCCCTATAAAAATAGAAGCAGGAAGCTGGCAGTGTAAGGTTGTGGGCAAGCTCAACCCAAACCTGCCCACAACCTGCTAAAGGTAATGCTGAGATCGGCCCAAACATGCCCGATCCACAACAAAACTGTAATAACTGGAAAAAAAACACAGAAATATGTTCAGACTTTCATAACCTGCCAAATTTTGTAAAAGGAACATGATAATTAGGGGGTGTGGCACTACGCGCACCAATTTTTTTATCCCTCTTTTCATTTCCAAAATGTTGGCATAGCGAGCTGGCCTAGGGGCGCTCGCTATGTAAATCTGGCCCTGTGGCTGCTGATAGTTGTAGTTGAACAGACTTCAGAGGGTAACTGGTAGCCCACGTCTTATATGTATTACATGTATATGAGTGCAGAAGAAGAAACAAGTTCAGTAGATTATAAGGAAAACCTCACTGGATACACAGTTATGGGTCACCGGCACAAATATTCCAGGCAAGAAGGAATAGCTCATGACATGGACAAGGCTCTGTGCTCTAATTCTATTCATTAATAGAAAATACAGATGGAGCAATGGTAGCTGCAGCATGGGCAATGCATACTCAGAATCGTTCACCAACACGTTTTAACTTTTAGTTTGTTTTAGAATAGCCAATTCTAAGCAACTTTTCAATTGGTTTTGATTATTTTTTTTTTATAGTTTTTTTTTAATAATTTGCCTTTTTCTTCTTCTTCTGACTCTTTCAAACTTTCACTGACCCCATCTAAAAAACAAATGCTCTGTAAACTACAACAGCATTGTTATTGCTACTTTGTATTACTCATCTTTCTATTCAGGGCGTATCCTATTCATATTCCAGTCTCTTGCATGGTCGCTAGGGTGATTTGGATACTAGCAACCAGATCGCTGAAACTGCAAACTGGAGAGCTGCACAAAAAATATAAAATGAAAACCATTTGCAAATCGTCTGGGAATATCACTCTCTTCATCGTACTAAACGTTAACTCAAAAGTCAACAACCCATTTAAGACAATGACAAGTCATAGAATAGGACCTGATTTTGGTAAACTCCTCATCCAAGGAAATAAATATCTGTACTGTCAGTAAATAAGGCCAAAATCGTATTCAGTAAACTTGGAATTCCAACTGGGCTTCCAACCACCATATAGTAAAGCTGTATTAAAGGGCACTGCACCCTCTCTGCCCAGGCACCTGCAACATACTGCCCAGCTCCTATGCCAGTTTGCAGTATGGCTACAAGTTCCCCTGTAGTATATTACACAGACCTCCAGGCAGTGGCTTAACGAGATGTTACTGGGCCCTACAGCAAATTAATTTATGGCCCCCAACATATCCAGAGGATGTCCTGTTTTACCAATATATGTTGAAATTGCACATTATATAGGGCCTTGTGGGCCCCATATACCTCCTGAGCCCCCCTGCAGCCACAGGGTCTGCTTCCTCTATAGTTATACCACTGCCTCCAGGCCTGTGAAGCCCAATGAAGAGCTTGGCAAGTACCCGGCTCTGTGTAATACTAGAAATGCCCTTAGAAATGTGACTGCCCTGTTGTTACTGTCGCAGGTTGAAGTCTGTTTAAAGTGATAGAGACACTATTTCAAAATATTAATCTACATAAAAAGTTACCAATAGGTCATGTTGATCATTTTTCGCTGATCGTTCTGCTTTTGTAAGAAATTGTTAGTTGAAGTTCCTAAACCTGACTGTTTTGCCAACCTGACTGTCCCATCTCAGTGTGTCAGTTAAAGTTTCTAATGCTAACGGCCTCCTGCTGCACAAATATGGCAGCCCCCTCATAGAGGAACATGGGGGTAAGAAAGGTAATGTAAAAGCATCAAACAGATACTTTTATGGCAAATTTATAAATAGCATGCAAAGATAATGTTACGATAGATATTAAAAAAGTTTATTGTCTGGTGTCAGTATCTCTTTAAAAGACCAGTAACATAAAAAAGTTTTTAAAAAAAATTAGCTTCTACTAAATTAGCTCCATCGTGCGGAGCTCGATTTCTCCTCCCTGCCTTCTATAGGAGATAGCCAGGGAGGAGAAAGCACAAAGTGCCGCACAATAGATCGTCGCCCTGTCGCCGTTTCTGAAGAGGATCGGAAGCGGAGAATTGGTAAGTTATTTGTTAATAAAGACTTTGCGAATTTAAAGTTAAAAATGTCTTGGTGATTTTTTTTTCGTTAAGTAGAAACTAATTTTTTTATGTTACTGGTCCTTTAAGGTCACAATCATGAACGAGGCCGCAACTGATTGTATTGATTGCAGTCTGCAATCCATGTGCAACATGTGTTTATTATCAGTGTTACTTTCCAAATCATCTAGTAACCCATATTCACTTTTAGGACTCTTACTCACGCGCATTTTTACCTGTGCTCCCCTGTGTTCCGTTTTTCGGCGTTCAGCCGCAGGGGAGCGCAGGAATAGACGCATTTCATTATTTCAAATGGGGCTGTACTCACACAGGCGCGTGTAGGCGCCGAACGCAGGAAAAATGCAGCATGTTGCGTCTCAATCTGCGTTCAGCGCCTACACGCGCCTGTGTGAGTACAGCCCCATTTGAAATAATGAAATGCGTCTATTCCTGCGCTCCCCTGCGGCTGAATGCCGAAAAACAGAACGCAGGGGAGCGCAGGTAAAAATGCACGTGAGTAAGAGCCCTTAAAGTTACATGGGGCATTTTTTGGCCTCCTTTTGTAAAGTGCTCCCTGAGGCAAGTATCTCACTTGGATTAAAGCTTCACTGCGTCACCTGAACGTCATAACTTCCACCATTATTTTATATTTGCCGGAAGGGTTCTTTGGGGAAGGTGGACTGATTTGATTGCTGTGACTTAGTAGCAGCACCTTGGCGTTTTTTAGCATAATATCAAAACTGGTTATTCGTTGACTATATTATGTATTGGATATAAAGGGTCTGCTCAGGTCACTATATTAGTATAAGACCTCTCTGGTGACTGTTTTGTTATATAACATGACTAGAACTAGGCCAAGTAGTGCTGCTCAAAGCCCTAGGGGCTGAGTGTGATCAGGGGACCATCTATCCTATTTTCAATTATTATTTCTATTTTCTTTTAAAATGTATTTTGTGCTGCTGGGTCTGGTCAGGCGCAGCTGTTGGGAGAAGAAGGCAGGCAAGACGCATGTGCCCAGATGCTTTGCAGATCCAGTGGCGTCATTGGCACCTGCAAATTCAAATTTATCCCCCTACAGTCATCGCTACCCACCCCCTGGCTGGACCTCACTCAATGGAGCTCATTTATAAACAGTGGGCAAATTTGCTCCTGGGCAGTAACCCATGGCAACCAATCAGATGATTGCTTTCGCTGCTCAACGTGCAGCTGGCTGAAAAAAGCTAATCACTGATTGGTTGCTAAGGGTTACTGCCCAGGTGCAAATTTGCCCACTGTTTATAAATGAGCCCCATATGACTATTTCCCCTTCTGTCTCCACCCTAGGCACGAGCCTACCCCTAGATCTAGCCCTGAAAATGGCTAAACATGAACTTGAGCCAACAGCGAGCCAGACTTTTCATGCACACACACATATCAAGCACCAAAGCAACCCAATAGGTAAGAACTGCTAACTAAGTAACGTGAGAAATATATACACCGGCTTACTGTATAGATAACATATTTCAGCCTGTTACACATAAAATGACAAGACATAAAATGAACTCAGGATTTAGATGGAATAATGCAGTAGGTGCCTCTAATAAGATGTTCTCAGTGTAAGGTGAGCAATGAGCAATGGATTCATAGGGAAAGCTTAGAATGGAGCTCAGTGGGAGCTGCATGAATTTCCCTTTAACCCCCGCTGTTGGCAATCGCAGCAGATGAATTCAGGGACACAAATGTGATTCTGGTCTGTAGTGTGTCATGAAAGATGAAAGGGGGGCAGTGTAATCATATTACAGTTACTGGGGACATAGAGCTGGAAATTCAATATACATTCCTCTGTGGCACCTTGGCTAATAGTGCAAGGGTTAAATGTACATTCATCTCCTCCTGCCCCGACACACACTCCCTTCCCATCACTGATTCCCTTACTGATCCGCTTGCTGCCCACTTAACCCAATCTTGTTGGTGCAAAATGATTTGGGCTTTCCATTGTGTTTAGGAGAAGTAATTGCAATATAGTTGTTATTCAGAGTCAGTGCCATTCGGGCTTCATACTACTTAAAAAGCAGCTGTATAGAAGGAGGGGCTCTACAAATCTACAACTCCCAGCAGCTCCACAAAACTACAACTCCCAGCGGCTCCAAAACACTACAACTCCCAGCGGCTCTACAACTCCCAGTGGCTCTACAACACTACAATTCCCAGCAGCTCCACAACACTACAACTCCCAGCAGCTCTACAACACTACAACTCCCAGCGGCTCTACAACACTACAACTCCCAGCAGCTCCACAACACTACAACTCCCAGCAGCCCCGACACACACTCCCTTCCCATCACGGATTCCCTTACTGATCCGCTTGCTGCCCACTTAATCCAATCTTGTTGGTGCAAAATGATTTGGGCTTTCCATTGTGTTTAGGAGAAGTAATTGCAATATAGTTGTTATTCAGAGTCAGTGCCATTCGGGCTTCATACTACTTAAATAGCAGCTGTATAGAAGGAGGGACACTACAACTCCCAGCGGCTCTACAACTCCCAGCAGCTCCACAACACTACAACTCCCAGCTGGTCCACAACACTACAACTCCCAGCAGCTCTACAACACTACAACTCCCAGCAGCTCTACAACACTACAACTCCCAGCGGCTCTACAACTCCCAGCAGCTCCACAACACTACAACTCCCAGCTAGTCTGCAACACAACTCCCAGCGGCTCTACAACTCCCAGCGGCTCTACAACTCCCAGCAGCTCCACAACGCTACAACTCCCAGCTGGTCCGCAACACTACAACTCCCAGCGGCACTACAACTCCCAGTGGCTCTGCAACACTACAACTCCCAGTGGCTCTACAACTCCCAGCGGCTCTACAACTCCCAGCGGTTCTACAACAGTACAACTCCCAGCGGCCTCAGAGGCTGCAGAAAGGAGGAGCATCCCTGTAAAATACGTTTGTAAGCTTTATGCACTAATGAGGAGACTGTGCCACCCTAGGACTGGGCAGGGCATCGGGCAATGGTTAGAATGTTAGTTGTGGCTAAAGACTAAGTAAGTTTGGCAATGATGACACAGAGGACACACAGTATAGTTCCGTCCTTACCTGACAGTGAGTGGGAGAGAGAGAGAGGCGAGAGGAGCCGGCTGGAGGAAGGATACAACATAACCAGCAGAGCTTTGTCACTGGCGCTTGTGCCCCGCAAAGTGTCCGCTTCTTTGACAGGCGGAGGGGAGTTTGGCCGGGGCAGTGAGGGGCAGGTAGGGAGACACGGGCCGATTCCCCGGGGAGCTGAGCGTTGCGGTGCTGCCTGTGGGACAGTCGCTGAGATTATAGCGCCGTGCGATTCTGTTGTGCAGCCACTGCCGCCTCCGCTTCCACCTCCGCCTCTGCAAAGTCTCTGCTCAGGAACCTGCCGCCTGCTCTGCAACTCGCACCAACTGTCAGGGAAACCTCCACTGTCCCCTCCCTCCCGGGGGATGTAGTTGGGATGTGGGGGCGGCACTTACAAACTCACACACAATTAGTCTCACTACACACTCAGTCTGTACACTACACACTCAGTCAGTACACTACACACTCAGTCTCACTACACAGTCAGTCTGCACACTTCAGCCATCAGGAAAGGGACACTCTCGCCCCCACTTAGTGACTATTCCAAGGGGGCACCGTGTGTGGGAAGGGGCAACATGGAGCAGTAGAGCCGCACGGGCTGACATGGACTCGGGGATGAGCAGTGCCACACTGGACTCATTATTAACCCTGTGACTCTCTGCAGACTGTGGCCCTTAGTCGCCTGTGTGTCCGGGGATCATATGACAATTACCACATGACAATAATCACATACACATCACATACACATCATATACACGGCTCACACAGGCTCAAGTCATTGTAGCCCAGGTTTCACCACTAGTTATTACCCGGCACCAAGTGGAGTAACAAGATATTATTGGGCCCACAGCAATATATTTTTCAGGCCCCCAAAATGTCTAATGGTTGACCTGTCTTAGCAATATTTATTGACATTGAATATGAATTAGGGTCTTATAGGGCTCCTATACCTCCTTGGCCCTCCAGCAGCTGCAGGGTCTGCTTCCTATGTAGTTACACCCCTGCCAGCACCTCTTTCACACCCTCCTCTGTCTCATAACATGACTGATACGCCTCACACTGCGACATTATTCCTCCTTTTATGTGTGTGTGAGTTTTCCTTTATTTATCCATATCCGCATGGGAAGCCTGCACTCTAATAGCAACACACCGGCCCTTTATTTCTCCTTTCAATTGCTCCCACCCCTGGGAAAGATCTTCCCCAACTGTTTCCCCCCTGACTCTGAACTTTAATGGGAGGGGCTTTGGCTGCCCAACACACCAATTAGCAGCACATCACACTTACTTATACTTACATGTACATATATATATAGTTACATGCTGATATAGTTACATAGTTGAGTTGCTTTGGAAAAAGACCAAAGTCCATCAAGTTCAACCCCTCCAAATGAAACCCAGCGCCTATACATACACACTCGCACTGACACCTCCATACACTCACATAAACTATATATACTCATACACTAACTATAGATTTAATATCACAATAGCCTTTGATATTATGTCTGTCCAAAAAATCATCCAAGCCATTCTTAAAGGCATTAACTGAATCAGCATCACAACATCACCCGGCAGTGCATTCCACAACCTCACTGTCCTGACTGTGAAGAACCCCCTACGTTGCTTCAAATGAAAGTTCCTTTTCTCTGCTGCAAAAACTCCCAACACACTGCCATTTAGTGTATAACTTGCATTTATATTATTTTTGCCAAAGTGCATAACCTGCATTTATCAACATTGAACCTCATTTTCCAGTTTGCTGCCCAGTTTCCCAACTTAGACAAATCACTCTGCAAAGTGGCAGCACCCTGCATGGAACCTATAGTTCTGCACAATTTAGTATCATCTGCAAAAATAGAAACAGTACTTTCAATGCCCACCTCCAGGTCATTAATAAACAAGTTGAAAAGCAAGGGACCTAGTACAGAGCCCTGCGGTACTCCACTAACAACACTGGTCCAATTAGAAAATGTTCCATTTACCACCACTCTTTGTAGTCTATCTTTTAGCCAGTTCTCTATCCAGGTACAAATACTATGTTCCAGGCCAACATTCCTTAATTTAACCAGTAACCTTTTGTGTGGCACTGTATAAGTCTAAGTAAATCACATCCACTGCCAGAGTCAAAGTCAAGGTCAAAAAAATGAACGCCGGCAGTTTTTTTGACGCTGGCGCAATTTAGCCAAAAACGGAAACCGCGCCAAAAAACGGACACCGGCATTAAAAAACGTGACGCCGGCGCTGTTTCGCTAATTTTTCACTGTTTCACGGGAAATTCACGAATTTGTCAGCGAAACGCCCGAAATTCGCCCATCACTACTCATAGTATTATAATTTGCAATATCTCATCCCTAAATACCCCTTAGAAAAGCTTTCCTACCACTGATGTCAGACTAACCCGCCTTTAGTTTTGAGGCTGAGAACGGGATCCCTTTTTGAATAACGGCACCACTTTACCTAAATGAATCCTAAAAAATTAAGTAAAGCGTTGGCAATCACAGAGTTATGTGAATAATGTACCTGTTGTAAAATATAAGGACTTATAAGGATATTATAAGTCACCAAGGAGATTCATGACCATATAAAAGAACGATTACTATAATTTATAGGATTTCAATGGCTTGTGTATTATATTACTATAAAATCACTTATTGGGTTTAATTAAATTGTTTTTGCATTATACAAGCTCATTCATCAAAGAAAAACCCAAATGTTAAAATAGAGTTTGATTTCAGTTTCTTCAAGGATTCATTTCAGTTGACAGAGTGTCCAGAAATTCACTCTGAGTGATGACATTGTTTGGGTTTATATCCCCTTTAACAGTAGGAGTAGAATTTATATATTTTAGACTGGGAATTCTGCTCTTGGTATGCAATAAAGGATAAGTAAACCTTGCTTTTCTAAGTTCTTTTGTAATTTATATTAATTATTTATATTTCTTTCAGTTTTAGAGCAATTTAAGTTTTTACCTGCCAATATAATGTGTTTTGTAACAACTGCACCACCTGCTGGTCATTTCTTACAATGAAAGAGCTATACCTTTAGGCGCAAATTCACGAAGCACCGAACGCTAGCGTTAATTCGCTAGCATTTGGCATTTTTCGTTACTGCGCAAATTCACTAACAAACGCTGGCGTAGTTTTGCTAGTGTTACTTCGCACCCTTACGCCAGGCGAATTTTCGCTAGCGACGTAACTACGCAAATTCACTAACTTGCGCAGTGTACTGAACGCTACCTTTTACGCTAGACTTCCTTCGCCACCTCAGACCTGGCGAAGCGCAATAGAGTAGATAGCGATTGTTTCAAAAAAAGTCAAATTTTTTTCTAAGTCCCAAAAAACACTGGCGTGTTTTCTATATGATGGGTGATAGGCTGTAAAAGATCGAAAATATTTTTGGGGCTCCCCTCCTTCCCCCCTACATTTCCTGACTCATGGCAACTTACCTATACAGTGGGCACATGTGTGGGGCAAAATAAAAATTTTATTTGATGTTTTGAAGGTTTTCTAGGCATTTGTAGTGGTGATACGTATTCCTCCATTGAAATTTGAATTTGGCGCCGTATGCAAATGAACCATCGCTAGCGAAACTTCGCTTCGCTTGGCGAATCAACGCTAGCACAACTTTGCAAACTTACGCTACCACTGTGCGCAACTTCGGATTTTTGTGAATTTGCGGAGCGCTGGCGAAACTACGCCTGGCGAAGTGCGGGGAATCGCGGCAAAGTTGCGCCTGGCGCAACTTCGAATCTTAGTGAATTTGGGCCTTAGACGGAAAACTGAGACATGTTCTCTTTCACTGTACAGTGCCAAAAACTGAATAGCAGGTGGTGTTTTACATTACATTTTTTTTAAAGGTTTGCTTATACTTTAAGCATGTCCTGCTTAGCACACTAAGGGGGTTATGTAATAAAAGGCACTAAGTTTGCCCAGGAGCAGTAACCCATAGCAACCAATAAGAAGGCAGCATTTAGTGGTCACCTGTTTTAAAGCAAACATCTTATTGGTTGCCATGGGTTACTGCTCCTGGGCAAACTTAATGCATTTTATTACATATGGGGGTATGTATACGTTGTATCATGTACTGTGGGGGGAGTGATATAGACTAGCGCTGAGTTCCCAGTGCAAAGGGAATGAGTTGTTTCTGAAGGCCAGTTATGAATAATATAAATGTGAGCTGTGACTAGAACAAAATGAATATCCAAAACATCTTCACTTCAAAGAATGTTACCATACTTATTAAAAAGCCCAAATAACAAAACAAAACATTGCATAAAACTGTGAAAAAAAATTGAAAACCTCTCATTCATACTTTATTGATCATTTTTACTGGGTTGACAAGCTCAATTTTTTTTTTAAAAAAACCTGAAAACTAGAATTGAATAAATGGTTTATAATAGCTTGAATTTTTTAGGGGGGAGGAGGTCTGGAATAT
Organism: Xenopus petersii; assembly: GCA_038501925.1. Taxonomy (NCBI): domain Eukaryota; kingdom Metazoa; phylum Chordata; class Amphibia; order Anura; family Pipidae; genus Xenopus; species Xenopus petersii. The sequence continues at coordinate 175,913,968 of CM076673.1, read as the reverse complement.
ATCAAAAATGTGAGCATATTTAAAACAATGTGTAATTGCTGCAATTGTTACAGGGTGTTGTCTGACACAAGATGAAAGTTGTGGCTTGTAGTTGGACTTTTTGCAGAGAATCGGAGGTGCCTTCACACTGCTTGATTTCAGGCTGATGACAAGTAGTGATGGGTAAATTTGGGGCGTTTCGCTGCAAAATTTGCAAATTTCCAGTGAAATTCGCGAAACGGTGAAAAATTCGCGAAACGACTCCATTGCAAATACGGACGCTTGCGTCAAAAACGAGACGCTGGCGACGTTTTGCAAATTTTTCGCCGTTTCGCAAATTTCGCAAGAAATTTGCGAATTTTTCGGCAAAAACGAAAAGCCCCAAATTCGCCCATCACTACTTGTCATCAGCCTGAAATCAAGCAGTGTGAAGGCATCTCCTATTCTCTGCAAAAAATCCAACTACAAGCCGGTGGCGAATCGCGGGAATTTGCGTCTGGCGAATAAATTCGCTCATCACTAATGACAAGCTCATGTTGAGTCATATCCGTATTCTCTCCTTCTTGCCTTTGTGCTAAATCCTAATGAAGCCGCTGAATTGGGAGCCAAAAGGTACAGCACGGATCAAAATATAACAGAGTGAAAAGTAAAGCAAAGTTGACAAGTGAAAAGGTTAAAGGGCATAACAAGAAAGAAAGAGGCAGATGAAGAGGCAGAGCTTGTTCTGTTCTAAAGGAAATATTATGTCAAATCCAAATTGTCAAAATTTGAATGAACAGAGGAAGAATTGTTTTTATTATCTTTTATCTATTTTCATTTGATGAACATAATGGATTTTGAGAATAGTGGAAACTCAATAAAATATTGTGTGATTGCCCAACTGCAGTAATATTGTATCTACATTGGTGGGGGGTTTTATGTACCTGTTATATTTTAGAATAAAAAGATTTTAATTTCACTTATTAGGCTTATTACTAGGGATGTAGCGAACGTCGGAAAAAAAGTTTGCGAACATATTCGCGAACTTGCGCAAAAATGCGAGCGGTTCGCGAACGGTTCGCGAACCCCATAGACTTCAATGGGAAGGCGAACTTTAACATCTAAAAAAGACATTTCTGGCCAGAAAAATGATTTTAAAGTTGTTTAAAGGGTGCAACGACCTGGGCAGTGGCATGCCAGAGGGGGATCAAGGGCAAAAATGTATCTGAAAAATCTGCCTGTGTGTGCTTGGAAGAGATAGTGTAGGGGGAGAGCTGTTAGTGATTTCAGGGACAGATGATAGTAAGTTTGCTGGCTAGTAATCTGCTTGATACTGCTCTGTATTGGAACAAAAAAATAAATAAAAGCAGTCCTTACAAGGACTACTGTTATTGCAGCAGTCAGCAGATGAGATCAGAAGCAGGACAGCTGCCCACTGCAGCTACATACAGAGCACTGCAGTAGAAGGTAGATTACTAGCCAGCAAAGCTACCTAAGCTTAAATGTCCCTCAAACCCCTGCAGACTTCTGTCCCTCCAATAACAGAGCAGTATCAAAACGATTACTAGCCAGCAAACTTTCAACTGTCCCTGAAATCACTAACAGGCAGCAGCTCTCTCCCTACACTATCTCTTCAGCACACACAGGCAGAGTGAAAAAAACGCTGCAGGGCTTCGGTTTTTATAGGGAAGGGGAGTGGTCCAGGGGAGAGCTTCCTGATTGGCTGCCATGTACCTGCTGGTCTGGGGTGAGAGGGCAAAAAAAAGCGCCAACAATGGCGAACCCAAAATGGCGAACGTCGCGCGACGTTCGCGAACTTCCGGCGAGCGCGAACACCCGATGTTCGCGCGAACAAGTTCGCCGGCGAACAGTTCGCGCCATCTCTACTTATTACCCTAGTTAGGGTCAGGGCACACAGGCAGATTCAGGGAGATTAGTCGCCCGGCGATCTACATTTTAGCCTGCGGGGAGGCTGTTCGGAGAGATTAGTCGCCCTGAAGAAGAGGAGATTTGTCACCAGGCGACTTATCTCCCTGAATCTGCCTGTGTGCCCTGACCCTTAACAGGCAGTGGTTTAGAAGTTAGAATGGAAGATAAATAGAAGAGGACCTAAAAAAGGAAGATTAGTCAAAAAAAGTTAAAGATTACAATCAAATTAGAACCCCCGCAATCAACCTGTTAAGTCCATCAGGGAGTAATTTCAGTCACAAGCTGGAAAAAGGCAGAGCAAAAATTCAAAAAAATTGAAAAAAACATATAAAAATAAATAACGAGGACAAACAGGACGATTGCTTGAAATAGGTCCATCCATAATTAAAATAAATGATCATATCATGGTGATTATCCCCTTTAAACAAAGGTGTTCTTCCATAGGTTCTTTTAGGCGAGTTTAGGGCAGTGCATGAATACTGTAGGTACAGATTTAGTATTATGGAACATTAGAGCAGGGGTCCCCAACCGCTGGCTCGTAGAGATACCTTAACTGGGCCGCCAAGCCCGCATTTGATGTGGCGTGCGCGCCCGAAGTCAAGTTAGCCATTTACTGTATTTGACCATGGGGTAAGGGCAACAGTCCAGGCAACGGACATATTCTTGTACCTGCAAACTAGCAAAGAGAAACATTAGGGGCAAATTTTTATCATGGCTGCTAATCTTTTTAGCCCTTCATTCCTGTTGACCTCACATTATCTCTTCTCTTGTGTCTCCGTACTCTTAGGGTCAGAACTAGGGGTAGGCAGAAGAGGCATGTGTCTAGGGTAGGGCTGCCATCAGGGGGTTACAGGGGTTTTTTTTGTGGCTTAGGGGGACTGGCTGTGCCACACTTACTTTTTGAGCCGGGCCCTCCTGCTGTTAGAGATCTGCAGACTTCAGAAGGGACGATGGGAGCTTACACAACAGCATCATCTTCATGCAAGCAGTTTTTCTTTATTGCCGATTGGTCACTGAAGTCTAAGTCCTGAAAAAGCTGCATGGGGAATAGATAGTCTAAAGTGGAAGTTAAAACTTAACCCATCCAATCCCTGTGCATCTGTAATGGGACTTAGACTTCATTAACCAATCGGCAGTACAGAAATAGACATGTAGGCTCTTGCCCTCCCTTCCCTGACAACACTGGGGGGATGTTAATGAACTAAGTAAAGTATGGGGGAACCCTGGCCACCAATGATTTTTGTATAACTTATAGAGGGGGGGGGCTGGCCATCAATGTTTTTTTTACTTGTGTAGGGTGACCTGGCCACTAGTGTATTTTACATTTTGTCCAACTGATTAAACCAAATTACTTATTTCTACATCAGCAACGCAGGCAAATTCTTAAAGGGCATGTAAAGGCAAAAAAATAAAATCCCATTTTTACATTCTTTAATGAAAAAGAAAACTATCTCCCATATACTTTAATTAAAAAATGTATACAGTTTTTATAAGAAACCTGACTGTATGCAGTGAAATTCTCCCTTCATTTACTGCTGTGGATAGGAATTGTCAGACGGTCCCTAACTGCTGAGCAGGGAAACAATCATACTTATGAACAGCAGGGAGAGCCCCCGCCTTACTTCCCAGCCATGCAGAACTCAAGCAGCTTTGTTTATGACGATCCCTAAGCAACCCAGACCACACTGAGCATGTGCACAGTCTTAGTCCTGCAAAGATGTTTAACAAAGTTACAAGATGGTGACCCCCTGTGGCCAACTTTGAAAGCATAAATTATTTGTTTGATTAGGCTTGTGGTGCAGTAAGTTCATGTTTATATTTAGTATACAAAATACAGCATTTCTAGCCTTATTCTATGTTAGACTTTACATGCCCTTTAAACAAAGTGTCACGGTTGGCACCCTAAATTCAGAACCGATGCTAAGCACCCTGTTCTCGGCTCTTGCTTCCGCCTTTAACAGCCACCTTTCACCTCGGGAGGAGCCCTTGGCTAATCGAATGCCGCCAGGTCTTATTAAGAGAGGTGCAAATCGAAGGGTTCTGTACAAGCAAAGGGGCCCAAGGTAATAGTTCAGCCCATGAGGATTGATTGTCAGAAACATAAGACCTTAAAAATTGTTCAAGGGACTGATTAACCCTTTCAGTTTGACCATTGGTTTGAGGGTGGTATGCAGTAGAGAAAGACAAATCAATCCCAACCAAAGAGCAGAATGCTCGCCAAAATTTAGAAACAAACTGTACACCTCTTTTAGAAACAATATTAACCGGAAAACCATGTAATTTGAAAATATTAGAAATTAATAACAGCCAAAGTTTTAGCAGATGGGAGGTGTGGGAGGGAAATGAAATGACTCATTTTGCTGAACCTATCCACCACCACCCAAATCACAGTTTTCTCTTGAGATGAAGGGAGGTCAACAATAAAATCCATAGACAGATGGGACCAGGGTCTGTCAGGAATAGGTAATGGCTTTAGCAATCCCTGTGACAAGTTCCTAGAAGACTTTGATCTCTGACAACAGGGCAAGAATTAACAACATTTTTGACATCTTGTTTAAACGAAGGCCACTACACATCACGGGACATTAAAGACATAGTTTTAGAAATTCCAGGATGTCCCGCCATTTAAGAATTATGAGCCTCACCAGAACCTGTTCCCTTAAGCCCTCAGGTACAAATAACCTCCCCGAGGGAGTATCTACATGGGCAGAAGATTGAACTGAGGACAATAGTGTGGCAAGGTCTGATCCCAGAACTGCAACAATCAAATCACCCGGAATGATGGGAACACACTCACTAGGGTCAGACAAGTTAGACTCAAAACTCCTAGAGAGTGCATCGGCCTTAGTGTTTTTGGAACCAGGTCTGTAAGTGAGAGAGAAATTAAACCAGGTAAAAAATAAAGCCCATCTAGCCTGCCAAGGATTCAACCGTTTGGTCATTGACAAATTCCTGGAACACTGCAGGGGCGTTGCAAAGACCGAATGGCATAACTAAATATTCGTAGTGGCTGTCCCTGGTGTTAGAGGCCGTTTTCCACTCATCCCCTTCCCTGATATGAATGAGGTTATATGTACCCCTAAGGTCAAGTTTGGAATAGATGGTAGCATTCTTGACCTCATAACTCAGAAATCAGCGGAAGGGGATAGCGGTTTTTGATGGAAATTTTATTAAGGCCCCTATAATCCATACATGGGTGAAACCTCCATCCTTATTGCCCACAAAAAAGAACCCAGCACCAGCAGGAGAACTAGAGGGCCTAATAAAACCTCTTTCAAGATTCTCAGTGATGTACTCTTTCATTGCTTGGGCTTCGGGCAAAGAAAGAGGATAAGTTCTCTCTCTAGGGGAGTAGACCCAGGAATGAGGTCAATTGGACAGTCATACCGCCTATGAGGAGGTAATGTTTCTCCTGCTTTTTTAGAGAAAACATCAGAAAAATCAGCATAAGCCGCGGGTAAACCTTCTAGGGATGTGACTTCCACCAATTGAGGAACACATGCAAGAGCCCTTACATTTTTGACCCCATTGAAGAACCTCCCCAGTCACCCAGTCAATATGTGGGTTATGTACCTGTAGCCAAGGTAACCCTAAAATTAGAGGAGAAGAAGAAGACCCCTCGATAACATAGAAGGATAACTCCTCACAGTGCAAGTTGTTAGTGCACATGGACAATGCCACAGTTTTCTTAGTTACCAAACCTGACCCCAAAGGGCTTTTGTCAGTGGCTAAGATTCTCATGGGAGGAATAAGGAATAATAGAGGAAATTTAAACCTTTCTGCGAAGCACAACCACAAAATTCCCTGCCACGGAGCCCGTAGGCCAGGTTAATTTAACAGGTACCATGATCCTAGAGGAAAATTGGGGAAAGGAAACTTCATGACCCAAATGGAGCTCCCCATTTCCATTTAGGCTGTGAAGTTTCCGACCTCTTAGGACACTTGTTGAGAAAATGACCCTTTTCCCACAGTAAATACACAGACCCTGAGACCGACTGCGGGCCTTTTCCTCATGAGTGATTCCCAATTGCATGGGTTCCTCCTGAGGTAGAGGTACTGAGGGGTTAGATGACTTAACATTAGTAAACCCCGTAGGAAAAGAAAAACCCTTTTCACTCCTTCTCTCCCTCTGTCTTCTATCTAATTAGATGGCAAGAGACATCAGATCATCCAGATTGGTAGATAGAGGGTGGTTTACTAAACTGTCTTTTACAGCATCAGAGAGCCCTAACCGGAATTGACTCAGAAGAGCCATATCGTTCTAACCAGTTTCAATGGCACACCGGCGGAACTCCGATCCGGGTCATCGTAAAGTATTGCCGTACTATGAAAGAAGGTTTCTAGTGGGCAGGGTCACCGATGCTAAGCACCCTGTTCTCGGCTCTTGCTTCAGCCTTTAACAGCCGCCTTTCACTTCGGGAGGAGCCCTCGGCCAATCGGATGCCGCCAGGTCTTATTAAGAGAGGTGCAAATTGAAGGGTTCTGAACAAGCAAAGGGGCACAACGGTAATGCAAAGTCTTTTGGGCAGAAGGTCGCGGTACAAGGTGTAGAGAGAAAGCAAAGTCAGATCAGGCTGGGTCAGGGCAGGCCGAGTACAAACGGAGTCAGTCAGGCAAGGGTCAAACCAGGAGATCAATCAGAAGGGTTACGGAATAAGCGAAGTCAGTTACCAGGCAAGAGTCAGGATACAGAAGTCAGAATCGTCCAAAAACAGGCAGGGGTCATGACAGGAATCAGATCACAGAAGCTATACAGCACAGAGGCACCAGGAAACTCACAAGGAACAAATCCTATAACGGGCAATGTAAATACATTTGAAATTCGCGCCATTGCGCGTTGGCGGCGTAACGCCAGCGTGAATGCGCCCATAAAGCAGGAAGAGGTGTGCCCTAAAAGATTTAGAAGAGGAACCACAACGTGGTGGGAGTCCCTGCTGAGGGGGTTGCAGGCGTCCCTGCAGACCCCCTCCCACTAGACCACCAGGGTGAGTCATTACACAAAGTGCAATTTAGGTAAAAGTAGGAACCTGCTTGAAGTGTCTACAGTGATGTGGTGGCAGGCTTCATAATCCTGCCCTGAAAATGTTGTTGTACAGTTCCCCACGATTTCTGATGGTGGCACAAAAGTGAAGGGCCACCGGGCACGGTACCTCCGCTGCCACCTTCCCCTAGTTCAGACCCAATATTTTCTGCTACAAACAGCTCTGGTTTTTTACGCTTATTTATTATTACATTTTCTCGAAAATTTGCTTTGTGGGAAAAATCCGGTTTTCACTAATTTTTCGGACTTTTTCATCCGATTTTCACAATTTTTCCGTAATTTTCAACCGAAAACTTCGGGGTATTGCCCGAAACCCAGCGCACATCAAAAAATCATTGGGACAAATCATTGACTTATAAGCAACCTCGACAGGTCTGAGATGCCAGATTTTCAGATAAAGACTTTTCTATCCTCTTTTATAATAATTAATAAATTCCGAAAAAATTTGTGATTTTTTTAAAAGTCTGATTGTATATTAAAAAATTACTTTTTTATCATAATTTTTGCATTCGGAGTTTAGTAAATAACCCCCTAGGGGAACATTTATCAAATATCCTGACGAGTCATGACTTAGAATTATGTTGTGACTTTGTGTATTCATAATTTTTTTCAAACATTTCCAAGCAAGTGATAAACAGAGAGTGGGGAAAATTGTGCAATGAAAAAAGTGTTTAGAACTTGCCGGAATGTTGAAAATACATTTCTCATTGCCCTCTATGGCATGACCATATCAATAAGGAGGCAAATCAGGCAGAGAAAGAAGAATTCATTATTTAAACAGTATATAGTGGGGAATATCATTGCCGGTTATAGAGACATTCTGGATAACAAGTTTTGAGGAAACAGATTCCAAGCTGTTAAGTACAGTATTTCCGTTAAAATAAAAAATATCCGACTTTATTTTACCACATATGCGACATACAGAATATTCACAAAATATAAATCCATTGTGCAAATAACTTGTCACAGTCCTGAAGCCAAGGTGTAATTGATTAGGGCACTGGATGAACCAGAGGAAATAACAGTGTCTTGATTCACAGATAAGAGTACATTTGTTATAATAATACTACTAATAACTCATCACCATGGCAATACAAAGACAACCAAGTACAGTAGTAATATCTATGTAAAACATTGCTGGCAGCAAAGCAATGAAAGACAAGGATGGAATGTTGATCTGTGACTCATGTCTGTCATAATCCTTTTCTATTTGGATTTACCCAAACCTCAGTATTTCACCTCAATAACCATCTGTTTTGTTATATGAAATGGCCTTCACCTTGGCTTTTACAGCTGTCTCTTGAAACCAGAGGCCCATACCTGATTCACTGCGGACCGTATACAGTTATGCTTTAATTCATAGTGGTCTTAAATGGGTTGTTCACCTTTGATGCGGAGAGTGATAAGCAATTGCTTCTCATTTTTTTATCTGTGGTTTATTTAGCTATTTATTTCAGCAGCTCTAAAGTTTGTGATTTCAGCAATCTGGCTGCTAGGTTCCAAATAACCCTAGCAACCATGCATTGATTTGAATATAAGACTGGAATATGAATAGCGGAGGGAGTCTGAATAGAAATATGAGAAATAAAAAGTAGCAATAAGAATAAATGTGTAGCCTTACAAAATATTTGTTTTCTAGATGTGGTCAGTGACCAAAGTTTAAAATCTGCAAAGAGTGAAAGACGAAGGCAAATGATTCAAAAACTATAAAAAAAAATAAACAATGACCAATTGAAAAGTTGCTTATAACGAGCCATTCTATAACATACTAAAAGTTCATTTAAAGGTGAACCACACATTGAAGTGGTGCATACTGATGTGTAAAATATGACCAATATATAATTGCACATATATTTTAAGGTTTAGAGTACAGAGTCAAACTCCTTTCACGTATGATGAGCTAGGATGATGCTAGTTAGATGGGGAATTGATGGATGAAATCATGGAGAAAATGACTAAACCAGGCTGCCAGTTCCCAGTTGTATACTTATATAACCCCTTTTTGGCCACCCCCCTGTGCCAAAGGTTATAAATCACACCATTTCTTACCAATTGCAGGTCCTGAGTCCCCTTTGCTAGGTAAAAGGGTACTGTGAAAACACTTCTTTGGCAGTGCCTCCACCTATTGGGATCCGGGAATACACCTGCAGGTGGCCCGATTAGGAAAAACATTCAATACACACACTTGCTTTATAAAAATATCAACTTTATACAAAGAAGTGCAGATTAAAGGGTAAGTAAACTGTAAAAGTACAGATATGCATTCAACTAGCATGACCCACTATCCTGCTGAACCTATGCCAGTCCTATCCTGGTAATTCCCTAACAGGCAAAGTCCCGCACTACTCCATTGGAAGAATCAGAGTCTCACTCCCTTATCCCCAATTAATACAAATGGTCCAGGTAGCGCTACTTTCCCAAGTATCTTTCCCTCCGGACTAGGTACTTGCATCTACAAACAGCCTGTGTCACAAACGGAAACCATTCTGGATCCTCTCTTTTTCTACCCTCCCCTGGGCACCCTTACCCTGGGGATTCATTCAGACGGGTAGGCTCATCCAGAGCTGGAGAAAGCATCCCCGGCGATTAATCCATTCCATGAAGCACATGCAGCTTGCTTGATCCTCCAGACATATCTCCCAGCACTATAGCTCGAGCACACTGTTGCTGAATGAACTTTAGCTCCCAGAACTGCATATAGCGTGGGCATTTCCACATCCAGTTGGGAAAATCCAGATTCAGCCCCTCCTGGCCGAGCTCCCAGGCATAGGGTTGCCTACCCCAGCCTCAGAGGCCTCCTGCCTCTACATCTTGGCTGCTGAATTAACTCTCTCCTCCAAGAAGTAACATCCAGCAGTAAGACAGCAGAAATCTGTAACCCTGGGTCTGAGCACATGGCATCTCATTTTATAATGGTGGTGTGACACCTTGTGGCATACTCCATTATCTTGCATGCTGCACCAGCACAAGGGCTCTGGCACCTTGTCCAGTCCCTGGGAAACCCTGTAGCTAAATCTGCACAGGGATTTCCAGCCATGTGAATAGAAACAGAGGGGAATTAACCCTACGGGTCCCTACACTTACTTTTTCAGGAGTCCACTCTCAATCAAGGGAAGAAGCAGTGAATGTAAATACTGATATGACTCTATAGAATCTGGACACAATTCTGCCTCTGTGTTGCTATTTGGGATGGGTCAGAATTAAATGCAGTTTCCCCCATGTTGCTGTCTTCATCCTGCTACTTACTGTGTCATTGGAGGTTAAAACACCAGAGAAAACATCATCAGTAGGTTAAAAGTAATAATTAAAGGTTGGGGAATTACAGCACAAGAAAATAAATATAAATTCAGATAATTTGTTGGTGTAGTGACCTTGCAATCCTTTTCAGCTAATACTATAAGGGGCATATTTATCAAGGGTCGAATTTCGAATTTGAAAAACGTAGAAATTCGAATTCAAAAAGACCAACTGAAATTAAGTCAAAGGTTTTTTTGGGCGATTAGGTCCATTGTCGATCAAATAGGTCTGTATTAATCTGAATTCTAATTGTACGAATCGAAGTAATAGCGCAATTGATCGAATTCGAACCAAAGTTTTTCCCAAAAAAACCTTAGTTTTTTCAAAGTCCACAAATTGATTCCAAATAGGATGTAGGAGGTCCCCCATAGGCTAAAACAGCAATTCGGCAGGTTTTAGATGGCAAATGATTGAAGTCGCATTTTTAAAGAGACAGTACATGATAAATTTCGATATTTTATTTTTCTATTTTTTTTAAAATTCAAATCGAATTTGGACTATTCCCTAGTCGAAGTACACAAAAAAATTGCTCGAAATTCAAATTTTTTTGAATTCGAAATTTCACGTCCGACCATTGATAATCTGTCCCTAAGTGTATATTTTATTGAAGTGTACATGCAGTATTTCCTGAGTGACTTCTGCTCAAAATGGGAGATGTTTGGCACAGAATGCACTGTATGCACATGGCCCTGTAATTCAATCCCATGCAGCAAAAGCTTTATTCGGGATGGATTCGGGATATATACAGTACATATATATAAAGGAAAAAGTATCGCACTCACAGGAGCTTGTTCAAACAAAGTGGTTTATTTACAGAAGTTCCACTTACAACGTTTCAAGCTCAAACTCTGCTGTCCCTGAGGAAGAGCAGAGTTTGTGCTCGAATTGTTGGAATTCTGCAAATAAACCACTTTTTGTTTGAGCAAGATCCTCTGAGTGAGGTACTTTTTCCTTTTTATATTTTTCTTTACCTGCAACCAAACAGTTGGCCAACAGTTGAGGTTAGTATATGTATATATACAGTTGTGTTCACAATAATAGCAGTGTGTTAAAAAAGTGAATACATCTCAAATCCTTATAATACATTTTATTTTTCCATACACACAAATACATTGGGAACACTGCACGTTCTATTCCAAATCAAAACATGAAGTAAAATGTATCAAATCTGTGTTATTCCATTACAGAAAGTGAAAAAAAGAACATTAGGCTGTTCCAAAAAATAGCAGTGTCTGCATTCTTCTTTACAAACTCAGACATTCACTGTATAAACTGAAAAATGTTTCAAGATTTTGCTTTCCTTTGAATCACTGAACTAATATTCAGTTGTAGAAGCCAGTGTTTCTGAGAACTGCTGCACATCTGTGTTACATGGAGTCCACCAACTTGTGGCATCTGTTATATTCCACAATTCTTCTGCATTTCTTGCTTTTGCCTCAAAAACAGCATTTTTAATGTCTCCCCCCCACAAGTTTTATATTGGATTAAGGTTTGGGGATTGGACTAGCCACTCCATAACGTCAATCTTGTTGGTCTGGAACCAAGATGTTGTTCATTTACTGGTGTGTTTGGGGTCATTGTCTTGTTGAAACTCCAATTTCAAGTGCATTTCCTCTTCAGCATAAGGCAACATGACCTCTTCAAGTATTTTGATGAATTGAAACTAATCCATGATCCCTGGTATGTGATAAATAGGCCCAACACCATAGTATGAGAAACATCCCCATATCATGATGCTTGTGCCACCATGTTTCACTGGCTTCACACTGTACTGTGATTTGAATTCAGTATTTGGGGGTAGTCTGGCAAACTCTCTGAGGCCCCCAGACCCAAAATGTTGTGCCATTTCTCTTCAGAAAATAAAAAAGGGGGGTTGTTGGTGCACTATGGTGGCTTATCAACTCATGATCATAACTTTGTATCTAAAAACCCTCTTCAGCACGTCTTTTTTTCAACAATGGGACTTTGCGGGGGCTTCTTGCTGATAGCTTGGCTTCTTCTAATTGTAACAGTAACACAGGTAACTTCATACCTTCTTTGATCTTCCTGGAGCTGATCATTGGCTGAGTCTTTGCCATTTTGGTTATTTACCTACAGTATATATATGAATGATAGTATATCCTTTTCTTCCACAGCTTTCAGGTTTTGGTAGCCAGTTTAATACATTTGAGATCAGTGGCTTAACTATAGCCCCCCTGCAAAGAACTCTTCAGAGAGACCCAACGCACTCCGATCCCCATCCTCACATCCACTTCCCATCCCTCCTCTACCCCACCTCCGTCCAGTCCTTATTCGGACCCTTCCGACTTGCTTACTCCTTCCTCACTGGTAAGAGAGAGCGGCTGGGGAGGAGAGTTTTTTTTATTAGCTATAGAGGAAGCAGACACCACAATCCATGCCCTGTCTGCCTCTTTAGTTATGCCACTGTTTGAGATCATTTTAGCTGAGCGGCCTAACATTTCCAGCACTTCTTTATATGTTTGCCCTCTCCAATCAACTTTTTCATCAAAGCACTCCATTTTCAGAGAGAAATGCACTATAACCAGCATGCACAATATTTGCTCCTTCCTTCCTTAAATAAGGGCCGTAATTGACACCTGTTTTTTCACAGAATGAATGACCTCACTAACTCTACACCGGTATTATTTAGAATAAGCCTCAATTAATGATTCAGAATCAGCAGCCTGCATGTCATGACTGTTGGATCTGTTGGTTTTCTATTACTTTACTACACCTACTAGTAAATTATTTGCCATGTAGAAATTTCTACCAAAAACATTGAATGATCAGGTTAGTGATGACTGACTGCTATTATTATGAACACAACTGTGCGTGCATTTGCATACTGTACTTCTTTGTTGTGTGATGAAAAGTGCCTTGGAAGACATATAATTGCTCCTGTTATATATAAGCAAAATCAGGTGCAATTTGAGTCCTTGGTGGGCCCTGGGCAAATAAGGTGTTAGCCTAATGTACATTCCATAAACTTCATATATGCCTGTAAGTTCAATGAAATATTGCCAATGAGCTCTCCACTAACTACAGACATGCCGGTATGATCAGTGGATAGACTGAAAGCAATACTTACACTCACACCAAGCTCCCATGTTGCTCGTCTTTCTCTCCCCCTCTGTCTGTCTTGCTTAAACACCTGTAAAAAAATCCAAGTGGGACACATGCACAGAACTATGGGATCCACTATACATGGCGGGTGCAGTGCACCTTTGTAATGCATTCAGCAGATTGGGAATTGTATCCCTCGTTCATTGTAATCTTTACCCCACCTGTGTTTGTGACTATGCCTTTATAGAGAGCAACATCTGCTCTAACCATTCTGACCTCCAATGCCATATTTATTAGAGGAATTTTTTACAGCACATAAAAGGGTTGCTAAAGGCCCACTTACAACATAATCACCTAACAGGAACACTGTGTTTTGATCTCTTAATAAAAATAATTTGTCTTCTTTAGAAATTCCTCTCAGTTGCTTTTTATAAAGAAAGAACTCACTTTAGTAATAATAGATAAGTACATTTAGCTGTGGATTAATATCCTCTTGTTGTCATACCTAACTCTGTATACAGTAGGGCGGCCTTACTTATCAGAACATAGCTGATGAAATGTCTGTAACAGCACACACTATTCCTTTTTTCATTATTCATTCAGTTAGATGAGCCAAATGAGGAAGCCATGAGTGAGAAGGTGTCTTTCCGTCCAACAGAACTCCTTCACTTCATGGGTTTGAGGGCGTTCATTTATGCACAGCATCAAGTATTTCCTTTCCACCACTGCATCACAATGGGGTTGTGGTCTTGACGTCAACCTGTCCATTCTAAAAAAACATTATTAACCATTTACTTGCATATTTGTGCTGTTTTGATAATTTATGACGATCCCTAAGCTTAACCTCCCAACTGAAGCCCAGACCACACTGAGCATGTGCGTAGTCTTGGTCTGCAAAAATGTTTAACAAAGTTGCAAAATGACAGTCCCCTGCAACCAACTTTGCAAGCATAAAGCTTCTGGTGCAGTAAGTTCATGTTTATATTTAGTGTACAAAATACAGCATTTCTAGCTTTATTCTATTTTAGACTTTAGTTCCCCTTTAATTAGGGCCTCTTGGGAGCCCCCTATACTTCGTGAGCCCCCTGCAGCTTCGTCTGTAGTTACACCCCTGTCTTACTGCCCATATTTAAGACAGTGGTTTATATATTTTCCTTTATTTTAGCTTAAATAAATACACCAAACTCCCAGTGCTGCTGTCCCTGATCATCTTGTTCTTTCTTTGCCTCTGATTATTCTTTGTGATGCTCTGATCAATAAAACTAATTTCAGCACATTGGGCTAAATGGTGATCAGTGTCTCCTCCTGTGCAGCAATCACTCTCAAGTGGACTTGGGAAAAGGACAAGAAAACCATGACGTCTGTAACCACTTAATGATATAAATAAGGGCTATCAGGTAATTTGCTTTATACGAGATTGTCTTTTCTTTTATATCTTCATTGTGCTGTTAATGTCACGTCCAGTTACAGACGTGGCCCCCCCTTCCCAAGACAAGTGCGCATGCACATACAAGCGCAGCAACAGGACTGCACTGGATGTAGAGACTAATGCAGACATTCCAGCAGTGAGGCTTTCATGAAACAGATGGATCTTTACTCCAGTAACCCTCCTTGCTCCAGTTTCACTTTACTCCTTTTCTGTGAATAACCCCAATATCTGAACTGGTTTGATTATGCCCCTCTTTAGCTCCAAACAAGGTTATACAGTTGTGTTCAGAATAATATCAGTCAGACATCACTCACCTGATCAATCACTGTTTTTGGTAGAAATAATATTTTTACATGGCAAATCATTTACTAGTAGGTGTAGTAGAGAAAAATCAACAGACCCAACAGTCATGACATGCATGCTGCTGATTCTGTGTAATTGAATCATTAATTGAGGCTTGTTCCAAATAATAACAGTGTTCAAAATAATAATAGCTTGTTCCAAATAATAGCAGTGTGAGTTCAATTAGTGAGCTCATTCATTCTGTGAAAAATCGTCAATAGCGGCCCTTATTTAAGGAAGGAAGGAGCAAATGTTGTGCATGCTGGTTATAGTGCATTTCTCTCGTTTCAGACATTGTTCAGAAGAACCGAAATCTCAAATTGGAGCAGGCACTCAAGGGCAAAAACTTCCACCAGGCAGATGTTCAAATGTGAAAAAGTTTATTGTGTCAAACAGCCTGACGCGTTTCGTGTTCCAAACACTTAATCAGAAGAACAGCGTACTTTGATTAAAAAGTTGATTGGAGAGGGGAAAACAGATACAGAAGTGCAGAAAATGATAGACTGCTCAGCTAAAATGATCTCAAATGCTTTAAAAAGGCAACTAAAACTTGAAATGCATTGAAGGGAACAGAAAACTGCCGAATGGATCAAAGAATAGCTACCATGGCAAAGACTCAGCCAATGATCAGTTTTCTGAAAAAATGCAAGAAATGCAGAAGAATTGTGGAATGTAACAGGTGCCAGAAGCTGGTGGACTCCATCAACACAGATGTGCAGCAGTTTCCAGGGGTGGCAAAAAGCCACTCCTGGTGCCTTTAAGAGCCGAATTTTGAACCGGAAATTCGACTTTACTAGTGAGAGAACGAAATCCGGATTTGCTACTGAACAAATATATATATAAATATATATATAGGAAAATGTTGGTGTATCTGACTTTCAACCATTATTTTTTTCCTTTTCTGAGCTTCTTGGTGAACTTGCTTCAGAATTACCTCTAATTAGTGGATTACTTGGCCAAGCCATTGCTGCGACCCACTAATGGGAATTAAGAGCATGTGCAGCAGCTAGTGTGCATTTTGACCATGCAGTGATCATAGTCTTTATTGTGTAGGATATTCTTTTATCCTTTATTTCTATTACATATGTACTTTAAAGAAAATGGTTAATCCCATTAGCCGTTGCCACTATGTCCCGTTTCCAATAACAGTAACTTATAACTGTAGCACCACAATGTGCCCTCCACAAGAAATATTTTGGAACAACGTAGCACCAAATGATAATGTACTTTCTCCACACATCCCATAATGTTTCTGACAAGTAACTATTACTAGGCTTTGCCGTTATCAACGAAGGAAGTCACTGGTACCCACTGAGCCCAAAAGAGTGCAGAAGTTCTTCAACTGGGAGGTGCTGCACTGCCTGAGAAAGAACCCTGGGCCATTTTTTATAGAAAGGTGCATAGGCCTGGAGCAGGAGGGTAGCATTTTGGCTGTGTCCACTCCAGACTACACATTGCCAAGCAGATTCCCAACTTAACCTGGGCAAGTAGACTATTGTGTCAGTGTTCTGATAGGATAGGGCCCATTCCTTGGACCCAAACCATAGGTTACTAATCTGTGCAAATTAATACAAAATCATTTCTTTTAAATCATTTATTGCATAAGAATACTTTAGTAGAAACTAGGGACCTGTCTGGTTTTTAAACCATTTTTTCATACACCTCAAACTTATACTGAACCCCATTTTCTTCTTGAAGTTCTTGTGATATTCCATGGTATCTGGAAAGAAAATACAACTTGAATACTAATAAGGGGGTTTAATAATGTATCCCTATTGTGAAATATAACAACTTACAGAGGTTATCTATGTATATGTAAAGCATGGCTTACATAGTTCAAGAGTTTTATACAGCTTATGAAACAGTTGTGTTCAGAATAATAGCAGTCAGACATCACTAACCTGATCAATCACTGTTTTTGGCAGAAATTATATTTCTACATGGCAAATCATTTACTAGTAGGTGTAGTGGAGTAATAGAAAATCAACAGTTATGACATGCATGCTGCTGATTCTGTGTAATTCAGGTTTGTTCCAAAAAAAAAAAAGCAGTGTTCAAAAAAATAGCTTGCCAGTGAGCATCATTCCAGACATTGTTCAGAATAGCAGAATTTTTGGTGATAGTGTGCCCTCTTGTGGTGCATGAGTTCATTATATTGCAACATATATTCACTATGCGCCGAAGCGCCTAACGCTAGCGTCAATTCGCTAGCGTTGGGAACTTTCGTTACTTCGCAAATTCACTAACGGACGCTGGTGTAACTTCGCTAGTATAACTTTGCACCCTTACGCCCGGCGGATTTGCGCAACGGACAGAACTACGCAAATTCACTAACGCGCGCATTGTTCTGAACGCTACCTTTTACGCTAGACTTCCTTCGCCACCTCAGACCAGGCGAAGCGCAATAGAGTAGATAGGGATTTCTTCAAAAACAGCTGGCGTTTTTTCTATATTATGGGTGATAGGCTGAAAAAGATCAAAATTTTTTTTGGGACTCCCCTCCTTCCCCCCTACATTTCCTAAGTCACGGCAACTTAACTTTAACTTTAACATGTGTAGGGCAAAATAAAAATTTTATTTGATGTTTTGAAGGTTTCCCAGGCATTTGTAGTGCTGCTACATATTCCTCGTATGCAAATTAACCATTGCTAGCGTAACTTCGCTTCGCGAATCAACGCTAGTGCAACTTCGCAACCTTACGCTACCCCTGAGCGCAACTTCGGATTTTTGTGAATTTGTGGAGCGCTGGCGAAACTACGCCTGGCGTAGTACGGTGAAGTTACGCCTGGCGCAACTACGAATCTTAGTGAATGTCCCACATAGAATTGCAGTAAGTAAAAAAAAATCCTAAATTTAATTTGAAAATAGGAATTAGATTGTATTAATTCATAGATTAATAATTAAAAATTATTCCCAGTCAAAATTTTAACTCCTCCATCTCATAGTTTTCACCTAGCCTCTGAACGATAAGGGGACACTGTACTAAACAACTTTACTTTGCATGTAAAACAAGAATCTGAGGGATGCTGTGTTACTTAGTAAAAGTGATTACACATTACCTGTGATTTGACCACTAAAGCAATACAAAAGATTAGGTCTGCACACTCAAGAGAAACTTACGACTCAGGTGGTAAGATTTGGAATATACTTTACTTGGTAAAAAGACAAAACAATAACATTGTCATCACAGTGAACAAACAACATTTTGTATGATCCTAGTATACATACCACCCTTAAGTACACAGAAAGGCAAACAAACAATTACAAGTAGCGGATACACCTGCCAAAATGAGAATAACCCCAACGTTTCGGCAAAATAGCCTTTGTCAAGGGGATTTGACCACTAAAGGTCACAGTTTCATAAAAGCTGTCACTACTGGTAGCCTTTGGGAATGAGGGAGCCCACATGGAACCAAATTAACGCCATAATTAGGAACCCCTTATATTGTGGGGATTCTAGAACAACCTAGAAAACCTTTCAATCGATCAACCTATCAATAACAGTAGATTTACTGGGGGTTTCCTTCAAAGGTCTGTTCTTCTCTGGGATAGAAAATAATGGGGCAAATTCACTATTCGCCGCACTTTGCCACACTTTGTCAGGCATAGTTTTGCCAGGGCTGCGCAAATTCACGAAGATCCGAAGTTGTGCACAGGTTACCGAATTGTTGCGAAGTTGTGCTAGTGATAATCCGATAAGCAGTCCGAAGTTACGCTAGCGATGCCTAATTAGCATACGGCGTGCAGTTAAAGTACAATGGACGTGTATGCTGCAGCAACTACATTACACTACACAAGGCCAGGGAAACTTAATAAAATTTAATAGAGATCTTATATTGCCCTACACATGAGCCCACTGTATAGTTTAGGTGCCAAATGTAATGGGGAAGGATGGTACCCCCAAAAAAAATTACGATCTTTTTCAGCCTATCACCCAGTAAAAAATGTTTTTTGGGAAAAATTTTCAACTATTTTTGAAGAAACTCCTATCTACTCGATGGCACTTCGCCTGGTCTAAGCTGGCAAAGTCAAGTCTGGCACAAGAGTTAACATTCAGTAAAATCGGCAAGTCAGTGAATTAGTGTAGTTACGTCCCTTCGCCAGAGCGCAACTTCGCCTGGCGTAAGGGTGCAAAGTAGCGCTAGAGTAGGTCTACTTCGCTAGCGAATTTACGCCAGGGGCCGTTAATAATTCGGCGTAGTGGCAAAATGACATCACTCTGGCAAATTTTCGCTAGCTTTAGCCACAATTTAGTAAATTTGCCCCCATGTTTTTCTGCCCATTATTACTACATTGTTCTTACCTGTGTGAGGATAAACCAGTCTTACAATTCAGTGCTGTAAGAACATCATCTACTGGAACGTGCAGGTACTGCTCACTGACCAAACACCAGGTGATAAAATGTCAAGCAAAAAAATCTGAGATACATTAATGGGGTGGTTCACCTTTGAAGTAACTTTTAGTATGTTATAGAATGACCATTTCTAAGCAACTTTTGAATTGTTTTTCTTTATTTATTTTGTATAGTTTTAGTAGTTATTTGCCTTTTTTTCCTTACTTTTTGCAGCTTTCAAATGGGCGTCGCTGACCCCTTCTAAAAAGCAAATTCTCTGTAAGGCTACCAATTTATTGTTATTGCTAATTTGTATTACTTATCTTTCCATTCAGGCCTCTCTTATTCACATCCCAGTCTCTTATTCAAATCAATGCATGGTTGCTAGGGTAATTTGGACCCTAGCTACCAGACTGTTAAAATGCAAATGGAAGAGCTGCTGAATAAAAAGATAACTCAAAAACCACAAATAATACAAAATGAAAACCAATTGCAAATTGTTTAAAAATATCCCTCTCTACATCATACTAAAAGTTATCTCAAAGGTGAATAACCCCTTTCATGGACGAAGGCAGAGCTAGGGGAACGAAAAGGCATTAATTTGAACCAGTCGCTTATTCATGAATAACCCCTTTAAGGTGGTTATTTATCAAATTCTGAAAAGTTCTCACTATTTTCTTAAAACTACTCAGACCAAATCCACACAGACTTCCCCACCTATTTATCAATGCATTTTTAAAACATTTTCTTGTGCAGAAAAAGTCACGATAAAATCTTAAGAAAAATCCCAATCCTACTCTACGTTTTTTAGGATTTTGATGTAGAAACCTAGGATTTTTTCGTAAAAATGCCGAAAGCTATGATTCTTTTGGAAACCCAGCACAACTCAGAAAACCTTTTTATTGTTAACGGGACATCTGCCATTGACCTTTACATGTTGTCACCAGGTCTGAGTCGGAATACTATTTTCATTGAACTTTTAACACCATTAGGCCTTAATAAATCCCGAAAAAATCGTTTTTTTTCTCCGATAAAATTGTATTTTCCCCTTTAAAGGAATAGTTCAGTATAAAAATTAAAAACTGGATAAATAGATAGGCTATGCAAAATAAATGTTTCTTATATAGTAAGTTGCAAGAATGTAATGTATAAAGGCTGGAGTGACTGGATGTCTAACATAATAGCCAGAACACTATGTCCTGCTTTGCAGCTCTCTTGGTTTCCACTGATTGGTTACCAGACAGTAACCAATCAGAGACTTGAGGGGGGAGGCCACATGGGTCATAACTGTTGCTTTTGAATCTGAGCTGAATGCTGAGGATCAATTGCAAACTCACTGAACGAACAGTTATGTCCCATGTGGCCCCCCTTCAAGCGCTGACAAACTCAGAGTTAGAGGGCTCAAAAGCAGGAAGTAGTAAAGTAAAAATGGGATTTTATTTTTTTGCCTTTACATGCCCTTTAAATTAAAACATGAACTCTGCCTACCTTCAACTGTGGGTGTCATGGTGATCCGCTGGAAATGTTTAAATTCAAAGGCAAAGTTAAAATGTTGTTCGCTTTTAAATTAACGGTTAGCAGGACGACTGTTATATTCTGAGACGATTTGCAATTATTTTTCATTTTTAATTATTTGTGTTTTTTGAATTATTTAGCAGCTCTCCAGTTTGCACTTTCAACAATCTGGTTAAATGGGTTTATTAAAAAGTGTCAACAGTTGTAAAGTCAGTTTTTAAATGTATCTTTAGTCAAACTCAGTGTTTGTTTATCCTGTTTATGTTCTTTGGGTTGGACTATTGAAACAATGTAACAGAAGTCATGGCTCCTCTGGTTCATTTATTCAGATATAAGCTGCCCTGCAACATTGTTTCTGGAGTCAAAGCCAAGAGGGCAAATCATGTAAACAGGCAGATATATAACTGCAGCTAAATGTGCAAATTACACTAGGAGGCACATTTATCAAAGGACGAATTTCAAATTCTTGTGAGTTTCTAAAAAATTCGAGATGAAGTGCACACTCTGCTATTTTCATTTTGCCAACTTGGATGCAACTGTGCTACGTGCAGTGCAATTGTGTCAAGAGTATCAATAACTAGTGACGGCCATGCTGCCAGAATTCTGGACGAGAAAGCTAAATTATGGGGAAACAAAATTGTGCTTCACTCACTGCACTTTTGGATGTATGTGTGCCCTTATATAATGCACAGCACTTCCCCAAGAATCTTCCTATGAACACTCACTTCTTAACCACCTCATTGGGGCAATGCCCCTGGTTGGTGCACATGCAATTTGGAGTTTCGACTTGACCCCCACCCTAACCAGCACAGCTTGAAAACTTTTTTCAAAACAAAAAATTATCTGACCCAAATAAGGATGGATTCCAAAACCCAATTTAAGGGCATCTGGTGGGACAACACTGATATCACTACTACAACCACCTTTCTCTGTTTTACAGCGCTTCCCCTATCAATGACTCTGTGGGCACCCAGGGTAGCTGCTACTTGCTCCCCAATTTCTAGTTAGGTCTATGAAGATCCCCCCAAAAAAATGAGAACCAATAAATCAGTTAAATGCAGGGTCTCATTGGGCCTTCAGCCGGCCAGTCCTTACTAACAACACTTCATCCGGGGTCCCTTTCTAAGGGAAACATTCAGGCAGATTTATTGGCTCCTGATAAAATGGGCCCTAGTGTGTGTAAATGTGATAGGGACTAGTGATGTGCAGGTCGAGAATTTCTCGACCCACACCCAACAACTAACCCGCCCCTCCCAATCTGCACCTGGCCTGTTGCTACCCCTCTATTTATAGACCCCGCCCAACTGTAGTGACATCATAAAAGGGGGGGCGGGCATACATTTCGGTGCCAGAAGTGCTAGGACGCGGGTGGGGAGAGCAGGAGAAGATTTTGTGCAGAAGTCAGCCACGAACCCTGCCCGCACATCACTAATAGGGACCATCGAGTGTAAGTTCCACTGGGGCAGGGAATGACGGGAATGATGTATCATCTCTCTAAAGTGCTGTACAATATGTTGGCTCTATATAAAGCTTAATGATAACAGTAGGTGAGGGGCCACAGGATGAATATTGCTGATGTATAGGGAAGAGCCCATACATGAGGAGAGGCCATGGCAGGGATCCACTTTTGTCAATTCTCTGCTTAGGAGGGCACATAGCAACTACAGCGTGAAGAACCGGATTCCTCATAGTAGCAGCCGCCTTGAAGCACAGTTCCCCTGCACCATGATACACCAGAATGAATTAGAAGGCCTGATGGGTACTGAATCTTCAACTCACAATTGCATATTCAAGATGCCTCTCAACAGTTTTCTATATAATTCAAAGTACAGTGAAACCTTGATTTTTAAGTACCCTGGTTTTAAGTTTTATCGCATTTTACATTTTTTAGTTTCGGCCCCACCAATTTATAATGCATTTCAATGGGTTACTTTCCCTAATTTTAAGAAATGTGTTCCTGGATTTTACATCAAAATCTTGTCATGATGTACCCAAAATCAGCTTTTTTCCTCTATGAATGTTATTATTTTTGAAATAAAGAGGTTTAAAATACTAACCAGATGTATATTTTGCCATAGTTCTGTCTGTAAATGGTCAATTCCGATTAGTCTGCCCCTTATACAGTCCTGCACTAATCACTTATTGCTTTAGGTTGTGTATGTGACTGACAGAGAAGCCTTGCACGTGCCCCCCATAGTAACATTAACACTGCAATGCTTAATCCTTGTTATTAACACAGTAATATTGTAAAACTGATTCCTGTGCTTATATTCTCTTAGCACTTGAAGAAAAAGTTACTTTACCACATTTCCCTGATTTTGCAATTTCCCAGATTTTGCATAATTTTTTCCTGGTTCCCTGAAAACACGTAAAATGAGGGTTCTACTGTAGACACATTTTTAATGAATTAATAGTACAAATAATGTAAATTCCCTGGCAAGATATTCTTTACAAAGATACAGTACTATATATATTTCCATGCTCTGGGGGATGCTAGGCAAGCCTTTGTAGCCTGCATACATTAAAGGGCATGTAAAGGCAAAAAAATAAAATCCCATATTTACTTTACATAGTTACATAGTTAAATTGGGTTGAAAAAAGACAAAGTCCATCAAGTTCAACCCCTCCAAATGAAAACCCAGCATCCATACATACACCCCTCTACTTTTAATTAAATTCTATATACCCATACTAACTATAGAGCTTAGTATCACAATAGCCTTTGATATTATGTCTGTCCAAAAAATCATCCAAGCCATTCTTAAAGGCATTAACTGAATCAGCCATCACAACATCACCCGGCAGTGCATTCCACAACCTCACTGTCCTGACTGTGAAGAACCCCCTACGTTGCTTCAAATGAAAGTTCTTTTCTTCTAGTCTAAACGGGTGGCCTCTGGTACGGTGATCCACTTTATGGGTAAAAAGGTCCCCTGCCATTTGTCTATAATGTCCTCTAATGTACTTGTAAAGTGTAATCATGTCCCCTCGCAAGCGCCTTTTTTCCAGAGAAAACAACCCCAACCTTGACAGTCTACCCTCATAATTTAAGTCTTCCGTCCCTCTAACCAATTTAGTTGCACGTCTCTGCACTCTCTCCAGCTCATTTATATCCCTCTTAAGGACTGGATTCCAAAACTGCACTGCATACTCCAGATGAGGCCTTACCAGGGACCTATAAAGAGGCATAATTATGTTTTCATCCCTTGAGTTAATGCCCTTTTTTATGCAAGACAGAACTTTATTTGCTTTAGTAGCCACAGAATGACACTGCCCAGAATTAGACAACGTGTTATCTACAAAGACCCCTAGATCCTTCTCATTTAAGGAAACTCCCAATACACTGCCATTTAGTGTATAACTTGCATTTATATTATTTTTGCCAAAGTGCATAACCTTGCATTTATCAACATTGAACCTCATTTAACCTTAACCTTTCTCCAATATACTTTAATTAAAAATGTGTACCGTTTTTATAAGAAACCTGACTGTATGCAGTGAAATTCTCCCTTCATTTACTGCTGTGGAAAGGGATTGTCAGATGGTCCCTAACTGCTGAGCAGGGAAACAATCATACTTATGAACAGCAGGGGGAGCTTTTTTTATGAAGATCCCTAAGCAGCCCAGACCACACTGAGCATGTGCACAGTCTTGGTCTTGCAAAGATGTTTAACAAAGTTACAAGATGGTGACCCCCTGTAGCCAACTTTGAAAGCATAAATTATTTGTTTGATTAGGCTTGTGGTGCAGTAAGTTCATGTTTATATTTAGTATACAAAATACAGCATTTCTAGCCTTATTCTATTTTAGAATTTACATGCCCTTTAAAGGAGAAGGAAAGTCGTCTACCACTTAGGCACCCCCAAGTGAATGTATTTACTTACCCGAAACCCCGGCCGGTGCTCCTATCAGCAGAAAACTGCACCGGCCTGAGTGAAAAGCCGAACTTTAACTAAAAAGTCGGCTATTTCATTCAACTGCGCATGTGTCTGCCCCAGGAAATTTGAAGAAAGAAGAAGCCAGAAGAGGATCGCTCCATGGTGCTTACTGGACTGGTGCAGTTTTCTGCTGATGGAGCACTGGCCCAGGGTTTCAGGTAAGTAAATACATTCACTTGGGGGTGCCTAATATTTAGCACCCCCAAGCGGTAAACAAGTTTCATTCTCCTTTAAGAATTGGATTATATTTTATGTAGTTTGTCTAATCCAGAAAATCTCTTCAGTGTATAGTAGAGAGGGAAGAGAATCTTCTTAGATTGTAATTCAGTACTTACCCAGTAAGGGGCACTGCTGCATTTCATACAAAGTCGCTACCTTTTCTTTCTCATGCAGGTTGGAGTTGTAAAACAGATGGAGATTGCAGTGCTGAAGGTAGCCGGGGATACCAAAAGTTCTTTGTTTACCAGACAACTTACTGCATTGTACACACAAAGTCAATATCCTTTAAATTTGAAACTTTAATTAAGTGTATAGGATATTTTTGTGGCAGTGTAGATTTCCTGCAACGTTGTTATACTCTTTTAGAATTTATTTTTGTTAACTGCTTGCGACCCTATCTTATATGTTTTCACAGTTAAAGTTGTGGCATCTGGAGTATCAGTACAATTTATACATATGAGTTCTGTCTGATTAAAACTATATTAGATTGGAGATAGAATACTTACTATTTTCCCACCTTTGCCCCCCTTTTAATGGTTCAAATAAAGGAATGGGTGCGGCTCACCAAAAGTCTTTGTTGGTTTAATTCCACGGGTTATCCTGTGTTCGATATCCCAAATCAATGTATCAATAATGCAGTTGGTTGTGGAACAAACCCAAGGCAGCAAGTTGACTGCAATAGTCATAGGTAAAGGAACATTTCCTTTACACTTGACAAAGGGCTCCGCCCGAAACATGTTGTGTAACTCTACCTCCCAATAAAGAGTATTGCAGTCAACTTGCTGCCTTGGGTTTGTTCCACAACCAACTGCATTATTGACCCCCTTTTAATGGGCAATTATTCCCCCTGGTAATGGTTCCTAACTGGTTATTAAAGTAATTAATTTGTAAAGCACTTTATGTGTCATGGCAAAGCAAGATAAAATGGATAGGAGGTTAAAAAAAAAAGACAAAGCTCTAGAAACGATTGTCAGTGTAGTCCTTGAAATGAATTGTTTTTTGGTTGCAAATAACTTCCTTAACTTTTCTCATATGTCAGCTCTTTGATGAATATAGATGACTTAGTGGAGGTCGAATCTATAATGGCTGATGTCCCAAACCGTTATCTTTTCTGTATCTTTGAAAAACGGGACTAAAAATAAGATGCTGTCTTTGGTCTAGTGGTAAGTTTTGTCTCCCTTGTTTCCTTATTTAGTTGCTTCAGGTACAAAAAACAGGTGTTTGGAAGGTGCTTTTTCTGAACTCTCCTTTTCTGCTGCACAAATATGAAACCTGCTTTGAATGCACTAGTCCCCTGATACCCACTATATGTATCTAATACTATGCCTGTATAGACTAAAAATCCAGAGAACGGGAAGTTAAGCCCATTTCACCCACATTTGCAAATCGTGCAGCTTGGAGATGTAGTATATGGTCAAGCTTCAAGCATTTTATGCTTTTAATTCATTGATCCATTTCTAAGACATGCAGATCTCTTGCAAAGGGTCTGATTGAATGGTGGGAGAGTTAGACAGCCATCAAGTGAACCAAATGGATCCTTCCTTTGCCGACCTCAGAGTGTCATTGTGCAAACACAGTGTATAGCTCTTATGCTTGGATCAATGAATTTGATGCTAGGGAAACAAAGAAAATAAAGGAGATGGGTGAAAGAGAGAGTGGTTAAGAGAAATATTAAGGTTACGTTAAGGGTAATAATAAAGTGAAGAGAAAGAACAAAGGGAATATCAGATAAAGAAATATAGAAATGTAACAGGTAGCACCCAGACATCTCTGGGATCCAAGTGAAACATAAACATCATAGAATAGCAGCATACGCAGGTGATCTCTTCTTGTTTGTATCAAATCCCCTGATCTCCATACCCAACTTAAATGGTTTTTTAGATGCCTATGGAAAGGTGAGCAACTTCAAAATTAACTACAACAAGTCTCTGACTCTCAGGGGCAAATTTACTAAAGGGCGAAGTGACTAACGCAGGTGAAAAAAATCGGCAGCATGACATAATTTCAGTACTTCGCCAATTTACGGTCGCAGGCATAACTTCGCTACTGATGGAGATAAACTCTAACACTAGCGCAACTTCGATTCGCTTGCTGCAGTAACTCTAGTGCAACTTCGCCAGAATTCGGCGCCCTGGACACAACTTCGGATTTTAGTGAATTAGCGTTGTCCTGGCGAATCTATGCCTGGCGAAGTGTTGCTCTGTGAGGTTAGTGAATTTGCCCCTTAATGTTTCCATCCCAGCACATAGGGTACACACAATCACAAAGGATTATGGAGACTTATAAAATTGAGACAAGACCTGGTGTTCTGGGCTAAACAACCCATATCATGGCTATTGAGAATTAATGTAGTGAAAATAAATGTGATAAATATTTATAAACAATACTTTTTGGATTTGCTCTAACCCTGCAGCCAATAATTTTAATACAATGCGGTAACACACAAAAATCCTCCTTAAAATCGCTCACCCTTTATCTGGGTGGGTCCAGGTGCAAATGCCCCGGACCAGTCGCTTAAATTGTTACTCTCATAGGCATTCAAGTCAGGTTACTCACCGCTCCAGGACTCTGTTGCGACGCCCCAAACCCGTAGCTTAGGGAGGTCTAGCCGACAATCACTTCAAAACTGCTGCGTGCACTGCTGCGTGCACTGCTGCGTGCACTGCTGCATGCACTTTATTTCTCCAACATTTCTCCTCCGGAGGAGAAATGTTGGGGAAATAAAGTCGCTTTTTAATCCACCGCTGACCTCTGGTTTGTGAAAGTATACGCAGCACTTTTGAAGTGATTGTCGGCTAAAATGAATGTGATGCCACGGTTATTATACCTATTCCAATGCCTCCCGTGCCTTTCCCAGCTACATACCTAAAGCAATTTCAGGCAACCATCACAAAATTCATCTGGAATGGCCACTCACCTAGGATCAAAGCAGCCACATTACATAAGAGTAAAATGGAACGAGGGCTCGCCTTACTGGACTGTTTCCGATATCACAGAGTGGCAGGATTAAATAGAATAATTGTTTGGTCCGACAATTTGGATGAAAAAGCTTGTATTGATATTGAGCAGCAATATACCTGTACCCACCTTAATCACCTACCGTGGGTGGATAAGATTCCCCGCAGAATAATCCACGCCTCACACCCGTTATTAAATGATACATTAGAGATCTGGGATTCACTGAAAACACTCACGAAATGTACAACCTCTCCGTCACCTCTCACCCCAATAACCAATAACCCAGCATTCCCTCCCGCCTTACAACCAAACGCATATAGAGAATGGCTGGTAGATGGACATCTACAATTTTTATATCTACAAAAGGATTACCAACTAGCTAGCTTGGAGTCGCTGAGACGAGCTAGACCATCTAACACATTATCTGATTTTCAATACCATCAGATCAAACACTTCTACACCTATCTAGGTGGCAGCACTCACATGGGTAGAGAATTAACACCCTTTGAGGCACTATGCAGTAAGGCGACCGCCCCAAAACACACTATCTCAGCCCTATACAGATTACAAGCCCCCCAAGCAACAAAAAGCTATTGAATTTTGTCAAATCATGGGAAAGAGACTTGGCCTTAGACCTCACGGAAGAAACCATCGAGAAGGGCATAAAAGCATTACTTTTCAGCTCCAGAAGCTGCAAAATTCAAGAGCTGAATTACAAGCTTCTCACCAGGTGGTACTACACGCACCAAAAACTGAAACAGATATATCCAAATGCAAGCAATATATGCTGGAGATGCACAACAGGAATTGGCGCCATTTTCTGGGAATGCACACTGCATAGGCCATATTGGGACCAAATACTAAGCTCTTACTCACAAATACTAGGACGGAGAGTTTCAGACACACCTGCCCATGTTTTGCTCTTTTTAGAAACAGATACTGAAGAGGAGATTTCTGACTCCATTTTAGAAAGGCTTTTACTAAATGCCACCCCAAGCAAATGGAAAACATCACTATCCCCATCTCTAACCGAATAGCTTAAAGGAGAAGGAAAGGTAAAATTAGAAAACTATCCCAAAATGTTGCCAATTACCCCCTGTCCTGAAACGCTGGGTTAGATTATGTCTGTGTGCCTTTTAAATGCTCTGCTCACATTCCAAACTTATCAACATTTCAATAACTTTGAGGGCGCCATGTTCTTAACCCTATACGTCACTTCCCCATTAAACTTATATCCTCACTGCCATCCCTGTGCTTGTAACATCGTTGGTTAAACACACAAATAAATGAAATACTGATTACAGACCTCAGTCAGACAAAACACGCAGCCTTTCCTCCCCTTCCTCCCCTGTTTGCAAAACTATTTTGTAAGCGGAGCGGTAGTTTAGAACAGCATTGCGTCTCTATGGTTACGGAAGCTCTCTCGCTCAGCGTACAAGTGTTGCAAACAGGGGAGGAAGGGGGAGGAAAGGCTGCGTGTTTTGTCTGACTGAGGTCTGTAATCAGTATTTCATTTATTTGTGTGTTTAACCAACGATGTTACAAGCACAACGTTTAAATAGGCTGTTAGAATGGACCATGCATAGATCGTAATGACGTTTGGGTGTCATGTGACTTGTATAGCTTCTTGCACAGGGAAATTTATCTGCGCATGCCCAGGGCACGGAGGCATGGTTGTGCGCATGTGCATGCCCTGAGATGGGGATTTTTCTTAAGAGACTGGCGTGATATACTTTCAATCTACTTGGCAATAATTTGGAATTCAATTTCAGATTAATTTCACAAGGAAACTAAGTTGGAGATACGCTTCTGGTAAGCAGATCTTAACATACTGGCCAGTACTTTGAGCTGTATTTGTATTTTGACTTTAGTTCTCCTTTAAAAAAATCAATGAAATAGTAAAATTTGAGGAACTCTCAGCAGGAACGGAGAAACAAAGACAGAACTTCAGAGACACTTGGCTTTGCTGGTTTTTATTCAAGGAGACAGATACATATAAACAAAATAATGGCACATGATATACAGTGTAGATAACAGGCTGTAGATCAACACATAGACCAGTCCAACAGACTAATCAATTCAGGGAAGGGACATTCCAAACATACACACGGGAAGGCATCATTTGCTGAGGTCTAATATGAAACACTCATATGAATGTGAATTTAGTAGGCAATAGCCTTATTCTATGTTGATTTGCTATTGGGCTAAATGTACCTGTGAATACTGGAGCCAATGATCCTGTATAATGTTGAAGTGTAACATCATTCACGAATACCTGAGATATGTGTGACGACTCTTTTCTCTCCCCCCCTTTTTTTCCGTCCTGTACCCCATCCATGTTTGCTGATAAAAACTGCCACTAAAAACAATTGAAAGAAATGTAACAGGTGGATGGGTCAGGGTCTTCCTAAACCTTCCCTTGGGTTACTATCCACTGGTTTCGGTACCCGGCAAGTGGTCCAACTCCCAGCAACTCCCAGTAGGCACAATATAATTAGACTCTTTATCCTCAGGTGGGGCCCTCGCTTATTGTATGGAGGAAGGGATAACCACTTGGTATAAGCACACACAGTATTCTCTCTTGATCAAATAAACGTTGGTGGTTCTTTAAAACAGCAGAACATTTATTGAACTGATGGTACATGTCTAAAGAGTCACATATTCAAAATGTATGCTCAGATGCAGGGGTGGGCCGCCAACGAGGCGAGTTGAGAAAGGTTTCCAGGGGCGGCAAAAAGAAAAACCTTTACCCTTTTATAAAATATAATAGTGACATCTTCTGACCAGTCACTCAACTGCCAGCAGAATATTTTTACATAGGACAAAGGAAGCCGCTTCCCTTGTGTAAGTGAGGACCCAATCTAGTTGTCTAAATTATGCCCGGGGTAACAAAGGACCTAAAGGTTAGCAAAACCTTTACCCTCCTACAGAAAGAATAGACGAAAACAAGGAAATAAAGAAAGCCTGCATTACAGTTCAGGATCCCATTTATAGTAACATTATAATCCCCTATATTAACTTTAAATGTTTGGGTACTTGCTGTGGGAATGGTTATAGCAAAATGGTGTTTTTTAAAAAGGGGCTTCTGGTAATATGTCAGAGATTTCACTTTCTGGTCATATTTGGGTACCACTGACCTAAGCCACGTCAGTGCTTTCATCTCTACTGCTAATATCATGGAGCAACTATAAACCTAAAAAGTCCACCAGCTGAACATTAAGTGGCATATATATCAAGGGTCGAATTGAAAATTAGAAATTTCTAATATTTTAATGGTCAAAACTGTCAAATTTGACTACTTCGACCTTCGACTATTACTTCGAATCGAACGATTCGAACTAAAAATCGAAGTAGGTGGTCAAAGTTTTTTTAAAGAGACAGTACTTCGACTATCAAATAGCCAAATGATTTTTAGTTCGAATCTTTCGATTCGAAGTCGTAGTCGAAAGTCGAAGTAGCCAATTCGATGGTCGAAGTAGCCAAAAAAATACTTCGAAATTCAAAGTATTTTTTATTCTAATCCTTCACTCGAGCTAAGTTAATGTGCCCCCCAATGTAAACATTGCACCACAAGTCTAATCAAACTTATAATTTATGCTTTCAAAGTTGGCTACAGGGGGTCACCTTCTTGTAACTTTGTTATACATCTTTGCAAGCCCAAGACTGTGCACATGCTCAGTGGGGTCTGAGCTGCTTAGGGATCATCATAAACAAAGCTGCTTGAATTCTGCATGGCTGGGAAGTAAGGCGGGGGCTCCCCCTGCTGTTCATAAGTATGATTGTTTCCCTGCTCAGCAGTTAGGGACCGTCTGACAATTCCTATCCACAGCAGTAAATGAAGGGAGAATTTCACTGCATACAGTCAGGTTTCTTATAAAAACGGTACACATTTTTTAATTAAAGTATAATGGACATTGGTTTCTTTTTCATTAAAGAAAGTAAAAATGTTATTTTATTTTTTTGCCTTTACATACCCTTTAACATTTATACTTAAGTTTGTTTGGTTGGTAAACACAACAACCTAGATAGCTAAATACCATCCAATGTAGCAAATCTGCACAGCATAATGTTTAATGCAAACTTCCACTTGAAATTCTGTTGTGGCTGACTTCTGTACAAGTTTCCCTTGGGAGGGAATGCTGGGCATCTGCATTTTAACTTCCATCTGTTAAACAGTCAATCCCTGGTGCAACTTTAATTTACATATGGAAAATTACATTGTTCATTCCAGCAAACATTCAGCATTTAATGGGTGTCTATTTAAGCATGGAGTGAAGCTAAATGAAATATTTGGCCCCCTGCTTTGGCTCAGTGTTCAATAATTTTATAATTTTTTGTTTCTTTTTGATTCTTTTATTTCTTTTTCATTTAGCCATGTGATTGCAGTACTTTTGTTTTGGTTTGTATACTAGCACAAAAGTTATTATTACAGTTTGTGGATGTGCAAATATTTTTGCAGTCTTTATATACATAGATGTAAAGTATAGGTAAGCAACAAATGCAGGATTTGGTTTAGGATTTGGCCAGGATTCAGCCTTTTACAGCAGGATTCAGATTTGGCGGAATCCATCATGCCAGTATTGAAGTGCCTGGCTGAGCTGAATCCAGATTCTTAAAACCACGTGACATTTCATCACAAGAACAAGGAAATTGAAAACTGTTTTCTTCCTGTACACTGTGTGCATGGCCCTTCTTTACTGAATTTGGTTTGGAATTTGGCTGCACCCCTCATGAAAGCTCCGGAATTTGGCTGAATCCCAAATTGGTGGGTTTGGTTTATCTCTAAATATTTGACCTTCATTCCAACAGTATAGAAAAATAAAATAGTTGAATAAAAAAAAAAGAAGAAAAATTGACTTTGCAATAATTTATTCAACAAAAAATAGCATGCCATTTACTGTGGAAAAAGTAAGTACTCCCATGGCTGGTATTGCGCCCTATGGCATAAACAATCTCAAGCTGTCACTGGCATCAACTGGGAGAATATTTTTCACCTCTTCAAGCAAAATTGTTTCAGCTGTGTGAGGGGTTTCTTGCATGCACAGCCATGCATTATCGCAATGGAATTTAGATCTGGGATTTTTATGCAAGCCATCAGGGCTGCTCCTGCTATAAGGAAAGGTGAGAACCTTTTATTATTGAAGGAGAAAGAAAGCTACAGAGGCATTTTATTGCCAATAGATTAGCTGCAATAGTGCAAGCTAGAATGCTATATTTATTCTGTAGAATGTTTTACCATACCTGATTAAACAGCTCTAGAAGCTCTCTGTTTGTTTAGGATAGCAGCTGCAGTATTAGCTTGGCGTGATATCACTTCCTGCCTGAGTCTCTCCGTGCTCACTTATAGCTCTGGGCTCAGATTACAGCTGAGAAGGGAGGGGGGGAGAGGAGCAAACTGAGCATGCTCAAGCCCGGGCCAAGGAGGATTAAGCTGAAGACAGGAAGTCTGATATAGAAGTCCAGGTATACACAATAGAGGAAATAAATGCAGTGTTTCTTTTGACAGAGGACTCAGAGCAGCAGGACTTTGAGGGTTTACTGGTACTGTATATTTAGGTGGACCTTTCTGATAAGGCTTACTTAGTTTTAACCTTTCCTTCTCCTTTAAAAAGAAGATGGAAATCATTTATTTTATAATTATTTGATTATAATGGACTATATGTAAGATGACCTTCCTGTAATTCAGAGCTTTATGGATAGCGAGTTTCTAGATAAGTCCCATGCCTGTGATTGTTATTATATTAAGATTAATATTTAAGGTGTGTGGCTGAATCCACAAATTATCATGTGAAAATCCTGTTGGGCACTACAATCACAATACAGAAGAAGGCCAAATACCTTTGTTTACTTTTCTATAGAAAGTACTCTTTCAGAAGCATTTTCTGCAGAGCTGCAGTTAAAGCAAATGAGACTGCCTCTTTTCCTAGGAATTAATTAGGTAACAACTGATCAGCAAATGGTGTGTTCTTGCACAAACGTAATTATAACTGTTTTTCATATTCTGTAAATTCACTTCAGAAATAATTACAGGCCCCTGATTAATGAAGTGTCGATTGTGTGCTTCATTTGCATGAAATGCTCAGGAAAATTATGTTTTTTTTTCCAGAACAACCTAACATTTTTTAATCTCTCTGAATGTTTGTGAAATTACATTTCTGTAATAAGATATATACATCGTACATACATAGAAAGACAGCTTGAAAAAAGACACAAGTCGATCAAGTTTACCCTATTCGTGTAAGTGAAATCTGTCTAACTAGTAGTTGATTCAGGGGAAGGAGAATGTTTCAGTAATTTCAGTAACGTGGTATTTTCTCACTTTCTAAAACGGCATCCAGTTCTATCAGGGCTGTTCCTGCCATGAGGCAAGGTGAGAATCTTGCCTCAGGCAGCACAGAGCGGCCAGTTACCAGGGGTGGCAAAAAGTCATCTCTGGAAACTTTAAAGGGCATGTAAAGTCTAAAATAGAATAAGGCTTAGAAATGCCGTATTTTGTATACTAAATATAAACAAGAACTTACTGCACCACAAGCCTAATCAAACAAAAATTTTATGCTTTCAAAGTCGGCTACAGGGGGTCACCATCTTGTAACTTTGTTAAACATCTTTGCAAGACTAAGACTGTGCACATGCTCAGTGTGGTCTGGGCTGCTTAGGGGTTGTCATAAACAAAGCTGCTTGAGTTCTTCATGGCTGGGAAGTAAAGCGGGGGCTCCCCCTGCTGTTCATAAGTATGATTGTTTCCCTGCTCAGCAGTTGGGGACCGTCTGACAATTCCTATCCACAGCAGTAAATGAAGGGAGAATTTCACTGCATACGGTCAGGTTTCTTATAAAAATGGTACACATTTTTTAACTAAAGTATATTGGAGATAGGTTTCTTTTTCATTAAAGATAGTAAAAATGGGATTTTATTTTTTTGCCTTTACATGTCCTTTAAGAGGAAATTCGGCTCTGCTAGTGCAGCGAGCACAATATCGCTCACTGCACTAGCGATGCGGTTCCCCCTCGACCCGCTCCTCAGACGGCAGCAGCCCCTGAAACGCCCCTGAGTCCTATTTTGATACTATCTAATGCATGTGCCTGTACAACAGCCTCAGGGAGAGAGTTCCGCAACTTCACAATGCCCGCTTTAAAAAAACCTTGCCTGCATTTTAAGATGAAACTTTCTTTCCTCTAATCTGAGTGGAGGCCTTCTCTGAAGGGAATTACTGGTGAATAATGCATCCAATAATTTATTATATGGTTATTATTTATATATTTATACAAAGTAATCATATCACCCATTACATGTCTGAGACGTTCTATTCCCTTTATTAGCTTAGTAGTTCTTCTTTGCAGAGATCTAACAAGATCTTAAACAGCCGGTCTGCAAGTTTGAATATATGGCTCTGAACTATTAGGCTGTATCTGTGCTATAAAACCATCAGTTCTGGATGCAGAGTTGGCCACATGGACATAAAGGAGTGATTTTCATGTTTTCACCCATAATGCCTCACGTGAAAATTAAAATCTTATTTTGGGTATTAAAGTGGACCTGTCGCCCAGACACAAAAATCTGTATAATAAAAGTCATTTTCAAATTAAACATGAAATCCAATTTATATTTTTATTAAAGCATTCATAGCTGTTGTAAGCTCATTTAAAAAAGCTGTCAATCAAATATTGTCTGCCCCTCCTCTATGCCTAGGCATAGAGGCGGGGCAGACAAATGCTTTCACTTTCCATTCAGCACTTCCTAGATGTCTCTGCTCTCCCCCCATTCCCCTGTTCTCTTCACTGTTTAATTGTATAGCCAGGGCATGGGGATGGACATCAGGTCTCCCATTCTGGTGCACAAACAAGATTCTGAGATGATACGAGGCTTGTCTTAATAACAGTGTCCACAAAATGGATGCTGCCTGCTTGTTATAATTATGAATTCCCAGACTGAAGGAAACACGATTCAAATAATATATATAGTGTAATTAAAGTTCTTTTTGCTTGACTAATGTGATAAAATAGGATTTTAAAGGATTTTTTTGGGTGACGGGTGCTATGTGTATACCATGAGGAATGAGAATACCTTCTGTTTTCAGAAGGCTTTACACTGCATTCCTGTAGCTCTTCTTTGGGCTCTGTTTCAATAATAAGCTTTTTAAGTATTGGAGACCAAAACTCCAACAAATATGACCTGAATAATTACACTTTTGTAATATTAAAGGGATTGTTCACCTTTACAATAAAATGTAATATTTTATATAATGTGTGTATGTATACTTGTTTTAATTATTTGCCTTCTTCAACCTCTGTCCAGCTACCATGGCACTCAAACAGCTATATAGGCTACAATTATTATTTATCTTTCTGTTCAGCCCCTCTTCTGTTTAAATTCAATTATTCTAATTCAAACTTGTGCCTGGTTGATAGGGTAAATTGGACCCTACCAATGAGATTGCTGCTGAAATTCCTACTGGAGAGCTGCTGATCAACTTATCTCAGACTATCACAGTCTGCATCATAATAATAGTTGATTAGAAATGAACTACCCATTTAAGGAGTTGTGATTGACTCCACAAAGCCACATATTTTTGGTAAGTATATATTTAGATAAAAATGGGTAAATATGTCTTTCTACTTCAAACTACCAAGCTGCAAATCTTTGCTAAAGTTAGTAATATTTACAAAGCTTGCACTCTATAGCATCTTCTTTTCTGTATATCCTTAGACATAAATACAAAACATTCTAAGAATTGAGCTGGAGAATGGGACCTTCCCCATTGATTTATACAGGACCTCGAGAACTTTTAGATATCGGGGTTTCAGATTCTGAGTTTTTAGACCATCAGACCTTAATAAATAACGAATAACTCGTAGTTTTTTTTTTGCTCTGAAAACTACAAATTATTTGAGGTTCGGATATTCAGCGCTTGATAAATAACCATAATATGTAACCTTTGCGTTACTTTAACATATGTTGTATTTGTGTAGCTTTCAGACAGACCATGAGCAATACCTGTACTTGGAAAGTATGTGACCAAATATTACAACTGAATTGTTAATAAAAGTTCCATGGAAACTTTCTCATTTATTTTTAACCTTTTTTTTTTCAATAAATGAAATGCTAGTTTGCGTTTTATGATTTTGTTCATCAGAATATAACATTTTTCCTTTTCATATTTTTTTTCTCTGTTTCTTCAAGTGGGTGTATATTCAAGGTTCTAGTGTAGGCTGGAGTATAATTAATGTGCTAAAATAAAAGTATAGTTTGTTATCTGCCATCATCTTAATTTAGGTGACAGTAATAACTGGTGGAAAGAGTTTAATTGTGCAATTGTGCAAAAGTGCAACATATCTATTGCTTTCAATATACCATTCAGTAGTTCTTTTTTTCTTTTGTGTCCTTGTTTTGACAATTAGGCACCCCCAGTGATTGTGATCACTTACCTGATACCCTGGGCTGGTGCTCATGTTAGCAGAAAACTGCACGACCCATGGACTTCTGTTAAAGTTGATCCTCATCCTCTTTGTGTCTTCTTTCCTCTGAGCACAGACGTGTATATGGAGTAGTGTGAAAAAGTCAACTTTTCACTCTACTGCACTCTATTTTCACTCTATTTCCTCCAAAAACACTCTAGGCCAGTGCAGTTTTCTGCTCACAGGGTATCAGGTAAGTGATTATAGCTACTGGTGGGGGTGCCTTACATTTGGCACCCCCTAATGATTAATCCTTTTTCAAGCATTGTAATCTTACATTTTTGCTGTACAGTAATGTTTTATCCTGTTTTGCACAGCCTGGTACCCTACATCTCAGAATCTTTCCCTTTCTGTAATTATCTTAAATATCCACCATAAATGGCTAGTATGCTTTCCCTGATATGTGTCATCCTTGATTATGGTTTTAAGGAGTACATTTACTTTAAAGAGTGTTTCTTAGTCAAGGTTCTACAACCAGAGATGAGGCTTAGCCTCTTCTGCAGCCTCTTACACTGGAGATCAAGATGTTGAATCTGTTAATCCCTTAGAGAAAAAAAGTGACAAAGCTAATGCATCCTTTTTAGTTGACCCACTCCGGTTTTATTTCTTGAGCGCTGGTTTATTTAAGAGAGAACTTGCATGAATAATAGCATTCAGGTGCTGAAAATGTCTCCAATGTCCTATATTAATATTCCTTTGATTGAATTATTCTACTTTATGTGATGATGACTGAATACAAATAGAGAGAATGGACAAATGCCATTTGAATACAGCCAAGAGTTTCAGCTTATCTGTTAATTTTATGGACAAGAAATATGAGTCTTATTGTTACCTAGCAACTGATGCAATGGGTAAAAGTTAGACTAGAATAAAGTGGAGGAGCAATTAAAAAGCTAAATGAAATAAGAACAATATAAGTCAGTAATACTTAACTGCATGTTCAAAGATTTTACTGAGCTTTAACTGCTGGCATTCACTAACATATAGACAAGAGTCAGAACTGAAGCTCAGTAAAAAATACAAGCTATAAAACTTATGATTTGGGCTTCTTTATCAGTCTGGTAAAAAGATTGTGCACAATGCACTGTGCATGAGCATTTTAACTAGACTGGAAGGCACCAAAGGGTTTAGCGAGGGTTCCAATGACTGGGAGGAGGGATGGCAGGCCAGGGGATTGGATCTTAGGGGTTGTAGGTTAGAGAGCATTGGTGGGAGCAGAGGGGGAGGGCAGTTATATAAACAAGGAATCCCTTACCTGCTTCCTCTTCCCTCAGGATCCTGGAGTGCTGGTGGAGCTGCTGCCATCAGTGTGTCCGGTTCTCCACAATGGCTGACTCGCTAGAGGCCCAGGTGAGGGAAAGACTTCGGCAGCAAGGGTCAGGCTGGGTGGATCAGCTTTTAGCAGAGCTGATTCCCCCTCCAGCTGCAGCGGTGACCGGTCGCAGCAGGACTGCTGCGCGGAGAACTGCTGCGGGTCACGCTAGACGTTCCCACCCCCCGTCCCGGCTCAGTCCCAGTCCTCCTAGGCAGAAGACCAGGAGTGCGGCTCACAAAGCGACTGCCGCTACTGCTACCGCTACCCAACGGAGTACAGTGGCTAACATGGTGACAGGAGCGCTTCCTCCGGTCATCACGCCAGTTAGGCCCCCAGTCACCCGAGCACAGGCTTCTGCACGCGCTACGCGCTTTGCATGAATATTTTAACTAGACTAACAAGATGCAAGATGGGAACTGTTATGGACATGGGCACTGATCAATAATGTTATAGGGCCACTAAACTTCAATTCCCATATTAGCTGCTGGAGAGCAAACAAGGGTCATTTTGTTGACCCGAGATTAAGGGGGTTATTTACTAAACTCCAGTCAGGCTTTTTGGGGGCAAAACTCACATTTTTGTGGATTTTTTTTAAAACTCCATTAAAGTCTGATGCTGCAAAAAGTCATAATCTGAAAATCTACCATCTCTAACCTGCTGAGGTTGTATATGAGTCAATAGGAGAGGTCCTTGTCCTATTTCAAAGTTTCTGCGGTTTGTGCTAGAATTAGCCTTAAAATCCGACTATTTCAGGCTTTTCAGGCAAAAATCCGGAAAATTCTGGATTTTCTGGATAAACCCAAAAAATAGAGCGATTCGCCTAAACTCAGAAAAAAATCATATCATTCGGGTTTTACTTGATTTTATCTAAATTGTTTCCCTTATCCAATTAAATAAAGCTTTTTTAATAATAAATAAGGTCAAATTGTGGATTCTAGTTTGGTCGGACTTCTTTTGATTTTGATAAATAACCCCCTAGTTGTGGGTCAAAATGAGTTTAATATTCCTGTATCTCAGTCTGATAGTAGGACTTCAAAGAGCTTTAAATGAGGTGTCAAAGAAGAAATGAGTTGCTAAGCCTTAGCTCAGTAAAGTGTTCTCTAAGTCTAAATTTGAGTTGGGCTGGGATGTGATTGACTTTGGTTTGTAATTAATACTCAATTTCAATTTGTTGTTTGTTTGATTTGTAGTTTCAATAAAAAGAAGGAAACAATATCTAAATATTTGTGTTTCTTATGATACAATATGTTCAGTGCAAATGCCATTATTTGCTTTCCAACACTGTGTGATACAGAAAATGAACTGGAAATATTGGTGTTATTCTGATATTTCAAGGGAGTAGTTTATAGGTGGACCATTGATTTGTTTTATTATTTTGGCTCACAATGTCTTAGCATTGCATTCCATTTCAATTTAGTATTTTCATATGCCTTTGATAGCAGACAGCATTTTATTTTAAATCTCTGTAGTTGGAAGATGTTACTTATTATTAGATTTCTTTGTATGGCTTATTCTCATGCAAAAGCATTTATTAGCTCCTATAAACTACATGTACCATCCATGAAACAAGTGTGTCTGGTTTACACTATGCTACTAGCCAAGCTATGTTTGTATCTATGTGCTATTCTTATTAAAAGTCTTCCAGGTTTCTCATGTTTTATTTCTGTCTTTCCTGCTTAATTACTCCCTTTGAGATTCTAATTCTCTTAGAGAAAAATATCTGTAAGAGATATGAGATAGAAAACCAAAGCACATTATTTAAAGATAAATCAAAGGCAAATTTAATTATGTTAATGTGATAATTCAATCTAAATTTAGCCTCCTACATTAGCCTTGCATTTTACATCAAACTATGGAGGTTCAAGGATTGGGTAGTTCCACCCTGGATGAGAAACATTGCCCTTGCCAAGATCATCCAGGGCATAGACACAATAAGAATGTGTTTTTTCTCCACATCAGCTTTACACCACTACACCTGTTTGGCCCTGCTTTTTCAGTGACTCCACTCAGTTCTGGTGATGCCCGGCCAAAGAATGTCTTCAGCTGCCCTTTTCCTAAGCCTGCTGCATGTTGCCTTGTTTCTCTGTGTTTTTTCCAGGTGTGAATCTGTTCCTATAGTAGAGGTGGAAATGAGAAAGAGCAATGATCTCAAGTTCTGTGGCAACAAGTCCAGTTTAAAAATTCGGATTGAAAATTGTCTGTGTGGGAAAAGTTTGGACAATTTGAATCGTTCAGCTTTTTGAAAATGTCACCTGAAAAACTCAAATTATTCTGATCATCAAACGGAAACCAGCGTCAAACAGCTCGAAACCTTGGAACATCATGAAGGCAAAAACATCTTCTAATAGTAAAAGAAACCATCTGCCATTGACTTTTACATGACTTCAACAGGTTTTAGCTGGAGTATTTTTGGATTTGGATTTTAAGCTGCTTCGGAGTATAATAAATATTGAAAAATGCAAGTTTTTTTTCTCTCTAAAAATTTGAGTTTTTCCCCTTAAAAAATCAGCCAGAAAAATTAGAGGCTTAATAAATAGGTCCATAATTGTTATTTTTCCTCCTGTGATGTGACATATTTTATGTTATTATCAAGTGCTGTTTTCCTTTTTTTTGCCATTCCTAATACATGATAAACTCAATACATACAGTAGATAGCAGCCCTGAAATAAACAGACTCCCCCAG
Organism: Xenopus petersii; assembly: GCA_038501925.1. NCBI lineage: Eukaryota > Metazoa > Chordata > Amphibia > Anura > Pipidae > Xenopus > Xenopus petersii. The sequence goes on along the minus strand of CM076673.1, from coordinate 175,872,493 downwards.
AATCATTCTATCCAAGTTTCGACAGATTGTCTTTTGTAAGTATTTGTTCTTCATATAAAAGTCTCTGAAACAAAACCTCATTTTGTTGAATCAATACCAATTTTCAGGTTCTCAAAAGATGATGAAATTCCTGACTTTTGATAAGCCTGTAATTTGTTCATTGGCTGCCACAATCAAATATCTCAAAGAAATCACACCTATTGCAAATTCCTTCCTGCCATTCTGGTGATGTAGCTGATGACCTCTTTTACAGTTTCGAGAAGAGGCAGATTTTTCCAATCTTTTTATTATTGCAGTATTTAGGGTAGTATTTTAGGCTCTGAGAAGAGCCACCAATAAAGGCTCAAGGCAGGTAAAACTTGTTGATTTTTTTTTTTTTGAGATCTGCATTTAGCCATTTTAAGTTTTTTTTCCATAGCAATTTTACAGAAATGTCAAGTAAAAATATATGTTTTTGTTTGAATGGGACAACACTGAAGATTTTTGAAGTCTTACAAAACCAGGTACAGTTGTTGTGTATGAAATCTTAATTTAATATTTCTGCACTATTAAACAAATGTGTTTTGCAAGGCCATCTAAGACTGCATATGGTAGGGTAACCTAATTGTGAAAGATATTCTTCCATTCGTCAGAAGTACCCTGGTTAGGAGCACTCCTTTTCGATTTAGACATGGCAGCACGCATGGCCGTAACGTAACGGTATTGGCGATTTGCTTAGTAACACACCACTAATCATTGAGTCTGGTGCAAAAATTTAAAATAAATAGATGCTGAGGACCCAGGTTCGATGCCTGAATGTAGGACTTTCTTTGCAAGTTCCTGGATATGTTTAAAATTGTTTCTGGATTGATTCTTGGGTTCCTGACCCTTTTTGCCTAGTTTCGATTATTCTCATTGCTGCCTGTCCTGACCTAAGCCTGACCATGGATACCATGTTTTGGACTTTTCTAGCTTACCTATACACTTCCTATACTTTTTACTAGCTTCCTTCTTGGTCCCAACCATGTAAAGGCCATAATGATATTAGCCCTATTCCAGCCAAGCTCATAGACTAGTTTCCATCATGCAGGCTCTGGATTGAATTAGAAGAAGGGATCTAGTATATAGGCCAATGCTATATAACATTTAATATAAATACATCCCTAGGTAGCCTAACATAACAAATAGACACTGTTGTCAGGGACTGATCAATTCCTTGAAAACCACTTGTGATTTATTAGCAGCATTAACTGAATTAAAAAAACAATCCTGTAACAGGAATCATTGTCATGGCAGAGTAGAATATGAGGAAAACAGAAAAGCCCTATGCAGCTTCCTGTAAATAATTATTATTTTCCTTTATTGGTAGAGTGTCGGCATATTCTGCAGTGTAAGGCAGGGGGCTCATTGGCCCCAAGGGGTCCTGTACTAAAAAATGCTAGTGTAATCTTATAGTATACAGGCTATGTGCACATTGTACTATAATGAACCCGCCAATTGCTTTGCGCACAGAGGCTTCAAGAATGGATCAATGGGAAAGTTGCATACGTGGTTGAGAACATTTTTAGGAACTCTGATCGTTGCCTATTATAATCACTTCTTTCATAAACAGTGTATCTTTAAATGACTCCTACCGGGTGCCTACTTTTAGGTGATTTACTGCTTTTCCATACATCATTGGAGTTAGATTACCCTATGTGACATTACCCTAAAGGCATTCTGATTTAAACAAATCATTTGAAATACAGGTTTTCATGTGGTTTAACAATAATAGATTATCGGAATGACTAACTGCCTAAAGGCCATTCTCTAAAGTGTCACCGCATATAATTACTTCTGCATCTTCCAGCTCCAGCCATCGCCCCTGTCACACTGAATAAAACATAACCCATAGCCAGGAAATAATTGTGCAAACCATTCAGACAGGAGTGTTAGAAACAAATGACTGAAGTCAAGCATCTGTCCAGCATGATATATTATTGTGCAGGTATAGGATCTATAATCTGGAATCCTTGGGACCTGGGCAGTGACTATAGAGGACCGGGTGTTCCCCCTCAGGGTTGGCTTCCCCTATAGCAGTGATCCCCAACCAGTAGCTCATGAGCAACATGTTGCTCTCCAACCCTTGGATGTTTCTCCCAGTGGCCTCAAAGCAGGAGCTTATTTTTGAATTTCAGGCTTGGAGGCAAGTTTTAGCTGCATAAATACAGGTTTACTGCCAAACAAGTTGACAATCAACATAGGGACTACTAAGTGGTCAATCAGAGCACTTATTTGGCACCCTGGAACATTTTTCATACATGTGTTGCTCCCCAACTCCTTTTACTTCTGAATGTTGCTCACGGGTTCAAAAGGTTGGGGATCCCTGCCCTATAGCATTGAAATACCAGGAGCATGCGGTGGGGGTTTTAGGCGGGACCAGCTATGCAGGCCAAGCCACTTGGAAGATTTTATTGGCCGGGGGGACGGCACAGTCTCTCCTTACTCCACTGGATCTGGGGTTTTTTGGATAGGGAATCTTTCCATAATTCTGTTAAAAACATTTAGACATTACATAGTTACATACACCCTATAGGATTGCCACCAATATGGATCCCTGCACTTATTTACCATAAAGTACAAGATACTGTTTTATTATTACAGAGAAAAAGGAAATCACTTTTAAATATTTGAATTATTTGCGTATCATGGAGTCTATAGCAGAGGCCTTACAGTAAATGAAGAGCTATTAGGATAATGAATCCTATACATGTACAGGTGTTGTGGACATTTTCATAGAATGAATGGGCCAACATATTCTACAGTCTGGCATAACTTGATATATAATTTCGCTTATGTGTCAACCTTCTAAATATATCATTGTTTTGTCCACTTTAGACTTATCTGCGATTTCCAAACCCTTCTACAAAATCTTTTGCTCTACCTTATATCTGTTTCCCTACTGGCTTATTTACTTTACTCCTGTTACTCCAGTGCACAAGAACACTAGTAAATGCCAAATACCAGTGGAATATACTCTCTTACAGTACACTTGTTGGGCAAACATATTATCCCCAACCAAAGGTGCGGCTAATAGAGCCTGCACTTCGGTTGGGGGTAACAGTAGTTTTTTTTTTTATAAATTTACCCCACCAGAGGGAGCTCATGGTGTGAGTGGCCATTTCAGTCAGAGTCCATGTGAAAATGAGCATTCGCATAATGAGCAAGTTTCATCACTCCCTCATTATGCACATGCATGTGCCCCAACATGGCCGCTCATATGGGATCTCTCTCCCGGTGTGGGTTACCTAGCTCTGGTGGGGGCCATTTAAAAAAACTACTATTACCCCCAACTGGAGTGCAGGCTCTATTAGCCCAAACCTTTAGTTGAGGACAATATTTTTGCCCAACAGGTGCCCTTTAAGGTGAATGAAACCTAGGAAGAGCAATCAGTGCCAAGAGTATTGTTAGTACCCACTTTATTGGTTATTGGATAAGTGTTGTCATGTTCTACAGTGTAAGGCACAGGGCTCATTTGTCCCAGGGGGTCCTGTACTAAAATACATACTGGTGTGACCCTAAAGTAGGGTAGTAAAAACCCACCAAATAGACAGTGCTCAAGAACATTAGTAAGGTTCCTTGTAAAGCCCGACCGCAGTAGACTATGTTCCCTTAAAACACCAGCCAAGACATAGTATTTACCCTCAGGGAACTAATTCCATTATGTGTAATGGAAATAAATAACTATACTAGACAGGATTTTTTATTTAACCAAGGTTTTATGATTATGTTTAAATCAGTGGTGTAAAGGTAAGATTTTCTTCGTGTTTATTTTATCTTTGGACCCAAAGCCCCATTTCTGTGTGCATTATGATACATGGGACTCCAGCAGATTAACTGACTATTTCAGGGTAACAAAGAACCTAGGAATTGACACTGGGGTTTTAGCGCCATTCCATATGGTGGTTCATTACAATTATACCCAGGATTAAAGGGCAACCAAAGTCTAAAATAGAATAAGGCTAGAAATGCTGTATTTTGTATACTAAACATAAACATGAACTGCACCACAAGCCTTATCAAACAAATGATTTATGCTTTCAAAGTTGGCCACAGGGGGTCACCATCTTGTAACTTTGTTAAACATCTTTGCAAGACCAAGACTGTGCACATGCTCAGTGTGGTCTGGGCTGCTTAGGGATCGTCATAAATGATCAAAACATCACAAGTCAAAAAATATCTGCCAGAAGCCGATACAGCAAGACTGATTAATAATCAGAATATACAGACTGAACTGGGTCCTGGGTCATGTAATCTAACGTGGATTTTACAGTTTTTGTATTGTTGATACAAACTTTCTCCAACTCTTCAGAACCAGTGGCTGCAGCAAAATAATCATCCAAATAGAATCCCAGTTTATCTGTTTAAATTTGTCCCTGCATCTGGAGTTGGAAACAGGGTTGTAAAGGCAAAAATAAAATCCAATACAAATCTCTACACATTCGCCGACTTCTCTACAGGGAGTTCTGCATGGCTGGGAAGGAAGGTGGGGGCTCCCCCTGCTGTTCATAAGTAGGATTGTTTCCCTGCAGAGCAGTTGGGGACCGTCTGACAATTCCTATCCACAGCAGTAAATGAAGGGAGAATTTCACTGCATACAGTCAGGTTTCTTATAAAAACGGTACACATTTTTAAATGAAAGTATATTGGACATAGGTTTCTTTTTAATTAAAGAAAGTAAAAATGGGATTTTATTTTATTGCCTTTACATTGTAAGACACTTCAAACTGATTTGACCTTCTCATCTCCATCAGCTTTGCCTTCAGGGTCGGACTGGGGGGCCCAGGGCCCATCGGGGCTTCTGCCTCAGGACCCCCATCTGGAACCTGGGGGCTGCTGGCTCAGGGCCTCCCATCTGGCAACCCTATCGATGCGCGTCAGTGCACACTTGCACTGCAAGAAAACCAGGGTGCGGATCTGGGCTGGCGGGGCCCACTAGAGCCAGGTGCCCACCGGGTTTTTCCCAATTGACCCTGTTTGCCTTTACTCATTCCATCATCTTCTGCACCTCCTCACAGATACATTTTTGTCATGATACAAATTGTGTTGCCTATCAATCATGCATTGGGGAATTTGTTTTGCTTGAGATACAGCATAGTGAGATAGTTAAATGATATCATTCTGTTTTATTTCAAGGAAAATGCATGTAAAAAAAATTTGGCTAACAACCAAACATTTTTCAACAGTATAACACATACTACACACAATGTACACATGAAGTTCTTTGTCGATTGGGGGTGCCAGAAGTCTCCATCATTATAAATAATTCTTCTTTAAACGCTGATTGTTTAAAGAAATGAATTCATGCTGTATTGTGTAACTGTGATTGCTAAAATAAAGAAATCTACTGGAGTTTGTTATCTGCCTCACACTACGCTGGGTCTGAAGCAATGGCTTGCTTACTGAGGAACAATTACAGATACTTGTGTTGGGGAACCAATCAACAGCTGGAATAATTACTAATATTCAAGATAATTGTCTGTAAAATCTCACATGGATCAGTACTGTGTTGGCACGCTATGGTACAGCCATATTACCCATGGGTGTCCGGCAAAACTGTTTCCAAGGGGGCAAAATCATCAAGCAAAACCAACCTGTTTTTCTAGACTAGGGTCAAGTTTGCAGGAAATCAGTTCATTGGCAAAGCCCATAAAGTTGTTCACAACTTACATAACGGTATAGTTAGGGGCTATTTAAGCAGAAAGTATGAATCACAACATTTTTGGCTATGTGCACTTCGTGAACACACCCATAAATACCACACCCATTTTACCAACATTCCCCAGGCATGCCAGTATAATTAGTACAGAAAGACTAAAGGCAACTTGATATTGGTACTGGATCATACCAGAACATGCTTTGGGAGGAGAAAGATAAAGCAGTGGATAACACAGCCGCGTGTTAATACAAGGTATTTGATTCTTATACTTGGCTTCTCAGGAAAATTATTGGTATAAAATAATTCAATTTAACAGTCTAAAATGAATACAAAAATTAACTATTCTTTAATCTGTGTTGACATTCATTCATGTGTAGTGGTACTGTTCCTCATATATAATTATTCAATACATGTGCACTTGTAATAGTAATTTATAATTGAGGTGGTATTCTACAAGAATATGCTTCTTTCACTTCCTTTTATTTAAAACCTTTAAATCATGGGGTTGCAAAAATGCTGCAATGTCCTGCAGGTGACAAAGCTTCCCATAGGTCCCCAGGTGGGACCGAAATGTCGACTCTAATGTTGTGTATTCAATAAAACAACACTTCATTCACTAAGCTAATGGTATACACACATATATTTATATAGTAGACTGTGAAGGAGTCGGCACTCTCGTCACTAAGTACAGAAATGGCTGGTTGCAGTGTCCAATATTTTTAGAATATCTATCCACAAAGAAGGTCCGCACACTCAGGTCTTAAAAAATAAAAAAAATGTTTATTGACTAAAGGACTAATGTTTCGGCCTCTCCGAGGCCTCTCTCAACGTATAAAAAAGCACACAGAGGATGCATTAAATACAAATGTTGGCGGGAAAATTTAATTGTCTGACATGTCATCATCATCATCATCATCACCATGTGTCAAGTATTTAAATTTTCCATAAACAAAACATATGGTACTAAAAAACAAAAATCCATACATAGTTACCATTCAAAGTAGCCAAATTTACTTGCAACCACCCCAAAGATCACTAAATAAGGAATTAAAAAATAAGGAGTTAAAAAATATACTAAGTAACAATCACTCATCTTAGCCTCTCCATATTTTATATAAAGCTGTCATTGATTGTAATACTTATGTTACAAAGTAAGAAACTTGAGTATAGATGTAAGGTCTATGTTCCAAGTCCCTCAATAACGATAACTGCGTTTAAAAACTATTGTTATGCTAATATAGACCTGACCTATATTCTGGATTTGTATTTATTCAGTTACAGGGAGATCATTGCCCATTTAGAGGCTGTATTAGAAGTCTTATTATCAGAGAGCAGCGTTTTTACCTGGATTCACAGTTATGTATTCAAACTACCAGAGGGAATTTGCAGTATTTATCACAAGAAGGTTGTCACGGTCGGCACCCTAAATCCAGAACCAATGCTAAGCACCCTGTTCTCGACTCTTGCTTCCGCCTTTAACAGCCACCTTTCACCTCGGGAGGAGCCCTCAGCTAATCGGATGCTGCCAGGTCTTATTAAGAAAGGTGCCAAGGAAAGGGTTCTGGACAAGCAAAGGGGCACGACGGTAAAGCAAAAGTCTTTTGGGCAAAAGGTCACAGTACAAGGCGTAGGCAGAACACATAGTCAAATCAGGCCGGGTTGGGGCAGGCAGAGTACAAACGGAGTCAGACAGGCAAGGGTCAAACCAGGAGATCAATCAGATGGGATACGGATATAGAAGAGTCGGTTTTCAGGCAGGGTCAGGATTTCAGAGATCAGACAAAACAGGCAGGGGTCACAACAGGTAACAGATAACAGACAGAATCACAGATCAGAAGCACCAGGAACTCAAAAAAATTATCCTATAACTGGCAATGATAAAATACAATTTGTCTCTTTAAGTACATTTCATCACGCCAGCACACATGCGCCAATAAATAAAGAAGGTGTGCGCTGCGCTAGCCCTTAGATTACCGACGCTCAGAGGAAGAGCAGGCATCCCTGCCGCACCACTAGACCACCAGGGTAAGTTATTACAAAGGTAAGCTGGTCTAGAATAATACAAATACAAGGGGTGGGGGTGCAAGCGAGGGAACATGAGAGGGGAAAGAGAGAGAATGGAAGAGTTGGAGACCAATAGCCACACTCCCCCAAAAAATTTGTTTTGCAATTTGTTGTATTAGTACTGTTAGTCCAAGGGATAACGTTAATGATCCACAGGTCATGGTTACTTGTTAATTCTGTATTATCAGGTGCTGCCACCTCACTTATCCTAGGGTAAGGGATACATCCTCAAAGATATAAAAGATATATATCATGTCAAACAGGGTAAGTTATTGCCCATGGGAAGTTTTTGCACAATTCCTGCATTGGTGTGCAGACTGGAAGACCAGCATACCCATAAAATCTGCTTCCCCTGTGCTGCTAATGTTGCATTAATTCCACCCAGGAGTTCTTTCCGATAGTCAGCATTTTGTGCAACCTATCCAACAACATTGAAGCACTGCTTCCTCCTATAAAATCCAAAGTAAAATTTCCCTTGCTGCAAAAATTTTCATTGAAATCCCCCAGATGCTGGAGCCAATGCACAAGTTTGTAAATAAATGGGCTAAATGAAAGTGCTGCTATTATTATTATTATTATTATTATTATTAACATGTATTTATATAGCGCCAACATACTGCGTAGCACTGTAAAGTAAATGTGATTATACAACTAAATCACATGAATTATATACTGCTAGCACTTTTGGTGTAAATACCATGTTCTTGTACAGGAGTGCAGCTTGACACATTTTGCCGGGCATCTTAGGTAAATAATCAGGTGCAGATTGTAGCATTTAAATGTATTGGTATTAATGTGTGATTCTCTGGAAGGAAGTCTGTTAAGGCAGCCCTGGAATTAACAACACATTCAGGGTGGCTGTAGCTGTAGGATTACCTTGTACCAATAAATTCATTTTTATAATGAATGCGCAGGCAATCAGCACAAAAACATGGAACTGTAAAGAGAATGTTCAGACACAAGTACATTTAATGAATAACATCGTTATGCGCACAGTGTTGTATTCATCTGAGCTCAGGCGCATCTGCCCTTGCATTCGTAAATGATCCCTGTTGACTTATTCTGATTCACTAAAGGTGTAATAATAGCCCACGAAAAAAATATTTTCTGTGAGGTTCTGTAAGTGCAGGTAATGCAATAACCCCCATACCCTCACACTCTAGCATAGAAAATGGAGTGATTTTAGCTCTGCATCTCCTCTTGATCCCATCTAATATTTTTTTCCCCTCAAACAGGAATGGAAATAAAACAGAATTATTAAAGGATCTTGTTTAAAGGATTACTTATATTAGATATTAAAGAATCCGACAACATCCCCAAAATATCTGATGATTGGAGATCCAAGACATGTTTTTAAAATCAGAGGCACATCTGGGAGATATCCGTAAAATATTAAAGAATCCCACCGCATCCTATACTTCTGTGTATGGCCAAGAGGTATTAAACATGCCTTAATTAGGTGCCAGTTCTTTTGACCTTAGAATTATAAAGGCTTCAGTGCTTACATCAATAGAATAATGAAGTCTCATTAGGAAGATTGCTTTAGATTTCTGAAGTCAGAGAAGTATCACGGTACATTAGTTAGTGCTGCGTCAGTGCACATGAATATTGCTTCTCTCTACCCATCACTGTGATAAGCTACATTAAAGGTTCATAAAAATATATCTGCATGAGAGAGGTTTCATATCAGAGTTTGGAGTTTCTCTAATGCTAGGATATAAATTTTATATTTTGAAGGAATCTTATATGGAACACGTTCTGTTGATCACTTCGCTCTTCTCCATTCTCTGACTAGTTATACAACTGAATTATTGTATTGGTAGTCAGCTGTAATGCAATCATTTTCTAAAATGTCTCCCATGTTCTGTGATAACCAGAGGCAACAAGAAAAAGAATAGCACAACAGGGCAAGGCATTGTGGGAACCACGGTCTGAATGGGGGTCTTGGGGGTCTGGCCTAGGCACAACCCCCTCTGACGGCCCCCTGCCCCAGGCACACGCGGGGGATGGATGAGGGAGCTCCGGGAGAGGCATGGGGAGTGGGTCAGGAGGGGAGGTCAAGGAGAGGTACTGGGAGTGAGTCTGGGTCGGTGGGGCCAACTGGATTATTCCTATTGTCCCACTGGTCCAGTCTGACCATGGTGGGAGCTAGAATCTTGGCTACTGGAAAGATGTTTTTGTGGTCAGCACACAGTTGTCTGAACTGGTAGGACAAGGACCCTGGGTCCCGTTTCTGAAATCAGCTGGCGTGACACTGTAAAAGTTTTCAATATGGGTTGTGCACGAATACCTTCCCCCCACATACCTAATCATATTCTACAGTCCCTGTTCTGGGAAGAAACAAAAGACAGACATATATTGCATTCAATTCCAGGTACATTTACAAATATCCCCTTAAATTCTCTTAAATAATGACATTTACAAAACTGCCCATGAAATGCCACTGCAGTCTCATCTTCTTTTTCCTTTTCATCATACACGAGCTGAAAGGGAAATATACTGTAAGTCTGAGCTGTTTCTATAGTTTATTTTCCTGCACTGAACAGACAATCTCAAAGGGCTGAAAATATTAGTTTTGTCTTCGGACACAGTTGCTGCTCTGAAAAAGAAATGTCACTTTTTTGGGACTACTTTTCTTTCTTCACTGGAGTGGCTACACTGTGAGAATAAGTAATGTGGCTCCTGCACTGAAGCCTGACCAGGTCTTCTGAAGTAGATGTTTATATGTTGAGGATACCTACGGCTCTGGCTTCCTTTACATTTTATTCATCATACACAATTATTTATTACTTGTGGAGAAATTTAAAAATATACTCTGATCCATGAATTAAAGAAACGTACTAAGCAGGATTTCTATTTCCTGCTTAGTTCAGTTATGTGATTTTCCTAGAATGTTTTAGAGATGATATTGATGAAATAAAGACAAAGGAGAGCTATTAAGCTGATAATAGGCAATGGAAGGTTTCAGGAAAGGTTGACTAACTTTAAAATAGAGAAGAGACATTTATGGGGGGATTTGATTACTTTGTGTCAATATACAAAGGGACCATATAATAAACTCCCCAATGCTTTATTTACCAGTAATTTCTTCCAGAAAAAAACAAGGGCATCCATTCATATTACAGGAAAGTCGGGGCTGGATGCCTATCTAGAAAGGTAGAAAATTGACTCTTACAACAAAGTTGATCCAAAGACTCTAGGTTCTATTGCTATTTAGGAATCAGGAAGGATTTTTCCCCTCTGAGGCAATTAAGCAGCTTTCATTTAGGCAAAAAATGTTAAACTTGATGGACTTGTGTAAGGAGCCCAGATGCAAGGTTAAGTTGCCCATGCACACATAGATATGATCATTTAAGTAACTAGAGGATGTAAGATTGTTATGGTAAAGCTTCAAATAAAAAAAAAACCAAAATCTTCAAGTCCTCATTAGATGCTGCACAAACAGATATTATCATTACCAGTTACTGAAAAGCAAAAATACCCAGAACATAGATTTAATACAACTAATAACCATTGTATGAGGGTGTCTCTTCCATTGAACAGGCACCTCCTGAAAGCCGTATGATACAATGACTAGTGATGGGCGAATCTGTCCTGTTTCACGAAATTTGCACATTGAAGTCAATGGGTATCAAAATAATTTTGGCGCCCAACAATTTTCAGCACACTTGTGCAGAGCTGGAACCAATGATCACATCCATGCATCACTCTGATTCATTATCTGCCCCATTTTCTGCTTTACCGGATCAATGCTGTTGCTGTCAGCTGATTGATTGCCTGTGTGTATTTGTTTTTCAAGTAATGCCTATTGCTAAGCTCCAGCTCATGCACTCTGATGGTCACTGATGATCGCCTTTTCATCCCCACAGACAGAGGATCAAACAACTTGTATAAACTAAAGCAGTGTCTTTCCTTCAGCCAACATGCCCCTCCAAACAAACAAGCCCTTATTATAAAGTAGTTCCTGCACTTCAGCCATACTTATTATACTGCTTGCTTGTTTTTAACTCTCTGCTCTGCTTCAGAAGCCTGACATAGCACTGTTTTTACTAATTATAAATACTTAGTATATTACCCAAATGTAGGGTTGGCATCTTTTTTTTTTTTTTTTACCTAACAATGGCCATTGGGGGTTGGTGATTTCACGTGGGGACAAGGCTACAACGTATGGGACAAGAAAACAGGCGGGCTGAGTGGAAGGATGGGCTGGAAATGTGAGGGGAAATGGGTGGACTAGGTGGGGAAATGACAGTGGATGGGGATAAGAGAAAGGAGGGATTTACTGGGCAGTTTAAATTTACCTGCCAATGATTTTTTTATACCAGTGCTGGCCGTAGCTGGTGAATTACCGGCTAGGCCGGTCAAATACCTGTCAGATGGCAACACTACCCAAATGTTGGCTGTCATTGTGGAGTCTTTTGACCAAACTTAGAGCTAATTCATAGTAATATTCTAAGTTGGGTTGAAAAAAGACACACTTCCATCAAGTTCAACCTTTTAAGTCTATATATAATCTGCCTAACTACAAGTTGACCAAGAGGAAGGCAAAAACCCATCTAAAGCCTCTCCAATTTGACTCAGAGGAGGAAAAATTCCTTCCTGACTACAGTCTCTGGATCAACTTGTACTATGAGCTATCTTCCATAACCCTGTATTCCCTTACTTGCTAAAAATCCAACCGACCCCTTCTTAAAGCTATCTAATGTATCAGCCAATTTAACTACTTTGGTTATCGTTCCATGCTGATATCTAATCTAGCTAATTCAGATATAAATCCAGACAGAAACCGTGCATGATAATTAACTCTCTGTTCAGTTTGTGACCAAGAACATTACATGGACCCCTGCATGACTCAGTCATTGTCCAAAGAGCTGAACATTTCTACCAACCCATTCACAGAGCACCTTTCTGGGAAAATGCACAGGAGATGCACCTACCAGTGCTGCATGGTGGGCAAGAAGGAATGAGATGAAGTGTTTGAAAGGCTTGCCATCACCCTTTACCTTGCACTCTATGCCCCACTACACCACTGGCAGAGGGGCTTAGAATAAAGCTGCACTGATGCAATGCCAGACACAAGCAATGTTCTGATATTAGAGCTTATAGTATTTGATTTTGTACGTGATATAATAATGATTTTGTACGTGATATAGTACTTCATTTTGTACATGATATAGTACTTCATTTTGTACTTGATATAGTACTGGATTTTGTACGTGATATAGTACTTCATTTTGTACATGATATAGTACTGGATTTTGTACATGATATAGTACTTCATTTTGTACGTGACATAGTACTGGATTTTGTACGTGATATAGTACTTCATTTTGTACATGATATAGTACTTCATTTTGTACATGATATAGTACTTCATTTTGTACTTGACATAGTACTGGATTTTGTACGTGATATAGTACTTCATTTTGTACATGATATAGTACTTCATTTTGTACTTGTTATAGTACTGGATTTTGTACCTGATATAGTACTTCATTTTGTACTTGATATAGTACTGGATTTTGTACGTGATATAGTACTGGATTTTGTACGTGATATAGTACTTAATTTTGTACATGATATAGTACTGGATTTTGTACATTATATAGTACTGGATTTTGTACATGATATAGTACTTCATTTTGTACTTGATATAGTACTGGATTTTGTACATGATATAGTACTGGATTTTGGACATGATATAGTACTGGATTTTGTACATGATATAGTACTTCATTTTGTACGTGACATAGTACTGGATTTTGTACGTGATATAGTACTTCATTTTGTACATGATATAGTACTTCATTTTGTACATGATATAGTACTTCATTTTGTACTTGACATAGTACTGGATTTTGTACGTGATATAGTACTTCATTTTGTACATGATATAGTACTTCATTTTGTACTTGTTATAGTACTGGATTTTGTACCTGATATAGTACTTCATTTTGTACTTGATATAGTACTGGATTTTGTACGTGATATAGTACTGGATTTTGTACGTGATATAGTACTTAATTTTGTACATGATATAGTACTGGATTTTGTACATTATATAGTACTGGATTTTGTACATGATATAGTACTTAATTTTGTACTTGATATAGTACTGGATTTTGTACATGATATAGTACTGGATTTTGGACGTGATATAGTACTTGGTTTTTGTACGTGACATAGTACTGGATTTTGTACGTGATATAGTACTGGATTTTGTACGTGATATAGTACTTGATTTTGTACGTGATATAGTACTGGATTTTGTATGTGATATAGTACTTGATTTTGTACATGATATAGTACTTCATTTTGTACTTGATATAGTACTGGATTTTGTACGTGATATAGTACTGGATTTTGTACGTGATATAGTTCTTAATTTTGTACATGATATAGTAGTTCATTTTGTACGTGATATAGTACTGGATTTTGTACGTGATATAGTTCTTAATTTTGTACATGATATAGTAGTTCATTTTGTACATGATATAGTACTGGATTTTGTACATGATATAGTACTGGATTTTGGACGTGATATAGTACTTGGTTTTTGTACGTGACATAGTACTGGATTTTGTACGTGATATAGCACTGGATTTTGTACGTGATATAGTACTTGATTTTGTACATGATATAGTACTTGATTTTGTACGTGATATAGTACTTGATTTTGTACATGATATAGTACTGGATTTTGTACGTGATATAGTACTGGATTTTGTACGTGAAATAGTATTGGATTTTGTACGTGAAATAGTACTGATTTTGTACGCGATATAGTACTTCATTTTGTACATGATATAGTAGTTCATTTTGTATGTGATATAGTACTGGATTTTGTACGTGATATAGTTCTTAATTTTGTACATGATATAGTAGTTCATTTTGTACTTGATATAGTACTGGATTTTGTATGTGTTATAGTACTTCATTTTGTACATGATATAGTACTTCATTTTGTACTTGATATAGTACTTCATTTTGTACTTGATATAGTACTGGATTTTGTACGTGATATAGTACTTCATTTTGTACGTGATATAGTACTTCATTTTGTACTTGATATAGTACTGGATTTTGTACATGATATAGTACTTCATTTTGTACTTGATATAGTACTGGATTTTGTACGTGATATAGTACTGGATTTTGTACGTGATATAGTACTTCATTTTGTACATGATATAGTACTTCATTTTGTATGTGATATAGTACTGGATTTTTACATGATATAGTACTGGATTTTGGACGTGATATAGTACTTGATTTTGTACGTGATATAGTACTGGATTTTGTACGTGATATAGTACTGGATTTTGTACATGATATAGTACTTGCTTTTTGTACGTGACATAGTACTGGATTTTGTACGTGATATAGTACTTGATTTTGTACGTGATATAGTACTGGATTTTGTACGTGATATAGTACTGGATTTTGTACGTGATATAGTACTGGATTTTGTACATGATATAGTACTTGATTTTGTACGTGATATAGTACTTGATTTTGTACATGATATAGTACTGGATTTTGTACATGATATAGTACTGGATTTTGTACGTGATATAGTATTGGATTTTGTACGTGAAATATTATTGGATTTTGTACGTGAAATAGTACTGGATTTTGTACGTGATATAGTACTGGATTTTGTACGTGATATAGTATTTGATTTTATACGTGATATAGTATTTGATTTTGTACGTGAAATAGTACTTGATTTTGTACGTGATATAGTACTTGATTTTGTAAAGCCCTTTAGGGTAATGACAGAGCGCTTGGCTGCCAGTGAAGATGCTAAAATGACTGAAAATACCTTATTATCAGTGTTGGACTGGCCCACCGGGATGCCTTTGTGGTGCTAACGATTTGGCCTATTTCATGGCCATTTCCTATTTCTTTGAGAACAAAGATGCTAAATAGATGGAATAATAGATTATAGTATGTAAAGAATACAGACTAGGACAATAGAGGTTGAGTGAGGAGAAGAATAATAATAGTACTGAGAGTGGGCCCCTGGTCTAAGGTTTTTGGGTGGGGACCTGGTGTCCCAGACCGACACTGCTTATTATTCAAGACAATAGGAATCATTTGGTAGTGATCTAATCTAGTGTATAATCTCTTAGAAATTCTTCCTTTGGTATTTCCACAAATTTACGTGATCACACTGGCACACAGTCACAGATTCCTATTATGTGGGAGCACATGGGTGACAACGTGTACTCATTGCAACATTTTCAAATCTGTTTTTCTTTTTCAGTTTTTAATAGATGTTAAAAATTCTTTGTCGTCCACTGTACCACCTGTCTGGATTACCATAAGCAGGTGAGTTGTTTCCCCCCACAGAGTTCATAACAGATCATTGCAAAGTGTGCTTTTAATTGTGCAATTTGTACTGGGGAGTTACCTTTAAATTAATTTTAGTATGTTATGGTATGAATAGATGGATCTACTCTAAGCATCTTTTCATTGGTCTTCAATATTTTTTTTTTTGGGTAGTCTTGAAATCATTAGCTTCATTAGCCTGCCTACAACTGGAATCTGTCACCATCAATCAGAAATAGCTTCATCTGTAAGCTTTCTATAGAAACAATTTATCTTGTTTTGGGCAGAAACAACAAGGTCAATCCTAGGTTAGTGCCCCTGTCAAGCAGAAAGTGCAGCTCAATTAATGGCATGTCACATCAGGTAACACAAGTCCACTCTGCCATTGTTTTCTTATCAACAGAACATCCAGCTAATTTGTAACAGTCATCATTTACACTTTTCACTTCTGATCTTAGCTGTCATCAGAGCCATTTATAACACTTAGGCATACAGAATTGGGCACTATATCTCTGTTTAATGACAGATGTGGTGTAATTTTTCCAGAGCAGTCTGTAAAATCCCCTTCCAGCAGCACAAAACAGATGGTTGTTGTTGGATTAGGTGATACTCTTTTATTATCAGCAACAGAATTTTATAAAGCTGCCAAGACACTCTTGCCAAGGTCAGGTTCTGCTGCACAAATAGCTCTGAATGCCCAATATATAGCTAAATGTCTAAAAGGAAACTTTCATAAGCTTTTCTCGGTTTCAGCTGCAAATATTACATATCATCATATGGATTTTGCCATAGTAATGGATCTTTCCTTGCAAAATATGTTTAACTTTAATAGAGTAATGCTTTACAAGCTGCTACACAGCCCAGGGTTTTTTTTCACCACCACTGCCTTCCTGTGGAGAATACTGGCAGTTAGAACACCACTCACTGTCTCTCTGCCATCACTCTTAATACCGTGAAATTAAAGGTGTCCTATTGGACACACACGGAGCACTGACAGACAGTTTTTGGTGCCAGAACACTCAAGAGAATGACCACTCTGTTTGTCAGAAGGCGATGCTTCATATGCGGTAGTATTAGGAGCAGTGACAGTTGGACAAGGGTCTTTTGGCTGCTGTCCATTAATATTTAGAATCTTAATATTCTACCAGCAGATTTGGGATAGTGAGCACAAATTGTGGGTGTAGTAATATGTGATAGAGTCATCTTCCACCCTTTTTATACAGGTATATTATCTTTTTATCCAGAATATCTGGGACCTAGAATTATGCATATAAAGGATCTTTCTGTGGTTTGGATCCCTATACCTTAAGTCCGCTAAAATCATTTAAACTTTTAAAGGGATGGTTCACCTTCAAATGAACTTTTAGTATGTTATAGAATGGACTACTTTTAAGCAAGTTTTCAATTGGTCTTCATTTTTCTTTATTATTGATATAAAATTATTTGCCTTATTCTTCTGACTCTTTCCAGCTTCTGACTCTTTGTCTGTAAGACAATAAATGTGTTGTTATTGCTACTTTTTATTACTCATCTTTCTATTCAGGCCTCTCCTAGTCATATTCTAGTCTCTTATGCAAATCATTGAATTGTTGTTAGGTCAGTTTGAACCCCCTACCTAACCAGATTGCTGAAATTGCAAACTGGATCGCTGCTTAAAAAAAATCAAAATAACTCAAAAACCACAAATGATAAAAAAATTAAAACCAAACTCTTGGATCATACTTTAATAAAAGTTAATTTTAAGATGAACATTGCCGTGTTCATAATTGTATATAGTGAGAACACTCAGCCCAAGGCCATAAACACCAAAGAGGTATTATACAGTATATATCTACCTTGTGGTGCCTACAATTCAGTGCCAATTGCAACCAATTAGGTATTTGATTTCACTTTTCATCTTATAGTAAATTGTTCAAACTTCTGATTGGCTGCTATGCACAATTTCCCTATGTAACATAGCACCTATAGTTGTATCACTCAATAGCAGCTGCTCCACTATGCATATCCCTTCACTGGCTCCCAATCTCCTCTAGCATCAAATTCAAACTACTCAAACTTTTGTTCAAGACCCTTAACAATGAAGCCTCTATATTTAGGGGCCAATTCATTAACTTCGAGTGAAGGATTCGAAGTAAAAAAACATCGAATTTCGAAGTGTTTTTTTGGCTACTTCGACCATCGACTACAACTTCGACTTCGAAACGAATGATTCGAACTAAAAATCGTTCGACTATTCGACCATTCGATAGTCGAAGTACTGTCTCTTTAAGAAAAAACTTCGACCCCCTAGTTCGCCACCTAAAAGCTACTGAACCCAATGTTAGCCTATGGGGAAGGTCCCCATAGGCTTGGCTACGTTTTTTTGGTCGAAGGATAATCATTTGATCTTTGGATTGAAATGACTTCTCTCAGGCTTCTTTTCTCTGGAACTCTTTGCCTCGAGCTGTCGCCCCTCCAGATACAATCTCCACGGTGGATTCACATGCGATCGAACTACCGGCAGGATCGGTGAGGGTGAAGGTCCTGGTACGACACTGAGCTGTGGGTTATACAGTCACAGAAACTGTCTAAATCCCGAGTATATTGTTTTGTAATATCTCCAGAAGTACAGAATATTTAATCCCTTACTCTGCTGGGAGAAGATATATACCCTGATACTTTATATATTTATTGTTTGGAGCATATGGGTAGGTAATTTGTTTGTTATGGGGTTATAAAATGTCAAATATGTGTTATAAACCACTTTTAACAAGATTATCCTGTGCATTTCACCATAGTAACCCAGTGCTCTATTTATTAAAAAATCTATATGAACAAAGCTTCAGCCTGGCCATAATGGAACTCTCCTTTTTTCCCTTTCCTCCTGGGTTTATTTCAAGGCTCTATAAGAATGAAAACAGCCTTTGTCTAATGGTCTCCAGCGATAACCGATTGCTTGGTAACCTTGATTTCTTGTTTTTTGTTTTCTCTCCATTTCCTCTTACAGTAGAAAAGCCGTCAGCCGCTTCCACTCTCCTTTTTATTGTAGAGAATCACAGACATTTGAACCAGCTCCGGTTGCAGGGATCAAAACCAGTCTCCGATGCTTATTTCGCTCCCGCTTCCCTAGAGTTCCCCTAGTACGCGTCCATCACGCTTGATGGCTTGACTCCGCCCCCTGAATTGCTTGTCTTTCTACCCCCCCCATGGTAGGCAGATATGTTCCTAGCTTGTTCCCCCTCCCACGCACTGTGACACCCTAGGCACGTACCACTTCCGCCTACCCCTAGTTTTGGTCCTGCACCCATATCTTGTACTCTGTTAAAGGGGTGGTTCACCTTAAAGTTAACTTTTAGTATGTTATTCTAAGCAACCCGTTCAACTGAACGTCATTATTTATTTTGTATAGATTTTCAATTATTTGCCTTCTTCTTTTTACCCTTTCCAGCTTTCAAATGGGGCCACTGGCCCCATCTAAAAAACAAATGCTCTGTAAAGCTACAAATGTATTGCTATTGCTGCTTATTATTACTATTCTTTCTTTTCAGGTCATCTTCTATTCATATTCCAGTCTCTTATTCCAATTAATGCGTGGTTGCCAGGCTTGTTTGGATGCTAGCAGCCAGATTACTGAAATGAAGAGCTACTGAATAAAAAGCTAAATAAGTAAAAAACAAAACACAATTAATAAAAAATAAAAAACAGTTGCAAATTGTCTCAGAATATCACTCTCTACATTATACTACAAATGACTCAAAGGTGAACCACCCCTTTAATCTAAAGGATTCTGAGACTTCAATTCCCCTTGAATTCCCTTTTGCCCTTTCCCCTAAAAAGTAATGCAGGAAGAAACCTGAGCCACTACATCCTTCTGCTTACTGTTAGCTGGTGGAGATATAGTGGGGCAATGCACAGATCCTCATTTCAGTTACCTAGTTGGAGAACCTTCTTAAATAATAGGGATTCTACAAATCAATTTGTTTTGTATTTGGACAAATTATGAATCCTACACAAAAGATATGTCTGAATTAACTTAAAGCACTGTGTAACTAATCAGTTTAATATAAACAAATGACAAATCCCAAACAAAATCCGAACCCTCATATGCATATGCAAATTAGCTAAATCACAATTGTCCATTGGTCTAAAGTCATGTGATTTAAGAGTTTGAATTCAGTTCATCCAGGTGCTCTACATACTTTCAAAAAAGACTTGGATCTGGTGCATTCCTATTAGAAACCAGTATTACAAGCTCTTGTTATGGGTGTAGAATGATGTTTTTACCCGTGTTGAATTTGTTAGAATGTATACTTTCCAAAAATATATGGCTTTCTCTGGTCTTTGTACAGTTAGGGGGTCTTTTGGCACATAATAGCAAACAGGGGGTTTTGGGGTCCTTACATATACTTTGGTATAGCTTTGCATACTTTTCAACAGACCTCTGATGTTCATATTTAGGGTGATTTGCCTTTTTATGTAAGATTTTGTGCAAGATGAAAGTCACAAATTACAACATTTTAGGTGATTTTCAGAAATGACTTGAAAACCTTTAAATCTAGGAAAGCTTTGAAGTTTGGTAGTTTGGAATAGAAATATGTATTGACCCATTTTGGATTCACAAGAATGTGTATTTTCCAGAAATATATGGCACCTTTTTTGTGGATCTCACATAAAATGCTGTAAATGTGTTAATGCTTATTCATAATTAGGGTGTTTTATCTTGGTGCCTGATGACATGTTGAAGTAGTTTTCAGAAGAAAAAGACCAACTGAAAAATGGATACAGCTAAAGTAAAAGAGTGAAACAGTGCTTGCTGTGGGGAGGCAGTTTCCTTAGTGCCAATCTATCACTTAGACATCAGTCCTACTGAGGAGCCACGGGGCACCATAAGAAACAATGAGGAAAACACAAAGCAAAAGGCTGGTAAAGCAGATTTTGGAAGAGATACAACTGGGATTACTGTCACACCCCTGCAGCTATTCCATACTACATGCCTGCCACATTCCAAGCCACAGGATAGTCAGATAAATACATGTGCTGTAGATATCACTCACTACTCTGCATGACATATTCATCCCATCTCCATGAACAGTTTTTTATCTCCAGAATAACACAATTTATTATGCATTACCTAAACACATGGCTGAATATGCAGCTCTCTTTTTAAGAGACAATCTAGTAATTGTAGTTTTATATAGATAGATAGATAGATAGATAGATAGATAGATAGATAGATAGATAGATAGATAGAGATATATCTATATCTAGTAATTGTAGTTATATATATATATATATATATATATATATATATATATATATATCTATATCTAGTAATTGTAGATATATATATATATATATATATATATATATATATATATATATATACACATATATATATATACACATATACACATATACAAGAGTCCTTTGCACTCAACCCATTATCAATATATTTAAGACAGAGCCATTTTGTGCATACTGCTACTGAAAAATGCCTTACCCTTTAAACAAAACAGGGATTGTTTGTCCATATATTGCAATATATTTAAGCTGGCCAACTACCTCAAAGTCATCCCATATCTGGCCAGTCCTACGCTCAATTTTCATCTGATTCATTAAGAATTCTATTGCTTCATTATACATTTTACAAAGGGACTAAGTTTTACCTGCAACTTACTTGCTGCTTTCAAAGTAAAACTCCCAAACTTGGCTGCCCTTTTATTAGACACCAGTGGGATCACCTGACTATAGCTGGGAAGTGTGGGAGCTACAACATGGAGCTGGTCATTGCTTCTAAAATAGAATAAGGCTAGAAATGCTAAATATAAACACGAACTTACTGCACCACAAGCCTAATCAAATTTATGCTTTCAAAGTCGGCTACAGGGGGTCACCATCTTGTAACTTTGTTACACATCTTTGCAAGACTAAGACTGTGCACATGCTCAGTGTGGTCTGGGCTGCTTAGGGATCATCATAAACAAAGCTGCTCGAGTTCTGCATGGCTGGGAAGTAAGGCGGGGGCTCCCCCTGCTGTTCATAAGTATGATTGTTTCCCTGCTCAGCAGTTAGGGACCGTCTGACAATTCCTATCCACAGCAGTAAATGAAGGGAGAATTTCACTGCAGACAGTCAGGTTTCTTATAAAAACGGTACACATTTTTTAATTAAAGCATATTGGAGATAGGTTTCTTTTTCATTAAAGAAAGTAAAAATGGGATTTTATTTTTTTGCCTTTACATGCCCTTTAAGAATGGCTTGGATGATTTATTGGACAAACATAATATCCAAGGCTATAGTGATACTAAACTCTATAGTTAGTGTATGAGTATATATAGTTTGTGAGTGTATGTAGGGTCAGTGGCAGTGTGTGTATGTATGGATGTTGGGTTTCATTTGGAGGGGTTGAACTTGATGGACTTTGGTCTTTTTTTCAATCCAACTTAACTACGTAACTATATTTATTTATATTTATATTATAATGGGACTTATGTAAAGAGCGAATGATTCTTGTCTAGCTACAGTGTCTAGAGTAACCCCAGGAATAATGGTCGAGTTTGGTATTGGGGCATTATCCTCTAAGTTCCTTCCAGGTCAATAATTTGTCAACACCTTTTCAGATTCAGATGCAGAAAGTTCTTTTCACAGAAAAAACAAACATTGCTGAAATCTTTGTGGTGTTTATACAAATGGCCTGTAGATGTCACTGTACACAGTAGTTATACTGTGAATATACAATATTGTCTAGACTTCTTAAAAGTGAAAGGTTACTGTTGTGTAATGCCTGCATGACTCTGCTAATAAAGCACTGTTATACTCTACTCATCCTCGGCTACCCAAAACATAACAAATGGCGACAAGGATGGCTCTTCTACCTCTACAGCAGCCTGCACCTTTTCTTCCAAACCCTGGTGAGACTACCATACCTTTTACTGCTTGGATCCGTATGTTTGAAAATTACATTATTGCTGCTAACCAAGGGGAGATTTCTGCTGCTAGAAAGCGTGCTTTACTTATTCACTGCCTGGGAGCAGAGGGACAGCGTATATTCTATACATTACCATTACCTGATGATACTTATGAAACTGCTCTTACTGCTATAAAGAACTTTTTCGTGCCAAGAGTATATGTGGTTGCTGGAAGATATAAATTCCGCCAACGTGGCCAATGTAATGGTGAATCCACAGAACAATTTGTAGCAGCTTTGAGAGAGCTGGTTGTTACCTGTGAGTTTGGGACTCTAACAGATGAAATGCTAAGAGACCAAATAGTGAAAAAAACAAACTCACCTCGTATTCGAGAGAGACTGCTCCTAGAGCAGGATTTAACCCTTGCAAAGGCTATTACAGTTGCTAGCCAAATTGAAACAGCCGTGGCAGAGGCTAAAACACTCTCAGTCAGGGAACTGCTGGGAATGTACAGATTGTGAATTCAGCACTGTGGCCTAATAAAGCACAGTCATAGGCAAAATACAGTGCTAAGGAAAGGGATTCAACTACACTGCAAAACCGTGCAGCAAATACAAATAGAAAATATTGCTTTCGCTGTGGTTCAACACAACACAGTGCAAATCATTACATGTCCTGAAAAAGCAGCACGGTGCCGCAACTGCACAAAAGTAGGACATTTTGCCAAGATCTGCCGTAGTTCTGCTAAAGATGTTCATGAAGTTACTACTACAAATGTCACAGTATTAAGTGTGGATAAAGCTGGTACATTTATTCCAGACACGTCAGTGTCAGTACTGCTTCTGCTGACAAGGGACACTCCATTAACCTGATGCTTGATACTTTATTTATATATAATAGCAAGGGGTTATTTTCTTGTAATACTTTGCAAAAGATCTGCTTGTTGCACCTGCCCTGAAACTGGTCAGTTACTTAAAGGATGCAATCCCTGTGCTTGGTTGCTCGCCAGTGACTTTACAATTTGAATCAAATACTGCAAAATGTGACTTTTACATTGTGAATAAGGGTACTGCTATAATTGGAAGGGATCTCTTTGCTGCATTAAACCTGCAATTAGTTGAGGGTCTCATTTCTACAGCACCAGTGCCTGCCACACAGCCAGTGTCTAAAATTTCACCACAAAGCAACACTTCACTGGGTTGTGCAAAGAACTTTGTAAACAAAGTTAAGTTGAGACCAGATGTAAAACCAATACCATTTCCTGATTCAGCATTGGAAAAACTTGCTATTGATATTGTTGGTCCTTTTACAGATGCTCCTATAGACTGTAGATTTGCTATAACCTTGATGGACTATTACAGTAAATGGCCTGAAATTGCATTTGTTTCTCATATAACCTCAGCAACAGTAATAACATTTCTGTCTACAGTCTCCAGCAGAGAAGGTAATCAAAAGGAGTTAATATCAGACAATGGACCACAGTTTGTCTCATATGAGTTTGAATCCTTTCTGAGAGAGAGGAATATTGTGCAAAGGAAATCTTCAGTGTATTACCCACAAGCAAAGGGAGAAATCGAGCGATTCAACAGAAAGAAGCACTACTGACATCAAATATTACTGGGAAATCTTGGAAAGTATTTACAACAGAGTTCCTACATAACTACAGAGCAACGCGCCATGCAACAACCCAATCATCTCCTGCTGAATTATTACATGGCAGACAGATGTGCAATAAGTTACATGTTGAAGACATCAAACTTCCACAAAATACTGTGCCTACAAAATCATCTACTGCTGACATTGTGAAACATCAACAAGCCAAATGCAAGGATAATACTGACAGAAAACGTGGTGCCAGAGAAGTACACTTTCAGCCTGGTTCTTTAGTCAGAATTAAGAAACCAGGAATACTGAAACAATGACAATCTAAATTTACTACACCACTTGAAGTGAGATGCCAGCGAGGACCATATGAGACCATCTCTCATGCAGAAAATACATGAGAGATCCACTGTGTTTTTGAGGAAATCTTGAGCTGAATGTGAAAGTGTGTTGAAGTCTGCATGGTAATCATCTAAGGGCCCATTTAGATGCTATGTTACAAACATAGGTATTAAAGGGCGTGTAAAGGCAACTGCAGTTTGGACCTATGGATACATTTGTTGTCCTTTATTATTCATTTTTTTCTGCATTATAGTACATGTTGATATGCGCATTAATTGAATTAAGATGTAAAGAGTGCTATAACTAAAATAGGAGGGCCGCTTCTTTTACTTAACAGCTCTAATTGGTTTTAAGTGTTTTTATTTGTATTGTTATTCCCTGGCACAGTTGTCTAATAAACATTGCCTTTTTATTCATACACATGTTGATATTTAAGTAGTACTCAGCTGGTTCTAAGAGTATAAATCCCTTTTCTTGTATATAACTTTTGGTTTGATATACCCTTGTGGTTGTGGAGATACTCTTTGGCAATTTCCGGCACATATATTATTGGATTGTTGCTCAGTTTACTAATAGAATTTCGAATATTACTTTTATACAACCTTGAAATGTAAAATGTTATATTCGTATGTTGCAATCTGTGATTGTACTTGTTATGTAGAAATTGTATTCTTATGTTGCTTTCTTGCCTATGGCAAGAATCTATTGAAGAAAGCTACTTATCTAGTTTTCAAGAAACAAACAAAAAATCAATAGTTATTCAATGAAATCCAGTTGTTTTATCTTGTGGCGACTCTCTGCTGTGTGCACATACAAAGGTCAGAACAGAAATAATGAAGCAAAGTCAAATGCACTCTACCAGTTGATTTCCCATAACATTGCAATACACAGCTGCACGCTTATTTGCCTCCCAGTTAAAATGTAAAAGAATTAACATTTTTGTTGGTAGACTCTTGAGTGTAATCAATTCTGGTTTGTAAATAAAATATATATATCCATGTATCAAATATACAAAGGCAAGAGATCCTGTGCACTCAACCCATTATCGATATATTAAGGATGTTGAGATATTTTGCGCATTAAGCTACTAAAAAATGCCTTTCCCATTAAACAAAAAAGCGGCTGGAAGGTGATACTGTCCGGCAGGTAATGGGTGGGCCGAACGTTGGGTCCGGACGCGCTGTTATACTTTTCTTACAGGCAGGGAGCTACTGGAGTCTGTTCCAGTGTGTGTGGAGCAGGCAGTGTGTGAAGTGCTCCTCTGAGGACAGTTACCGGACAGTGGCACAGGGCAGCAGCATAGGACTGAGGTTCAGGGGCCCACTGGGGCTGCCACCTTAGAAGCCCCTATACTGCCTCAGGGCCCCCTCCCCATTGGCAGATTTAGCAACTCGCTGATGCCGCCCCCACGCATATCGTATACTGATGTGGATGCTGTCGGGGAAGGTCCGAGGGGGCAACATCAGTTTTCGGTGGGGAGCACTTGTTCAGCAGTGCCGACATTTCCTTCCACACGCTGCCAGTAGAAAATGGGAGAAGAAATCGAGCGCCGCACAATGGATTGTCATTGCCATGTCGCCTTTTCTGTAGAGGACAGGAAGCAGAGTTTCTGAAAGTTATTTCTTAATAAAGGCTTTGCTATTTGAAAGTTTAAATTTGTCTTGGTGTTTTTATTTCGTTTTATACTAACGAATTTTTAAAAAATGTTTTTTTGATGTTACTGTTCCTTTAAACCTCCTTGCATGCGCAGTTTGCTCCTCTTCCCTCCTCCCTTCTCTGCTGTAATCTGAGCCCAGAGCTATAAGTGAGCAGGGAGAGACTCAGGCTGGAAGAGATGTCACACCAAGCTAATGATTACTCCGCAAATTCAGTAAAGAGCGAATTCTACTGAACGTTACCGCTTTCGTCAGAGTTTCTTTGCCACCTCAGACCAGGCGAACTGATAAGATGAAGCTACATCCTCCTCAGTCTTATGTCAATGACGTCATATCCTATCTGCTAGAAATACATTAAAGGAATTATTCAGTGTAAAAATAAAAACTGGGTAAAAAATGTTTCTAATGTAGTTAGTTAGCTTGTTAGTAAAAATGTAATGTATAAAGGCTGGAGTGACTGGATGTCTAACATAATAGCCAGAACATTACTTCCTGCTTTGCAGCTCTCTTGGTTTCCACTGAGTGGTTACCAGGCAGTAGCCAATCAGAGACTTGAGGGAGGACCACATGGGTCATAATTGCTGTTTTTGAATCTGAGCTGCATGCTGAGGATCAAATGCAAACTCCCTGAAAAGTTATGTCCCATGTGGCCCCCCTTAAAGTCGCTGACTATCTTAGAGTTAGAGAGCTGCAAAGCAGGAAGTAGTGTTCTGGCTATTATGTTAGACATCCAGTCACTCCAGCCTTTATACATTTCATTTTTGGCTAACTAACTATATTAGAAACATTTTTTATTTTGCACAGCCTATCTATTTACCCAGTTTTTATTTTTACACTGAATTGTTCCTTTAAAGTTGTAAAAACACTGGCGACTTGTCCTTTTTTTAAGCAGGATTGCCTGCAAAAGTCCTTACTATTGAACTTTTTTGGGTTAACATTTTTCCCCAGACATTTGAGAGGCATGGAGCATTTGTTGTGCACATGTTGTGTTTACCACTGCCTGGAATAAAAAGATGTTTGCTGGAAGTTCCTCTTCCTTCTCCTATACTTGGATCACTAGCAAAAAGTTGCTAGCGTTCAGCGCCCAGGACCCAACTTCGCATTTTAGTGAATTAGCGTAGTGGTAACTTATTTTCGTCTGGCCAATTGTGGCAAAGCGTTCGCTGGTGACAATTTGCCCTTTAGTTAATATGCCCCCTTGTATGAACCATGGGTGTCAGGCTACTGCTGTCTTCTCCATGTTTCCCTTAACCACCAGGTTTGATTATAGTTATTTACTTTTGTATTCATGTCTTTGGATACATTCCATTAACATGCATATGTCTCCCTTCTAAAATGGAATTCATTTTATAATGTATATAGAGCAATTTAATTTTTGGGTGGTGTTGGTCCATATATCCCCCCCCCCCAAAAAAAATACTGTGTAAGTCAGAGTTTCTGACTATTTAGTACTTATAATGGACATTTTGTAAATAGTGGATAGCTAAGGATGAACTACATTTGCCATGGCTGCACTGTACTATTAATGCCTTGAGTCATGGTCTGCAATATCTTGTACACCGTCTACATATATATCTGTAGAACTCTTGGGCAGCTATTTCATATACGGACACCCTTTGTACCGGAGTGGGGGATAAAGATACTTTCTTTATTAACAACATTATTTTTGTGTTAGTCTGTAACTGATCCGATAGCCAGGTCATTTCCTCTACCTCCAGCCCAATTCTCTGATCAGATATGAGCGAAATCAACCAAGAAAAAAAAAAAAACAGTTCATCCCAGGTTGTGTACAAGATGTATTGGCTTTTTCTTTGCATTACACTAGAATAACACGGGCAGAGTTCTGAGGAGATTGTCAGCGTCTATGACTAAGAACTTTATTGCAGCAGAAGAATTGTTTTAATATAAGTACAGTAGCAATTTCTTGCAAGATATACTGCCACTAAAGGACAAATACTCAGTTTAAAAGCTTTAGATCAGGTTTAACCTTTGTACTGCACAGATATCACTTTGGATAATGTATGTCTTCTTCACGATTTACATAGTCAGCACCCTCACCTCCAAGAAGCTTTTGTATGATGCTCGTCCAACGGTCTCCAACCTCAAACCGTTCGTCAATTCAAATTGCAGTAATAGACGGCACCAATCATTGCTGTATTATCTTAAAACGCCTTTATTGGGACATAGGCTCTGACCCCAAACACCCGGCAACGTTTCAGACCTTACACGGTCTTTTCTCAAGCCACCTTGAGAAAAGACCGTGTAAGGTCTGAAACGTTGCCGGGTGTTTGGGGTCAGAGCCTATGTCCCAATAAAGGCGTTTTAAGATAATACAGCAATGATTGGTGCCGTCTATTACTGCAATTTGAATGTATGTCTTCTTTCCAATGGGCGGGCATGGGACAGTAAAGGCTACATTAATAAAGTTTATGGGCCTAACTGGTCTCTAAAGAGGATGCTGTGAAATAAAACAAGCACAATACAGTAAGGTTAGTGAGGCAGGTCCCCTGGCAGCCTTCAGCTGTTGGTAGTTGCATTTCAAGTTTTCTCTGTTGTATGTACTTAAAGGGATACTGTCATGGGGAAAAAAAATGTTCAAAATGAATCCCTTAATAGTGCTGATCCAGCAGATTCTGCACTGAAATCCATTTCTCAAAAGAGCAAACAGATTTTTTTTATATTCAATTTTGAAATCTGACATGGGGCTAGACAATTTGTCAATTTCCTAGCTGCTCCAAGTCATGTGACTTGTGCTCTGATAAATGTCAATCACTCTTAACTGCTGTACTGCAAGTTGGAGTGATATCAACCTCCTCCCTCCCCCCCAGCAGCCAAACAAAAGAACAATGGGAAGGTAACCAGATAACTGCTCCCTAACACAAGATAACAGCTGCCTGGTAGATCTAAGAACAACACTCAATAGTAAAAACCTATGTCCCACTGAGACTCCTTCAGTTACATTGAGAAGGAAAAACAGCAGCCTGCCAGAAAGCATTTCTCTCCTAAAGTGCGGGCACAAGTCACATGACCAGGGGCAGCCGGGAAATTAACAAAATGTCTTGCCCCATGTTAGATTTCATATATATAATCCGAATGCACACCTTTTGCCATTTTTTGATGTGTAAAGGCTTAATAAATCACTTTTTGACACATTTCAAACAAATTTAGTGCATTTAGATTTTTCTTGTATTGCTCCACCGACCCTTGTGTAAGGGAAGGGTCTTCTGGTTAAACACCCTGTACTTTCAACAAGTGCTAAACTATTTTGGGATTGGGTTGAGCTCTCCAATATTGTGCACTGCTACTTACCTTGCCTTATGGCTAAATCTACACTACCCACTATAAATTCCTGCACTAAATAACCTATCACTCCTTGAGTGATCTATGAGTCTATCTATGAGTGAACTACCACTTTGCTAAGGACAAATCTTGGGTTCCACTACCCCTTCCCTTTCTAATGAACAGGGACGGGCTTAAACTAAAATGGCCCTGAACTCATTGTCAAAACCTTTTTTATACTATATCACAGTGCCATCTACTGGTCACTGTAGGAACAAAGGAGCATAATAAGAAAATAGGCCCCTGATTAGGACCCATTTAGCTGTATGTATGTATGTATGTATGCATATATATATATATATATATATATATATATATATATATATATATATATATATATATATATATATATATGAATCATCAGTAGACGGAGCACAGCAGAGGCTAAGTAGGGGCTAAACACTGATTGACTTTGAGCCTTTTGCCTTCACTGCAATCTTCTTAATGTATTCTGCAGAGAGCAATTACGAGAAAAAAGAATATAACATTGACTCCATTCTGAAATGTTCCAGTTTGACCTAATTATTGTATAATTTTGTTCTGATTCCTGAATTATGATAACATTAATCCTCAACATCTGCAGTATTCTCATACAAAGCAGCATAATTTAGATTGGTGTGTATAGTCAGTGTCAGAACTGATCACGCTCCAACTAGGTTCAACAGCTACATAAACAAAAATAATAATAACATGGGTGTAGAACCATGAATAAAATCAGGTCTTACCAAGATGTTTGGAGCTTCAATAGTAGGAGAATTGATGTTTCCTTCTTTGTCGGTTCTCAATTTTATATGTCAAACCACACAACAAAGTCTTGAGAAGAAGAAAGGTTGTTGCTGAGCCAAAGCCGCGGATGGAGCTCTTGATACACAACATGCCGGGTATTTATTAATAATACAGTTATTGGGCTCTAAGGATTTCCATTGGACAGTTCTTGGAAATGATGTTCCCTGTCCAAGTGTAGATTTTCAAACATCAATTTTGTTGCCTAATGGATTTTAAGCATAAATTAAAATGCTGTTGCAACTAATTCACAAATAATTCTGCACATTTTATAAACTGTACGTACGTAGTAGATACTGCAAATGCAAATACACCATTAATAATGAAAGTCACATGCTGCCTGGTCCTGTGTGAGTAGGTTGCTAGGAGTTCTATGCAAGTACAGCTCCTTTAGCTTGAAAGACATAGGAGTTTAATATAGATAGCGCAGACGTATTAAGACAAGGTGAAGAATTGATATTCATTAAAAGGCCAAAGCTTGATATGAGGGCTCTTTACTCTTTTACTAGATGCTATGCTAGAACTTTAGGAACAAATGTTACATTGTGGGTAAAAACATGGCGAACTGCACCAACTACAAAAGAACCCCCATTTTACTTCTTTTCAGGGGACCAGAAAATAATGGTGTAAAATCGTAGTAAATTGAAAATTGGGAAAGGTATTGTGGATTATATATTTGTGGGGCCACCAAAAATGGTGTAAAATTCTGGAAAATTTAAAATTAGACTATGTAATGCTCTCTTGGGCCATCCAGGGTTAATTTACCAGCTAATGCACTAGAGCATGGGTTACACGTGACTAACACTTCAGGCTAGGGACTTCGCTACTTTGAAGATTAAAGGTGTTGTGTAGTGTAACTACAACTCCCACAGGCTACTGCGCAATAAAACTGGAAAAGAATGGGCGCCAGGAGGTTCTTGCAGTAAAACAGAACAAAAAGTTTTATTTAACATCCACAGGGCTTACTCACATCACAAGTGGTTAGAGAAAAAAGGCACAGACATATCACATGCAGCTTTACACATGCTGACACTCCCTTAGTGCAGAGAAATCACACGCACACTCAGGCCCTTCAAAAGGATACCGCTGGTGCCCAAAGCCTAAGGGAGACGGCACTCCCAATAGTCCAATATGAAGAAGCAAGAGGCTGGTACATGTAATATACAGTGCTCAGAAAACATCTACATTGGACTGCATTGAACTACAGGATTTTCGTACAAAACAAGGCTCCAGATTTTTAGGTGAGACTGTCACTTATTCTATGTGACTATGGGCTGCCAGCTTCTTCCTTTCTTTAGTACAATGGTGGAGTCCTATAAAATGTTTGTACACTTGTTATCCCTGTTTCATACATTATTTTATATACAGATTTGTTTTAGGCAATTACAGAGGTGCATCGCCTCCCGCAGTTGGTGTTGCCATCACTATATACAGTCGACCACGGCAGAGAAGGGATAAGGGACATGTTGCTGCTAACCAGGCATCCAACTGGAATTATGAATTGAATGGAAGTTCTTCTTTATGTGACACATTCCATAAACTCATTATGTTACAAGGATAATTACAATCAACAAGGGTATAATGGTAAGATTTTTGTAATCGTAATTGTAAAACGTATGTATTTAGGTGATTTCTGTTTTGGTCTCCAGGATTCCCAGCACTGTGTTTATCAGAAGTGTGCAAGTGAAATCTCAAGCACTGGCAGTGACAATAAGCTAAGGGGAATTGGTATAGGCAGAAATCACTGCATATAATAAACACTGCAGAAATGGTTTGTATGGATAGATGTGCAAAGGAGCTGATGTGCTAGAACGGAGACCAGTGCTGTGTTGTGCATATACTAAATATACCTAAGAGTACCTTAGGGTCACATTAGGGCTAATTTATAAGGCAAAAGTGCAATGTGGGGGGCTGTAGGTACTTAACTTTTCTGCCTGCCTACCCCTAGTTCCAGCCCTCCTGTATATGGCCATTAGTGCAGGGAGCAGGAGAGTGAGGGGGAGAAGGATATGTTGTGAGTTGTTGGGGTTGGGATTCCATGGTTGGTGTATTCTACTTAAAAAGGGGGTTTTAAATTATCAAAAAAAGAAATTACAGTATGTTTATAAATCAACAAACAAATAGTTATGCATTTTTAAGTTAAACTTGTGCCTATAACTTGTCAGGGGAAACTAGTGTTGTTTAGAAATAGGATGTACAGATATAGGATCAGTTTTCCAGAAACCAGTTTTCCAGAAAGCTCCGAATTACGGAAAGGCCGACTCCATTATAATTAAATAATCCAAATGTTTAAACATGATTTTCTTTTTCTCCGTAATAATAAAACAGAACCTTGTACTTAATCCAAAAACTAATAAACAATTCATCCTTATAGGAAGCAAAGCAGTTAATTTAATGTTTACATGATTTTCTAGCCGACTTTAGGTATGAAGATCCAAATTACAGAAAGCTCCGGAAAACTCCAGGTCCCGAACATTATGGATAACAACGAATCCTTGGTGAAAGATTCTGCCGAATACCAAACTGAATCCAAATCCTAATTAGGGTCAGGAAAGGAAAAAGTGGAAATAATTCTTCTTATGTTACAAAAAAGACATGTGATTTCCCTACCTGCCCCTAATTTACATATGCAAATTATGATTCTGTTCTTCCAGGCACAAGGATTTAGCCGAATCCGAATCCTGCTGAAAAAGGCAGAATCCTGGCCGAATCCCGAACCTAATCCTGGATTCGTTGCATCCCTAATAACAGGTCCCATACCTGTACTTACCTTTGAGAAAACATTGATATGGCAAATTATCTTTGTTTAAAATAGCATGGAGGGATATTACATTGATTGTACACATTCTAATCTACTTACTTTAATTGGCAAATAACTAGATCTATTTGTAAGTGAGATGTAAATGCTCTGCTCTCCATCTGACACCAAGTCAAGTTACATCTCACTGTTTCCCTTTTAACACGTTCCTTCTTAGTGTAATTAAAGCTGTGGTACAGCAGTTCTGCCTCTTGGTTAAAAAAATTCCTCATGACGGCTGAGAAAGTAAACATGACACTGAGGGTTCATTTTCAGTTAATTAAAGCCATTTAGTACAAGCAGCTTCCCCAGTTTGCATTAATATTTATCTGTGGAACAGAATTATGAAGCATTCAAGCTCAGCAAAGTTAAAGTCTAACCTTGTTGGATGAACGCCCAATGTGCAGAAAAAAGAAGTGATTTGCTCCATTTGTCAGGCACCGATTCTCTAGAGGATCCCATGGAACATTGCATCTGGATATGCAGCTGTGACTTTAGAGCAGTTTGTTTTTTTTTGGCTGAATTGTACCTTAGTAAATAGCCTCCAAGGTCTGTAAATGTCCTGGTATATATTGCATAGATATTTCAGATGAACCTGTAAGGCACAAAAGTTATAATAGCAGCAATAAACCAAATGAGATCTGAGCAAACATTGGAGGTGGTTTCAGTATCTGTAAATTTGTGGATGTCTGCACACTGTAAGTAAAAATAATGCCATTTATGGGGCTCTTTATTTGTACTTGTAGAAGAATAGGAGCCACACATGATTGTACTGCAACAGGGAAATGACTCCATTTATTGAAATCACAAGTGTGCCATCAGTGTTTCTCTTGCTGTGTGTGGCTCCTATTCATCTAAATTGCTCTCCAATTTATGTTATGTAGTGGGCCAATTATTTTACATGCAGCATGTTGGAGGGACAGATTATATATGATCATACAATAAAGTCTATGGAGACCTAAAGCAGACTGGGGGCCATAAAAATGCCACATCTGGCCCACAGCCCTTCATCTGGACAGACCTGCTCTAGATGATTGATCTTTATGACGACCTGGGGAGTATCCAATTTTACTGCAAATCACCACTATTTTAAAGGGTTGTATAGCAGAGTGAGGTGCTACTGACTGGCCAACTGGATTTGATTATTCTCAGGTGGCAGTACTCCGTAAAACCCAGGCTGATCAGTCTCTGAGGAGCACTACCTGGGAGAGATACTGAGAGAGTGTCTGGGATCTTGACACTAAGGGGCAAATTTACTAAAGGGCGAAGTGACTACCGCTGGCAAAAATTCAACAGCGTGACGTCATTTCGGGACATTGCCGATTTATTAACAGGCGCTGGCATAAATTTGCTAGCGAAGGAGATAGACTGTAGCGCTACTTCGCACTCTAACGCCAGGTGAATTTTCGCTCTGGCGAATGGACGTAACTACGCAAATTCACTAAGATGCGGATTTTACTGAACGTTACCTCTTGCGCCAGACTTGCCTTCACCACTTCAGACCAGGCGAAGTGCAATAGAGTAGACAGGAGTTCCTCATAAAAATTTTTAACATTTTTCTAAGTCCCAAAAAATGCTGGCGACTTTTAAGTTTTTCAGGGTGATAGGCTGCAAAAGATCGTAATTTTTTTAGGGTACCCGGCTTCCACCCTACATTTCTTACATATGGCACAAACTATACACTGTGCTCATGTGTAGGGCATTATAACAACTCTATTTTATTTTATTAAGGTTTATTAATGCCAGCGAAACTTTGCCATCGTTCGGCGCCCTGGACGCAACTTCGCATTTTAGTGAATTAGCGTTGTCGTGGCGAATTTTCGCCTGGCAAGTGTGGCAATGTGAGCGAAGCCGTCACTGGCGAATTTCCGGAGGTTACTAAATTTGCCCCTAAGGATCCTATGTGCCTATGTACACACAGTCACCCCTGCCTGGAAGGTCTGTAACTCTGCTGCATTTTTGTTATTATTGATCTGAGACTGCTGCCAAAAGCTATTTTTGTTATTTGGAAGAAAAACTGCCTTTATTTTGTACCTGTTGCTGCCCGCTGAGCCATTTTTCTTGACGTTTGCTGTCCTGATGCTTACTCTGTGGGAACCTGTCATAGGGTGGTTCACCTTTGATACTACTATCAATGATACTACCTATTAATAAAAGCAGAGCACCATGTTGAGGTTGGCAGGTACCATCTCACACCGCTTGATGTGGTCTTCCTATCTTTTGCCAGGAGTGTGCACATCTGGAGCCTATCCAGTACCTTCTCTTGGACCATCTCCTGCTCAATGCTACTCTACTTTTTATGAACAAATGGAGCAATGGTGCAGTTCAGGGGTGGGATTTGAGCTCTTGAGGACCTAGACGTTCATTCTCCTTAAAGGACATGTAAACCCCCTCCACAAAAATGTAATCAGTGAACAGCCTCTTTGAAATATTTAGATACCTGCCACTCTGGTTTTTAAAAGGTTTACAGTAAGGCTGGAACATCGCCTTAATCACTTAGAACTCCTTCTCCTCCTCTAACCCACTCTGCCCCCTCCCTCAGAAATTTACTTAGGCTGTTGATTTATGAGCATGCTCAGTTCTTCTCAGCTCAGATTACTAAATGCCCAGTCTAACAGCCAATGAAGAGATAACATTACTAGTTCCCATAGAAACTCTAGCTGCCTGATCCTATATTTTTTACCAAACCACCTCTCCTGATCTCAGCTTAACCATTACAGTGCTCAACCCCAGCAGAACTTTTTATCAAAGTATGTTGTGCCTGTGTAAACCTGCATTCTGCATTGCATGAACTGTACACCATACATGTCCTGTTTGCAGATGCCAATGTTATTGATGAAAATGGCCGCCGGGTGAAAGCTGATATTTGTTTTAGGAAAATGTGATGTTGATGGCAAATGGAGGAGGTGTATGCAATACAAATAACGTGGCTTGGGTGGTGAGGATATGCCCAACTTATATACATGGTAGGAAAATGTAGGCTTTACATGTCCTTTAAATCCCTATTCTAACAGTTTGTAAGTATGTACCTCAAAAGGAGATTTAGGGGAGATTTATTAACATAGAAAAAATTACTATTTAATCCTTTTTTGTAGTTTGCAGCAGGGATAGGGATAGCAGACAAATACATGATGAAAGGAGATTGATGTACCCCTTTTTATTATTTAATAATATTTGCTTTGGCCTTGAATATCAACTAGTGTTTAACCAGCTAACCAGGTAGTGGAAGTCAAGTAATGAAGACTAGTTGAAACATTGCTTAGAATGGTTCCTTCTGGAACATACAGCACTAAAGCTTTACAAGGTTTGCTGCTCTGACCCAGTTTAGATTTTGCTCCTTACCAATACTCATTAAAATGAAACACAACAAAAACTTCAGCTATTTCAAATAAAATGTAAAATCGCCCTCAAGCATTCTCGGTTGGTTATTGACTCCCTGTCGGTGAGAAATGGAAATCTATAAATAAAAATGCACCATTGTTGCCATTGTAAGTTACATGCTACATTTCCATGTGACCAATTGGATACAATTTTTCACTGCAGCGAGTCCCCTTTTAAGGAGCATATTTATTATGCTGTGTAAAATGAAATTCTTGGAAAAAAGTGTAAAATAAATGGTGAAGGTATGTGTAATTTTACACAATGTGAACGCCATATGTGACGTTGTTGTTTTAGGTTTCCGGCGGAAGTCACATGAGAAAAAATGATGAAAGTTTTACTCTACAAAACAAGATATTTTCACATCACATTCCTATGTGCATGTTAGAATTGTATATTCTCTTTATTTTGTGTCTGGGTGACAGGTCCACTTTAAATCACTATTGTTCTCCGTTCAGTAGTGATCAAAAAGACCTGCTTGTCATGAACCTAAAATTCTAAATCATCACTAAATAAATTACAATGATAAAGTCTGAGCTGTTTTTGTGGGCCATATAGAAATGAATGGAGAGAGGCAGAATTTCACTCTAGAGGACTAAAGGATAAATACACCCCAAAGTGTTTATTTGGAGGGCTTATACATGCAAGTCCCATCCAGGCAGGCATTTAGCACTGGCCTATACACAGAGCACTAGACTTTGCATGTTTTGCAGCATATCCTATAAAAAGCACTTCTGGTGCAAGTGTCATCTCCTTGAAATTAAACCCTGAAAAATACATAGAAATGATTTTTTTTAAATCTCTCGATTTGCATATTTTATATTATACACAGCCCTTATTGGCAGATCTATCAGATCTATCAAAGTTCGAATTTATTTTTTTTCAATATACTCACTAGAATAGGTGGTTATTTAAGGAAAAATTCTAACATCAAATATTTGATCGAATAGTACCGACCCGAAAATTTTATTCTAATTCAAATCGAGGTTTTCCAAAAACGTAAATGTCAGGAAGGCAATTAAATTAACATGTTCAAATGGTTCAACGGACCTCTGCCATTGACTTGTAAATGAACTCGGCAAGTTTTAGGTGGTGAATTTTCAAATTAAAACTGTTTCCATGGTCGAGGTGTGATAAATCTCACATTATATTCATATGTGTGATTTTTGACATCACAAAACAATTCGAAAATTTGAATTCAAATTTACTATTCGACCCTTAATAAATCTGCCCCTTAGTATTCCATACGTGATTGGAGCCTTTTCCATGTTCAGAAGTCTTACAGTAGAGTCCTGCAGCGGGTTGGTTACCAGCGGGTTACCTGCAAAAAAAAAGTGGGCATCCTGCAGAATGAGGTGAGGATGTTTAGGTGCAGGTATAGCAGCGGGTCTGCAGGTCGGCGGGTCGCGTCTCATCTAAGGGGGCGATTCACTAACTTCGAGTGAAGGATTCAAAGTAAAAAAACATCAATTTCGAAGTGTTTTTTGGGCTACTTCGACCATCGAATGGGCTACTTCGACTATGACTTCGAATCGAAGGATTCGAACTAAAAATCGTTCGACTATTCAACCATTCAATAGTCGAAGAACTGTCTCTTTAAAAAAACCTTCGACCCCCTAGTTCGCCATCTAAAACCTACCGAACTCAATGTTAGCCTATGGGGAAGGTCCCCATAGGCTTTCCTAAGTTTTTTTTGATCGAAGGAAATTGCTTTGATCATTGGATTAAAATCCTTCGAATCGAACGATTCGAAGGATTTAATCATTCGATCGAAGGAATAATCCTTCGAACGTTCGATCTTACTATCTGCGCTAAATCCTTCGACTTCGATATTCGAAGGTTTTTAATTCCCAGTCGAATATCGAGGGTTAATTAACCCTCGATATTCGACCCTTAGTGAATCGCCAAACGAGCGGATCTATCCGTGTATGGCCACCTTAACACAAGTAACACACTTAAGAACATTTATTAAATAACCCCCTAAAAGTCTGCAACTTTTGGGATTTGTATGATTTTATGTCAAAATTATTAGAGATTATT
Organism: Xenopus petersii; assembly: GCA_038501925.1. Classification (NCBI taxonomy): domain Eukaryota; kingdom Metazoa; phylum Chordata; class Amphibia; order Anura; family Pipidae; genus Xenopus; species Xenopus petersii. Next base: position 175,833,595 of record CM076673.1, on the reverse strand, counting down.
TTTTCCTTGTTTCAAAGCTTTTATTTTGCCTGAAACCTACCAAGAGGCCTTTGCATTTGCTTTCTGAAAAACTAAATATTATTACTGACAGTTATTGTGGGAATAACTTAACTTTTTCTCGTTATAGGAGCAGACAGCATGCAACAACCTCAGTACGTAACCTTTTATACAAGATCTCATGGGGGATTGTCGATTGGAGCTACGGGTTAAATGTTGCTAAACTGGCAGATATCCCAGACAGTGTTGTAGCAAAGGCAACTTGTTAATCAAAAGCTCTTGAGGAGTTGGTGGAAATGAAAAGGAAGCCATTATATATAAATATATATTTTATTAGTGACAAAACTGATTTAAAAACATCTCCGCTTTAAGGAGATCTCAGGATTTCCACAGATACATTATTGAGCAAAATGGCAAATATGAATAAACAATGCCCCTAAATACAAACCAAGAAACTAATGGAGTGTTATCAGAGCAGCAGCTCCATGTACGCGCCATGGCTATTAAAGTGGTAAAAGTTTTTCTGTTTTTCCAGACTTTGTTATGTTATCACTGTTGCAAAATAAAGATGTAGCCTGGGAAATAATATAAAAGGGAAGATTGTATCATACTTACCGTGATCTTCCTTTCCTGGACAACTCCATGTCATACTTACCGGGATAGCCCCGCCCCAGTGCTCCCATCAGAAGGACCCTCCCCAAAGCTTTAAAAGCCCAACCCCACCCCCCAGTCCGGTGTCTCGTAATAAGCTTCTAGAAACTACCGAAAAAGGGATGGGAAAACTTGACATGGAGTTGTCCAGGAAAGGAAGATCACGGTAAGTATGATACAATCTTCCCTTTTCCTGGACAACTCCATGTCATACTTACCGGGACTTAGCAAGCTAATACCCCAATGGGAGGGAATTTGTTCCACATAAGGAAGTGGCCGAGTATAATCTATACCAGATAAAAACTCAGAAGAATGAAACCCCCAAAGGTGGACCAAAATCACCTTGTGGAAACCTGTGAACTCTGTATTTTCAGAGGAAATGGACTGGAAGAGAATAAAAGGAGTACTCCTTAAAGGAACCCACACCAAAGTAATGATACCGAGTGTGAAACCAGCATGACAATTACATTTGAGAATTATCTTTAATTAAAGAGAAGCGGATAGGAACCCAGAGTAACACTTCTACATAGTCTTACTCCTACTACATACCAGCACGTTAATTCCAACCGCATAACATCCACAAGAGCACTCTTGGAAATGGCTCAAAAGCATGGTACCTGCAAAAGAGGATTTAGTAGGGGGAAGGAAAAATAGCATCACTAGTATTCTACATGACCCCGCTCTGTATGACACTACCGGTACATGGCATTACCTAGTGTAGTTCCCCGTCTCTTTAATACTAAGGAACCATTATTTATTCTAGACCATAACCAATACACCTCTCAATGATAGGTCCGTAGAATGACTTATGGAGAAGGAGTGCTGTCAATGTGGGAATACCTTACCTGCCCTGTAAAGTATCTATTCTAGAAGCATTCTGCAGTCTGTACAGATTGAAATTGTTTTAATCTTTAGCTCATGATCCAACACCAAACAAGACTGGGTAGTATTAAAGATCAGCGTGCCCTGGAGTAGACCAGGTAAAAGAAATGCCTGCAGATATGCATAACCTTGCTATGATACAGTCCTCGACCCTTCACGGATGTGACCAGTACATAGCTGGAGTTATTGTACCCCATAGATTGGGCCTATCAACAATCTGTATGGCATGCTCCCATGAGTTTACCATATAGGAAGAAATTTGAATGACTCAAGGAAGTATTACACCCAACAATACTGCTAGAGATTGGTTATTCTCAAATCCCCAGATATGGACAGTTCATGAGACCATCCTTAAGTGTTCAAGATTAAAATTAATCTAGGTATGGAGATATAATTATTTACCTATTAATCTACAATGGAACTCCATACTAGCATGTCCAAGCCTGTTGGTAAGAGATGCAATAACCAGGACCTTGCCTAAGGCCGATACTGCAGCCTCAGTCTAAAAGGATAAAGTGAATAAGACCCTTTTTATAGCTTGATGTTAAGCCCTATGATACTTACCTCAACTAGCCAGGCCAGTCTATGGAGGTGTAAAAGGCTAAACCCAGAGTAACATAGACCTTTAGAAAACCCAGCATGCCAAGATTACATGCTTCCTGTCCACCATAAGGATTAATATTACAGAAATAGCCTGTTATAATGAACCTGTGGATCAAAACTTTTAGCTATAACTGAATTGATGGAGAATACCTAAATTTACAGCCAGCTTTATATGGTACCCATTAATATAAAATGTTCCATGAGTATATAGTCCGAGAGCTGACCCCTATTGTATTTGAGACAAACTAAATAGATCTATACTATAAAATACCTCATTGCAAGGCTCTAAAACCCTGTGGCAGTTGTGAATACAGTATATGTGAATTAACCAAACTGACTGCACTGACTGATGTACCCACTGTCTTCCAGACTGAGACCAGAGAAGTTGCACCCCTGTAACCAAGAAAGAGATCCTGATGAATATCATACCAGTTTTATAAATAGACCTTGATTGATCATTGGAATATACAGAACATTTATCTTGCCTGATCTCCAGCTGTGGCGATATTAGAAGCCTTGCTAAATGTATATATGACTGTATACATGTCTACATCCATTTATCCAGGTCAAAAGCAGGATACTGTACTTATTTTATTTTCTTAATAAGCAGGAATAAGTCCAGTCGTAGAACATAGATTCTAATTAGTGAGATCCTTAAGACTGATAACTATTCCAACAGCCTATAGTTATGAATGTAAGCAAAAATATGGACCACGTCGACTTCAAAAGTTGTGGTCTACAAGTCCATGTTATAATACAGCAATTGCATAATACCTACCTGCTGTTTGACTATTGCATAACACCCATATGCAGTATAGTCGTATACCTTTAAACCAGAATTGGCCACTACTCTCACACATAATCCTATATATTACATAGCATTTGTATGAATCAGAATTGGCCTTAGCCAATCCATTTAGACAAGATACTATATATGTCTACATCAGTTACCACCTTTACTGTATCTGTAACCCATATACTGATTGTGGCATACTTACCGGGACACAGTCCCCTAAGCCCTTATGGACTGCTGTAAATAAGGATATAATACTTATCTGCAAAACAGCTGACACACTTAATTAAGTTCCTAATACCTATATCTGACTTGGCTAGTGACTTTAAGTCAGTCTTGGCTGCTGTTATCAATAAGCATATGCAGGCCCGGACTGACCATATATTTGTTCGGGCATTTGCCCGAGGGGCCGCTTCATATTTTCTTTAAGTGGGCTGCTCCGATAAAACCTTTTCTTTTCACTGCATACACAGCGGGCTCTAGGACCGCTCCTCCAATCTATGTCCCACTGTGGCTCCGCCCCTCCCACTGCTCTGCTGCTGCTGCCGTGCGGTGTATGTGTCCCAGCACAGTCAGAAGTCGGATCACTGAATAGTTTGTATTTCTTGTATTTGATTGGAATCCATGCTTTTTTTGGCTCTCCTAAACCATACAGCAACTCAGTGTTTCACTTCTGGCCACTTTATTCCTGATCTTTGGAACTGAACAGTTGGGTGGTTCTTCTCCAATGCATAGTGGGCTGGGCGGTGACAGGCAAGAACCAATGATATACCTTTGTGAATAACAGCATATGAAAGAGGTACCAAATATAAAAAAATGGTGCTTTACTTCTACTTTTCTATTTTGCTTATTTATATAATTTCTTTTATAATCTTATTTAGATACACATTTTATTTTGAGTTGGGGACAGTGTCATTTGGTCCCATTGTACAGTGGGGGCGGGGCTAAGCTGTGCTGTTGAGGACATGGGGCTGCTGGAATCCACAGAGGAGATTCACTACATGTGAGCTTTCTACCTGCCCTGATTGTGCCACATCCCTTTGTGCCTCTACAGTCCCCACACACAGGCTCTTCTAATAGATAAAGTGTAGCATCTCCCTGACATTTCAGTATAGAGATCCAGAACTCTGGCAATGAAATAGTGTTAGGTACTTCAGTTTCCCAACTTCAATGTATTGATAATCTTTTAGACCCACACTGTACCTATACTTTTATTGTGTGCACATTTGTGAAAGGTTGTTTCATTTGACTATTGTGCTTAACCATTTGTATATGTTTTGGAAAGGATAAGCACTAGTTGTGGGCAGCAGTGTTTTTGTAATGTACCAAAACGAAGCAATTTGATAGGGATTATTACTTCAGACTAAAATTATTCCAGAGTTGTGAAGCTCAGTTCAGCAAAATGTACAGAGAGATCCCATAAAACTATGGCAGCATAGGTATTCCCCTGTACTAAGCACAATTCAGCAGGAACAGCCCCTAGGTTTGCTCATAGTCTGTACAGAGATCCCATAAAACTATGGCAGCATAGGTATTCCCTGTACTAAGCACAATTCAGCAGGAACAGTCCCTAAGTTTGCTCATAGTCTGTACAGAGAGATCCCATAAAACTATGGCAGCATAGGTATTCCCCTGTACTAAGCACAATTCAGCAGGAACAGTCCCTAAGTTTGTTCATAGTCTGTACAGAGAGATCCCATAAAACTATGGCAGCATAGGTATTCCCTGTACTAAGCACAATTCAGCAGGAACAGTCCCTAAGTTTGCTCATAGTCTGTACAGAGAGATCCCATAAAACTATGGCAGCATAGGTATTCCCTGTTCTAAGCACAATTCAGCAGGAACAGTCCCCTAAAATGTACCATAACATTATGGCATAGTAATTCCCCATTTTTGAGGTGACTGATAAACGTGGGTCTGCACCTGTAAGTGGACACAGGTGGGCTTTGTTCAGTTTATTTTTGTGTTTTGTGAGACGGGGTCATTTGAGACATTGCATTTAATTCCATTAATTATAAATTAGACTATAGTGTTAATGTTGCTTTACTGTAATGTAGGGAATAATAGAAGTCTGAGGGGTTCTGTGACCATATAAAGGCACAAGGCTGCAGGATCTTTAACATATTTTACATGAATTACACTTGAGTCAGAAAGGCAGCTCTTTATGTAAATATTTTTTTTGCAGTTTTACCCCAATATATGAGTGGATGAGTACAAGACCATTGCGTCTTTACATGTGGGCTGCTTTGATTTTTTTGCCCGGGCTGCTTTTTACCCCCAGTCCGGCCCTGAGCATATGTTACCCTATTGGCTTACTTGCAAGAGTAATGCATGCTTATAACCTAAATCAAAGTTATTTGAAACAGACATGAACCAGGGATACTGGAGCCTTGGCTTGTGTTACCATGCTTACATACAAACCTGAAGGCTCTATAGGCACCCTCCTGAAATGCCTAGAACCTTACCACACCCCATTACTCATCAGTTTAACATTTACCTTCAGTTTGGTTGTTCTATTGATTGGTGTCCAAACCAGAGAGATGTATAGCATGTACATTTACTTTTGGTTATAACCTTAGTAAGCACCAAAGCCACCGAAATGTTTAAGCATATACATATAGTAAGGTTATAGCAGTAACCAGTGGCTGGCCCAATTAATGTATGACATATGCATAAATATGTGGTTATTACAGCCAGCTCCCGAACCACTGATGTTACCCCATCTACATTCAGTTTGGTGTAATATTAAAAAGTCCGTTTGGTTACTACATAATGAAGTGACAGGCCCAGAAATGTATAACATATGCATTTGTATTTGGTTATTGAAGCTAGCTCTAGAATCACTGAAATGTTTCACATATACAGTCAGTTTGGTTACTGCCTTATGCAGTGATAGACCCATAAATGTATAACATACACATTTTGTTTCCACATATACAGACAGTTTGGCTACTGCATTATGCAGCGACAGGCCCATAAATGTATAACATATGCATTTGTATTTGGTTATTAAAGCTAGCTCTAGAATCACTGAAATGTTTCCACATACAGTCAGTTTGGTTGCAATATTCAGTAGTGCCAGGACTAGGAATTCCTACATCATGCAGACAGAGCACTCTGCCTAAGAGTAAAGAGGCCCCTTTCTCTGGCTGCCCATCCCAGCTAGCCAGTATCAACATGCTCACACATATACACACGCATATACACACATATATATACTGGCTAAACAGTTTACTTCCTTCCTTATGGCAATGTCTAAGCTTCTAAGCTAGCTAAATCAGAAGCAGAGTAGAAGAAGTACATGTTAATTTAGTTCACAAACCTATACTTTAAAGGAAGAGTTGTAACACAGAACCTTACCTGATGTTTCAGATAATCAATCTGAGCTGCTAAGGGAGAGGGTGGGAGGGGATCTACCTGTTCATTAACTGAACCTGAACACTGACCTCCAGACTAATTACCCAATTACCTGCAGCTGCTGTAAACCGAACCTGCAGCTCAACATAGTATTCTCAGTGCTCAAATAAGAAGGCTAACATTGTATTTGCAACATTCACCTAACATATAGACAAGTCTTGCCTTAATGCTGCTTTCAGACCCTGCAGATCATCATTGCATAGAACTGCTCTCAGCACGTAGAAACAGTATTGCATTATCACTGCATTGCATTATCATTGCTCATAGAACGTATATATATATATCAGCCTTCCAATGGCCAACATGGCTCATACTTTTTAAGAGTTAGGAGACTCTGGAAACAAGGTGGCATTCTCAGCTTAAATTTAGCTTTAACTGCCAGTAGATTTAAGACCTCAGGGTTTTCTTTTATTTAACCCTGGATGCTGCCAATTACCTCAACCTTGGGAAAGTCTTTTGAGGGAGGCAGCTGGCTCTGACACCTAAATTCCTCCAGAAGAAAAAAATAATACCCCCGTGTGGGGAAAAACAGAGAAGGAGGCCATAAGGTTCAGGCCGCTAACTAAATATTTGTTATCAGAATAACATACCTAACTGCCACCTCCCTCTCCCATCCGTAAAATCATACAGGGTGTATGGGCCATATACCCCAATGCCGCTGGACATGCCCAGGTAGGCATACGGATGGGGGGACATAGCACTTGCCACAGACCTGGATGTAATCAGGCTGGAGGGCACATGGATCAAGGAAAGCAATGATATTAGCCACAGTAAAACTGTGCCACCTGAGGTAATGTGCTTTGGGGAAGAAGATCACCAGGACCAACCCCGAGTCCCTAGGACGCTTTCCAGCAAGCCCTACTGCTTCCCCAAGGTTAAAAAGAAAACTTGCTTCTAACAGGAGCAACAAAAAAAAACTGAAGCAGAAGGAAAAAAAGACACCGGACTGGGGGGTGGGGTTGGGCTTTTAAAGCTTTGGGGAGGGTCCTTCTGATGGGAGCACTGGGGCGGGGCTATCCCGGTAAGTATGACATGGAGTTGTCCAGGAAATTAACTTTCCAGCCACCATCTATTTGGTCTGTTTGAACCACTTTGTACCCATTAAATGTGCATGTTACTTTGTACCTGCCAAAAGACCTTTAAAAGGACCTGGCATTTATATTTGTGCAATGGGGACCATACACAACACGTTCCATTCTTAACACGTAAGTCACAAATATTTTAGGTTGACACTGGGTCAATGCATCACATCAAGTATAAATAATGATGTACTTTCCTTACTGTATTAGTGATTTTTTTTACCTAATTCTGCTTGAGGACCCACAACAAAAACAACAACAAAAAAGAAGTGGAAGCAACAGGAACACCCACACAAAAACTGCAATAGCATTTAACACACAATGGGGCCTATTTACTAACAATCAAATTTCTTTTCTTTTTTTTCACAAATCTTTTAAAATTTGTGGTTTTACTTAACTTAAGATTTATTAAATGTAAAAAAACATAAAAACTCTAGTATGAAAATTCAACAGGTAACAGGTTGTCGAGGTCCTAAAGAAGTCAGGGGGGTTGTACTGATCCTTTTGGACCCCTTTTTTAATAATTTCAGGATTTTATGGTTTTTCTCATATTATTTTGTTAGGAATTATCTGAAAAACAAATTTTTAGAGGTATTTATATATTTTTTGGATTGTTCAGTAGTTTGTGCTTTTTAAATTCAGATCTTTTAATAAACTCCATGGCATTCTTGGTTTTAGAGAAAGTGAGTTTAGTCGTGGTTTTGAAAACCTCTAAAACCACTTCAATTAGACTGTTGATAAAAAGGTATATTTAACAAGTTGGGTGGAAAAAATGGCATTAGAATACAATTTACTTCCCAATGTCACGGAACATTATGTAAAATCAGATGTATTTACAAGGCTGTATAATGACTATATGTAAATGTGTTGTTGAGTACAACATTCTGGGTGCCATGTAGAAAATATAAAATGAAAATAGTGCATATGATTGTTCATGGCTTATACTTCAGCTACTGTAACACACAGCCTGCATTTGTGTGTAGTTAAAGCCCCTAACATTACGTTGCCCCCAGAAAACCATATCAAATATCCCATTAAGTAATTGGCATCAATGGCTATTAAATGTTCACTTGTAATGGCACTGCCTCCCTGGAGGTAGGACACTCATAAAGCATTGTTGTTTTACCTCTGTCTCAAACCTTCAGAGAAACAGATTTATTATGGGATTGCAACCAAGAATTGGGTTCGATTTAGTGAAGTATGTCTTTTTTATTGCCATTGTCTGTTATAAGAGCAATTCACTGTATTTAAAGGTATAAAGCATTGAATAGTGTGAACAATAATCCAAGTTTACTACTTCAAAACTAAAGAGGTAGATAGATAAACAGGTAGATAGATAATGTCCGTTCCCTGCTGGCTGCAGTTCTTACATAGAGTACCAAAAATAAAAAGAGAAGGCGCACACCCTTTTAAAGTGAATTACAGGGTGCTAATCCATAGGTGACTCCCCATAAGGGTCTCCATGTAATATATAACTGCTGAAAGGAATGGATAGCACACCCAATTTGAAAAAAACAAAATTAATTTATTATACAAAAGAAAAAAATCTAACAAAAAATCATTTACAAAACAAAAACATAATGAGCCCAACGTGTTTCGACCTTAAGGGTCTTCATCAGGGGCACAAAAAATTAACAAAAATCAAAAAGGCATGCCTTTTTGCTATTTTTGCAACAGCTTAATATTAGCTTTTCTTCACTTTCTATAAAGGAATAAAAAACTATAACCTTATTCAATATGTTGCTAGATGGAATTCTTCTTACAAGTTGTTGCCCAGAATAATGGAACAAAAATATGCAGTTAACTTGTATATTTCAGCAACAGAAAACATGCAGCATATTCATGCACATCGATGGTCTATCATGGAAACAGTTATTGGTATACTACAGCCGAGGACGTGACAAGAGGGAGAAGTGAAAGTGCTGCAAATGCTTGTATATCCATTATCTTGCCAGCAATAGCAATGTTAAAGCATTATATAAGGAAAATCTTGTGCTATCATCCTTTCAGCCAATTTGCAGGGTCTAGCAGAGAATAGTGTTTTCGTTGTTGTTTCAGCATTAGACCCTAGATATAAACTAAAACATTGAGCATCAGAAACAAAAAGGCATAGATCAAAAGTTCAAGCTGTGGCAATTGTGCTTTATGTGACCCTGCTTAGGGTAAGGCCACACAAGGAGATTCGGAGAGATTTGGTCGCCTGGCGACTAATCACCTCGTCTTTTGAGGGACTATCTCCCCGAACTCCCTCAGCGTTTTTCCCCATAGGCTACAATGTAAAGTCGCCTGCGCTAATGCACATGTGGCGATGCGTTGTAGCACATTAGCGCAGGCGACTTTACATTGTAGCCTATGGGGAAAAACGCTGAGACAGTTCGGGGAGATAGTCGCTCAAAAGACGAGGTGGTTAGTCGCCAGGCGACAAAATCTCCCCGAATCTCCTCGTGTGGACTAGCCCTTAGCCATTGAAGATAACAGTGATCATCATAGTGATGATAGTGGTGGAAATAGTAATCCTACCAGTTGTGATAAGTTGTGATAAGAAAATATCACCAAAAGCATTTGTAATAATTGAAAGGAATTGTTTGGTAACAGCAATAATTCACCCATGCCTATAAATACTGTTAAAGAAGCAGAAACGTAACTGGAGGGGGGCGGGCCCTGGCGCAGGACGCGCAGCGGGCCCCCGCCCCCCTCCGTACACCCGGAAACTATCCAGTAATGTGCGCCGCGCAGCGGCGCGCGGACTGCCGGGGGGCCCTGAGGGGGTGCGGGCCCTGGCCCGCTCGCACCCCCTGCTCCCCCGGTAGTTCCGCCACTGTAAAGAAGAAATAAATGCTTTCTATCTAGATCCTGTTGTTGATCATTCAGAAGATTACACCTGTCCTGTACATGTGACTGCGCAAAAGTGACTATTTTCATATATCGGTTTGGAACCTGTTATCCAGAATGCACTGGACCTGGGGTTTTCCAAATAAAAGGATATTTCCGTAGTTTGGATCGTCATAAGTCTACTAGAAAATAATGTAAACATTAAATAAACCCAATAGGCTGGTTTTGCTTCCAATAAGGATTAATTATATCTTAGTTTGGATCAAGTACAAGCTGCTGTTTTATTATTACAGAGAAAAAGGAAATCATTTTTAAAAATGTGGATTATTTGCATAAAATGGAGTCTATGGGAGACGGACATTCCATAATTTGGAGCTTTCTGGATAATGGGTTTCTAGATAACGGGTGGTTCGCCTTTGAGTTAACTTTTAGTATGTTTTACTAGTTAGTTCTAAGCAATTTTTCAATTGGCCTTCATTTTTTCTTATTTATAATTTTGGAATTATTTGCCTTTTTCTTCTGACTCTTTCCAGCTTTCAAATGGGGGTCATCGACCCCTTCTAAAAAAACAAACGCTCTGTAAGGCTACAAATTTATTGTTATTGCTACTTTGTATTACTCATCTCATCTCCTATTCATATTCCAGTCTCTTATTCAAATCAACGCATGGTTGCTAGAGTTATTTGTATCCTAGAAACCAAATAAATGAAATGGCAAACTGGAAAGCTGCTGAATAAAAAGTGAAAGAACTCAAACACCACAAATCATAAAAAATAAAAAACAAATGCTGATCTATGATGAGCCTTTCCATGGGGACAGACAACAAGCAGTGGGTCTGTACGCTTTTATTTTTATTTCAGTATGTAATAATGTACATTCCCTTGTATTGTGCTACACTGAGATTGTATCATTTACTTTTATTGCTTTTTTAGAATGTCAACTAAGTAAGCAGTACGTACATAGATATTATCTCATATCATGTGTCATATACAGTCTGTGAAGTTGTCTTACTTGTCTTGTTCTCACTTAAAAAATAAAAATTACTTAAAGACCAAGTTCAATATAAACCAGCAGTGCCACACCAAATGTCTTTCTGTTTCTTTCATTTTAAAGACTATAAATGAAATGTCAGTTCCATTAGTCACATATACTTTACTATTCTAGGAGAACTAACCCTGCCCAATAAGAAAAGCCCCTACCTACTACCCTAGGTAGTCCCCCCTCCCTGCTCCCCCCCTTGTTCTTTATCCTTGAAATTGCCCCTAAAAGTTTGCTCACGTATTGGTGCAGAGTAAGCACAGCGGAGCTCATGAGCGCCACCTTCCGGAACCCCCATCTTCTTCTGTAAGTGAGCGCCATATTGGTGCATGCGCAGTTGGAGCAGTCTTCTGGAGATCCAGAAGATGGCACCCATGAGCTCCACTGCGCTTACTCTGCACCGATACGCGAGCAAACTCTTATGGGCCCTTTCAGCGGGTAACAAACTATGCTGGGGGGAAGCAGGGAGGGGGACTACCTAGGGGTAGGGGCTTTATTTACTGGGGGGTTTATGTCTCCTTTAAGGCATACTTAAAGCTGTTTATCATGTTTTACAGCCATTAAATGAGACCATTAAAGCAGGCATGTCCAAAGTCAGGCAGGAGGGCCAATTGCGGCCCGTTTTCAAATTTACACCGGCCATCAGTAAATGAATAATATTTTGGCCCGCCAGCATAGTGCAATCAGGAATCTCATAGCCATAGCAGTAATATTTGGTGTGTAATAAGTGTTGGCAATAGACACATACTGGCACATAGTGACGCACCACTCTCACATACTTCTTTAGGGCTGAGTGTGTCAATAGACTTACTGACGTGCCAGTACAGTAAACTAAAGAAGTATGCGAGAGTGGCGTGTCACTACATGCCAGTATATGTCTATTACTAACACCTTCAGCACACAGGCAGCTGTATAGACCAAGTGGCAGATCATTTCACTAATGTGCCAAAATATTACTGCTACGGCTACGCAATTCTTGTAATTTAATGTTTATGGTTCAAAGAATGTCAGGCTGAATGTTCGGCCACCACACATTTTCACCTGACCAAATCTGGCCCTCGTTGCAAAAAGTTTGGACACTCCTGCATTAAAGGTTTGTTATCTGTTATACCATAGCCCTCTACATATAGTATATTCCCAATTGCTTCTTTAGCTTTGGTAAATGTTTTACTATTTATTCAATAGGATTCAGTTTGTTTTTCGGGCGAATCCTTCATAAAAAATTCCGTATTTTGACTAATTCAAAAATGTTGGATTCAGTGCAACCAAGGAATTTCAACTGAGCATGTGAGAGATTTCAGAGCTGCAGTTGGCTGTGAAGATATAGGTAGGAGGAGCCAGTGAAATCCAAGATGTCTGCCTCAGCTAACTGCAGTGGAGATAGGGGAGATTTTGCAAAAGGTACAGTATAATGAGCTGATGATTTACATTATACAAACACTTCTAACCGTTGAACTTTCACATAGTATCTTTACTTAGTAAATTATTTTAGTTATGACTGGTGCCCTTTAAATGAGAAGTGTATTATAATCAACAAACTTATCCTGCATGCACAACTGCCTTGGAGAAAGAAGGAGGTGGGATGAAATTTAAAATGAGCGTTCTGAGTGTTTATTACAACAAATACCTTAAAACTATTAATATTTTAATTGGTTATAGGTTATTAAGTTTTATCCATGTAAAGGGAACAGATTAGAACAGAAACACAGGATAGGAAAGTGAATTACAGTAAATGTCAATTTAAAACATAAAAGTCCAGACACACATTGCTTGTGAATAAACAGACGTGAAGTAAATATAACAGATCTCATGTGAATAACAAATTACTGGCTAGCGTTATTATGTTTTAGATAGGAGCAGCAAGCAGTTCAGTTCCTTTCTAATTTATATATTACCATGGGATTTTGCGAAAGATTTCCAGCTGTTTAGATACAAAAAAGGTAGAATTTACTCAGTTGAACACTGGTGTATGTTAAAAGATTAAAAAGATTTCAGTTCAATTAGTTAATTAAATATCCACCTGGAGTTTTTTCTTATCTTTGCGTAATAAAAGACAATTTAATTCTAAGCTACTTTCCCGTACTAATTTTAGAAATTGTAGTTGAAAGCTGTTACTGTCTGTCCGTTGTTATTACCTTCTCACTTTGCCAGACAACAGACAGACAATAGAGGTCATTTATGGCCGCGAGTGCAGTGTGCAATGTACGATTTTAAGTGCAAGTTGCCATCCTTTTTACTCACAATGCAGTGTTTTCCCATAATTCCAGTGTAATTGTGAGGGGGCAATTGCAACCATTATGGTTAAATAATATGCACACTTGCGCATGTGATTCCGTACTGAATATCGGTAAGATGCAGTTCTGCTGAGATTTGAAGGTGGAGGTAGGACAGACTGAGCGCTGAGAACTATATGGATGTGTAAAGAGCACCTTTTGGCACAAATATGTTTAACGGAGAAGGAAAGTGTTGTTACACTAGGGGGTGCTAAAAGTTAGGCAACCCCAAGTGATTGTATTTACTTACCTGACACCCAGGGCCCATGCTCTTATCAGCAGAAGCCTGCACTGGCAAGGGGTTCTTACACAGAGCACCGTGGAGCAATTGCCTTCCCGTTTCTTCTTAATGTTAATAGTTCAAAGAATGTCGGGCTGAATGGTCGGCCACCACACATTTTCACCTCACCAAAACTGGCCCTCGTTGCAAAAAGTTTGGACACTCCTGCATTAAAGGTTTGTTATCTGTTATACCATAGCCCTCTACATACAGTATATTCCCAATTGCTTCTTTAGCTTTGGTAAATGTTTTACTATTTATTCAATAGGATTCCGTTTGTTTTTCGGGCGAATCCTTCATAAAAAATTCCGTATTTTGACGAATTCAAAAATGTTGGATTCAGTGCAACCAAGGAATTTCAACTGAGCATGTGAGTTTTCAGAGCTGCAGTTGGCTGTGAAGATATAGGTAGGAGGAGCCAGTGAAATCCAAGATGACTGCCTCAACTAACTGCAGTGGAGATATGGGAAATTTTGCATACTTGCGCATGTGATTCAGTAATGAATGTCAGTAGGATGCAGTTCTGCTGAGATTTGGAGCAGGAGGTAGGACAGACTGAGCGAACTATATGGATGTGCAAAGAGCACCTTTTGGCACAAATATGTTTAACGGAGAAGGAAAGTGTTGTTACACTAGGGGGTGCCAAAAGTTAGGCACCCCAAGTGATTGTATTTACTTACCTGACACCCAGGGCCCATGCTCCAGACGATCGTTCCGTGGTGCCGGTTGACAGAACCCTAGGCTGGTGCAGGTTTCTGATATTCCTTCTCTTTTAAGGAATGGGATTTTTTTTGCTCAACAAATTGCACAAATTGCAATTTGCACATCTGCAACTGCAAGCAAACTGTAAATTACACCCTTATTTATCAGAAATCCCACAAGCCAGGACCCAGTTTTCATAGTGCCTCGCCCTTTTTTCTGCTTCACAGGTCCGTTAATCACAGAATATGCAAGGCATTGAGGGAAGCAGAGTCAAAGGGGCAAGTTCATTAACCTCCGAAAATTCGCCAGTGACAGCTTCACTCACATCGCAACACTTCGCCAGGCGTAGATTCGTCACGATAACGCTAATTCACTAGAATCCAAAGTTGCGTCCAGGGCGCCAAACAGTGGCAAATTACCACTATCGTTACTGCAGCAAACGAAGCAAAGTTGCACTATTGTTGACTAATTTGCATACGGAGGGAAGTTAAAGTTAAATGGACGTATATGTTGCAGTAAGTACATTACACTACACAAGCCCGGGAAACCTTAATAAAATAAAGTTATTATATCGCCCTACACATGAGCCCAGTGTATAGTTTATGTGCCATATGTTAGGAAATGTAGGGGGTTAGGTTAGTCACTTCGCCCTTTAGCAAATCTTCAACCTTCAAATCTTCAAATCTTAGGGTTGAACTCCACGGTGCGTCTTCATCAGATCTGGCACAATGAGAGGAAGCGGATGCAAGGAGACAGATGCAGCGAATATAAGGTAAGTAATAGAAATGTCGGACCTTGTCGCTGCGTGCATCCGACATGACACGATTGTCGGATGAAGATGCAACTTGTCATGACGGATGTATGCAGCAACAAGGGCTTATATTCGCCGCATCCTTCTCCTCGCATTCCACTTCCTCTCATCGTGTTGGATCTGATGAAGACACGCTGTGGAGTTCAGCCCTTAAGTGGGGGAGAGCAGACTAATTATACAGAGTTGTAATAGGAAAGTCAGGGAAAGGAGAGAAGAATTGTAAGAGACAAACAGGAACTGCCTTCAATTACATTGACCAATAACCTTAAAATATATATTGAAAATACATTATCTTTCAATAACCAACTGAAAACTTGAAGAAAAACGAAGTAATATGCGGAATGTCAGGTGTCCTGCCATGTAAAATACGGTTCTACTTTTACTGTAATGTTAGTATTAAACAGTCCAACCCTGCTTTAAAATGCCATAACACCCTCATAAACTCAATTTCCCTTGAAAGAGATATAAATCAGTGAAATATAAATCCCAATAAACCAAATAACCCTAAATAAAATACATGATATGTGAGAAGTAAGAATATGATTTTATTCAGAGAAGTCTATTGTTGCACTGCTTTTATAATAAACTAGCAGCTGTGCAACTCATAAGAATATATTCAGAGACCTTGGACTGTGGAAATACTTTCAATATAATCAACTTTACAGCAAAACATATTCTGTTCATTTAGCAGCTAAATATGCTGCGAAGGACTGATTTATTTATTTATTTTCTTTATTCTCGGTGGGGAAAAAATTGTCTTCTGCAAATTAAAATTTTCTCTGTCATTTTTTCTTGTGTATTCCCACTGGTGTTTTTTTTTTTATATAAATATAGAAACCCAGATCTGCCAAGATGCATTTAAACCGATGGGCGTGGCAGTGTTTTTTTGAATGGAATAGCATCACCCATTTACTCACAAATTCGCAACAGTTGTCAAGAATACTTGACTTGGCTTACCATTAAAGGATAGGTAAACTTTTTAAATACGTGAATGTAAAATTGATGAGGGTGCTATTCTAAGAACTTTTGCAAAGTACATTCATTATTTATTTATTTTTTAATTCTAAGATATTAAAGGAAACATGTACTGAACACTCGATTGCATGTCATGGAGCCTGTGTAATTCCCAGTGTTTCCATCACTATAGACTTTATGACTGCAGCACAGAAACTATTGCTGTTTAGTTATGTGCGGGTCGGGATTTACCCGACCCTCATCTGACCCTAACCCGCCCTCCCTTGGCCCGCACCTCCCTTGGGTTGCTTTTATAGACCCGCCCCGTTGATGAAATCACAAAAGGGGCGGGTTGAGCAGGTGCAGCGTCTATAAAAGATGAACCTGGAAGTCGGAAGCCGGCATTTGACGGTGGCGGCGGGGAGAGCAGGAGAAGATCTCAACCCGCACCCACCTGCCACCAATAAAGAAACGTGTGGGTCCCGTGGGTATCGGGTTGGCCCACACATCACTATTGCTGTAGTATAAATAAAGTGCTATGGATGAACACATATTTCACACCAATTTTTATAGCAATACTTTGTAGCAATTTTAAAATGTATAGCTTACATATTGTAAATTGCAGACTTGTTATATATACAGTAAGTTATTATATATATATAATAAATGATGGCTCCTTTATAGGTTACTCACAGATAATACTAACACCACAGAATCTATGCATAAGAAAAGTAAGAAAGTGGGCTATACCTGGAACTATTCTCACACTGACAAAGTCCTCATTAAGGGGGTCTCTTTCCTTGATTTCTATTGAGGTGCTCTCCTAATATTAGGGCAGAGAGCATCTGCATTAGTCTCCTTTCTAAGGTTACCGGTACTTCAAAAAAATTGGTCCTAAAAAATGGTCATTCAGTATTCTCTGTATAGGGACCTATAGGATCTGCTAGGCTCCTATAGCTTTAAATCCCTACCCTTCCTTATACCCTAGTTACTAGGCAAAAGTCCATGTATCTAGTTTAAGTATCAGTCATTGGCCAAAGGGTGTATGACCAGTTCCTGCCACACTTCCATATAGTGTTGGAAAGGAATGGCCTTTTCCTCTTTGGCTGCTGGTGTCCTATCCTACTGGTTGTGCTCATTGAACCTGGGTACACCAAGGTCCAGTAAAGCCACTGCCCTAAAGGGACCTGTACTTTTAGCGACCTGTACCTTTAGTCGGGAACCAGGAAATCCCGTGAATGAGGTTAGCAAGCACAGGTAATACTTTTAATAGATTCTCTAGAAGAGTAAGATAGACAGATTATATAGAAAGAGCAGTTGTGTGCTCCATCAAGGATAATAGCAGGGAGTAGCTTCCCACACGGATAGGGTGTTAGGCTAGACTTCTTCTCCCTAACCACTCAACTGAATGGGATCTGGACCACTTAAAGGTGTATTGCCTGAGGGAATTGATGTACGCTTGACTACTTGACTTACGGGAGTGACATCTGTGATTGCTGTATCATCCTCCTCTATCTACCCTCCTCTGTGACTTGTTATACCTGCCTCATACGTGAGTAAGCCTGTGGTCAATATTGTTGCTCTTGTAAATAAATCCATCTGTTATTTCACCATCAAGAACCTCCTGGTGTCCAATTTATCTATTTTTGCATATAATAGCCTGAGAGGTGTAGTTTTACTAACTCTTAAAGGAAGCTTCCACTTGGAAGGCCCTGATCCTGATGTGTGAGTCCAATGTAACCCATGCTCATTACCATTTAGCTGGACATTAACTATCTATGGTCTGTATAGCCCAGATTAGCGTTACATCTGTATAATGCAAATAACTGCAGTCGGGACTGTACAACAGTAAATCAAAGTATAATCACCAGTGATTCCTAGGCATCATTTAAATAATTTATTGAAATTGTTGGTTGCTCATATATAATGAGTATATACACCTTTATGAAGCATTTCTGAATGCTTTCTGAATTTCCGAATGCTTTCTGAATTCTGAATCTAAGTATCACGAGTATAAAATCTATATTACATTAGAAAGCAAAGCTTGTAAATCCTGACAGCAAGCTTGCCCTTCTGATTCCTTGGGTAAACAAAGTCAACAGATTAAACATGTAGAGAAACGATTTAAAGGTTAAAAAGACTGACCTTATGCCAAAATGAAAAATGGCTTTTCATAAAGTAAGATACAGTATATTCTATTTACGTATTTATAATTATATTTTTTATAAATATTCACAAAAAAAATCTGGAATAGGCCCTTTTCCTGCAGAGTCGTTTATTTTGGTCAATTCAATAAGTATGCGTGGGCTAGTCTTGCATACAGGGTAAACCAATCATTTATCACTCATTCATTTACAATCTAGGTTATTAAAGCCTAAGGCACAGGGATGTTAAGTGGCCCAAAGCGAAAAGTCAATGACAAATAAAAAAGTGATTACCACAAACTAACATCATTTATCATGCTAAAAGGTAGGTTTTACATTACATTACACTTCAACAAGAAACAGTATATACAGTATGTACTGTATATAAAACTAAGCCATTTATTTTAAGAATATTCCTTATTCATGAGCAAGGTGTTCTTTCATTGTGTTTCCTTCACCCCAAAGAACTAAAATGTAATTTTATTCTTTCTAATATACATTCATAAAAAATGTTAATTGAGTTTAAATGTATTTATAAATATAATTGCAATACATGTATCAAATTAAAAACAGTATTTGTGTATCCCTCTCTGTTCTCTGAGTCTCACTTTGAAATGTCACCTCCAAGTCTGGTATTCAGACAGCTTAGAACAGGGGTGTCCAGGTGTGGACCGAACATTCAGCCCGACAGTCTTTGAACCATTAACATTAAATAACAAGAATCACGTAGCCGTAGCAGTAATATTTGATCTGCCACTTGGTCTATACTGCTGCTTGTGTGGTGAAGGTGTTATCAATAGACACGTCCTGGCACATAGTGACGCGCCGCTCTCGATACTTCTTTAGTTTAAAGTACTGGCACGTCAGAATGTCTATTAACAGCTTCAGCCCTAAAGAAGTATGTGAGAGCGGCGCATCACTATGTGCCAGTATGTGTCTATTGCTAACACTTAACACCAAATATTACTGCAACGGCTATACGATTCCGGATCATACTATGCTGGCGGGCCCGCAATATTATTCATTTCATGATGGAGGCTGAGGGCCGGTGTAAATTTGAAAACGGGCCGCAATTGGCCCCCGGGCCTGACTTTGAACATGCCTGGTTTAGAACATTGTTTCAGAAGTCATAGCCAGCAGTGCGGAAAATGTAAGCAGAGAGATTTTAATATTAATTAAATTTACAAATAAATAAATAAAAAATGTTTCATGAATGTATATTGGAAAGTATCTTAGAATTATTTTTTTCACTATGCAAAAACATTTTTGGACCCAGGAACCTTTAAGTGTAAGGATGGTCTATAAAATGCAAGATGTGCTTTATGATAGTGATAAGTACTTTACCTGCTCTGCTATTTATGGATTGAAATATATAGGCCCTACCATATACTTTAACACATAAGCACCCATTTGTGGTCTGTTCCATTTTGTAATCCATTGCCATATTCCTTTTCTACAAAAACAGCATTTTATACCTATTGGGACAGACACAAGTTCAGCAATGCTTTTTCTTGTCTAAATCCTTCCTGTAAATGTTACATCACATTCATGATTAAAGTGAATTTCTCATGCAGATTAACCCATTATATGAGAAAATGGAATAATATCACTATTTGCCTTTCTGAGCTTTACCTGTGTATATTGAATCATCTCCTTTGTCAGATGCTGCTCTAATCCCCTTGAGGCATTTTGGCTGCAAAACGATGTCTTGCTGTAGTGTAGAGAGTAAATATTAACCTTAATTTCCTTCTACCTGAAGACTCTTATAAGAATTAGAAAGACTGGCAATCTGATTTATATACAAAAGGACAGAATCTGGGACATGGATTCATCACGCTTAATTAAAAGAAAACACAAAATCTAGGAGGAACACTAAAATAAGACAGCAAGGCAACATGAGATGTGCTCTACAGCCATAAATAAATAAAATAGCTCAACTGCGCCTTATTGTAACTAATGTGACATCTTTATTTTATTTTGAAAATGTCACCTGAGTGGCACACGCATTAGGCAATAGTCTGGCATATAGACTGTGATTGTCCAAGCTACTTACTATGTGCACCAAAACAAGACAATACATGCAAAACAGAACCCTACATCAGAAGTAGGGCTCACTTTACCTCCTGTATGTTTCATGTATACACCTTTCACTTGCACAGCTCCATGAAATATGATGGCACTTAATTGTTTTTTAATAATAACTTGAAAAGATTGCCATGGCCTAAAATGTAGCTTAGAAATAGTTTATAACATCAATACAAATACATCTTGACCATAAACCTGTCACTGCCAAATCTCTCACATACAATCAGGAGGAGTCGACCAAGTACCTATCCCCTACTCACATCCCAATGAGGTTTGACATAGTCAGTGCTGCACAATATGTTGGCACTCTAAAAATACAAGTTAATAGTAATAATAATAATAATAATAATACTAGCATTCATCGATTTTTTTATACATTTTCTTTGACATGAATTTTCAAGAAGGAAATGGCATTTATTTGACTGTATATCAATAGCGAATGCATATATTTACTTAGTGCATCATATAAGTCATTTACTATTAAGCTGTCTTTTTCCATTGGTTGCTAAAATTATCTTCTGTCAGCTGTGCCTTCATAAGGGGAGGGGGGGTCAGAAGAGGGGAGAGTAACATCTTGGTTGGAAATCAGAGGTATAGAGAGGGTGAAGGGGTGTGAAGAGGGGAAGGGGGACTGGGGGAGAGTAATAGTCGAGGAAAAGTAAAGGAAGGAAAGGAGAGAAAAGCGAAAAGATGCTTTTCCGCTTACTATGTACATCAGCTGAGGAATTAAGTTGCTTTCGAGTTCTGTGTATGGTATTAGCCCCTGCTGCAGGTGATCCAGGTGCCCACACATACAACTCCAGTTCCCCCTCCTAGCTTCTGTACAGTAGTGCGTCTCTGATAGGTTCCATAGCTCTGGTCCAATTCACCTTAGTAATCAATGTTTGCTTTCCTGGGATTTGTGTTTTTTTCCAATTTGTTGCTAGTAGGGATCTTGCTGCTGTTAGGATGTGTGTGGCTAGTTTACGTGAGCTCTGAGAGCGTATTGCTCTGATTCTCATGCCTAAGAGGAATGTCTGGGGAGCTGCTTGTATGTTGCATTGGAGAACCTCGGAGTGCAGAGTCACAACTATCCTCCAGAATTCTACCGTACATGTCCACCATGTGTGTATGAAGAGATTCATTTAGTCTCCAGCTTCCCCTCCCCCCTCAATTCGTCACATTTTCAAGAGACAACCCAAGGTGGTTTTCCACCATACCATGGTCTGACCAGGTGACATTGTGGATTTTGGCGGAGTGAATGCAGTATAGAAGTGTGGCTTTTGTGAAAATAAAGTCAATACGGGAGTAAGTGGCATGCACGTTGGGAGTAATGAGTAGTCTCTATCAAGCATGTCTGCGGGTAGTGTTTCGATAAATATTTGGTGTGAATTTCTTGCTAAAGTGTGTTTCCTGCAACAGCAAGATGTCTACACTGCGTCTGAAATAATCAGCAAATGCCATTGTGCGCTTTTGAGGTGTGTTTAAGCCATTAACATTGTGCAAGCCTACCTTTAGGTCGAAGACTACACTTAGTTGATACATTTCTCAGCAGCATCTGTGGAATATTAGCACCAATTGTATCAATTCTAACAGCTGCCTTTAATGAAACTCAGAGGGGTATATTTATCAAAGAGTGAAGTTAGAGTTCGCCACAGTCAGCTCAAGTGAAATTCCACCACTCTCCATTCATTTCTATAGGATTTTTAAAAGGGTATTAATCAATGGGTTAAAGTGAAAGTTCACCCTGTGATAAATATGCCTTAAAATCTCATAGAAATAAATGGAGGGTGGCGGAATTTCACTTTAGCGGAATGTGACGATCTCTAACTTCACTCTTTGATAAATATACCCCAGAGATTCTGCTTAGCAGGGGAAAATATAATAAATTTATCAACTAAATGTATCGATTTATAACAGTTAAAGTGTCTGAAACCCCCCCCCCCACCCCGAGCTTCTTTATAGGTGAAAAATTAAACCTCACAAATAGAAAATGGAAAGTAGTTGGAAAAATAATTTATTTCTGGTGAACTATCTGAAACCAACTGAACTGAAAAAAGTTTTGAAGGTGAACAACCCCTTTAATGGAGAAAATGTTAAACGTTGCCTTTCAGCTTTGAAATAAAGTAACATAGTCTGTGAGTTAATTCATGGGACTCTGCCCATATTGTGGCTATAGCTTTCAATAGTTGCATACATTAGTTGGAGTTTGTTACCTATATTTAGTATTTGCATGTATTAGGAATAACAATCAATTTATCTGAATCTCTTAATAATAATAATAATAATAATAATTATTATTATTTTTATGTATTTATATAGCGCCAACATATTTCGCAGCAAAACACACGAAGGTAGAAGATTATAAATATAAATCTACCATAACTGGGTAATTTAGAAAATATAATCAGATTGTATGCAATTGAAATTTTCTTGAATTTCAGGCTGTGTGGTTGTGCTTCTTAATAATATTGCTGATATACACACATACAAGTGCATAATGTATAGTAAACTACAACTAACAGTACTAATGGCAGTGCTCTATAGATGTTATTGTGAATTGCTGGAGAACCTGAAAAATATTTCTAACCTATAAATTGTTTTTAAAGGGGGAAAACACATGCGAAATAGGAAAATTTGTCAAATGAACAATTCTTGACTAGGATGGTGCAGGTAACAAAAGGATAAAAGTGATGTGAAGAAAGGGAGTAATGCAGATAAATGTTATTGTCTGTATGCACTTTCAAATAATAAGATTAACTTTGCAGGTATGAGGGATTCACTGATTGCAACTATAGTCTGGATGCTTTCCTAGCAATGAAACGTTTGTAGTTATGATTACTAAATACAAATCAATAGAGGCTGACCCACGGTTTTCCTTGTTTGTCTGTTCATCCCTCCCTCTCAATAAACAGACTAACCTACTGGTATTGAAATAGATGCTCCACAGATTAATGTTAAGCTTCTTAGTTATATTCCATGACCATCTATAGAGTCTGCTCTGTAGTACAAAATCAGACAATATTATGGTTATTTACTCTAAACATGTTTAAAATCTGTTATTATAATAAACGAATGAAAATACACAAATATAGATATATATAGATATATATATACTGTAGATTTCCCCCATGATGTTAGCATTTAAAAGCTAAGAGGTGCCTCTTTTTCAGCATTAGTCTTTGCATTCCCTAGGCTTTAACTGTCCAGCTACTGTGCAACTATATAATTTTATCCCTACTCTAAGCACCATAAGATGCTCTGGTGCGGAATAATAAATAGAGCAAAATCGTGCAAAAAGGATGTTTTCATGCACAGGAAACTACTGGTATAGTCTCTGGTGCCAAGTTGCCAGTTTATTCCCAGCCCTGGCACCTGTTAACTGAACATTATGGGGCAGATTTAACAAGGGTCAAATTCAAAATTCGAGTTTTTTTATGGTGAAAACGGTCAAATTTGACTAGAGAGTTATTAAAATGTGATTCAAGTTCAGGTTCAGCTCCTAGTCCTGTTTCTGACTGACTTATTCCCCTTCTGTCCCTGGCTCTTAGTTATATTCAGTTTCGGCTCCTGGGCCTGTTTCTGGCCCTCCTTCTGTCCCTCGCTCCTAGTTATATTCAGTTGCAGCTGCTAGTCCTGTTCCTGGTCCCCATTCTGTCCATGGCTTCTATTTATATTCAGTTGCAGCTCTTAGTCCTGTTCCTGGTCCCCATTCTGTCCCTGGCTTCTATTTATATTCAGTTTCAGCTCCTAGTCCTGTTCCTGGTCCCCATTCTGTCCCTGGCTTCTATTTATATTCAGTTTCAGCCAGGCCCGGATTTGTGGAAAGGCCACCTAGGCCCGGGCCTAGGGTGGCAGGATTTTAGAGGGGCGGCATGCTGCCCAACCACACCCACATTGGTTCAAAAACACTGGGGATGCGCTGGAGATACAATCATTTTTTACATTTCCCCATTGATGATGAAAATTTGCACGAATAAAGGTGGGGGACAGAGGCAATGAACGGCAGTGGGCCTATGGGCGCCCTCTATGTAAATCCGGCCCTGGTTTCAGCTCCTAGTCCTGTTCCTGATCCCCCTTCTGCCCCTTTCTCCTAGATATATTCAGCTTCAGCTCCTAGTCCTGTTTATGGTCCCCCTTATGTTCCTAGCTCCTAGTTATATTCAGTTTCAGCTCTGAGTCCTGTTTCTTGTCCCCCTTCTGTCCCTGGCTCCTAGTTATATTCCGCCTCAGCTCCTTGTCCTGTTTCTGGTCCCCCTTCTGTCCCTGGCTACTAGTTATATTCAGTTTCAACTCTTAGTTCTGTTTCTGATTCCCCTTCTGTCCCTGGCTCCTCGTTCAATTCAGTTTCAGCCCCTTGTCCTGTTTCTTTCCCCCTTCTGTCCCTGGCTCCTAGTTATATTCAGCCTCAGCTCCTTGTCCTGTTTTTGGTTCCCCTTCTGTGCCTGGCTCCTAGTTATATTCAGTTTCAGCTCTTAGTTCTGTTTCTGATTCCCCGTCTGTCCCTGGCTGCTCGTTCCATTCAGTTTCAGCCATTTGTCCTGTTTCTTGTCCCCCTTCTGTCCCTGGCTCCTAGTTATATTCAGCCTCAGCTACTTGTCCTGTTTCTGGTCCCCTTCTGTCCCTGGCTCCTAGTTATATTCAGTGTCAGCTCTTAGTCCTGTTTCTGATTCCCCTTCTGTCCCTGACTCCTAGTACGATTCAGTTTAAGCTCCTAGTCCTGTTTCTGGTTCCCCTTCTGTCCCTTGCTCCTAATTATATTCAGTTTCAGATCCTAGTCTGAATGAAATGACTAGTGATATTTAGTACTTCTGAGCATCTCCTTAGCATTTCCTAGAATTGGTATCTATGTAAAAAACCATAAGTTCTCTGCATGGTAGGCATAGTATTAAGTAAGAGATAATCAGGCAGATTTCACCACAGCCTGAAAATGTGACCCACTCTGTGATTCTATCAGTAACAGCCAGTAAAACTAGTTAGATAAAAATGTTGCATGGACAACATTTTTACTGTGTGCCATCAATACTTAGTAACAGCTCCTTTGGCAGAAATTATTTACAGCCTTCAAATATCTCTTATAGTCAGCTTACAGCCTTTCTATTCTTTCTTTAGCATTTTTCTTCCCACTCTTGCATGCTGAATATTTCTATATTCTTAGGGCATCTTGTGAGTGCTGCATGCTGGAGATCAACAAATAGTTTCAAGAATATTGAATGCCATTCCAAAACCATTATCTTTTGTTTTTTTTTTTAACAGGTCCTTGTTGGTTTTATGTTATGCGTAATATCCAGCCTCTTTTTTTTTAGCTTTGTTCCTGTGGGATATTAGCTTCCAGTATTAGTATATATTTCTTATAATCATTTCTGATTTCTACCCTGCACTCACACAAGAGTTCATCTAGCACTGACTGACATATAACAAAAATTATAATAGATTTACTCCATGCTTTGGCCACATGTTCATTTCTTCATGATTCCTCTTTTTTTTTTTAACAAATGTACCCTTCTGTATACAAAGAGTAGACATGTTTTAAAACAACTCCAGTTCATATTAGGGTCTGGCCACACGGGCAGATTCGGGAAGATTAGTCGCCAGGCGACAAATCTCCTCTTCTTCGCGGCGACTAATTTCCCCTTTCCCTGCCTTCCGCCGGCTAAAACGTAAATCGCCTGGGGGCAGGCACACGGAACGCTTAATTTTCTGAATCTGCCCATCCCGAATCTGCCCATGTCGCCAGACCCTAAATGTTGTGATGCAGACTGCAGATGTTAACTTTTAGGGCTGGGACACACTGGGCGATTTGGGGAGATTTAGTCGCCTGGCGACAAATCGCAGCGACTTTTCTCCCCGAATGCCTCCCCTCGCTCTGTGCCTGGCTAAAATGAAAAATCGCCTGCGCTAATCACACGTGCTGATTCGTTTTCCGAAGTCGCCCGAATTTGCCTCACACGTTTGAATCGCCGCGTGTGATTAGCGCAGGCGATTTTTCATTTTAGCCAGGCGCAGAGCGAGGGGAGGCATTCGGGGAAGATTGGTCGTGGAAAGTCGCGGCGATTAGTCACCAGGCGACTAAATCTCCCCAAATCGCCCAGTGTGTCCCAGCCCTTAGCATCAGAAAACAGATAAGATTCCCTTCTAATGATGCTTCCATGCAGATAAGGTTTGTACAATCGCTGCTGCACAATGGACTGGTACACTGGTGCACTAATGACAACTAAATTTTCTTGCCGGTCCTTTGCACCTTGAGGTTGATGTGACCATAGGTGGCAGGTGATTTTTGTATGTGTGAGGGCTAATTAAAGGCATTTTCTACATAGATCAATTACAATTATTTTAGGGTTAATTCCACATATTATCACCCCCAGAACACTTAAAGGGATACATGTTTTTTTCAAAATGCATCAGTTAATAGTGCTGCTCCAGCAGAATTCTGCACTGAAATCCATTTTTTAAAAGAGCAAACAGATTTTTTTTATATTCAGTTTTGAAATTTGAATTTTTTATACTCAGTTTTGAAATCTCCCCACATTCCACCAGTTCTCTTTAATTGCCCAGTTAATTCCCCCAGTTCATTTAATTATGTAATCAGTGCATGGGGAGGGACATCAAGTCTCCCATTCTGGTGCACAAACAAGATTCTGAGATGCTACAAGACTTACCTTAATAACAGTGTCCACAAAATGGCTCTTGCCTGCTTGCTATAATTATGAATTCCCAGACTGATGGAAACAAAATTCAAATAATTCATACAGTGTAATTAAAGTTAATTTGGCTTAACTAACATGATAAAGAAGGATTTGGAATAATCTTTTTGGGTGACGGGTCCCCTTTAAGGTGAACAATTTGAAAATAACCAAACTGAAAAAAGTGTTTTGAAGGTCAACATCCCATTTAATGTTGCCACAAAGAAAGTGATGTCACGGCCACAAGTAGATTTTAATAAAGGCTAAGCATCCCCCTAACAAAAACCCATTACATTTCATACAACAAACAGGGCGGAGGTATTGTACATGAAGTTGGCTCTAGATTTATGCCTGCCATGTGTTCTGAAGTTATTACACATGAAATTGCCTGTATGTCAGGCCGTGCATTCTGAGGTATTTTTCATGAGCTTTGAACTGTATTTATACTAGGGATGCGCCAAATCCACTATTTTGGATTGGGCCGAACCCCTGAATCCTTTGTGAAAGATTCGGCCGAATACCGAACCGAATCCGAATTTGCATGTGCAAATTATGGGTGGCAAGGGGAAAACATACTGCGGAAAGTTACATTTCAATGGACGTATATGTTACAGCAAATACATTACATTACATAAGCCCA
The DNA here is from genome assembly GCA_038501925.1 of Xenopus petersii. Lineage (NCBI taxonomy): Eukaryota > Metazoa > Chordata > Amphibia > Anura > Pipidae > Xenopus > Xenopus petersii. The sequence goes on along the minus strand of CM076673.1, from coordinate 175,805,752 downwards.
GGGAACCTTAATAAAATAAAACAGAGTTGTTATAATTCCCTACACATGAGCCCAGTGTATAGTTTATGTGCCATATGTAACGAAATGTAGGGGGGAAGCTGGGTACCCTAAAAAAAAATTAACGATCTTTTGCAGTCTATCACCCTGAAACATTTTCACATTTTTTTTTGAGGAACTCCTATCTACTCTATTGCACTTCGCCTGGTCTGAGGTGGTGAAGGCAAGTCTGGCGCAAGAGGTAACGTTCAGTAAAATCCACATCTTTAGTGAATTTGCTCAGTTATGTCCATTCGCCAGAGCGAAAATTCGCCAGGCGTTAAGAGTGCGAAGTAGCGCTAGAGTCTGTCTCCTCCGTTAGCGAATTTACGCCAGCGCTCGTTAGTAAATCAGCAGAGCCGGATTTACATAGTGGGCACCCCTAGGCCCACTGCCGTTCGCCGCCCCTGTCCCCACCCCTTTATTCGTGCAAATTTTCATCATCTGCACTGGAAAAATGGGGAAATTTAAAAAATGATTGTATCTACTGCTCATCCCGAGTGTTTTTGAACAAATGTGGGTGTGGTTGGGCAGCATGCCGCCCCCCTAAAATCCTGCCGCCCTAGGCCCGGGCCTAGGGGGCCTTTCCACAAATCCGGCCCTGTAAATCAGCCAAGTCCCGAAATGACGAATTTTCACCAGTGTCAGCAGGCCCGGACTGGCAATCTGTGGGTTCTGGCAAATGCCAGAGGGGCTGCTATAAGGTGCCATAGAAAGTCAGTATTTAGTGGGCTGATGGGGGCTGTTTGGGCCTCTATGTGGGCCTCTGTGTACCTGAAATGCCAGGGCCTATTTTAATTCTCAGTCTGGACCTGAGCGTCAGTCACTTTGCCCTTTAGTAAATTTGCCCCTAGGAGTGTCAGGTCAGACATCTGTAAGGCGTGGCCTCCCTCCCTGGTTACGCATCCTAACCACGCCCCCATGTCAGTATTTAAAGCTGGCCATAGACTCAAAGATCCGCTCATTTGGCGACATCGCCAAACAAGCAGATCTTTCCCCGATATGCCACTAACGGCATGGCTAAATCGTGGATAATTTGAAGTTTCGGCCATACGGCCGAACGATCGAATTACGATGCGCCAAGGGGCTCCGACGGGTCGGTCGGTTAAAAATCCAACCTTCCCCATCGATATCGTGGCCAGATATCGATCGGGAAGACCCGTCGGAAGTCCCCACACACGGGCAGATAAGCTGTCAAATCGGTCCAAACGGCCGATATCGGCAGCTTTATCTGCCCGTGTATGGCCACCATAAGTTTCCTCATGGTTGGGTCACTGTAATAGTCATTCATCCTCATAACTCCGTGTGTGAAATAATGTGCCTAATGTACTACACTCTCGAGCGCCGGCTGGTCATTAACAGACCGCCACTGTCGAGCAGACGCTGAGAAACACTAGAGCGGCGGAGCTGTGCTGAGCGCAATATACGAAAGCCTATTCGACGGTCACTCTCCCACGTGACCCTAGAGCAACTTTTCTTCCCTGCTGAGACCGCGGACTTGTGACCGGGAGGTTGGCTGGGGGGGCGGGGCGCAGTGAGTGTGGCCGGCACGTGTGCAGAAGGGAGGGCAGCGCTACAGTAGGACAGTAGAGGCTGTTATTAGCGGAGATGCCGCGCCACTTACTGTACTCAGGTACCATAGCAGTATAGAGTGGTGTAATGGAGTCTCAGTGCTGAGGGTGACGGAGAGGCAGCCCCTGTTGTGTATGACTACATCGCTGTGATTGCGCACACAGGGACAGAGCAGTGGGAAGAGGCGCTCAGTTGAATGGTCGCAGATCGCTCGTATCTCACAGACAAGTGTCGGACTGGACTGTGGTTTAATGTTTGCGATCCAGCGTGATTATTAGCGCAGTATTAGCGTGTGTGTAACTAGCAGAGCCCGTGAAACTGCCCCCTTGCCCCTGGCTGTGCTGTTTTGCCCCGTGTCCTTCCCGGGGGATCATTGGCAGTATGCCCTGAGGCGCACCATGCAGAAGAGTTTGCGCCTGAACGAAGGACACGCTCTGTACCTGGCGCTACTGGCCCGCAAGGAGGGCAACCAGAGGGGCTTCCTCAGCAAGAAGGCCACGGAGACCAGCAGGTGGCACGACAAGTGGTTTGCCCTGTACCAGAATGTCCTCTTCTACTTCGACTCGGAGCAGAGCGGGAGACCCTCGGGGGTTTATCTGCTGGAGGGCTGCAGCTGTGAGAGGGTCATAGCACCCCTAGTGGCCAGCGGGGGCAAAGACACCATGGAGAAGCAGGTACATCGGGCGCTTATTCTTGCGTGTTGTGTGTGTGAGTGTAAAATTTTCTATAGCAGCACCAAACCTGAATGAAGGCGATCTGTTTCACAAATGTAAATTGGTAACAAAATCCCATCTGCCCTCCAGCAGCTTCCACATTGACTGTTCCCTCATCTGTTCCCTTGTGCTTCCTTTATTGCTATGGCTCCATCTGTTGCTTAGAGGTTCAGCTGAACAGCCGCAGAGCTACAGGTGTCAAAAGATCCCTCTCAACAGGTGCAAGTTGATTCACATGTTTTAAGGAACAGTAACATCAAAAACTGAAAGTGTTTCAATGCAATGAAAATATCATTTAGTGTTGCCCTGCACTGGCAAAACGGCTGCATTTGCTTCAGAAACACTACTATTGTTTATATAAATAAGCTGCTGTGTAGCAATGGGGGCAGCCATTCAAAGGAGAAAAGGCTCAGGTTACTCTCTGTAGAACTTAATGTTATCTGTTACCCACTATTTATCCTGTGTCATATAGGCTTTTTTCAATTTCCGCCATTGCTCCACAGCAGCTTGTTTATATAAACTATAGTAGTGTTTCTGAAGCAAACACATCAGTTTTACCAGTGCAGGGCAACACTATATGATATTGTCATTACTTTAAAACACTTACTGTTCTTTTAAGTCGGTCTCCTTTTATCCCAGTGTAGATTATACCCGTGGTGCCACATATCAGTAAGTGTTCCCTCATATGGCTACATCCTATTCTTGTGTTGCCTGACTTTGGCTTTGGTTTAAAATACAAGTTGAGCTACATTTGCCCCTGAAGCAGGGGAACAATAAATTTGCAGAAGAAAATGACTGTACATTTTATTAAGAACATGAGTGTCATGAAAACCTACCAGCATGTACAGAGGCTCATTCGGGTTCATTATGATGTGGTTTGTTGGGTGCTGAATTTTGATGGAATTCTTTTGATAGTGAGCAAAAAACTGTCAAAGTATCATTTTCTTTGTCCAGCACAGGTACCCGCAGTTAATTGTGGCAGTATTCTGAGTATTCCATCGCCACTAATTATTGGGTAATAATAAGCACTACATGTTGGCTATGGGTTTGGACTCTAACCTGTGCTTGTCCTGGCTGATGTCTCACAGAATGATATGTAGTTGCTACTTGTAGCTCCATACGTATGTATTGCAGTTAACTCCCCTAGCAAACAATGACATTCATTGACAGTTACAAGCAGCACATTGGTAGAAGGAGAAACACATGTTCAGATGTGACAAAGACCTTAAAGGGTTGTTCACCTTAGGGTTGTTCACAGGTCTGGACTGAGAATCAAAATAGGCTCTGGCATTTCAGGTACCCAGAGGCCCCAAAAGGCCACACAAAGGCCCAAACAGCCCCCCCCCCCACCAGCCCACTACATAGTGAGTGTCTATGGCATCTTACAGCAGCATCTCTGGCATTTGCCAGAAACCACAGATTGCCAGTCCGGTCCTGGTTGTTCACCTTGTTAACTCTTAGGGGGTTATTTACTAAACTCTGAATGCAAAAATCACGAGAAAATTGTGATAACAGTGCTACGCAATATGTTGGCGCTATATAAATACATGTTAATAATAATATTCTTTTTTTATAAAATCGGACTTTTAAAAAATCACGAATTTTTCACAATTTATTAAACCCTGAGGATGAAAAGTCCAAATCAGAGGTCAGAGCACCTGTGGAGGTTGCATATAAGTCAAAGGGAGAAGACCCAATGATTTTTTGATGTGCGCTGGGTTTCGTGACATCCCCTGAAGTTTTCGGTGTAAAATCTGAAAAAATCATGAAATTCGGATAAAAAATCTGAAAAAAAAATGAAAATCTGATAAAAATTAAAAAAAAACATGAAAATTGTTTTTTTTCCCTGCAAAGCAAACAGAGTTGTAGTTGACACACAAGCTAGGGAATACTGTACGTTGCGTTACACACATTTTTTGTCACCCAGAGTACATTGAATTGTAGTTGTCTGTTGCTGTCCTATGGATTTCTCTGGATCTCAAACAAATGAGTGATATACTACAGGAAATGGATCCATCATCCGAATAGCTCCAAATTATTGGAAGACCACCCCCCATAAATAAATAATCACATTTTTAAAACTGATTCAGTTTTTCTCTGTAATAATAAAACAGTGCCCTGTACTTGATTCCAACTAAGATATCCTTATTGGAAAACAGTCCTATTGGGTTCAATTAATGCTTAATGGAGATTTTCAGGAAGATCCCTTATTTGGAAAACCCCAGGTTGCAAGCATTCTGTATTAAAGGTCCAATATCTGTACACTACAATGTGTCAGCGAGCTTACTTTTTGGCATGCCACCGCTACTCACCTGCTCTCTGTAAGGGATGTTTACCATGTTGTCCTCTAGCCATTGTTGCATTACTAGTTCCTTTTTCTACTTTATATACATATATACATATATTCAAACAAAGAATTTTGCTGTAGTTATTTTCTGACACAAGTCACATTTTATTATTACTAGCTACAGATCGTTCATAGAGATGCTTGCAGCGTATATTACTTTCATTCACAAATCTCACCAGGCCTAGGCAGGTTTGAATGTCAAGCTGCGCACATTCCGTGGAGAAATACTTTAAATTGTGAATGTGATTGTTGGAGGCAGGGGGCACAGAGACTCCAAACAATTTCTGCAGCTCATGCAGCACTGCTTTCAGATATTTTTTTCAATTGCTTATTTATTTGCCCACTTTTGATGCTGGTTTGGTGCTGAACTAATGAATCTACTGTATGCGGGGATTAGCATTTTAATATCTCTGGGGATATTGTTTTTCAGCTTCAAAGAACTACAAAAGGGATTCATATTTTATGGGCCAGGACCCAAAAGTGGGCCCCCAATTGCTGTTTAAGATGGGTCACCATGATCCTATTTAATATAATGTAGTAAAATATCCTTTGCAATAAAAAACTGTAATTAAAATTAAGTGTGTACCTAATTCTAAGTCAATTCCCTGCTTTAATGTTGCTTCCCTGAAAATAGGAAGCACAAAAATAGGCTTTCAAACACCAGACAGAACAACGTTTTTATAATTTAAGTGCATCTGATTATTATTCCTTTTCCTTGCCTTCTTTCATTTTCTTACTCTTTCATTGCTAAGTCAGCTATATGTATATAATTCCAAGCAACAGTGTAGTGGATGTTAAATGGGACTAAACCAAAAATTATATTGATGTACACTTACATTTATTTTCAATTATAACTGTTTTCTGAGATATTTGCACAAGTCGTGTTCCAGGCTGATTTATTGAATATTTCTGCAAAAAACCCTACTGATCCTGCCCATCTCCTTCACTTCCCACTGCCTCCTTTCCCAGGCTGTGCAGGGGAGCTGGTGAAACTCAACACACTGCACTGTAGGATAGCAACCAATCAGCAACTAGGCTGACCTAATTTGAAGCCTTCCTTTGCTTGTGTGACTGCAGGGCTGGGATTGGCGGTCCCCCTCCTACTGTGGGAATGTTAGGACATGCCCACCCTTCATTTAAAGCTTGGACAGGGACCATAACAAATCTAAAGGGAGCTCCAATAAAGGGGGGGAGATTGAAGATAATATTAATCTTTTTTAAAAAAAACTAGCACTTTGTATTGTTCATTATTGTTTAAAAAAATATGTATTTACAAAATTGTCTACAAAATTTATGAATTACCTATCCTATAAAAAGTAAGATAGATCTTTTCTGTTGTGCCAGAAAAGAAAAAGGAATAGTTAGATGAGTAAAAGGATTCCCCCCATGCAAGTGCCAATAACCTTTCAAGCAGTAAAGGAGACATATGAACATGATTGTTATGGCTATGTCAGAAGGTTATGCACCCACCCCGCAGTCCCCCGCAGGAACAGGCCAATCTCTTTGCACCTGAATTAAAGTTAACCTATGCCAGCCAAAAGCATTAAGGTTGTGTCCAAATATCCTCTGAAAGAGTCGGGTCAGTAATGAACCATGGTAGGGCAAAGGCACACTCAAAATATAAAACTTCTGTTGCCGTCTCTTGTAAAGTAAGCATTGGATACAGGTTCAGCAGTGCTATAAGATCTCACAAACAATGCACTTTTAAATATAGAAAGGAAAAGAAAAAACACTCTACATCTGTATTAAAGGACTACAACTATGTATCTCATTAATACATTGAGTAAAGCAATTATGTTTCATTTAATTATATAGTATCATTCCTCATTAAACATCAAAGATAATTGTGTTTACTGAATTGTGCTTAATACACAGGCACATCTGTCAAAGTCAAAGTAAACTTTATTGTCATCTCAGCAGTATACGAATACACAGGGGCCGATTCACAAAGGGTCGAATATCGAGGGTTAATTAACCCTCGATATTCGACTGGGAATTAAAATCCTTCGACTTTGAATATCGAAGTCGAAGGATTTTAGCGCAAATAGTGCGATCGAACGATCAAAGGATTATTCCTTCGATCGACCGATAAAATCCTTCGAATCGAACGATTCGAAGGATTTTAATCTAACGACCGAATGAATATCCTTCGATCAAAAAAACTTCCCCATAGGCTAACATTGAGTTAGGTAGCTTTTAGATGGCAAACTAGGGGGTCGAAGTTTTTTCTTTAAGAGACAGTACTTCAACTATCGAATGGTCGAATAGTCAAACGATTTTTAGTTCGAATAGTTCGATTCATAGTCGTAGTCGTAGTAGCCCATTCGATGGTCGAAGTAGCCCAAAAAACACTTCGAAATTCGAAGTTTTTTTACTTCGAATCCTTCACTCGAAGTTAGTGAATTGGCCCCACAGTGTATCTGTATAGTAACTTTACATCTCTTGCCTTGAGCCACCATTTTGTGATGGTCTGTGTGCTGCCTCAGAGATCACCTGACCAGAAATACTTCAACTGTAACAGGAAGAAGTGTGGAAGCAAAAGACACAACTCTGTCTGTTAATTGGCTCATGTGACCTAACATGTATGGTTTGTTTGGTATGTTTGTGTGCACAGTGAATCTTACGATCCCAGGGGGCGGCCCTTATTTTTTAAAATGGCAGTTTCTATTTATGATTACCCAATGGCACATACTATTAGAAAAGAATATTATTATGAAAATTGTTTATGTCATGATAGTGTGACTAACTCAATGGTGTGAATGCTAAAAGCCTACATGATACATCAGAAAAATGGCGCATCAGAAAAATGTTTTTGGAAGGTGAACAACCCCTTTAAATGTTACCGAACATATGGTTTGTTTGGTTGGTTTGTGTGCACTGTGAATCGTAAGATTCCAGGGGACGGCCCTTAGTTCTTCTATTTATGATTACCAAACGGCACATACTACTAGGGATGGATGAATTTGACCCGTTTCGCCAAAAATTTGCCGCTGGCGAAATGTTGTCGACGCTCATTAAAGTCTATGGGCGTCAAAAAAATTTTGACGAACGTCTTTTTTTTTTTATGCACGAATGCATACAAGTCTATGGGCGTCATTTTTGTGGCGAACAAGGCGAAAAAATGTGCCCATCCCTACATACTACTAAAAAAGTATATTATTATATAAATGGTTTATTTACATGAAGCAGGGCTGTTTTATGCAATATATTTTTAAAGAGACCTACATTGTTCGGGGGTATAGTTTTTCTTTAAACCTGTCTTAGCAGCTCCTCAATACAGATTTTTAGACATAGCATAGTTTTACATTGCTGGATAAAAATGTTTAGTTTTTTTTATCTCTATGATCAATATAGGAAGATTAAATCAGACACAATGATTGTGACCTGTGACATATGGCTGCCTTATTTTATTTCACTGCTTAATATTTCAAGCACCAACCTTTGCATTCATTACATAAAAAAGCGGAAATACGTTTTTGTGGCAGATGCAGTTGCTCTCATGTGTGACTGTATCTGTTTCATACACTTTGGGGGCCAAAACACTGCAGAAGAGCAATCTGTTACTGGATTCCCAGTAAAATTATTTATTCTTCTTATATTCCGTTTCAGTGTTCCAAACTTCAGTCACAGAGTCTTACCAGTTAATGAACAGTGTCCATAAACCAGGGATAACATTTATCTCCTGAAATCTAGCACCCTTGCAGTGAAATGCAGATGTACAAAACACAACATAGTGTTAATTATGTGACTTACATGCAAATAAGTGTTGCTAGACACTGTGATGCATATAGGGTTGCTTCAGTCTTCATATAGCTAGGCATCCAAAGCACTTCTAACGGCGACTTCCCATAGTGTCAGTCATATTATCACTAGTGATGGGCGAATTTATTCGTCAGGCATGGATTCACAGTTAATTTCCATAAAAAAAAAAATTGTTGTACGTCAAAACTGGCGCATGGATTATTATTATGGGACGCCCATTGACTTTAATACATTTGCACAAAATCACGCGTATAAACATTTTGCATGTATAAAATTTGTCGCTCTTGTCAAAATAATTTTGACGCCCATCGACTTCAAAGCGTTTCACAAATTTTTTACTGCTTTGTAAATTTTTCAGTGTGTCGCGAATTTTTTTAACATGTATTCTCTCTATCAATAACTGATAGAAGAGGCATAATGAAATGAGAGATTATTGAGTATATCCTCAGATACATATAATAATTATGTTAAAATTTGGTCTCCTTGGATTGCATATATCAGTATCCAACATTGATAGGCTAAAAGGGCTGTTCAATATCTTTATACATAAAAGGAAATATAGGGCGAACCGAGTATTTCCCTAAAATAATGAGGGAGCTTTGAGACCTTGACATTATATATATTTTTTTCTTTTAAGAAACCCCTAAGAAAATGAAAATTGTTATCTTAAGAGAAAACAATGACTAATTACAAAGGAAAACAAGGAGATAGACAATATGGTTTAAATGTTACATTTTTATTGCAAAATAAATAATAATCTTGTACTCTATTGTTAGTTGTATAAACATAATATGGAACATTGTACACATATTTTGTGCATATACAGTGTATCTGTTTGTACTGAAAACACTCTCCTCTGAGTAGGTGGGCATCTTTCTGAAAGAAAAAGAAAATTTATGTGTGATTAGAAATGATTACTGTATGTATGATCAATAAAAAGTTTGAAAAGAAGAGGCATCATGATATTACCTTATATGCTAATTGTATTAGAAATTCACATAATTGATATTACAGATGGAATGTTCATATTTCAGTTATAAAAGAAGGTTATGTCAATATATTGAGTGTCTTTGCACTGCTGAGCTAGGAGTAGCAGAACATTCATGACATCCTTGTTAGGGAGCCAAAGAAAATGTTGTGTGAAAGACTGGAAATGTATTTTTGGTTGCACTTTGCGGTGTACCAGATAGATATTCTTGTACATTTTACAGGTAGTGCAAAAAGTGAACATGCTGTTTTCATAAACAACATTGGATTGTTTTATGAACTCTCCAATTGTGCAGTTTGTTGTGTTGATTTAGAAATCACATGCTTTTCATTAACTGAAACAATCATTTTATTTCAAACCAAAGCAACCAACAAAGTTAGTAAATGCCAGACAGTTTTTATTTTTATTATTTTTTCCTGCTGAAAGGTTGAATAACATTAAGAAGGTGAATGTGCAACACAGTTTTATGCATTATGTACAACAGAGGTTTTGAGCTCCTAGTGTGTCTGTAACAGCTGGGGATAAAGGTTTGCCTTTCCTGGTACAAATTATATGATCTCAGATAAAAGAAACCGTGCTGACTGTCTTCTAGCCTCACATTTCTGTACAGTGTGACTATGAGTACCTCTTTTTGTTTGTAACCTTCTTTGTACTGATGTGGGTGCACATCTGTGCATTCAAGTGTTTCATATTCAGACATTAGCTATAGACATTAGAGGGGCCATCGATCAAATTCTTTGCTTCATGTGCTTTAGCATTTAGAGGTGTGGAATTGTTACTCTTGATGAATATTTATAGAGCACTGGCATTCCTGGATGTGAGAGCACCTTGCAGATGAAAGGGACGGCAATGTAGTCACAAGCCCTAGACATACACCTCCAATATGGCAGGTTTTAAGAACAGGGCTCAGTTGTATCCTGTGACCACCAGCTAGTTGGGCTGCAGGTACTCTGCGGGTTGTGGGTTGTATTTACAAGTGCGGGTATATATTCTGGTCTGCGGATCGCTGGTTGGTTGGGTCTTATAGGTATTTCTTGATATGTTATATATATTATTTATATTTTACACATTAAAACTTTTTTTGTTTTCTGCCCCAACCCGTGTCTGATGATGTTGCTTGCAGCAACAGCACTTCCTGTTTAATGGTAGTCAGCGGGTTGCGGATTGGGATGCAGATAAGGCAGTTGCAGGTTTGGGTTGGGGCCGGGTTTCAAAAATTGGTTCTACGAAGGACTCCACCATCATTCCCTAACTTGCCTGTGACTGATGCAAAGGTTAGGGGACAGGATTGGGTAAGTTTATGTGTTGCTCCAAGCTGCGTTTCATGATTAACGTTTTGCTGAAAGCAGGTAGCAGTGTATTCACATGAGAGGCACAAGTACATTAGGTAAATTAGGTGGGAGAGCTTTTGCAGGTACACAAAGTTGGTTACAGAAGTAACACATTTACTATTATCATTGTAAAACTGATGATATTACTCACTTTGAAGTCAAAGTAATGTGCTTAGGAAATGAATTATTAAAGGGAAAAATATTTATTCTTATTATAAATATATAAAGATAACATTGTGTATATATATATATATATATATATATATATATATATATATATATATATTCCCTGCTCTTCTTCTATGTCTCATACCTTCTGCTTCAAGCCTCTCTGTTTTCATTGTCAAATATATTTACCCGGGTACACTTTCAATGGTATTTTGTGCTGCTGACTTGTTTTCTCGACACACAAATATCTAAGGTAAGGTGTGCCCAATGTGTGATCTCTGCAAAAGTAAATGTCTGGTGTAGTAAGTTCTATGTAATGGAGCCTTACTCATAGAAATAGATGCATTGTAAACAAGGTCACAGTAGGTGGAAACCTCTCCTGATGCTGTGACTCGTGACCAGTAGATCTGTCCAGCTGATGCAAGGGCATCCATTCCAATTAGAAGAAAGGAGGGTTTTTTATAGTGAGAGCTGTGATGATGTACAATTCTCTCCCTGAATCAGTTGTTCAGGCTGATACATTAGATAGCTTTAAGAAGGGGTTGGATTGATTTTTCGCAAGTGAGGGAATACAGGGTTATGGAAGATAACTCATAGTACAAGTTGATCCAGGGATTGGTCTGATTGTCATCTTACAGTCAGGAAGGAACTTTTCCCCCCTCTGAGGCAAATTGGAGAGGCTTCAGATGTGGTTTTTGCCTTCCTCTGGATCAACTGGCAATTAGGCAGGTTGGAGTTAAAAGGTTGAACTTGATGGACGTGTGACTTTTTTTAACCAAACTTACTATGTTACTTTGTTTCTACTGTATGTTAGATGAAAGTAGTCTTGTTCCAATAAGTCAGTTTTTTATAGATCGAACTGGCGAACTAGAAGGTTTGCAGAAGTTTGATCTGCTGTATTTTGCTTTGTATTAAAACTTTCCAGACAGTCAGTAATGTTATTAAAGTACCAGTAACATAAAAAAAATTTAAAAAAAATTTGTTTCTACTTAATGAAAAAACTTTAAACTCGCAAAGTCTTTATTAAGGAATAACTTACCGATTCTCTGCTTGCGCTCCTCTTCAGAAACAGCAACAGGGCGACGAGCCATTGTGTGGCGCTCAATCGAATTCGACTGCAAAGTTAAAGTTTAAAGTGTCTTGGTGTTTTTTTTTTGTTAAGTAGAAGCAATTTTTTTTAAAAAAAATTATGTTACTGGTCCTTTAACAAATAGATGTAATTATCAAAGCTGATACCTGCAAGCTGTTGAATGCCATTGTGCCAGATAAAGTGGTATCACTCAATAGCACTGAGCACTATTATCTGTCTGTTTTTTGCTACTCACTACAAGTTGGAAATGATTATTGAGTGAGGGAGGAAAGCAGAGCTCCCTGAAAAGCTCAAACAAACATGGAAGACATATAATAAGGTCTCATTTACAATGCCCCACTCAGTGTACAAAGTGCACAATAAGCTTGCTTTGCATGTGGCATGTGAGGGATGAGCTCAGGCCTCTGCAATCCTTTCAAAACCACATAGAGCTGTGGCATGTCTTGAGGATGGAGCACTGACTGCATTAGTTAGCACTCCAGCAACACCAGTGCCACCAGTGTTCTGTAAGTGAGCGCTAAGGGGTGTACTCTTTCACTCCTTCGTGCTGTTGTACTTGTGCCCCCAATGGAAGTAAATGACCCCTATACATTAGTTACAGGAGCTGCCACAGGACATAGGACCCCACTTTTAAAAGGCAGTCGTGCAATTTTGTTTCCCCTCGTATGGCTGTTTACCTGTATCTCCCCATGTATTTGCACAAACAGTATAAAGGTCCCCATAGAAGCAAAGATTTTTCTTTGGTGAACGACCAATTTTAGTGCAATCCAACCAATCCGTAAAAGTATTGTGAGGTTAGTGGGAATCGAACGATCGTGCATCTAACGATTTTTCGTCCAACATCTTTCAGAAAATTGATTGGCCAGGTTAAAAAATTTTCATTCATCGGTCACGGTGAAATATTTATGTTTGCAAGGCCAAGCAGGCAGCTACCCTCAGTTTTCCTGGCTTCAACTAGACAACATTGCTTGAAATAGATTTTTTAGTTGATGGACAAATCGTACATTTAAATGATCGTTTCAAGATAAGCTTGGTCTAACGATAACGAAAAATCTTTTAAAAATCTTTACATCTATGGCCGGCTTTAGTCTTGCTTGTAATTGCTCTTATTTATACTTGCTGCTTCAACTTATTCTTTTGGTGTTCATTCCTTAATATTTCTCTAAGATGAATAAAAAGGATGTGTAGTTAAGCACTGTCCCTTGTTCTGGAAAACTGTCCTACCTACGACACCCAGGTAATTGCTGATGTGCAGAGACTGAGTTAGGTGGACTAGATTCACAGATGTACAGTATAAGAATAGCATTGCCCTGCAGAATATCCAGTATTTAGTTTAGATAAGCACAGAGTTCCATAGAAGCAGATTAAAGACTTGTGATACAGCATCAGCGCTGCTTAAATCTCTGAGGCCAGAAATCTGTCACAACCTGAGGATTATATCACAAGGATATGGTTAGCATTTGCTAGGTTTACAGTAAAGGCAGAGCCTGGGATCAGCCACAAACACTCCCTTCTAATGAGGACAAAATATATTTACAGCTGTAGAAATCATACTTTGTATATATTTGAATATTTCCTTCCTCATTTTGACAGCTTGCAAACAATCCCTAAGTGTTTTGCAAGCTGTAAACACTTAGGGTTTTATTATACATTTATTAGCAAATAAAACACAGAGGGAGATTTATCCTTTAATATAACAAGACAAACTAAAAGGTTAATGAACATGAGTGGGGAAGTCAAAGATGTATAAAAACACATTGCTTCACCACTGCCTCTCCATGTAAAGAATACGCCTCCCAGGATAACCCACCTGGAATACATATTAAGAGCACTTCTTAGTTCATACTCATGTGTATGTAGCGTTAATGGGAGGAGGTCAACCTGCTTTGACTGTAGAGTCTCATCATAATATGAGCCTCCAGCCATGACAGCTAGTAAAGTCTGCCTGGCTATTTTTTTACATTTTCCAACATTTGCAATTTCCTTGTCATTATACAATTTAATATAAACCTGTCATTGGAAGACAATAATAAAGACTGATGTTCACGTTATCTGTGTACTCTGAAGAATGCAGAAACAATGAGGAGGAGGAAGAAGAATGTTAGGTTATTTCATTTATCTTTAGAAAAAATTCCACTGTGATTAATTAAAGATTGTCCTGCTGGGATACTGATGACAGACATCGGACAAACCTTTATGTCCGTCACAGGCCAATTACCGAATACTGAAATACAAATGTCAGGGTAACTGTGATAACATTATATTGAATGTCTCTATTTGCATATTTTTAAGAGAACAGGACCACTAAATAGCGAGTTTGTCATTTTTTATCTTTAAGCTCGCCATACGTAGTATTGGAGATCACCAGTCAGTTACAGAAGATTTTCTTTCCATGCTGCAGAAAATAACATTTTATGGTCATTATGCATGTGTTATAATTTGTAAGAGTGAAACCAGAAATGTATTTTCTTTATTTGAAGAAAGGTTAGAAAGTATTCCTATACAATAATTTAAAAATGCTTATTTTCAGTTATGAAAGGGACAGTATATCCCCTTGTTCAGCATCAGTTCAGTTAATAGAATTTGCTCAACATATGCTTTTTGTCTGCTTTTTTAATTACATTTTACCTGTGTAGCGCTATAGTAAACTGACTTGTGCTAGGGCAGTTTAGCTACTTTCCTTTGTGGGCTGAGACCACAGATGAGCTCTCTTTCTCAGGGGTAAGCCCTCGCGGTGGAGGCAGGGTGTATTGTAACTGTAACTGATTGCGATAGCACAATGATGGGCGCCAGTAGTTCTTTAAAGGAGAAGGAAATCCCCAGGGCGTTAAACCCCTCCCCCCCTCCCCTGTGCTGCCCCCCCTCCCTCCTCCCCCCTGGCCTACCTGTCCCCCTGGGCAAATGCCCCTAACTTTTTACTCACCCCTCTGCGCAGGTCCTGTCCACGGAGTTCGCAGTCGCCATCTTCTCCCACGCGCGTCTTCTTCCTGCTCTGACCGGCGTCTTCTGGCGCATGCGCAGTAGGAACAGGTACCGGTACGGCTCTACTGCGCATGCGCCGAATGTCATGAAGTGAAATCGGAAAACTTCATGACATTCGGCGCATGCGCAGTAGAGCCGTACCGGTACCTGTTCCTACTGCGCATGCGCCAGAAGACGCCGGTCAGAGCAGGAAGAAGATGCGCGTGGGAGAAGATGGCGACTGCGAACTCCGTGGACAGGACCTGCGCAGAGGGGTGAGTAAAAAGTTAGGGGCATTTGCCAAGGGGGACAGGTAGGCCAGGGGGGAGGAGGGATGGGGGGCAGCACAGGGGAGGGGGGAGGGGTTTAGCGCCCTGGGGGTTTACTTCTCCTTTAACAGTTGAACAAATAACTGTATTTATTGAACAATAGCACATAGATCATTCAGCACATTGATCCACAATGGAGTATAGAACATACACAGCAGCATGAAGGAAGCATATACTCATAGCACGTATAGGCTGAATCCCCACAGGCTAGGGAATATACAGCAGAGAGTAAGTTGACAGCATGTGATGGGTATTGTTCAGTTTTCAGGATATCTTCCAGTGGCAGACTAGGGGAAATCCTACCATCCCTATCTCAACACTTGGTTCCTTACTCCGGGTCAGTAATACCCTGGGATCTTAATCCCTCTACTCTCCTCGGCGGAGCCTTGAGCTGCTGAACTAAATAACCTCTCTATCACTCCTAGAGCGATCTATAAACGAGTATAGCTGTCTAATTACTAGGGCCAAGGCGCCTAGGGTTGACACTACCCATTCCCTTCCAGCTTGCTTGGTTGGGCTAAAGCAATGCACCCAGAACACATGGTTCCTAAACCTTTTATACTCTGGCACAGTGCCATCTGGTGTACACTGTGTGAACTACATAAGGACCCACTGAGGTGTCCATATAACTAGGGATGTGCCTGTCTGTAATGTGTAAGGGTGTCTAAGATTTTCACATCCCTACACCTGCATTTTTTAATTAAAGGAAAACTATACCCCCCAAACAATGAAGGTCTCTATAAAAAGATATTGCATAAAACAGCTCATATGTAAAATCCTGCTTCATGTAAATAAACCATTTTCATAATAATATACTTTTCTAGTAGTATGTGCTATTGGGTAATCCTATATAGAAAATTGCCATTTTAAAAAATAAGGGCCGCCCCCTGGGATCGTAGGATTCACTGTACACACAAACCTACCAACAAACCATACATGTTAGGTCACATGAGCCAATTAACAGACAGAGTTGTGTCTTTTGCTTCCACACTTCTTCCTGTTACAGTTAGAGTTGAAGTATTTCTGGTCAGGTGATCTCTAAGGCAGCACACAGACCATCACAAAATGGTGGCTCAAGGCAAGAGATGTAAAAGGGCAATATTTACTTAAATATATATTCCAGTTTTGTAAGATTCTTTAATATGCCACTTAATTTGATATGAACTATCTGTTGCTTAAGTGTTCATTTTGGGGGTATAGTTTTCATTTAAATGAGTGGTTTTTGGTATTTCTTGCAATAAAAAGGGCAAAGCATGAAATGAAAACAAGTTTTTTGTCCTTGTGAGGAAGATAATTACACCAAGGGCCCGTGTCTAGAGGGGCATCCCTCTGATGCCTATATGGTAAAATAAAATTTGCAGTGGAAAAAACCCTCCTCTGCTGCTGCCTCCAGATATTTGCTAATTATTTCTGGTTTCAGATGGGGGTGGGAGATGGGGTACCCAAATGTTGGTGCGTGCACAGTATGGCACCCGGGCAAGCTCTGTATAAAACAACATCCCTTTACTACATTTTTTGTGACTATGGGGAATTATCTGTACACTAGTAATCTAAGTATCCATCTTGCAAGAACTAAACATAGAGTAGCTACAGTTACACTGTTTGCCCTGTTTAGTGACTATAGGCAAAAGGTATGTGTTGAACAAGAGTGTATACTGCCTCTTTAAGCGTTACAAATTACCTTTCCATAATTAATTGCCATTATCTATATGATTTACTAGTCAGACTTACAAGGGCTCTTTAACAACCATGTTCACTAAAGGTAAAATAGCAAAAAGTGTCTCTTTCACTCCTTAAGTGGCTCTTTCAATCCTTATTTCCTTCTGTTGAGTGCTGCTGTGCCCATTGACCTAGGGGCACCCTGGGGTTACTTCCAACTCCAGACCATATGGTAGCTCCAGGGTTACATCAGCGCCCTGCCCCAATTTCTGCAGTTCAGTTATGATGAAAGAATAGGGCGCATACATAATTTGCACTGCAAACACCAGAAATTATGCAAGAGAACACTGGTAATTGCACCAGGCAGACTTAGTAAAAAACCAGTGCAACTGGACAGAGTGGTGAAAAGGGCCCAAACTAGGGGTAGATGGTAGGCAAGGTATGTGCTTAGTACCCCCCCCCCCTCTTGGTAGCGCCCTGGGCCTCTTCTGCCTACCCTTAGTTCCGGCTCTGCCATTTTGGATCTGGCTACATCACAGGTTCCCCTAGCTTGTGCCTTCTACACATGCGCACAAAATTCTTACTTTCTGACATCACCATGTCTTGAGCTGTGCAATGCTGCCACATTGCAGAACATATGGTAGGTGTAATCTGGGGTAGAATTGATTAGCCAAGCACTTTGTTTATTCATTCCACAGATATTAAAATGTAAAGACTTGTTAACATTTGTTTAATTTTGTGAGCTGCCCACTATATACAAACTAATACTAAATAGCAGAAGAGCAACTGATCCACACATTACTTGGTTTGCCTTGTTTACTTAGACTTATCCAATTGGTGGAATGATTTCAGATGGTGGGCATTCCTGGGTCATTGATGCTCGTCAACATCTGTGGAAGCTACCAAGTACTATATGCTCAAAGTTATATATGTTCATAGAAAAGGTTCAGACTATATTTATGGTGCCTGTTTGAATGATAAAATGTTGTGTCTGGGACTTTTCTCGTCCTTCAATGGGAAATTAATTGATTCTGTTACTTTTAGATGGTCACAGGCAAATACAATTTTTCATATAGCAGTGAAGATCGGAGTGACCCTAGTAATTCCACCAGAGTTTAGGGACGGATTTAAAAGATGTTGTATATACAATACAAAATGTTTTGAATCAAGAAACTTCCTAGTGCACACAGTAGCAGTTCTCTTATGGACACAGATTCTGGAGATATACACATGGTAGGTTGTTGAAAGCATCATGAGGAACTTGCCACAGGTCCACTGCACTCCATGAATTTGGGACTGATGAGACATCTTCAACATGAAGGGTCACAGCCAGTTGGTTTCTGCCAGTCCTGAGGCGAGTGGACATCTTACAATTTAGAAATTAAGTAAGCCTTATATATTTCTCATTTGCTTAACCTTGCATGTTTGTTTGTGCTTCTGTAGAAGAGTTTGGAAGGCACATATTTCTGCTTTAATGAGATCTTGGTGTTGCAGGATGACTACCTGGTATCTACGCTATACTCACTTTTGCATTGCGCTCTATAATAGTAATAATCCAAAATTGTCACAGAATAAAAAAAGGAGAAAATACACAGTATACACAGAAGAAAACAGATAAGCACTGTAATAAACAATGGGATTCAACAGTGTGTGTCCGTTATCTACTGTAAATCCTGTGCTTGAATGGCTGCCCCATGGCTACACAGGAGCTTGCTTATATAAACAATAGTTGGATTTCTAAAGCAAACATGCCAGTTTTCCAGTGCAGGGCAACAGTACCTTATATTGTCATTCCTTTAAAATACTTAAATTTTTTTGGCGTTACTGATCCTTTAAGCTTTAGTTCCCCTTTGTGGCTTCATGTTACAGAAAGGCTCCCTATCTGGCTCCAAGTATACCAGATTCCCCATTCCTATATTACAAAAGAGGACTTTTCCCCATTTAATATCAAACTTCTTAATAATCTTACTTACTTAGACAGACTGTATTGATGCAACTGCACATCCATTTTCATCAATCACCCTTTTGCATTACAATTATTTTCAGTCTTTCATATTTTCCATAAAATGTATTCCCTAATAACCATTGCCATGGAAACAAAAATGTCAGATATAATGAAAAGTTGATTTCTGACTTAAATACAAAGGGGCCGATTCACGAATTTCGGGTGAAGGATTAGAATAAAAAAAATTTCGAATTTCGAAGTATTTTTTGGGTACTTCGACCATCGAATTGGTTAAATTCGATCGAATTCGATCGAATTCGAACGATTCGAACGATTAGAAGTAAAAATCGTTCGACTATTCGACCATTCGATAGTCGAAGTACTGTCCCTTTAAAAAAAACTTCGACCCCCTACTTCGGCAGCTAAAAGCTACCGAAGTCAATGTTAGCCTATGGGGAAGGTCCCCATAGGCTTGCCTAAGTTTTTTTGATCGAAGGATATTCCTTCGATCGTTGGATTAAAATCCTTCGAATCGGTCGATTCGAAGGATTTAATCGTTCGATCGAACGAAAAATCCTTCGATCGATCGATCGCAGGATTTGCGCAAAATCGTTCGACTTCGATATTCGAAGTCGTACGATTTTAATTCCCAGTCGAATATCGAGGGTTAATTAACCCTCGATATTCGACCCTTAGTGAATCGGCCCCAAAGTGTTCAGTAATGCTCATATGACGTCCCCATTTGGATTCTAAAAGGAGACATTGTACTGGGTAAAATTTAATGGTGTTTGAGAAATACCATACAAAAATACAATGGGTCAGATTTATCAAAGGTCCAGTCGTTTTCCTTGCTAAAATTTTGCATTATCCACAAAAACGATTTGAATTATTTTTACATTTAGGAAAACTTTTCATGTTCTCACCCACTCCCACAAAAAAACTTAACGACCTGATTCAGTCATCACAGCACTTATCCAAAGTGCTTCCAGTGAATGAAAGTCTGTTCCAAATTCTATTTTACTTTGATGAAAATTTGCAAGATGTTGCAAGATGTCTGCAGGAAGATTCAGTGCAATGCAAAGTAATGGGGAAAATTCGGCATGTATCCTGCCTAATCCTACCTGAGAAAAATAAAGACTTGCAAAATTGCAAAAATAAAGGGTATTTTTTTCTCAGCCATTGTAGTAACCAGACACTCCTAATATCACATAAAACACTTAGGAGCAAATTCACTAAGATTCGTAGTTGCGCCAGGCGTAACTTCACCGCACTTCGCCAGGCGTAGTTTCGCCAGCGCAAATTCACTAAAATCCGAAGTTTCGCTCAGGGGTAGAGTAAGGTTATGAAGTTGCGCTAGCGTTGATTCGCTAAGCGAAGCGAAGTTACGCTAGCGATGTTTAATTTGCATGCGGCGCCATATTCAAATTTCAATGGAGGAATATGTAGCAGCACCACAAATGCCTGGGAAACCTTCAAAACATCAAATAAAATTTTTATTTTGCCCTACACATGTGCCCACTGTATAGTTAAGTTGCCATGAGTTAGGAAATGTAGGGGGGAAGGAGGGTAGCCCCAAAAATAATTTTGATCTTTTTCAGCCTATCACCCATAATATAGAAAAAACACTGGGACTTTTTTTTTTTTTTTGAAGTAATCCCTATCTACTCTATTGCGCTTCGCCTGGTTTGAGGTGGCGAAGGAAGTCTAGCGTAGAAGGTAGCGTTCATTACAATGCGCGTGTTAGTGAATTTGCGTAGTTACGACCATTGCGCAAAGGCGTAAGGGTGCGAAGTAACACTAGCGAAGTTACGCCAGCATTCGTTAGTGAATTTGTGAAGTAACGAAAATGCCCAACGCTAGCGAATTGATGCTAGCGTTAGGCGCTTCAGCGCTTAGTGAATTTGCCCCATAGGGGCAGATTTATCAAGGGTCGCATTTTGAATTGAAAAAAACTTTGAAATTCGACCATCGAATAGGCTAGTTCGACATTCGAAGTCGAAGTCAAATGATTTTTAAGATCGCACAATCGTACTACGATCATACTTCGAATTGAACGATTCGAATGATTTAATCGTACAAAAAATCCTTCGACTTCTCAAAACTTAGCAAAATACAGCCTATAGGTTCTAGTAGGTCCCCATAGGCTAACATAGCAAACATAGCAATTCGGCAGATTTAAGATGGTCAAAGGACCCAAAAATTACTTTGAAATTTGAAGTTTTTCAATTCTAAGATTCACTTCGACCCTTAGTAAATGTGCCCCTTAGGGGCAGATTTATCAAAGTGTGAATTTAGAACTCACCCCAATAAAACTCAGCCATATTCTATGCAATCCTATGGAATTTTTAGAATTGTATTTATTATTTTTTTTATATGCCAGGATTGAATAGAAATGAGTGTGTTTTATTGTGGTGAGTTCTAAATTCACACTTTGATAATTCTGCCCCTTAATCTTCAAGTTTCTGGAAGCAACATTAGCACAAGAGCTGTTCACATGGGGTATGTTTTCTGGAGGGAGGAGCCTAACATCTAGGGTTGCCACCTTTTGTAACTTACAATACCAATGAGGGCAGGTGATTGACTGACTTAAGGGGGTAATGATAGAAATGGAACAGAGCTATGGTGTCACTGGCCAGATTGAAAGGCAATCTTGTGAGTTGAGCATAGTCTGTGGGGTAGAGGGGGAGTTCAGAGAAGAGGTTTGGGCATGTTGCGGCAGATTGGAGGCATGCCTTAGGTAGAGGCGTGCCGTAGGTAGGTACCTGCCTGTAAGTATGGTACTGTTGAGGAGAAATAATGGACTGGCATGTTTTTATTGCTTTAGCAAGGGCCCCTGGTTCTAGTAAAAAGGGAACCTAAAAGTGTGAAATCAAATTCTTGAAAATAGTATAAGAAAAGCCTTTTCTTGTCACTTGTAAACTCTGTACACAATTCATTTCTAGGATTGCAGTGAAAAAACTTGACTGACCTGAGCAGCAACCTTAACCAGCCTCACTGATGCTCTTGTTGAACACAGTTCCCACTACCAATATCACAGCATCTAATTTAAAACTCAAAACCCAGAAGAGTAGAGACCTCTGTAGCAGCAGAGGTCAGATCAACCTCATATTAATACTCTTGGCTTCTGAATTAAATGTTGGACAGGCAGGTGCTATCATGGATGACCTAGATAATTCCCCATAGGAGAATTTTGGGGGTTTGGGGTCTACCATGTAGGTGTATAATAAAGCGTTTTCCTATTATTGTCTGTTTTGGAAAGCAGTGCTGTTATTGCTAATGATATCTTGTCAATACTTCAGTTGCAGAGAGTTTTAGTATTGTGTTGTTTACACTTGCCTTCATTTTCTTCTTACATAGAAGGTCACTCAGTAGTAATTTGGTTTAGCTTATACTGTATATTTGAACCTTAAATATATATATATATAAAAGAAAGGACATATTAGAATTATAGTAGTGAGCATTTTTAGGTTTTGTAGGAAATAAGAAAATATATATTATATTGTTAGTTCTGTTGCATAATCAGGTAATAAAGTAATATTTTGGGTCACCGGGGTGTCACTAGGTATTAATTGATGCAACAAAGGAACGTACTGTACATAAACGGATAATAATTGTGTAATAATTGTGTCAGTGCAACAGATCTCCCACCAGACCAGCACTACACTGGACTGTACAGTAGAACATTGCATCTCATTCAACAAGATTTACAGAGACTTCTCTAGCCCACTAAGGTCCAAAGTGTCGGCATATTGTTCAGCAAAACATAACAATATGTAACTCAAGACCTTATTATTCAGCTTCTTTTAAGCTGGCCATAGACGCAAAGATCTGATTGTACGAATCGAGGATTCGTACGATTTTCGGACCGTGTGTGGAGAGTCCCGACATTTTTCGTCCGGCGGAGATCTGCCGTTTGGTCTTTTGGACAGGTTAGAAAATTTCTGTCGGCTGCCGATAATATCTCTGCGTGTATTGCCGATCGTACGATTTTCAGTGGGAGACTGTCACTAGCTTTGGTTGGACATAGATATCGTACGATTGCTGTCAGGGGCAGAACATTGCTGATCTGTTCTTTAACTAATCTGACTGGTAAGACTTTGATCTGAATGGTTAGTGGCGGGTCGGGAGATGGGAAAGTCCGATCGTACGATGATTCGTACGATCGGATCTTTGCATCTATGGCCAGCTTTACTTCTGGGGAACAGAGTCGTTAATAAATGCTTAATACCCATGCACAGAGTAGAGGAACATAGGTGGGGAAGTGCCAGAAATGCATAATGCCATATGACCCTTGCCTACAGTATGTACTCACATTTCTTAAAAAAAATAATATAATAAAAGGAAGGACAGGCCTTTTACTGCAAATAAATACAAAGAAGTATAGTATAAAAATGTTTACATAATTCTTAAAATTATGTCTAGGCTAATCTTCATTCTTCATTATTATTACAGAGAAAAGGGAAATGTTTTTTTTAATTTGGATTATTTGGATACAATGGAGTCTATGGGAGATAGCCTTTCTGTAATTCAGAACGTTCTGGATAACGGATTTCCGAATAACAGATCCCATACCTGTATATTGCTAAAGGAATCTAGCCATAGAGAAATTAAGTCTAAAATAGCATATATTATTCTGTGTACAGGATATCAGTTTGATTGCTACACTAAAATATATGTTTTTTTAGTTTTGTTTTTTAAAGTTTTTATTGGTGATAATCAGTTATGTTGCAAGACTTAGTGGTAAAGACAGGATCTTGCACTTTTCTACATAAGCATAATAATAAACATACATTGATTTAAATTATTTCTATGTCTAATGTTTCATTTTTAAGGTAGGAAATGTAAAATTGGAATGGAAGCGGTAGCAGCCAGGGTCTCTTTCAGATGTCTGACCTGCAATTTGCATGGTTTCTAGTCCGAGACTGTGTTACATTACCGAATGTGCATTCTGTGGTAATTGAAGATAAGAATGTCTGGGATTTTCCCAGTTGTCCATTGTTTGTTTGCTCCGTTAGATCAGAAAACCATTGAATAGGATGCAAGATCATTAGAAAAGAAACATTTCAAAATCAGATCTTAATTATTCTAACAAACATAAACATTCAATGTAGTGCCTCCTTTAATTGCTCTCCGTGTCACAGGGTTTCCTTAACCTATAGGGCAGGGATCCCCAACCTTTTGAACCCATGAGCAACATTCAGAAGTAAAAGGAGTTGGGGAGCAACACAAGCATGAGAAATGTTCTTGGGGTGCCAAATAAGGGCTGTGATTGGCCATTTGGTAGCCCCTATGTGGATTGTCAACCTACATTGAGAATCTGTTTGGCAGTACAACTGGTTTTTATGCAATTAAAACTTGCCTCCAAGTCAGGAATTCAAAAATAATCACCTACTTTGAGGCCACTGGGAGCAACATCCAAGGGGCTGGAGAGCAACATGTTGCTCACGAGCTACTGGTTGGGGATCACTGCTATAGGGAGACAGGAAAGAGTACCTCTCTATAACATTAATTCTTGTTCTTCCAATGGTTTTTGAAACCTTCCATATTTATTCATTTAAATGGGGAGGAGAGTCTAGGTATTATATTTTACCCATGGGTCCCATATTTTTTGGAACTGACTTTGTTTGTCATTCAGTATGCTAGTCAATTTCTCATTAACCAGAATCCAGTTTAGTTTATTTTTAAGTAGTCGTATGGGCAATAATGGGGACTTCCACGATCTGGCTATAGTTAATTTAGCCGCTGTGAAGATATGGGTAATCAAAGTTCTCAAGCTTTTGTTTATAGTCGGTATTTTATTCCCCAGTAGAGCTTGATCTGGTAATTCATGGAGGTTAATCCCAGTAACAGAATATATAATTTCATATACCCGTGTCCAAAATCTTTGTACCTTAGGGCATTGCCACCATATATGGTATACTGGGCCCTCTCCTCCACATCTTCTGAAGCATCAGGGATCATAGTGATTGTTTACCTTGTGTAGTCTGGTTGGGACTAAGTACCAGCGTAGTAAAACTTTATACCCTGCTTCAAGTAGGGAGATGTTGATTGAACTGTGGTCTACTGAGTCCCATATTTTAAGACATTCTTGCTTCTCTAGGGGTCTGCCCAGTCGCCCTCCCAGGCTTGAGCATATGGTAGTTGTGGTGGGGTATTGGCCTCTTTCAGTATTTGGTATAAGCGGGATAATACCCCTCTAGAATATGGGTAGGTAGTGCATATCGTTTCTAGGTACAATGAGGGAGGAGTATTCGTTCCGCTGTACTTAGTTGTCATGTAATGCTGTATTTGTAGGAAGTGGAACCGTTCCTCTGGTGATGGAGAGTGTAGTTGCTGGATTCTTTCCCATTGTAATGGTCCAGTCAGACCATAAAATTGTTTTAGAACTGTAAATCCTCTAGATTTCCACCACCAGAAATTGTGCTCATCTAAACCTGGGACGAAGTCCGGGTTACCTAGAATATTTGCTGCCGGGTGATGTTGGGATTGTAATCCTGTTTTATATTTTATTTTGTCCCAGATTTTTAAGGTTTGTTCCACCATTGGGGTTAAATTGTCTGGTCTGGTCACAAGTGGGATCCAAGGGAGTGCAGCTAATCTGGTTGAGTCAGCAATTATAACATGGTGACCCATTTTGGTGGCGGATTAGTAAACCATAGTGGAATAGTTGATAATTGAGCCGCTTGCTGGTATATATCAAAATCTGGTACTCCTAGGCCTCCCCTATGTCTAGATGTTGTCATTGTTGCTTTTGAAACCCTGGGGGTTTGGCCTTCCATATAAATTTCATGACTTGCCTTTGCAGATTTTCCATATCTGATCGGGGTATGGGGATTGGTAGAGTTGTAAAAAAAAAAAAAGAGGATTTTGGGTAGGATAGTCATTCTGACTGCATGGATGCAACCTATCCATGAGATTTCATATTTGGACCATGACTCTGTTTCTTTCCAGAAGGGGTGGTAGTTAGTTTTATAGAGGTCTTGAATATGTGGGGTTATTTTAATTCCTAGGTATTTAAAGTGGTGGGGTTGCCATTGGAAGTCAAAATTTAGTTTTATAGTTTTATAAGTTTTTCCACTTTCCACTTCTCATTTTCTTCATTATTCATAATCTTTAGCACGGGTAGGCTGTTGAATCAGTGGCTACTGCTTGAGTGGCATCTGGCACAGAATGCAAAGCTGATCAGCCCAGAAGTACCAGTTGCTCCTACAAGTGGGCCCATTGTGTTGCACAACTCTGTTTTAGTTCTTTTTATCTCTTACATTCCTTTTTGAATATTAGCCCTTAACCTCTGGTTTTTTTCATGCATTAATCGCCCATTCTGTAACATTGTGTTTCCGTGTGTGTTAATTTTCCTTCATGCATCTATTTCCAGTGGTTACCATTTATTTGTATTCTTTTGTCTTCTATTTTTGCTTTGCTGCATACGCATCAAAATATGGTAGAAGTATATGCTGTGGTGGTGAGGCAGGATTTCCTTGACTGTCACCTTTGTATTGTACTGTTTTAGAAAAGGAACCAAAGTTGTGCCAGAATGTGCCCATGTGTTTTTTCTCAGGCCCAGACTGGCAAATGGCAGAGGGGCTGCTGTAAGATGCCATGGTCAGTAACTAGTAATTGAGCTTGTGGGGGGCTGTTTGAGCCTCTGTGTTCTTGAAATACCAGGCCCTATTTTAAATCCCAGCCTGGATCTGGTTGTGTCCAAATGAACACTCAATTTTAAGAATGCAAAGAAATGTCTGCATGCATCAGTGAACAGGAGTGGGCAGCAGCACAAGGCTATCCACTGGGACACCACAAGCTTCACCATCATTTAGATGTGTAAGGTAGGGAACAATGAGGGTTGGGGAGTACTAGTGCCAGGGACTGTGAACCCCTGTACTTACAGGAGAACTAACCTTGCACCCCTCGTTTTTAACCAGAACTGCCTGCAGATATGCCATTGTCTCTCCTTGACCTCATCAATGTCTGCAGGTAAAAGTTCTGCAACCTCACATGTTCCACATGTAACAGGATGACAAGTGGATAAAGATGGCACCCACCAACTCCAATATATTTTGGCAGGAAATTAAATGTTTCTGGCACAAAATCACCCACAACTGGAATATATAAGAAAATATAAATTTGTGTTCTCCAGTTCATTATCAATTCATTTGGAATGCTTTTTCATAGCACTTCTTGACAACCAATAAAGTATTCTAGAAATGTGCATGCAAATGATTAATTGCTTTGAGATATACTGAATGTCATATACCATGATAATTTATGGCCCTTTTCAAATTAAGTAGATTACAACAAGCATCAGTTTATCTTCCTAGATCCATCAATCAGCTCAACATTTACTGTACCCTTTCTACATCACGGTTAACTGCTGTCACCTCTCACATTAGTACATGATGCCCCCGTTTCTAGACAACTGCTGGCTTCTTTGTTTAATGAAGTTCTTCAGTATTTTGACCTTAAAAGCCAATAATGTCCTAATGATAAAAATAGCCAGTGCCCTATGCCTTTATTTCACAGTGTGATTAAATGAAATGCAACATGCTTAGATATTTGTATTACACATTGCATCGAGCACTCTGAGCTCAATTGCAAAGCTCTGAAAGAAAGTGTAAGGGGATTATATCATGCATAAAATAAAGGGTTTACCTTCTATTTGTTTTTCAGCAAATACACAGCAAATATAGCAGTGATAGGATTTTAACCTTTCACAAACAATGGCTTCAAGTTCTCACATCAACCAGTTATAACCTACTTGAAACATTACTATCAATTTGTAAATGCAATTTAGTACATAAAAAATATTTATTACACCCCCCCGTAAGACAGAATCATAATTCTATTTTTTATGTAGGGTCTAGTAAGCAGTTGTTAAATGTTGGCTAGCAAAATGCAACCATATCTATAATATAGAAATCTGGGATCATAAATATATTTAATCTAATGCATTACAGTACATTTTAGGGGCACTATAATTTAGGTACTTGATTTACACATATTATATTATTAAAAAAAAACTACGGTATAAGAACTACGGTATGTAGCTACACCATTGGAACTTCAGATCTCCACTAGTAAAAAATATGAAGTAAGGAGTGTAGCTTTTTTTTGATAGAGATCAATAAAGTTTTTTCCTGAAAGCAAAATGATCAGTTGCGCATGTCTTCGCCTCTCTAAACACCCCTAAAGCTAAAGATACATATCTCTGATGAGTTCTGCTTGGAAATCTCCTTCAGCCTTTCCTCTATGTCTTGCTGGGGAAAGAAAAACACATAATAAACAAGTTAGGCTTGATTTATTTATGATTATTATTTAGCACTATTACCATCAGGTTCTGTGTTATGTATTTACTGACCTGCTGTTCTTATAGTTCATGGCAAAATCTGATCGTTTTAGCCAAGTAAAAGGCTCTGAATAGTTAAAGTGAGGCTACTTGCAATAGTTCTGTTGCCCTTTGTGATGTATTATTGCTTATATCAATAGAAAGTCCAAGGAATGTCAGTTTACAAAATGCATTTTGGACACTACTGAATATAACAACATTTACGCCTTACCACTGAAGCTAATAGGAGGCACTGGTGGTAGCTTTGACTTGCGAGTATTGCTCCCCATTGAGAATGATAACTACTGTCCTGGCTTGTTCCCAGCATTCTCTTTTGATCTCCATAGGAATAAAACAGTGTTGTAGAGAATTATTATTTGTACAAATTGCAGAGAAGAAGAAAATCATCATACAGATGGTACCCTCCTGTACAGGACGTGAGGACTTTGTATCTAGGCTCTCTGCCCAAAGTCACTGATAAGGTGTCCCATTCATATTTCTAGTGTTGTGTGTTCATTTTCCCAGGCTGCTGGCTGGTTGATACGATCCTTTGTGTGTAGTATACTGTAAACCAAAATCAGGGACAAAGTTATTTGCTGCGAGGCAGAAATAAAATTGTTCATAGTTTTACATAGTGCCCCTCACCCCTTAAGATGGCCAAGGATAACATGCAAAGAAATTATGAACTTATTTAAGTGTGGCTTGCTCCACCGATGACCAAACTCTACGTTCATAAGTGATCTAGGTTAGTAGGAGAACTTCTGGAATAGCTCTGCATGAGCTTGAACTACAGTATATCAGGGCTAACTAAGACCTGTCATTTTATCTGCAGATCTGCCTAGTTAAAACCAGTGCAGATAGAAAGTCGAGTATTGTTTAAGGATAGAAAAATGGAAAATGGGAGAAGGGCAAATCTAAGTACAGAGTTTGACCGCTTTATCTAATATAGCAATATAAAGAACCTCGATTTTCCCATTTGTATGTGTGTAATGGAAATACTAAGATGCTCAAAAATAACTTTTCAGCATGTCTTACTTGAAAGCCTTATCTTACCTTAAGTTGCCAATGTTTTATGCAAGTTTTTAAGTGGTGGGGATGCTATACCTGTACCCATTACCCTCAGTGTGCACTGGATCCTACCCCAACCTTCCACTTCAGCTACATCCAGGGTTCATCCTGCCGCCCCAAGCTGGTACTCAACTACACTTCTCAATATACTTAGACAAACCCACAACATGCTTTGCCTGTCTGAGAACTGTAGAATATAAAAGGGAAAATGTAAGCCATCCCATGTTTGGTCCTCGCAAGGGAGATAATTAGATTCTCATTTTTTCCTTTGTTGTCAGTGTTTTCAAAGCAGCAGTCTATCATGCCACTAGTCAGAGGTGAAGACATTCCATTCCATGGCATTTTCTTAATTTACTGCTAGGTATTAATAGAGGGTCATCATTAAAACTTTTTTTCTCACCTACCTGCTCAGATTATGAATTATAGAGTGCTAGCTATCAGGGACCTACAGATGCAGCCACTTTGGTTTGTCTGTTTGACACAGAATAACTAAACACAGATATCCCATTTATCTCATTTAACACAGAAAACTGCGTCACAACATCCCATCTAATTAAAGCATTCACCATTGTGAACAATGGAGCTTTGGTATGCTAATGAAAAGGTTAAATGCATTAAATGAGTTAAGATGTCTTAAGATAACACAGTTTTCTTCAATTACCCGTCATGAGTCATGACGCATTTAACTCACAAATCCAAGTGGCTTCATCTGTAAGTGCAAGTAATTACTCTTTCTTCAATGACATGCTCTGGGTTTACGAGACAGCATCAAATGTCTTGGCAAGTAAGGGGGTTAAGTAGCCTCCCCAAACACAAAAGTCACCCTCCGCCATGGTCACAATTTTACTTATAGACTTTCAAAGGGCCACACATAAGGGTCTATGATCAGGAGAGACCTCAAGGTGTGGCTGTCCAAAAGCAGGAGCAGCCTCTGCATGTTTTCATAACCTTTACAGAAAGGAAACATAAAAATATATTTGCATTGCCTTTACTAAACCAAAAGGGAAATGTAAAGGGACAGTGACTTCTAAAAGAACTAAAACAACAGTAGCCTCCTATAATCCTATGCAAAGTGTTTATGTCATAGGCAAATTCAGATGTCTTGCATTGTAAAACAGTCTTACTATTCAGACAAGGAAAGCCTGTGAAAGTGAGTCTTTAAAAACAACTACTCTAATTTTAGTAAAATGGAAGGTTCTCAAATGATATATTATTATATAATACAGCATGGGGGCACAATGATTGTAGTACATTGTTGAAGTGGGTATTCATGTTGCTATGCTAGGTTTGCTACCTGCCTGGTTTCCATTCCCCTCCAGTTCAGAAGGTATCAACCCTAAACATGCGCCCTATAGCCCCATTCATTCTAAATGGCTGCTAACATGGCTAAAGGGTGCTAATTTATATTAACCACAGTAGTATTTCTGAAGTAAGCACACATTTTTCCTCACTGCAAGGCATTACATTTTGTTTATATGCCCATAAATGCCTTTAATTATTCAGTGACACTAGACCTTCAAAGCCCAAATGGCTTCAAGGCCATAGGGAACATCTGTCAGACTTTCTGGGTGATAGTGACAACCTGAATGAATTTATGGCACATCTAAATTCAAATGATTATAATTTACAGTATACAGAAGCATTGTCCACTGTTTTTGTACCTTTGTTATGACATGAGCCAACTGTGAAAATGATGTATTCATTTGATATCACGACTATGCTTTATTACATGGATAATGTAATAAGAAAGTTTATTAGTTTTTCACATTATACATTACAATGTACACTTTCTAAATAAAAAAAAAATCACAGTTTACTAGTGAGTCAGACCCAATATCCATTAATTATTTGCACTTGGTCTTCATGTCTAAATACAACCTAAAAGTGACTGACTTCTATAGGAAACCAACAGACCACAATTCACTATTACACTCGAAAAGAGATTATGACAGTAAGTGGATTCAAAATGGTCCCATATAATATCCCATATGAACAATTTATCAGGGCTATTAGAAACTGCTCAAGAACAAGTGAACCTATTGAGGTCCCGCTTTTTAGAGAAAGAATACCGTCCGGTGGTGATATCTATAGCTGTAGAAAAAGCCAATAAAATAGATAAAAATACACTGTTACAAACAAAACAGAAACCATCTGCACAAAATGTAACTAAGGTTCCATTTGTTATTAAATTTAATATATTGTCAAATAAGATTAGTGACATTATACAGACCCACTGTCATGTTGTTTTGACTGATCTGGTATTGAAGGCTTTACTGGAACATCTTTAAAGGGGACCCGTCACCCAAACAAAATTATCCAAATCCTATTTTATCGTGTAAGTCAAGCAAAATGAACTTTAATTACACTGTATAAATTATTTGAATCTTGTTTCCATCAGTCTGGGAACTCATAATTATAGCAACCAGGAAGGAGCCATTTTGTGGACACTGTTATTAAGGTAAGCCTTGCATCATCTCAGAATCTTGTTTGTGCATCAGGGGACAGGGACCCAATGTCCATTCCCATGCACTGGTTACACAATTAAATCGTTAAGAGAGCTGGGTGAATGTAGAGAGAGCTGTTACATCTAGGAAGTGCTGAATGGAAAGTGAAAGTAATTGCTTGCCCCGCCTCTATGCCTAGGCATAGAGGCGGGGTAGGCAATACTTGATTGACAGCTGATATTTTTAAATGAGTTTACAACAGCTATGAATGCTTTAATAAAAAAAAAATTGGATTTCATATTTAATTTAAGAAGGACTTTTATTATACAGATTTTTATGTTTGGGTGACGGGTCCACTTTAATATATATATCTATATATCTATATATCTATATATCTATATATATATATATATATATATATATATATATATATATATATACATACATACATACATACATACACACAGAATCGAACTTCAATTTTACATCCCCTGATTTTAAGTTTCCCCTCATTTTACATTGTTGTTTTGTGCTCCCATCTATATATTATGCATAATACATTTGACTGATTTTACACCATTACATAGTATGTTGTCACCTTCTACCACTTTTAAATGTCTTAACAAACGTTATAAATCAAGTTAGTATGTAGTCTCAAAAATTTTTGTATATGATAAATTTGGAATACCTCCCCCACAATCATTTTTTAACTGTAGCACTGTTACTCATATATATGGGCTTACATGCAGTTGAGACTTATATATAGGACACACTAATAGAGCTTTATGGACACGTATATTGAAAGATGTTAATATCCTTAAACACAAAATGAATCATAATGTTATATAAACCCTTTAGGGAACATCACCAATCTGAACCTATAAACATTAAGGGGGTTATTTATCAAGGTCCGAATTTATCTCAATATCGGATGCTACAAACTCCGATCTAAGCTGCTCAGGTTTTTAATGCTTATTTATTGTTACATTTTTCCGAAAATTACCTTTGCGGGAAAAGCTCAGGTTTTCACAATTTTTTCGTGAATTTTCACCCATAAGCTCCGAAAACATTGTGAAATTGCCGAAACCCCCCCCCCGACACAACTAAAAATCAATGGGAC
Organism: Xenopus petersii; assembly: GCA_038501925.1. NCBI lineage: Eukaryota > Metazoa > Chordata > Amphibia > Anura > Pipidae > Xenopus > Xenopus petersii. The sequence goes on along the minus strand of CM076673.1, from coordinate 175,772,897 downwards.
TGTTCCCATTGACTTTTATGCAACCTCAACCGGTTTGAGATGCCAGATGAATGGTCATTATTCCGCAAATTCATCAAAAGTGCAAACTTTACAATACGTTACCCTTTTCAACAGAGTCTGTTATAATTCTCACACCAAAGGATGTTCACTGACAAAAGTACGCCAGCATTCGTTCGTTTCGTGAATAAGTGTAGTTGTAGCGAATTTGCGTCTGACGAAGTTACGCGAAGTATGGCGAATTGTTCCATAGCGAAAGCACCTATGTAAATCTGACCCAAAGTGACCTGACTAAAGCCAGACCCCTGGACTATTTACAACCCATCCTAATGTATCTCTACAAGTTATCTCTATCTGTCAGTAACTTCCTAATTTATTGCCCATGAATATTTTCAATGATCTAACAGTATATATAGTATATGTGCATTTTCAGCTTTTATTTGTATTTTGCCTGACAAAGTGTTTGTGGTGTTCCAAAAGCTTGCAATGTATTTTTGTTGCTAGCCAATATATGTATCACTTGTACAATACTTTTGTTTGTTTTTTTTATTTGTTATAATTGTGCTTGTGTAAGTTAATAGTACTTACAATTTTTTTTTAAGAGACGTTGTAAGATGTTTTAATTGGTATAAGTTTTAATGGTTGCTATGGTAAAAATGACTGTTTTCATTTGTGTGAATTAACAAAAGCTTCAGATTATTGTATGAAAAGCATCTCAGATCTGGATATCTTCAGGACTTCTCCCATTGACTTATATTCAAACTAGGCAGGTGTAAAATGCCGGATTTTCGGGTTCTGACTTTTTCCATCCTCGGGCTATAATAAATCCCGAAAAAGTGTGAGTTTTTTTCCCCACTAAAAATTCAGATTTTATAGGGAAAAAAATATTTTTTTAAATTTTTGCCATTTGGACTTTAATAAATAACCCCCTATATGTGCACTTTTTCCTATTACAGATCAGCCTTTCTACCCTGAATGATAGATAGGGCTTGGTCATTGATAACTAAAGAAACATGGATCTCCCAAAGGTACATCTTGAGCCCCCAGTGCATTTCTAAACACGGCTGCAACAATCCACTTTTTGAATACTTGAAAAGAACTATGTTGCAATCTAACCACTGAGGATCATGTTTTTAAAACCAAATGCAGCCAAATATATGCTTGAACAAAGTGATTACATCAGAGAACCAGAACAGCTTATTACTGTGGATTTTATTTCGGAATTTATTAAACCCCGAGGGCTAAAAACACTGCATCTCAAACCTGTCAAGGTAGCATAAAAGTCAATGGGAACAGTCCTATTGATTTTTGGTTGTCAGGGGTTTCGGGCAATTCCACAATGTTTTCTGAGCTTTCGGTTGAAAACTCCAAAAAATTTCAGGGCAAATTTCTCAAAAAAATTGTGAAAATCTGAGCTTTTCCCACAAAAATAATTTTCGGTAAATGTTATAATAAATAAGCATTAAAAACCCCAGCAGCTTAGATCGGAGTTTGTAGCAGCCGATATTGAGAAAAAATAATAAATAACCCCCTTGGTGTTCATTTAAAGACCTGCTTGGTGATATTTTTTGCCACAAAATAAAATTTTCCATTCAGACATTTTGTCATATATACACTGCAGATTGGTGCTGTATGTGGGGAATGAGTTATAATTTTTGCAGGTATTCCAAATTCATAAAGGAAGGATTTTTGTACAAAAGATATATTGTTTACATTTGTATATTGTTTTCAATTAAACACTTTTATTACATTCCTGTTATATTATCAACGTTAGTGATGAATATTTACTGGAGAGGACCAAGGAATAGCTCACCATCGCTAACTTCAAGGCTTTAAATGTTAAAAAAAAATATGGTGACAATTTTAATTGTATTGATTCCTGATTAATAATAAATTGGATTGGTGGGCATAGTGAATACCAATAATAATACTAATAGTAAATACCAATCTCCACACCTAAAATGCAGTGCACAATTTTAAAATGGATATGCAAATTTTCAGTCGAATATAGTCGAATATAGTTCAGTTATTTCTAGATTTTCCACCTAAATTGAGAGAACGTGTTCTGTTTAGTATTTTAAGACATGGCTGCATGTACAGAATGGGGCACATTTACTTAGGGTTGAATATCGAGGGTTAATTAACCCTTGATATTCGACTGTCAAAGTTAAATCCTTCGACTTCGAATATCGAAGTCGAAGGATTTAGTGCTATTCGTTCGATCGAACGATCAAAGGAATAATAAAGGATTTTAATCCATCGATTTTCCTTCGATCACAAATTGGCTAGAAAGCCTATGGGGACTTCGTTTTAGGTGGTGAAGTAGGTGGTCGAAGTTTATTTTAAAGAGACAGTACTTTGACAATCCAATGGTCGAATAGTCGTTCGACTATTCGACCATTCGATTGTCAAAGTACTGTTTCTTTAAAAAAAAATTGATCGAAGGAAAATCGGTGGATTAAAATCCTTTATTATTCCTTTGATCGTTCAAGACGTAGTCATAGTTGAAGGTCAAAGTAGCCAATTCGATGGTCGAAGTAGCCAAAAAAATACCTCGAAATTCGAAGTATTTTTTATTCTAATCCTTCACTCGAGCTAAGTAAATGTGCCCCTATGTGTCTATCCCAATTTCCTTTGATGGAGGTATTTTAGATGTTTCACCATTGCTCCAAATTACCTCTACATACTTAGTTCTGCCAATTCTGACCCTTATGGCCTTATTGTGGTTCATTAAGGTTCAAATGTAAAGCCCAGTCATCCTGGCATTATAATTGGATAACTGGCATTTCAGTGCTATTTTCATAGAGGCAGATTTACTAAAGGGCGAAGTGGCCGTCGCTAGCGAAAATTTGGCAGAAATACTATCCGCAGGGACATCGGCAATTTACTAACAGGCATAGAGGACAATTCGCTAATGAGAGAGAGACCGCCGCTGGAGCAGTTTCACACCCTTTCGCCAGGCGAATTTTCTGCTGGGGCGAATGATTGTACAAATTTTACAGAAACTTCGCTAGCATTCGCAATGAGATGCAACTTCGCATTTTATTTAATTAGCGTAGTGGTAGCAAATTTGCACCTGGCGAAGTGTGGTGAAGCCTTTGCAGGCGAAAATTTGCCCTTTAGAGAATTTGCAACATTGACTATTTATTAAAGTTAGATTTTTTCTGGTCGGAGTTTTAAAGGGAAAAACAATTTTTTCATGGAAAGAAACCCTCAAATTTTAAGATTTATTATACTCCAAGGCTAAATGAAAAATAATCCATCTCAAACCTTCCGAGGTCATGTAGAAGTCAATGGCAGATGTCACTTTAACAATATCATGATCTGTGCTAGGTCTCACACGATAATGTGAAAAATTTGTGGTTTTTGGTCGATAATCCAAGAAAGTCTGAGTTTTCAAGTGTCAAATCCAAAAAAATCGTATAAATAAAATTTTATAGAGTTTATAGTCTTTTCCCGCACCAAATTTTTCAAACTATTGTATTGATAAATAATTGTTTTTTTATAATTTTGTAAGGAAAAGATATTGCAAAGTTTTTTGTTTTTTTTAATCAAAACTCACCATTTCGAATTTAAAACCACCAACTTGAATTTGAATTAGAATGTGAGATTTATCACACCTCGACCCTGGAAACAGTTCTAATTTGATACTTCGCCACCTAAAACCTGCCGAGTTCATGTAGAAGTCAATGGCAGAGGTCACTTGAACCATTTGGAGATGTTAATAGCCTTCCTGACATTCAAGTTTTTTTTTGTGGAGGAAAACTTGATTCATATTTTCAGGTCATTCCTATTCGATTGATAATAGAGTGTGAGTTTTGTACCTTTTTAGTTTCATTTAATGGGACAATTCACATTACCTTGTAATATGGTCGTATGATAAGACAAGGCAGTTGGACTTTATTTTTTGTGGTTTATGAAATACCTTTTTTGTATTGTATTGATTTTCTCCAGCCTGAAACTGAAAATGCTACATGATTGCCAGGATCATTGGCCTGTCAGCAAGAAAACAGGTGTTTAATGTTATTAACATGTGTTTATTTCACCACTTATCGGTGCCTTCTATTCATCTTCCAGACAGCCATTCAAATGTTAGCAACCAGATAACATGATAAATTCCAAACTGCAGAGCTACAGAACAATAAATATATTCAAAATGGAAGTAGGAAAGCAAAGGGTAAGGGTAATGGTAGATTAATGGTAGATTTATTGCCCATGGTTAAATCTTTGCTATTGCAAGCAACATATCTTCTAAAAATGCTTTCCCATCAGCAATAATGTAAATCATCAGTGGGAATGCAATTCTTTGTTCTTCAATGTCACCCAAAGTTTCCTTGTGAAGGAACTTTGGAAAGCCAAAACAACTTGTAAGAAGAAAAAAGAAAATAAAAGACTTTGCTGCTACGCTCACACACAGCACTATGTATGTCTTGAATTTAGAGGTGTAGACCTCTAGATGTGTATCAAGTACATACCCAAAATTGCTTCTGACTCCACAGCTCTGCTAAAATGGATGAGCATTGTTCTATTTAAAATATTTCACATCTTTCTGTCAAAATTTCTTTATGAGTTTGTTGTGTGCAGGATAAGGAGAGTATAACACAGATGTGCTACGAACAATAATAATGGTGTACATTTGTTTTTTTTACCCATAGCATTTCCAACTACAAATGGATAGGATTTCCAGGGGGTTGTGACAAAATCCCATGTGTGAGACCTACCTGTGTTTCATCACAATGTTGATAAATAGTGCATTCTGTGCACATTGGTGTGACCTGCATTTGATGATTCAGTAGCATCATTTTCTTAGACAGAAGGGTTTTACTGTATCATAGTGTAATTTGATCACACACATATATGGATGAGCTAAGTGCAGTCACTAGAGTACTGTATTCAATTCCACTTTACCAAGGTCAGTGACCTCTGATTTGGCTGACTGAGAGCATCAGCAAATAGATTATTCGTTTTAGAGTTGATAGAGCACCGGCCTCTATTTTTGGAATAGAGTGGGGAGCAATTCCAGTAAATGCTTATTGCCTTTTTTGTTGCCAAACCTAGTTAATAGAAAACAGTGCCATATACAGTTAGGTCCATAAATCTTTGGACAGAGACAACTTTTTTTTCTAATTTTGGTTCTGTACACAATGTACCACAATGAATTTTAAATGAAACAGTTCAGATGCAGTTGAACTGCAGACTTTCAGCTTTAATTCAGTGGGTTGAACATAAAGATTGCATAAAAATGTGAGGAACTAAAGCCTGAAGGCTTATTTACTGAAGGTTGAATTGTCGTGGTTTTAGAAACCACAACTAAACTCACAAACTCTAAAACAACAAGGGGCAGATATATCAAGGGTTGAATTGAAAATTCGAATTTTTTAATAAATTTCGATTGGTAGTTGTTTTTCGAATTTCGAGTTTAAGGGAGTTTTTATCAACCCTTGATAATTCTGCCCCTAAATGTCATTGAATTTATTTAACGATTCGAAAATAAAAAGTGTGACCGAAAAAAGAACAAGGTGCCCTAAAAAATTACAAATACCCCATAAACCTATAAAAATTTTAGTTTTTTGGACAATTCCTAGTGAAATTGATTAAAAGCAGTCCAATAGGATCAGTGCAGCTTCCGCTGACTTCTATAGAACCTGAGAACTTTGTATAAGAGGTTTGTGTTTTTTTTTACACTTACTAGATTTCAAGCTTTTAAGAAATATAGGAAAAAAAAATTAATTTGAGTTAGTAAATAGGCCCCAAATGGGCATATATATATATATATATATATATATATATATATATATATATATATATATATATATATATATATATAGCAAAATTCATGCAATCTATGAAAAAAAAAAATCAATATTGTGCACATATGTATAATAAAACTTGAATGGCTTAATTACAAATTGTGGCATAAAATGCAAATCACACATTGACCAGATAATGCCACTACGGCTTTTACGAAATGGAAATCAATTATTCCACAAGCTGAAAATGTGGACATCCTTCGATATCACACTCGAATGATGAAAATTTTGCCTGCTAGCATATACCAGGAAATGTCCATACAATTGCTACACCATACTTACCTGACGCCTTTAAAGAGATTCCACATAGGTACGGCACACTCGGATCACTGCCTAAAATGCGAAACACCCACAGCTGACATGATACATTGCTTATGGTCATGCCCACTTATACAGCAGTTTTGGAAGGAGGTCGCCAGCTATTGGGAAAACCTGTCTGGTAAAACGCTACCCATTACTGCCACATGGGCTATATTTAGCAAAATGCACTCTACCCTACACATCTCCAAGCCAGAGCGGGCCCTAGCAGAAAGACTGGCGGCGGCAGCCAGGAAATCTATCCTACACACTTGGCTATCCCGAATCCCTCCGCCTTTATCTCTGGTACGGCAAAAACTACAGTATATTTTCCACCTAGATTGGATAGAAACCCTAACACATAAAGAAAAAAACACAGAACTGTTTTTTGACACTTGGATGTCTTACATAAACCCTTCCGCCACTCACAAAATCACTTACTATCCAAACCTTTCAAAACACCACGTGGTATGAAAGGGAGCTGTTGCTGGGGACCGATCTTGTCTGTTAGGCGGACCACCTGTTAAGATCTGCGGGAAACTTACAACATTCGATCACAAGGGGACCCCCCAGGAGTCATCATCTTAACCAATTATTTACTACTACTCTGCCATAATTATAAGTCTCTACTGCTCTACCCTGCCGTCTTCGGATTATCTAACCGTGAGTAGCTTTCAATATCTGCAATTAGGGGAATGCTTACCCAATTCTCTCGTTTGCAACCACTTGGCATAACCTTAGATCATTATTGTTATCTCTGCTTTGTATTATTGGAATCTGTACTTGACACTGACTGTTTATATTATTTTTCTTTTCTGTTTATTACAATTCTGTTACAAACTATTTTACATGCTTTTTGAAAACAAATAAAAACATTTGTGAAAAAAAAATAAAAAAATCACACATTGACTGAAAGCGTGTTGAGTGAAAGAAAGGAATACAGATGAAACTAGGATTTACTTACCCAGATATTAAATTTTCCCAGAAACACAGAATTACAGGAAGGCCGTCTCCCATAGACTCTATTTTATTCAATCAATTTTAAAAAAATTAAATTATTTCCTTTTTTTCTTTAAAAATTAAAACAGTACCTTGTACTTGTACATGTATTGTGATCCAAATTATGGAAAGATCCGGAAAACCCCAGATCCCAAGCATTCTGGATAACAGGTATCACACCTATATTATGTGTATATGTTGTGTATTTTTTTGAATTAAATTATTGTCTTTATTTCAAAATATGTAATTTGGCCAGAAGTGCCGAAAGTTTTTCCTTTATTCAAATTTTTTCATGGTATATAAGTACAGTGATGGAACAATTAAACTGAGCAGGTTAATGGTTTAATATGTTAAATGAAATTTAAAAATGTAAGACTTTTTATTTGGTAGATATTTGCATATTTAATGGCAGGGGAGAATAAAAGTCAAGGAGAAAGAGAAATGAGAGGTCAGTTTGTTTTTCATATTTAATAACTGTTATAAAAATCAAAGAGAAATATCAATGCAGAAGAAGTTTCATTTCATAAGAATACATTCTCTAATTTTTTGTAATGGTTTTTGTTAATTATACTTACTTTGCAGAGCAAGAATATAACAATGCCATGGCTGCCTGGATAGTTGCCGCAGTGCAGATAGTCTGGCAGAAAATAAATATAAGAAGAGATTGCAGCTTTTCTTGCGGATTCATAAATAAACTGCAATCATAGTAATTAACTTAAAATCATTTTCCAGTTGATACCAAGCCTTATATGCTCTGATGGGTATGATCGAATGACTGGTTTCAAAGTACTTCTATGGCTGACATCCTAGATATTCCCAGACACAGGAACCAGTGGAATGCACATAGGAGTCAGGAAAACAAAGGCTTACCCATCACATGGAGATGAATATCCAGAACAGTTGAGGGATTTATATATGTAGCAGTATAATCAAGCGTTATTCCATATAAATATAAAGAGGCTAAGCTGTTCATGTTATCAATAGATAATGTATAATAAAGATTCTAGGAAAGCTTTGTAGGACAATGTCATTGGATTTCCACAAAAGTGTGTACAAGAAGATGACTGAGATGTTTGCAGCTTCACTATAGCACATTAATGGATTCGATTCTACCCTTGGGTATTTAATTTTCAAGGTTAGACATGATAAAGAGTTTTTAATATATGTATGCCAGTTGCACACATTATAAAAGTTTTCCTACTTAGCATATTCAAAACACATTTCAAAACCAATAAATTGATTTAAACAGATGCAGCACAAAGCTTAACTGGTAATTTATAATGGATTACAGTGGGGTTGGGAATGGTGAAAGATGGGACATTATAGAGGTTTGTAGTGGAAGATATATAGTAGTTTGATTGTGTCTGTGTTTAACAAGCTTAAGCATGATAATGAAGTCAAGCATTAACACACACTTTTTGGGGGGAGAACATTAACTTAACAGGATTTTTATTGCTGATAGTAGGACAACAGTCGTAGTTGGTTAGACTTTGTCTAAAGACAGCCATAGACTTTTGTAGCCCACACTAATTAGCATGGCACTACAGTTACACTAAAGTTTTAATTATAAACATTCATAAACCTTTTGTCATTGTGTGTATACTGATCTCTGATTAGTAATGATTGATTGTAAAGACCAGTATTGTAATTAGCATTGATAAATGAGTATGAAGACCTCTAAATGTATAAGTATACCTCAAGCTCAACTGCATTGATGTGTGTGTTATTATTGTCTCCAATGTAACTGCAGGGAATTTCAGTTCAAAGAGAGAAACAAAGGCGGTTTAGGTTAGCCTATAAAACAGTTGCTTGCAGATGAAAAGTATTAAATCACAGAAGAATAGTGGTATGATAAAAAGTTGCAAAACTCATTCTGTTGTCACTATATAAATAACTAATGTCATGTTAGAGTCAGTTAATAGTGTTTCTTTTGTATAACGTAAATATATATAGTTTTCCTTATTAAAAAAAAAATGATATTTCAGCAATTGCTGTTAAAGTTGCATGTTTAGATGGATATTATTGTGACTTGCAGTGTGTGTCAGCCTTGATTTGCGGATGTTAAAAAAGAAACTTTACATCAGCTTCACCGGTTCCTACAAGTGATGCTTTTTCCCCTGTAATCATTTCACAGATGCAGTACATCTGCTTGTGTTACAATGCTGACAATCTTGGTTAGTAAGTAAGCTTTCATCAGCCAATATGCATTACTTGAATTGCCCATTGTGAAGCTGTAATGTTGCCTAGTATCCATTCATAATTGTGATAAAAATGGGAGCCTAAGTACTCATCTCAGATGGTTTCTATAGATACATTCAGATGAAGCTGTACTCTACAATTAGTCTCTAATGAGGACGCCTTCCAAATAGGAACAGTACAGTACAGAATGCTGGCTAAGATAAAACCACGCCTGAAAACTTGACCAGATTACAAACAGAAATTGTAAGCAACCATTTGCCAAGACCTCAACATATATAATCTACAGTCTGGTCATTTCCCTATGGGACCAGACTGTAAATTATATCCTTATAAACGGTGAGTTCTGACGTCAGAACGCGCCATTTATAACAGGGGTCCCCGGCCACCGAATTTGACGCCGCACATCCAAATTGGATGCCGGCGCATTCAAATTAAATGCCGGCGCGCCCAAATTGGACGCCGGCGACCAGAATTGGATGGCAACCCTCTCCATCCTTCTCCACTCCCCTCACACAAAATGTAGATTATAATGCATAATGTACCCCCTACTGAAATTTATAAAGATATTAGAAGTCACTTCGGAGTTATGTGACCTGTATAAAAGCACTCGGCCTTCGGCCTCGTGCATTTATATGATCACATAACTCCTCGGTGACATAATATCTTTATAAATTACAGTAGGGCATACATTATCCACTATATAAACATATATATTCATAGTTTGTACTGATAACAAATGGTCATGAGTGTATCAACCACAAGATTGTGTAGGGAAGAAGCACACCAACTTTTTCTGGCAAATGCCTTTCATTTATCTATTTTTATTGCATTTGCATTTATTTTATCAGCCATAAGTACACTAGGTGGACAAAAGTATCTGGGCACCCCTTATTGGGATTGGCCATACTCATCTTTGCTAACAGAAATGCTACTATATAAATCACATACTTGAGAATTCCGTGCTTAATAGTTTATGGCAAAAGTTTGTAGAAGTTTGGGAAAGGCCCTCTTTTCAGCAGAATAATAACTGAATGCACAAAGTAATGTCCATTGAATGGGCTTTCTGAGATGGGAATGGAAGAACTTGACCTGCACAGATTCCTGATTTCAACCCAACTAAATACCTATGGGATCAATTGGAACACACTTGTGAACCATGTCTGGTTGCCCAACTGCACTTCTTACATATGAAATTAAGCATATCCCATAAGCAATATTCAAACATTCAAAAAGCAGCAAAGAAAGGACCAGCTTCATAGTAATACCCTTGATTTGGGAATGAGATTTGGATAAGCAGGCATCTGAAACATTTTGGTCATAGGGTGCAAATCAGAGCTCGCAAGATATAAAAAATATTGTCTAGCCTAAATTTATCCCGCAGTGTGTTCTGGGGTTATTTTGGCATTTTGGAGGCATTATTCGTTATTCTGGGGGTATTATGATCACAATTCACTAAAGTAAATTAATCAGTGTAAGGCCTGTCCATGTTCTGTCCACTGTAGATAAAAATAGCAATAAATAGACATAAATACAGTAATTGTATAAATTATTCCTGAACTGTTTGATTAGGACTTGTTTACTCCTGCAAGTGCAAGTACGATCCATGCAATTTCCCTGCAGTCAGTTGTAAATAAAACCACTTTCGTCATGTGCTTCTTGCACTTCTGTATTGTTGCGCTCCGTGCAGTTCAGTCCTTTGTGCCTTCCGTTCCAAAGTGAGCGCTGCTGCACCTATTGACACAAGGGAATCCTGGAGCTAACCCCTTTTCCTAACCAGGTGATCGCTTCAGAGTTCCCTTCACACCCAGCGTCAATAGGTGCAGCATAATTGTACCTAAAGAATTATATATTTCCAAAGAAGGGGCACTCACACAAAAATATATTGTCTGCCTGGGTGCTGGTACAAATGCTGTATATTCCTTTTAAAAAGTTCAGAGTCGGTGACCTTTGTAAATTAAATATAAATCGTTATTTTTGATTGCACCTGAGCTTTACTTTACAGGACATTAAGTTCTGAATTTGTTTGTTTAGTTATACATGAATTATTATACTGTAACTCAGATTATATTTTTATTATGCTTTATGTTATATACAGTATTGGATTTCATATCTGCAATTAGAAAGGACATCACATACCAAATACAATAAATTGGCAATCTGTCTAAGAATTAGTCTGTCCACCGATTCACTAACGGGCGAATTTTCGCCGTCAGCTTCCCCCCCCTTGGCACTACTTCGTCAGGTGCAAATGTGCTACAAATACACTAATTCACTAAAAAGCAAACCATCGCCCCAGGCGTTGAACGTTGGCGACTTTTTGCTAGCGTTACTTCGGCTGTGCAAGCTTTTTATAGCGAAGATGTGCTAGTGTTCATTTTTGCCTAGCGAAAATTCGCTAGTGATCTTGCACTTAGGTCAATTTGCATACGCCAGGTAATTTAAAGTTGTATGGACTTCTTTATTATAAATGTTTTTGCAAATGCTTGAAGTTACCTCTTTTTCTTATACATGTCCAGGGAACCTTAATAAAGACAAGCGAGTTAATTTAATTCCCTACACATGAGCCCCTTGGAAAATGAATGTTCCATATGTTAGGAAATGTCTGGAAAAAAACAGTTACCCAAAACTAGTTTAAGTCAGCCAAAAAAAGTTCAAGTCAGGACTTTTGCAGGCAATTCTGCTTCAAAAAAGGAAAAATCACCAGCGTTTTTGGAACTTTAATGTATTTTCGGCACAGAGGATGTGATGTAAGTGACAGAAGATTGAGGAAGATCTTGCTTCTTTTTAGCACTTCGCCTGGTCTGAGGTAGTGAAGTCAACTCTGGTGAGAGAGGTAACGTTCAGTAAAATCTGCACTAGTGAATTTGCGCAGTAACGTTCGTTCGCCAGAGCGAAAAGTTGGCTGGCAACATCCTGTATAGAATAAAACCATACTGGCACAACTGGAGCAAGGTTAAAAATACATTCTTAAAAATATATTTAAGCACATTTTCACTGCAAACATTAATTATATGGATGGTGCTGAACATACAGTAGGTGTGTATTATCATTTGAACAGCTGTTCAGATTTAATTTTAATGTTTAACCAAAATTCCCTTGGAGCCAACACTTATCCACAATGCTGAGGGTATAATTGCAGATGAAGGCTGAAGATGTGCTGAAAAGAACCAGGACTGGCACTGTTATGTGTTTTCATTTTAAAGTCAGTAAGAAGGGACAGGGAGCAATATCAAGAATTTTTCCTCTGGTTACATGCGCCCCATGCACATCAGCCTAAGGCCTGTGACAGACAGGGACTTCTGACCACTGCAAAGCAGTTAAAATGCAATTGTCAATCAATCATATTTATATAAACATATATATTGAGTCTGTACTGAAGACAAGATGTGACATGGATGTAATTGTCATTTATTGCAGTCATTCAGAAGTTTGTTATTGGAAGATATTGGAAGGTATGCACTATGATCACAAAAGATTAATAAATATCCCTGGGCACCCATTTTATTACACACGCTTACACTTTCAGCATTCATTACTTATGTTCATAAGCAAATTATTTTCTGCAATATTTAATATCCTCTGGGAAATTATAGTGTTTCTTGGAAGGTTTGCATAGAAAAAAAATGTGCTGTATTACACGGAAGCTAGTCTCCCTATCCTTAGGATATTGCTGTGCAAATAGACATCAGTAAATGAAATTATAGAACCACACAAATGAAATACAGATAGCTTTGTTGCTGTATGTGTGTATATATTATTTGTTAAATAATAAATGAAGTCTAAATGTTCAATGCCAGAGTTGGTACTGTAGAATTTAAGGGGGTCCTCCTCCCTTTAACCTTGCACTGTGAAATAAAATGTAATTCTGTCATTTTGGTATAATTTTTCAGGTACTTTTGGGTTTCGGGTTTCCCAACCCCCAGTGAATATAATCAATTACCTGAGTTGGTGTGGTAGCAGCCCCAGAAATTGCCATGCTCATTGGGCTCAATCTCCTTCTGCTCATGTCTTCTTTCCTCTGGGGCCTGGGTTACTGGGAGTTATTTATTAAAAACTGAATTTTTCGGATTTTTTTTTTAAATAAAAAAAGTCCAACCAAACTAGAATCCAAGATCGGTTGTCGGTTCGGTCAAAAACTCGATAAAACCAAGTAAAAACCCTGAATCGTATGATTTTATGGGAGTTGTTTCTGAATCGCTCTGGTTTTTTTTTCAGGCTTTTTTTTTTTTTCTGATTTGACATTTGGGCTAATTCCAGCGCAGACCACAGAAGCATCAAAATAGGTTAGGGACCTCTGCCATTGACTTATATACAGGTCTGGATTCAGGCTTTTTGATGCACCAGGCTTTAATCAATCTCCAAAAATTTGAGTTTAAAAAAAGTTTGAGTTTTGTCCCAAAAAGCCAAACCGGAGTTTAGTACAGTAAATAACCCCCACTGTGTATGTACCTGCCTGGTCCAAAACAAAGAAAGGACAGAACAAGCCTAGAACATGGTGACAAGGAACTTTTACAGAAATACCCTGGGCCAGTGTTGTTTTTAACAAGCAGAAGCACAGGCTTGGGGTATCAGGTAAGCGATTATAATCACTGAGGGGTGCCTAATATTTTGGCATTTTGTTCTCTTTTACTTAAAGTAAAACTATACCCCCCAAACAATGTAGGTCTCTATTAAAAGATACTGAGTAAAACAGCTCATGTGTAAAACCCTGCTTCATGTAAATGAACCATTATCATAATAATATACTTTTTTAGTAGTATGTGTCATTGGGTAATCAAATAGAAAATTGCCATTTTAAAAAATAAGGGCCGCCCCCTGAGATCGTAAGATTCACTGTGCACACATACAAACCACTTGTAAGGTCACATGAGCCAATTAACAGACAGAGTTCTGCCTTTTGCTTCCTCACTTCTTCCTGTTACAGTTAGTGTTGTAGTATTTCTGGTCAGGTGATCTCTGAGGCAGCACAGATAGAGTCACGAAATGGTGGTTCAAGGCAAGAGATGTAAAAGGGCAATATTTATGTAAATATATATTCTAGTTTGATAAGATTCTTTAATATGTCATTCAATTTGATATTAACTATCTGTTGCTTAAGTATTCATTTTGGGGGTATAGTTTTCCTTTAAACATTTTAATGGTTTAATCCAATCCAATTGCTATTTAAAGCAATGTCTAATTTTTACATTCTCTGCAATCCTGGCCTGACTCCTAAAACCATGTTGCCGGCCAGTCAAATTAATGGTCATTAAAAACGTAGAGGAGAACCTGCTCCTGTTACACTATTTTGAGTCAGTCCAAGAGAACAAACAAATACTCCTTTCTGAAAACCTCAGAAGCAACTTTTAGCTGGCAAATGGCTTTGACAATGGCAATTAACTGATGACTTTGCATTTCATTATTGCACTTTGCACCCTCATTTTAAATGACTGCTCTATTGACATTTAACATTCATTTATTTTCATTTTTTTTGCAGGTCATTACTTCAGCTGCAAACATGGTATTGCTACAAAACACAATTCGGACTGTTTTTAGAAAAGATTTCTAACTAGAGACTAATGAGCAGATTGTCTGTCATATTTTAAAATCTAATGGTTTCTATAATCATGAAAAAAGTCAATAATACGTGATTGTTTTTGAGAAAACTCATTAGAGCACTTTTAAATATTGTGACAAGTACTGAACGGGTGCAGTCAGCCGCAGCAGCAATACTCAAGTAGCTCAGTATTGTCTATCGGGAGTAGAGATGTGTGAATAATTTTTTATCTGTACATAAAAGAATATTGAATAATGATACAACTGGAAAATTTACATTTTGGAAATGAAGACATTTCAATGCAATAACCTACCCCCCACAATGTTTAGGGGTGGTTTTAATATCTAGTGTCACTGGTTAGATTTGGGCTTAGACTGCATGACTCAACATGGCTTGGATATATTTTGAGTACAAGTATATGATCCCTTGGATCTCTTAGTTTTTTATTAAGAAAATTCCAAATTACAAGAAGGCCATCTCTTGTTTTAAGCAAATAATTCTAATTTTTAAAAAACATTTTTTATCTCTATAATAATAATAAAACGGTACCTTGTACTTGATGTTAAATAAGCTGCATTAATCCACATTGGTGACAAAACAATCCTGTTCATATTTAAATTATTCTAAACTATTCTAAGCAGACTTAAGTATGGAGATCCAAATTACCCAAAGATCCCTGGGAAATGCCAGGTCCCAAGCATTCTAGATAATAAAACCTATACCTGTACAAGAAAATATGTGTAGATTTTTATACGGACAGTGTTGTTAGGTATATTGTAATTTTGTAACTACCAATGTATATAATAATAAAGTATAGTTATAGATCTAATCTACCTCCATAGTCATCATCATCCAGATAGTTTACTTCCCTGTTTTTATCTCCTCTAGTCCAACTTTTTGTTCCTCCAGCCCTCCTACTTGCTTTCTATTTATCTTTCAGTCTGTTCTCCAGTTAGAAGTGGAAACCTGCACCAGCTGCTTCTGGATGGAAGTCGCAGCAGTACATTAGAAATACATCTCCAGCAGGATTCCCTAACCTTTTTTTTTTTACCCGTGGGCCACATTCAAATGTATAAAAGTTGGAGAGCAACATAATCATACAAAAAGTTCCTGGGCTGTGATTGACTATTGGTAGCTCCTATGTGGACTGAGAGCTTTCTGGATAATGGGTTTCCAAATAACTGATCCCATTCCCATACGTGTACTTTTCCCCAGGCCAGTTGTATAGCTACAACAGACTTGTGCTGTTTTATTTTTTCCTTTAAAGGATAACTAAACCCTAAAAAATGAATATGGTTAAAAATGCCATATTTAATATACAGTACTTAATGTACCAGCCAAAAGTTTCAGCTTCTCAATAGCAACAATGATTCAGGACTTCAAACTTGTCACAGGAGATCACCATCTTGGTGCTATTGGGCTGTGTAGCAATTACAGGTAGTTGGACCCTGGTCTCACTGGGGAATAGACCTTTGTGTACCTTTCCAGACACTCCAAACAGGGGCACAGACAGTTCAGTTCAGCACAAATGGTCTTTTGCCAGTTTATTGGAAGCTTTTCAGTGAGACAAAATACAGAAAACAAAAAAAAAAAAAACTAAGCCTGTCCGGCTATAATTAATACACAGGTACTTCCGTGACTAACCCAGGACAAGGGCCTTGTGTCCCAATCCCTTACAAAGTAACATGCACAAAAAAGGAAGATTATTTCATACTTACCGAGATCTTCCTTTCCTAGACGAACTCCATGTCAGTACGTTACGGGATAGCCCCTCCTCCCTGCTCCCATTAGAAGGAACCTCCCCAAGCCTTTAAAAGGCCAACCACACCCACCTACCGGCATCTTTGTAACAAGCTCTTAAATTACTGGAAAAAAAAAGGTGGGTGTACTCACATGGAGTTCGTCTTGGAAAGGAAGATCTCGGTAAGTATGAAATAATCTTCCTTTTTCCCTAGACGAACTCCATGTCAGTACGTTACGGGACGTAGCAAGTTAACATTATCCCATGGGAGGGAATATACTTTAAGAAGAATCTGTAATAAGGATAGGAGTATCACAGACTAGATAGTCCACCATCATGCAAACTCTTTACTTTATAGAGAGTCCAGGTGAAAACATCAGAATAAGTTCACCAGGCTAAGAATAGCGCTATCGTATAGCCTATACTAGAGAGCGAGAGAGAGAGAGAGAGAGCGAGAGAGAGAGCGAGAGAGAGAGCGAGAGAGAGAGAGAGATAGCCCACTGAGAGTGAGGAACAAGTTAGCTCACTAACCACCACTTCACCCTCCAGAAGAGCGAGAGAGAGGAAGACAGTCCTGTGCAAGGCAAATTCAGCAAGCTGAAATACTTACTCTCCTACTCATCAAAAAGCATTCATCACATGTATGCCTAATTTCAGTGCAAATTGCAAGGAACCTGTAAGAAACACTTGGTAGGAGTAAGAACCCAAAACAGACCCAATATAGGAATGATCTGTTTAGGATATAACCATAAATGTAGGTTATACAATATACCCTGAGGTACCCAAGGCCAGTACCATAAATATCTTCATATCAGAATGCATGTTAGTCAGGACTGTTCTAACAGAAAACAGATCCTAAAGATCTGAGACAAGGGCACCTGAGAAAATAATTGGGATTAGAATTCCTTACACTGTGTAAGGTCCTGTGATGAGGCAGACTCAATTAACTGTGAAGAGCTGAGCAACAACAGTACCTAAGAAATAGAGCCCCTGAACCAGTAGAGTCATGCTGGGTCATATGTATCAGGAGTGGCACAGGAATGTGAATCCGAGAACAAACCCGGATAATAGGAGTGTCGTTTCTGGAAGTTACCTGGACATTGAGCTCTGTGCGAATGTTTCAGACACAATTTTCAGCAGGTGTAAATGTAAATCCCCCTAGTATAGGGAACAATGTGACAGACATGGTCAAAACAGACAAAAAACACTTCCAAACCACCCATTTGAAGCTAGACAAACCTGTAGGACAGATATATAAAATATCCTTAATTCATTCTCAATGAAATTAATAAGACTGGAAGTTGTAAAAGATTACACTCTACTGTAATGACTGCAACCGTCCCACTTAAGGAAAGACTGTGATCCTGCTCAGGAGAGCCAAATACATTCTCGCCCAAAGCAATAGGACAGGTAGCAACTGCAGTATGTAACTGTGAGGAGGAAAGATCCAAAACTGCTGGTGTTCCAAGAGGGCACAGACATAGAGAGGGAAAAAAAAAAAAATTAACACTCCTAGGATGCCTCCATCTACTGTCCAATCAGTTACCTATCTGTTGTGGAAGAACAGCCAGCCCTGTATTCTAAAAAAACACTAACTAAGGGATTGAGAAATCGAAGAAAAAATGGGCCCAAAATAAGTCCCTTCTGGACGCAGAGCAGAAAACTTGGCCTTAAGTCACAAAGCTGCTTTGTTTTGCTGGTAGTATAAGCAGAATATCCCTATCCTGGGCCAGACTTGAACAGAGGTCATCTCTATTGACTAACAGACACTTTGAGGACTCCTATAGCCTGAAAACCCTTGGTTTGAAATATAGACCTTATGCAAATTCCCAGTGGCCTATGTATGTGTACCCTGTCTCTGTAGACACCCTGTATTGGCAGATAAAATGTCCCATCTATCCTGACATTAAGAATATCAGTAGAAATAGTATAGGAATAACACTGGGTAGTGGCTCCCCTCTCTAATTTGTAGGAGGCACCAAGGAGTCACCCTAGAAAACGGTAGAGATACATCTAGGGATCCTTCAGCCAAGCATAGAGAACTGCATACCTTGTTCTTCCTTAAACCTATGAATATGGAATTTCCACAGGTTGCACCCCTAGAAACTAGCCAGATGTCATGGCTGCTATAGTGAAATTTATGGATGAAGAGTTCAAGTACTGATTGTTCCAGGAATCTTCATAAATACTATATGTTGCATAAAAATATAGGTTTATTGAGCCAACGTTTCTGGTTCCACAAAACAACCCATCCCAAGGACACAAATCATATATAGATATCTGTGCAAACATATATACACATTCATATACATGCCTTAGTATTAAAATATATGCACCTGCCTATGGCCCTCTTATAGATGCAAACATATATGTTGCTTGGTAGACCAGTTGTATTATGGAGCTTATCCATTAATTGAGCATTTGTTCTGAAGGCAGTAGAATCCCCCTGCAGGATGTGGGCCATGGTGCAAGCATATATTAATGTGTGATAATAATATGTACCTCGGTCAGAGTCCTAAGCTCCTGGTTCTGGTAGAGCACAGTACCCGACCCCAGAGCTCGAGCTGAGTGGGTAGTAATAAACCACACAATTGACTGGGCAAAGCAATTATCTGGCCCTCCATTCGTTCAGGCAGTGATCAGTGATACAAGGCTGCTGAATCTGGAAAAATTTACATTCAATGGTCCCAAAAATAGTACATACCTGTGGTTATTGTTAACCCAGCAATCCTTATGACAGACAGGCTTCAGAACTCCTGTAGTGTTTATCAAGACAAAAATTAAGCTTACCTGCCATCGGGAAAAAAATATTGCCTAGTACATTCCCTGCTTAATTTATTAAGCCATATCTTATCCCAGGAGCAATGCCATGGAATGAAAAGACATTCATATGTAGGTATTCCTATCAGTACTCATCTGGATTAAACCTGAATGTACCACAGAAACAATTACAACCCCATGTAATGCCTAATTTAGGTTACCTGCAGTCAGAGCAAACCTTTATCAGACCTTCATAGCCACCCAGCCCAGTGATCTACATCTATTAGAGCTACTGGTTCAAGGTGAGCAATAATTAGAGCATATCATACTGCAGAGAATAGGAGCATACAGATATGATCACAGCAACATGTAATACATAAAATATTAGCTACTGCTTAGGGCAAGCGTATATCTGGTCCTAGCCGTTCCCAGGCCTGTGCTTTACATACCTTAGGGCTACCTATTCCAGGTGAGCCATAGCCAGGGTATATACTGCAGAAGAAAATATAAGCACAGATACAATTACAGTAAAATTAAATACATAGTTTATACTAGCTGCTGCTTAGGGCAAGCATATATCAGGGCATAGTAACTCGAAAGGCCTGTGCTCTACATCCATTAGGGCTACTTGTTCCAAGAGAGCAATAGCCAAATCGTATACTGCAGAAAACATGTAATACATAGTTAGGTTAGGTTAGCTGCTGCTTATAGCAAGCATGTATCAGGGCCTAGTAGCCAGCCAGACCTGTGCTCTACATCCCGTAGGGCCACATGTTCCATGTGAGCAATAGCCAGAGCTTAAGCTGTAGAACAAAATAGGAGCACAGGTACAATCACGGAAACATGAGGTCCATAGTTTAGATTAGCTGCTGCATAGAGCAAGCTTATATCAGGCCCTAGCATTCAACCAGACCTTTGCTCAGCCTCCATTATGGCTACCTGTTCTATGTGAGCAATAGCCAAAACATAGAATGCAGAACAAGAACAGTGCAATACAAATTATGGATTATCTGCTGTTTAGAGCAAGTATATATCAGAGCCTAGCAGTCCCCCCAGCCCAGTGATTAGGGATGCACCGAATCCACTATTTTGGATTCGGCCGAACCCCCGAATCCTTCGTGAAAGATTCGGCCGAATACCGAACCGAATCCGAACCCTAATTTGCATATGCAAATTAGGGGTTGGAAGGGGAAAACAATTTTTACTTCCTTGTTTTGTGACAAAAAGTCACGCGATTGCCCTCCCCGCCCCTAATTTGCATATGCAAATTAGGATTCGGTTCGGCCGGGCAGAAGAATTTGGCCGAATCCGAATCCTGCTGAAAAAGGCCGAATCCTGGCCGAATCCTGAACCGAATCCTGGATTCGGTGCATCCCTACCAGTGATACATATTCAATAGTGTCCTATTTGTAAATGGCCTGAATTCAGCACCCAGCCTGTCAGTATTCAATACTTGTCAGCATAAGAAAATGTTAGCCCAATTATCTATTGTATAAGGGCTACTAGTTTCAGGCAGGCAACAAGCAAAACTAGGCACAGTGCAGATAAACATATGATTATATAACATGCAAGCAGTTAGTTAGACTTTAGTACACTGCACAACAGCATATGGACACACTTTACCTGCTGCTCATTATGCAAGGCTGAAAGCAGACCCCTTAATGCCACAAATTCCAGGCCACTCTATTGTTAACAGGAAAACAGGCCTCACAGGTTTACTGACAAAAGCAGGACTTACCTGAGGCTGCAGCTTCCTCGCCTGCTGAGTTAGAGAGTGGGCGGGGCCATCTCCACTTGCTTTAGCTGGACCTGATTATACTCAGCTGGTGTCTGTACTCAGTGGGGGGTTGATTATACTGAGCTGGTGTCTGTATAGGCAGGGAACCCAAAGCAACTGCATAGGTTATACTGAGGCAAATTGGATAATTAATGTTGGTGCCTCCTGCACAGGCCCAAGTTTGCTATAATGCAACTTTTTTTTTTATTATTATTTTAACTACCTCCACCTTAGGAAAGTCTGTTGAGGGAGGCAGTTGGCCATGACCTGCCCCCATTAAAACAAAAATAAAACAAAGGTAACAGGGGGCAGTGAGGTTCAGGCCCCTAACTAATTAGCCTAAACTAACTGCCACCTCCCTCGCCCATACGTAAAAATGGGGTGTAGGGGCCACATACACCACTGCCGCCGGACACCGTCTGGGCAGGTCGGGAGGGCGCACGGATGGGGGGACGAGCACCTGCCACCCAATGCTCTTGATAGCAATACAGGAAGGCAACTGAAATACAGGCAGACAAGGAGTAGCAAACATTGCATCTCAGTGCCTTACCTGATTCAGGAGCTGAAGTTCAGAAGACTCCAGATCTGAGGTAGTGTGCTGGGGGGGAAAAAATGTCCCATGGACCAAAACCCCTGTCCCTAGGACGCCTTTTGGGCAGGCCTAATGCTTTCCTAGGCTTAAAAAGAGAAAAACAAAAATTTGCTTCTAATGATTGAGGCATTTGTTCAGAGAACAAAGCCAAGAGCATAAGAGAAGGAACAAAAAGACGCCGGTAGGTGGGTGTGGTTGGCCTTTTAAAGGCTTGGGGAGGTTCCTTCTAATGGGAGCAGGGAGGAGGGGCTATCCCGTAACGTACTGACATGGAGTTTGTCTAGGGAAATACGTTTTTCCATACTTACATGGCAGATAGTACATGGAACAGCAGCCCCTGCTTTTCCCAGAGGTTCTCTCTCTCTCTGAAAACCCCCAGCTCCTTTTCGTAGGGAGCCAACCCCTGTGCAGTTGCAGCCTAATCACCATGCAGCTACCTGTCTGGGAACCCAATTCACCTGGACTGGAGGATTCACCCACCTTTGTCCATTGACTCCAGTGCTTCTTAAGCCAGCTTTTACTTAAGCTGAAAAAAAGTAAAATAAAACATTTTATTTTTCCCCATTGCAAAACAGACATTTGCTGAGGTTACCATACAAATGACAGGAATCTAGGGGAAACATACACTGCATCCCCAGTGCTTCTCTTGCAGCTATTAAATTCTGTGCTGCCATGTAGTATTTATCTAATCAGCCTTATATTGTGACATTTCTATGTGTACATATATTGTGAGGTGGCCCCTAAGCTCAGTAACTGACAGCAGCACAGAGCATGTGTAGTGAATCAGCAGAAAATTAGATGGGGAGCTACTCGGGCATCTTCAGAAGCATATATCTTTACTGCTAAAGGGCTGTGGTTGCCTTGGGCTGGTACAGAATACAAACAGTTTCTGGAAACTAGTCCACCCAAATATGCACGGACTACACCCCCCCCATATATCAATACATTTTCACAAATTTTTCATATGCAGAAAAAAAAATCATTAAAAAAATAAATCCTACAATGTTTTTGGATTTTGTGCTCAAAATTTTTTTGCAAAGCTTGTTTTTTTTGGGAAACCCAGCACAAATCTTCCAGTTGTTAACGGGAAATCTGCCATTGACTTCTACATGTTCTTGGTGTGACAACTCACCCTGGTAGTCTAGTGGGGGGACGGCAGGGACGTTCCTTAGGTTCCTTATGATTTAAAGGCGCTGGCTTGATGACGCCAGCGCGCAATGGCACGAAATTTAAAAGATATTAAAGGTATTAAATTTAGCTTTTGCTATTCTGATCCTGAAACCTGTTATTGACTACCTGTTGTGACCCCTGCCTGTTCTTGACGATTCTACTTTCTGTATATCGACCCCTTGCCTGATATCCGACGCCAATTCTGCCTTCTCCCTCTGATTGACTTCCTGGTTTGACCCATGCCTGCCAAGGTTTGACCTTGTACTGTGACCTTCAGCCCAAAGACTCTTGACTTACAGTTGTGCCCCTCTTCTTGTCTAGAACCCCTCGCATTGCACCTCTCGTTTTAATACCTGGTGGCATCTGAGTAGCTGAGGGCTCCTCCAGAAGCCAAAGGCAGCTGCTACAGGCAGAAGCACGAGCAGAGACCAGGGTGCTTGGCATCGGTTCTAGTATTAGGGTGCCAACCGTTACACTTGGCTGGTCTGAGTTGGAGTACTATTTTCATCGGACTTTTAACACCACCAGACTTAAATAAATCCTGCAAAAATGTAGGTGTTTTTTTTCCTCCGACCAGAAAAATTTGGAGCTTAATATATGTTAGTGCACAACCTATTCGTTTTGTTGGCACATATTGCAAACAATGGCCTGCGATCGATGCTGTCCTTAAGAAACATTGGTATATACTACATACAGATCCTGTTTTGTCTCCAATGTTAGGTCCTCGTCCATTGACATGCTGTCGTCGAGCACCCAATCTCAAAGACCGCCTGGTCAGAAGCCATTTTTCCAAACCCAAACACAATACATCCAAGGGTACATTTCCCTGTGGCAAATGCAAAGGATGTAAATATATACACAATAACAGTTTTGTCACGGACAGATTTGGTAATAAGCATTATATTACACATAGGTTCTCATGTAATACTGAGAACATAATATATATGCTATCATGTCCATGTGAGAGGATATACATCGGGAAAACCAACCGAATGTTTAAAAAGAGACTCTTGGAACATGTGAATAGTATTGACAATGCTCCAGCTTTATTACGAGCAAACAAGAAGTTACCACCGGTTAGCCGACACTTCTGGGAAAACCACAATCATTCAAGTGTGGGTTTGAAGGCAATGGGTCTATCATTTGTATCTTTGGGCATTAGAGGGGGAGATATAGAGACAGCTTTACTGTCTAAAGAAAGTGAATGGATCTTCCTTATGAATGCTTTGGGCCCGGGGGGCCTAAATGAGAGCATTACTATGAACGTGTTTATATGAGTATTTAGTTATACGCTCTAATGGTTATACGGTTCATATATTCCATGTTAGCCATACCAGATACGCTATTATCTCTTTTCATTTAATTTATCAGTAGATATGGCTACAATGTGGGCTTGACAGAGATCATATCACACTTCCACTAATCTTATCAGTGGCACATTGATACATTGTATACTTATCTTTAAAGAGATTAGGTCACATCAATTATTTCACCATAGATTCATGCCTGTTTTATTTAGCAACAAATCGATATTATTTTATATTTTGACTGCAGGAAATCACATCCGTAATCATGGAATATACTCCCCATTGCAAATATGAATGACAGTGATCGCGCATTATGTCCGCAAAAGCACATTTACAACTTTAGAGTAATTGCGTAATATCGAGGACTGACCGCACGCTGTACCCACAAGAGCGCATTGATAATAATGGAATGTGCGCCAACGAAGGAATAACGATCGAGAACTATGTCTATAAGAGCGTACTGATAGGTATGGAGGATGCGTCGATGAGTAATTAACGATCGCGCATCATGTCCATAAGAGCGCATTGACAGGTATGGAGTATGCGCCTATCAGAAGCTGGCTAAATCAGCCACGTGAGTTGCGACGATCGCATTGGTTCATTCAAAACACTAACGGCCACTCGTTATCTATTTATATGAGCACTACGCGGCTCCTGATTCATTGCCTTTGACAAAGCCCTGCGAATGCTGGGCGAAACGCGCGTCAGGCGCATTTTTAGATTTAGTTAGGCAGGGTTTGCACAAAAGACCTCTTTGATGCTGGACGGGTGGGCAGCTGAAAGTGGGTGAAAGGGTTGGTTTGGGGAATCGACCACGGGGATCCTATGCTGCATTTAAGTTAATTACTTAACCAGATAACTGGAATTTCATTCACCATTTTGGTGTTTGCCACACAACCATTTTGATTAATTACTGGATGCGGACGCTAATAGAAATACACTTTCTGTAACCAGTTTATCTGGAATTTTGTGTACCATTTGGTGCATGTTCTTGGTGGGGAGGGACACCCAGGCGGGTGAAATGCTGGCGCTAATTGAATCATACCTCCTGTAACCAGTTTATCTGGAATTTTGTGTACCATTTTGGTGCATCTTCTTGGTGGGAAGGGACACCCAGGTGGGCGAAAGGACCGATAGAGAATTGTTGTCTTTGATTGAGTTGCCTCCTGGCACCCCTTGTCTTTTTCCGGCACTTCAATTTGTTGTTTAATATGGTGTGGTTTCACCTGGACATACCGGGTCTTTTTTGATCCCCCACCCCTTTGACTTACACCCAAACGCCACGGCTACAACAATTTTTGAGCCGATACTGACCCGCCATTTGGTCAATTGCAAACCTGCTACTAACAATTTTTAATCTTGCACTAAATTCTGGACATTTTTAAGCTATTTATTAAAGGTTAAGTTTTATCTATTCTTGTATACAGACCTCTTGTCAAATGTTAAATATTGTGTGGGGTGGTGCAAAGTTACGGGTCATCTCTGTCTGTTCCTTTATTAATATATAACCCCCCCCATAATGTACAACATTTCTAGCCTACTTTTATAGTTACTCTTTAGTTCTCCTTTAAAGGAGAAAGTGAACATTTAAATCACTGGGGAGGGGGTGTCATAAATGCACTAAGAAGTAAGTAATCAGGTAAGTGATTATAATTACTGCGTGGTGCATAACATTTGGCTCCCCAAGTGATTTAAAGTTACTTCTCCTTTAAATGCACAGCATGTTCTTTTTACTATAAATTAAAACATGCCAATGTTGTTTTCACCAATAATATCAAGGATTAAGCATCACACACTATAATTTAATAAATGTTTTATGTATCTGTAGTAGATTACATTCCAATAAAAATAAACTAAAATATAAAAATACATTTGGCCACCCTGAGTGATGTGTTTACCACTGGTTATGACTTAAAAGCTAATATTGGGCATAATAAAATGATGCAAAGTGCAATCTAGAAGGGGAATACTGGTAACAGAGCAAATATGCACAGCTTTGGGAGTCTTTTGTTCTTCTGTGCAATTTTAAATGGTTTATTTTCTGTAAACAGTTGTCTTTTTCTGTGTAGTAATTATCTAAATATAATTAAGGTAAAGACATAATTGCCTTCAAAATAGTTTGCATTTGTCCCTAGGGGTATGATGTTATAATGAGCAAAAATGCTGTAAAATGGTGGCAAGCTATAGCGCCTTAAATTATAGGATGTGACACAGCAAACCTTAAAGGAGAATTAACCCCCCCCACCCTAAGATGTAACAGCCCCCCTTCAACTGCCCTCCATCTGCCCCTTACCTCTCCCTCCCCGCACATTGCATTATGTAGAAAGATGCCCGTGCCCTGCTCAAAACGCAGAGTAGCACAGCAGAGTTCCTCTGCATCATTTTCTGCCCACTCTTCTCTTTCACCAATACGGAGCCTGCAGGCGCATGCTCCTCCTTTGGATTAGGAATAAAGTTACCGTATATACTCGAGTATATGCGGAGTTTTTCAGCATCCAAAATGTGCTGAAAAAGTCTACCTCGGCTGATACTCGAGTCAGTGGGCAGAAGCTGAGATTGCAGTCACTTTTAACCATTGCTATACCAACATTTCACTTGGGGAGAGACTGCAATATCACACAGCACCCTCTGTTGGTTATATGAAAGAATAAAAGTGACTGCAATATCACACAGCACCCTCTGTTGGTTATATGAAAGAATAACAGTGCGCCCTCTGTTGGTTATATGAAAGAATAACAGTGACTGCAATATCACACAGCGCCCTCTGTTTGTTATATGAAGGATTAACAGTGATGACAATATCACACAGCGCCCTCTGTTGGATATACGAAAGATTAACAGTGATGGCAATATCACACAGCACCCTCTGCACATGGTAGTGGGACAGTGGGACAATGCACACAGTAATCTGTTTGACAATTCTCTGTCACCATCAACTTTGCAAAGAATTCCGGTTGATCGTTGGGGGGGTTGCTTTGGCGGAATGTGCGCTGTTGGGAGACAGGGCTGTAGTTGTGTCTAGGCTTATACTCGAGTCAATACGTTTTCGTAGGTAAAATTAGGTACCTCGGCTTATACTCGGGTCGGCTTATACTCGAGTATATATACGGTAGATATGTATGAAAAATATATATATACATATATATGGTTAACAATGTTTAAACAGGGAATAACTGCTTAGCTATTCAGAACACTTAGAAGACCTTTGCAGTGTGAGACTGGTCTACCAGGATACCAGGAAAAGTTCTGGTGGGCCTCCCTATTCATGGTCATTCCTTTGTTGTACATGGGAACAAAGAGGAGAAATAGATAGAAATAGATGGATATATTAGTAGTAAACAAAAGAGACTAGAAGAATAGTTGAATTATTTTAATATTTGATCCAATAATAGTCTGATATTCTGACACAACTACAAAAGTTTCAGGCAAAAACTTGAAATAAACCCAAACTAAGTCAAAAATGTCTATATTCAATTTTGAAAAAATTTGAAAAAAACAACTCCAAACTCTGCATTATATAAAAAAATTGCCACTCTCAGGTGTCCAGGTCTTTAAAGTCACATCATTAGGGGTTTGGGTTGGGCTTACCCAAAAAAAGAAAAAGATTTGGCCAAATATCAAAAAGATTCCTGGATTCAGTGCATCTGTAATCTGACAAAATTAATTGGGAGTGCAAAAGTGAGACAATGTACTTGGTCTGTAGTAAAACAGTGCTTTTGCTATCCTGTTAGAAATATGAAAAGGAGTTCTAATTTGGTGATTTCCCTAAACAGGATGTTTTTGTGTCTTTATCCTTGTTACAAAGTTGCTAACTTGCATCCACTCTTCCTCTGGTACTTGGATGCACTTTCTCTTTATTGGCTTTTACCATCTTTTCTACTTAATTTTCATCTGTGACCCTGAGCTGTCATTCAGGTTGACAGGTCTTTCAGTCTATTTCCTTTTATAGCCATCATGGGGGCAAATTTACTAAAGGGCAAATTTTCGCCTTGGAAGGCTCTGCCACACTTTGTACAACTTTGCTAATGTTAATTCACAGCGAATACGCTCATTTATGTTCACCAGAGGTACGCTGGCAAAGTTACACCAGCGAAAATTTGTTAGCGCAGACATTTCTAAGCGAATATTCACAATCATTACTTTCTTCCTATTGAAAGTTCATTGCCGTACTTGTGCTTATTTCATTCTAAGTATGGCGGGTACATCTAGATATTATATATGGCTTTATTAGTGAATGTTGGTGAAATTGCTGGAAGTGGCCACTTATTATTAAAAATGTCCAAGGGATCAAAATAAAGACAAAAGAGATCCTCATCAGGTTATACCTGCCAAATTGATAAGATGAAGCTACATCCTCAACAATCTTATGTCAGTGACATCACATCCTGTATGCCGAAAAGTCATAAAAAAAGATAAAACGCTGGAGTTTATTCATATTTAATGTGGGATTATATTTAAAAGTTGTTAAATATTTTTATTGGGATTTTTTTTTTACCATTTGAAGGTCATGACACATTTGTTTTAGGGTGGGTTCATGTCTAGGACAATAGAAGCTGACTCTGGCGAAACGTGTTATGCACTTCGATGAATTTGCGGAGTAACGATTATTCACTGAGCTCTTTTGCTAGTGAATAGCCCTCTACGCCTGTTAGTAAATTGGCAATGTCCCTGCAAATTGTCGTTTTCACAAATTTTCGCTAGCGACGGCCACTTCACCCTTTAGTAAATCTGCCCCATGGAGTAATGCATTAGCGTTCCTTTGTGCTAAACCTTTTCTTTAATACAGCAAGTAGTTTTTCATGTTTGTACTCATTACCTTTTGGCTATTACTGGTGTCCTAACAGTCCCTTTCTGTCTTGAACATGCCAGGTTGTATACTTAGGCACCCACTTGAATACACTGGAAAACAGGATGGATTTCTTACTAGAGATATAGCAGTGAATGTTAGATGCTAGAATGGTTATCTTAAACCAGTTTTAATGGCAAAATAATGTCAGGATTTCACAAAATAATTGCTCATTCAAATCCTGTTGAACTGAGGCCAGCCTATTAACTGAGACCCCTGGTTTCCTACTGTGCAGTTTAATGGCCCTTCACATCACCATGATCGCACATCACTTTAACAAGAAAATAATCAACAGAGATTGATTGCACTTGTTTTTTCATTTGTAAAATCCCAGCCTTGCTTAAACATTTGCCAACAGGTTAAAAATAAAAATCAATTTTGTGGTGTCTTTGGCTTTTATATTTTCAGAAACTGACGTGTGAAATCATCCAGCAGTGTTCCAATTCAGTAGGATATTGACGTGAAATAATTATTTATTATTAGAGATACAAAAAGTCAAACACCACGGAGCACATTTACTTAGCTCGAGTGAAGGAATAGAATAAAAAATACTTCGAATTCAGAAGTATTTTTTTGGCTACTTCGACCATCGACTACGACTTCAAATCGAACGATTCAAACTAAAAATCGTTCAATGCGGTAAATCCTTTGACTTCAGTATTCGAAGTCGAAGGATTTTACTTCGACGGTTGAATATTCGACCAATAGTAAATGTGCCCCAACAAGTTTATTACAAAATAGAAAGAGAACTATGACCAGCTTGTAAAACTCTGGCCTGATAAACACTGTAGTACTGATTGCTAAATGTGTGATTTTAACACTCAAGGCAACATGTGCATATATATGTACACAGTACAGTATATAAGGGTATTTATTTACATGTATGTAAGGTTATTTTTTAATACACCCCAAGAAATAAGTCCAAATCCAATTTTATGGTGCTAGACAAGCAAAATAAACTTCACTTACTTATATCAATTATTTCAGTCCTGTTTCTTTTCGTCTTGGAAATCACAATCACATCAAGCAGGCAGCAGCCATTTTGAAACACATGTCAACATATAATTTTGTAGCCAGTGCAAGTGCCCCATTTTGGCTCATAAGATTTGTTTATGAGCCAAAATGGGGCACCTGATGCCTATGCCCATACACTGGTGACGAAATTAGATGTTGAAAATGGAGGGGGAATGTGTGGAGTGCTGTGACATCTAGGAAGTGCAGAATGGAAAGTGAAAGTAATTGCTTGACCCGACTGTAAGCCTTCCGAACGCAGGAAAAATGCAGCATGTTGCGTCTGAACCTGCGTTCGGCGCCTACACGTGCCTGAGTACAGCCCCATTTCAAATAATGAGTTGCGTCTATTCCTGCGCTCCCCTGCGGCTGAACGCCAAAAAACGGAACGCAGGGGAGCGCAGGTCGGAACGCTCATGTGTAAGAGCCCTTAGTCGGGGCAGGCAATTAATGAGTGACAGCTGAGTGTTTTAAGCAAGTTTATAACTGATATGGATGGTTTAATTAAAAAAATTAATGTGGGTTTCATGTTTAATTTTGAAAAGGACTTTTATTGTACAGCTTTTTATGTCTGGGTGATAGGCCGCCTTTAAAAGGGGCAAATTTACTAAGGGTCGAATTTCTAAGTGGTAAAACTTCGAAAATCGACCATTGAATTGTAGAAATTCGATAGTCTAAGTTTTTTTTTTGATTGAATTTAGCCGTTTTCGATCAAATTCATAATCATTTGAATCGAATGATTTTGATTTTCAAAAAAAAAAACCTGACTTCTAAAAACGTAGCCAAATACTCGCTATGGGTTCTAGGAGGTCCCCATAGGCTAACATAGCAATTCGGCAGGTTTAAGGAAGCGAAGTGTCGAAGACAACGTTTTTTAAAGAGACAGTACTTCGATTTTCGAATGGCCGAATATTCGACGTTTTTTCAATTCAAATTGAATTTTGGCCTATTCGATGGTCGAAGTACCCAAAAATTATGTCGCAATTCTTTTGAATTCGAAAATTCGCTTCGAATTCACTTCGACCCGTAGGGGCAGATTTATCAAGGGTCGAAGTTAATTCGAGGGAATTTTCGAGGTAAAAAAATTCAGAAATTGGAAGTAATTTTTGGATACTTGACCATCGAATAGGATACTACGACTTTGCATTTACTTCGACTTCGATTAGAAGTAAAAATAGTTAGAATGTTCGACCATTCGATAATTGAAGTACTGTCTCTTTAAAAAACTTCGACTTCAATACTTCGCCAAATTCTACAACCATTTTCTAAGTTGTTGAAGTCGAAGTAAAAATCATTTGATTGTACGATAAAATTGTTCGAATTGTTCGATTCGAAGGATTTAATCGTTCGATCATTCAATTTTACTTCGACCGCAGAATAGCCACATAAGATGAAAAATAATTCGATATTCGAAGTATTTAAATTCGATGGTCCCTTGATAAATCTGCCCCTTAGTAAATGTGCCCCTAAACCTGGAGTATTCTTTATTAGCTAAGTCTTCCTCTGTGTATTAATTTGTTCCAAAGTTTTTTTTAATATCATTGGGAAGTTGAAATGGGGAGCCAACAAAAGTCATGTGAAATGACGTTAGTTGCTGGAGGCATTTGAGCAGGACATAGTATTGAAAGGATATCTTTGTGGTGTCCTGGGTGCATGGTCGAAAAGTATTGGTCTCTGTTTGTAATTTACTAAGGGATTATTTATCAAAGTCCGAATTTATCTCAATATTTTCTGCTACAAACTCAGATCAAATCCACTTGGTTTCTTACACTTATTTATTATTAAATTTCCTGGAAAATTTGCTTTGTGGGAAAAAAATCTGATTTTCAAGATTTTTTCATTTAATTTTCACGAACCTCACGATTTTTTCGGAATTTTCAACCGAAAACCTCTGCATTCAGAGTTTAGTACATAAACCCCTATGTATAAAGAATATTTTAGGGATTTGTATGTGTTTCTTATCAGAAATCTAAGCAAAAGGACCATGACATTATTGCTATTAGATGCTCAGCCTGGTACACATTGGGCTCAAATGTGCTTATAAGCTCCAGCAAATTCCACAGCACTATACAATTGGGAAGAACCCAAACTGTATGACAAAGAAGCAAAAAAAGAGGGCCTCGTTCATGAAAGCTTACCTTTCAGTGAATTTCAGGTTCTACTAGTGGTTATTTGGGCTAATATCCGTGTCTTATTTTTAAAGTGCTTGATACATATTAAGCTTCAAGATTTTGATAATGAATTTTGTGGTTTCCAAATCATAATTTCTATCAGATGTCACACAATCAAATTTTAATTAAAATCATTACTGAATTTCATTTTTTTCTAGAATTGTAAACTCTTTCATTATATCCATTTGCTTTTTTGGACAATATCCGCTAACCATTTTGTTCTTTATTATTCCTCCAGCATTACTTCACTGTTAACTTTGGCCATGAAGGGCAAAAACCTCTGGAACTACGCTGTGAAGAGGAATCTGACCAAGATGAATGGGTAGAAGCCATACACCAAGCAAGGTCAGCAGCAGAAATGCACATTTAATTCTTGCGTGCTCTCTCTTTTGACGTTAATTCGATGTACCTTGGAGAAACCTGTATTTTTTTTAGCCCACAGATCAGCCTGCCTCACGAGGTGTGTTATTCTTAAAATCTCAGGTCAGTAACCTCCCCCCAGAACGTAGCAGCTTGTCGTTCAACATGTAATCACTGCATTCATCTAGTTAGCCGAATTGACTTAGGATGACAAGTGTCACAAAATGGTTTGTCAGATAATTTCATCTGATGTCACTTTAGTTCATACACAGCAAACTTGGCTTTACAGAGCGGTCTTTTCCTTTGTATGCAGAATACAGTACATATTTTGGTGGACTGTATGTACTCATATTGGAAAAGTTACACATGGCAAAAAAATCAGTGATGATTAGATATTATTTATAGCATAGTTATTGTTGTATTAAGTAACTGTTTTACCTACTTGTTACTAGTTAACACTATACTGGGCAGCTGAATTTAAATAAAGATTTACAAAGACTTATAAAGAAGTGATGTTTTTTTTATCCTCTTTGCTACAGTATATGAGCCCTGTATTATTGTCACCTTTGGTATCCTGAAACCCAGAACAGACTCCAAGGTTCCGGTCACGGCTCACACTTCTGCCTGTAACAGCCACCTTTCGCTTCAGGAGGAGATTTTTATTTTTAGGTGTATAGGGTGTTCGGAAAATAGTTAAGTAAAGCAGTTTCCTAATGCTTTAAAAGTGTTAATCATTTAGGATCACAGTTATTATTCCATGGAGACCATATTTCTATATGTTTGTCAGTCTGGTTGGTTAATAAATCAGTTAAAAACAAAAGATTCTGCATTGTACTTATTCTTTCTAATATTCTGCGGTTTGTGATAGAATTTTGTAACCATTGTTTTGCTAAATTAACTCTAGCCTCTGCTAAGGTTTGGGGCATCAATCTATTTTGTGGTTTGTTTGTAGGAAGGCCTAATATAGCTAAGCAAATATCATTCTGTATAGTTTTGTCAAGTATCCTATGTATCTTATAAACATCTTTCCAATATGCATTTGGCATTGGGTATGTCCACCAGGTGTGTAGGAAGCCTCCAACCTCTATGCAGCCCCAAAAACAAGTTTAAATGGATGGAGGAGTCTATTTTATGCTTCCTTTCAGGAGTGATATACCATCTTGTCATCACCATATACTGTAAGTTGATTCTTTAATAGCTGTGTTAGGGGATATCCTCAATATAGTGTCCCATATTTGATTCAAACACTTTAGCTATACAAAAAATGGGATCCAATTCCATTGTTTAATGGCCATTAGAGCCTGCGTGCTGCTCACCATCAGACACTTTTAGTCTGGGTGCCTCCCACCCCGGACCCCTCGTTTGAACCTTAGAGTCAGTATAATCCACCTGATCTCCCCACACAGGACATGTATCTAAATAAATACAATACAAGTCTTACCCCAACATCCTTGTGACCCGGGTGCCACTGCCCCAAGTCACTAAGCAGAACACAATCAGTGCATCAATTGTTTCAGAAGCGCACTCCAGAACCACTTACTATATTTGATTCAATTCATTTTGTGGAATCTTTTTTCCCAAATCTCTTTCCCAGTCCATCGTGTATTTTATGGGGGTGTCAGAGTTTTGAGAAAGTAGCGATTTATACAAAAGTGAGCGGCTCTGCCTGCTTGTTGCCAGCACATTTCTAATACAGAAAGTGGACGGTTTTTAAAAGAATGGTTGATTGAGAAAATGGTGCAACCGAGAGAAACTAAAAATTTCCTGTCTGGCATATTCTGAGCAAATTGAATGTACTGGATAGATTTAATTCCAGCGGAAAGAAGATCACCTAATTGGGTAATGTTATTTTATACTATGTCACATAGTCAATTGGTTATAAGAATATTATGCCATGTATAGATAGTATGAGCTAGCACTGAGTTAGTGAGAGATAGAGATTTTAGTTGTGTCTTATCCATCCATAGATAAACTTTTAAATCTGTTGGATGTGCTAGAAGAAATTTGAAATTGACCCAACTTCCCAACAAATGTTTATGCTACATGTCTAATACTGTTCGGCTATATGGTTGGGTACAACTAGCTGCTTCACTATTTCTCCACTTAGTACAGCATTTTGGTTCATCTCCAAGTGAGGATAGATTTTGTCAGCCTCAGAAAATTAAGGTTCCACATTTAACACAAATAATTTTTGTAAACATCTTTAAAAAATCTTTATTTGATCCTTTGATGCAAGTTCATACATGTTTCCTTCAGTCATTGAAATAGTCTGTACAGAACACACAGGATTTGCATATAATGAAAGCAGCCTGGCAACTTCGCACTCCTTAGGTTCATTGGTTATGGATTTCTCTTTTATCTGAAAGGCACATTTACTTCCACAACACTGCTGTCTGTGAAGGACTGTTAATATTTTAGCTCTGGTGAATTGTAAATTTACTGATTTATTTTAAAGGTAAAATTTATGACAGTACCCTTTTAAATTTGTATGGTTAACCTGATATGAATTGTTTCTGTCTGTAAGGACTAGAGCATAATAATAATACAGATGTGTCTTTTTCTAGTTACTCTGATGTCCTAATCGAGAGAGAAGTATTGATGCAGAAGTATATTCATTTGGTGCAAATTGTAGAAACAGAGAAAATTGCTGCCAATCAACTTCGACAACAGCTTGAAGATCAAGATACTGAAATAGAAAGGCTTAAATCTGAGGTATTTCCAGATTTGTATTATGATTGTGGCTTTACTAATCAAAAGATAAACCATCTGTTTATTTGCCCTCACTGAGAATGCTATGGATGAATCCAAGAAAAATAAAGCTGCAATTTCCTTAAAGGAATTGTTCATTATAAAAATAAAAACTGTTTTTAATATAATTAGTTAGCCAAAAGTGTAATATATAAAGGCTGGAGTGACTGGATGTCTAACATAGTAGAACATTACTTCCTGCTATGCAGCTTCTTGGTTTTCACTGATTGGTTACCAGGCAGTAAAAAATCTGTGATTTTAGGGGTGGACATGGATAACTGTTTGCTTTTGAATTTGAGCTGCATGCTGATGATCAATTGCAAACTCAGATTTATGTCCCATGTGCCCCTCCCCCCCGCTTAATGTCGCTGACTAACTCAGAGTTAGAGAGCTGAAAAGCTGGAAGTAGTGTTCTGTTCTTTAATGTTACACATCCGCTCACTCCAGCCTTTATACATTCAATTTTTGGCTAACTAACTATATTATAAACATTTTTTATTTTGCACAGCCTATTTATCAAGTTTTTATTTTTACACTGAACTGTTCCTTTAAATAGGATTGTGTAAAAATTATATTGATTAGGTGCTACTTATAAGCTATATTTTCTTTATGGAGTTGGTGATCTGCAATCCCCAAAACCTATTTTTTTTCAGGGGTTGATGCTGGTATTATTACAAGCAGTCTTTTCTTGTTACAGGTTATATACAGTAATATGAAAAAGTTTGGGAACCCCTCTCAGACTGAATAATAATTTATTCCACTTTCAACAAAAAATATAACAGTGGTATGTCTTTTATTTTCAAGGAACATCTGAGCACTGGGGTGTTTTCTGAGCAAAGATTTTTAGTGAAGCATTATTCAGTTGTATGTAATTAAATCAAATGTGAAAAACTGGCTGTGCAAAAATGTGGGTACCCTTTTAATTTTGCTAATTTGAATGCATGTAACTGCTCAATAAGCCTTGCACTTCATAGGCAGGTGTGTCCAATCATGAGAAAAGGAATTTAAGGTGGCCAATTGCAAGTTGTGCTTCTGCTTGACTCTCCTCTGAAGAGTGACAGCATGGGACCCTCAAAGCAACTCTCAAAAGATCAGAAAACAAAGATTGTTCAGTATCATGGTTTAGGGGAAGGCTAAAAAAAGCTATGTTAGTGTTTTAAACTGTCAGTTTCCACTGTAAGGAATGTAATCAGGAAATGGAAGGCCACAGGCACAGTTGCTGTAAAACCCAGGTCTGGCAGGCCAAGAAAAATACAGGAGCTGCATATGCGCTATGAGGATTGTGAGAATGGTTACAGACAACTCAAAGATCACCTGAAAGAACATCTTGCTGCAGATGGTGTATCTGTACATCGTTCTAGAATTCAGTGCAATTTGGACAATGACATCTGTATGGCAGGGTGATGAGAAAGAAGCCCTTTCTGCACTCACTCCACAAATAGTCGCTTTTTGTATGCAAAAGCTCATTTAGACAAGCCACAGTCATTTTGGACTGATGAGACAAAAATTTAGTTATCTGGTCATAACAAAAAGCGCTTTGCATGGTGGAAGAAGAACACTGAATCCCAAGAAAAACACCTGCTACCTACTTTCAAATTTGGTGGAGATTCCATCATGCTGTGGGGCTGTGTGGCTAATTCAGGGACTGGGGCCCTTGTTAAAGTCGAGGGTCGGATGAATTCAACCAAATATCAACAAATTCTTCAGGATAATGTTCAAGCATCAGTCACAAAGTTGAAGTTACACAGGGGTTGGATATTCCAACAAGACAATGACAATAAACACACTTTGAAATCTACAAAAGCATTTATGCAGAGGGAGAAGTACAATATTCTGGAATGGCCGTCACAGTCCCCCGACTTGAATATCATGGAAAAACTATGGGATGATTTGAAGCAGGCTGTCCATGCTCGGCAGCCATCAAATTTAACTGAACTGGAGAGATTTTGTATGGATGAATGGTCAAAAAACCGCCATCCAGACACTCGTCAAAGGCTATAGGAGGCGTCTAGAGGCAGATACATTTGCAAAAGGAGGCTCAACTAAGTATTGATGTAATATCTCTGTTGGGGTGCCCAAATTTATGCACCTGTTAAATTTTGTTATGCATATTGCATATTTTCTGTTAATCCAATAAACTTTATGTCACTGCTGAAATACTACTGTTTCTGTAAGGCATATTATATATTAAAAGGAAGTTGCTACTTTCAAAGCTCGCCAAAGATAAACAAATAGATTTAGACCATAGGAAGCATGAATTCTTTGAGGGGGACACGCTTACCGCTTTCCACTGTGGGTCCGTGTGCTCATGCCCCAGACCTTTAGCAAAGGGGAGCAACATACGAAACTTGAATAGTGGGCAGGCACCACTCCGGAACACCAAAATCAATCACTGATCACTGATCATTGATTTTTCACTGATTGATTTTGGTGTTCCGGAGTGGTGCCTGCCCGCTGTTTAAGTTTCGTGCAATGATAAACAAAACTCCAAAGAATTAAGAGGGGTTCCCATAGAGGAGAAAATGTTCTGTCTATAGGATAAGATATTTTTATCCTAGGCGCTTTTACATAAAACTTGGTTTTCTGTTGTGATCTTATCTAGATAACTATGATGGATTAAAGAAGTGCTAAGTTTCCTTTTGCAAGGACGAATTGGCTTTATAACTTGAACATAAGTATATATTTATTCAGAATATTACATAACAGTTTAAGGAATCTGATTAGATGTCTCTTGACCTGTGCATTTGGCCTCTCTTTGACCTCAGTAGCCACTAACAGGAATTCTTATTGAAGGCTATTTGCACAGAATGGAGATATTAACAGATGAAATATTATTCTTTGTGCGAAGTGCAAATGAATCTGCCTAGCCAAAGATTTCCACTGTAACTCCAGAACTGCCAGGCACTGAAAAATAGTAATAATTGGTACATAGCCTTCTGTTCATGAATGGCAAGATTAATATGAGCATTTTAAAATATTATTAATGAATTATGATTATTATTATTGTTAATTTTAACAATAATAATAATGTATACATAGACATTTATTCTTTACAGACTTCAAAATGATTTTGTAGGATTTCTAGAAGCTTATCTCTTGGCGTTTGCAGTAGGGATGCACTGAATCCAGGATTCCGTTCGGAATTAGTCCAAGATTCAGCCTTGACTGTATCCAAGGGGGTTATTTACTAAACTCCAAATGCAAAAATCCAGAATTTTTCAGAACTTATTAAACCCAGAGGATGAATCAGAAAATCCGGCATCTCAGACCTGTCGAGGTTGCATATACTGTAAGTGAATGGGAGAAGTCCCAATGATTATTTGATGTGCGCTGGGTTTTGTACAAGCATAAGAAATCTGATTTTCACCCAAAATCTTTGATTTCTTATGCTTTTTTGCCCGAAAACTGTGAAAATCTGATCTTTTCCCGCAAAGCAAATTTTCAGGAAAACGTAATAATAAATAAGCGTAAAAAACCTGAGCGGATTTGATCGAAGTTTGTAGCAGAAAATGTTGGACTTTGATAAATAACCCCCGAAGTGTCTGGCCGAACCGAATCTGTATTTTAAAAAAATGAAATGACTTTTCATCACATAAACATGGAAGTAAAAAATGTTTTACTTTCACCCTCATACAGTATCCCTAATTGCATATGCAATTTAGGATTCGGTTCAGTATTTGTTGAATCTTTAGTATTCGGGGGTTCAGCCAAATCCTAAAACAATGGATTCAGTGCATCCATAGCTTGCAGTCAGTTTTTAGCTCCTTCAAACTTAACTCATGTTCCAGATGGTAATGTTGTCTAGTATGTTTTCTGCACCAGATTGTAGCCCTCAATAAAACAAAGGACAGAATGCGTCCCTATCAAATGAATCAAGAGGATGAGGATCCAGACATTAAGAAGATAAAAAAGGTAATTCAAAAGAATCTGAAGGCATGTTTGAAAGTGCACTAATGTACAGTTGCACCTGCTTGCAAATAGAAGCACCTGCTGACTGAAGGATTATTTTATCTTGATTTGCTTTATTAGAGGTAAAGTTTTATGCTCCTACCCTATCCAAACCCCCATCCAAAACCTTTATGACCCATTTACTTATGCAAGCACAATTAATGCAAAAGTCCCATAGGGGCTTCAGATTGTGCCAATAATAGCTTATAGATGCCCATGGGTTGCCCATATTCCTCCTCTTACAAGGTGGGTACAACTCGTGCCCAGATAACCAATATTCAGTACAAATATTTTCTTTCACACAATTGGGAACAAAAATGTGTTGAATGAGACATAAAGCATCAAGGGCAAAAAAGGCAACATTTTAATAAATGAGTCCTTATAGGTACTGTACCTCTATGAATTTAGAAAACAAGATAAATGTATGATGTCATAAACATACTGTAAATAATATATGTTCCTCAAAACAAGGTGTTGTATTGAGTTAAGATTAGTGCTGGGGTTTAAACAGTTTTTTATCATCTAGAAATTGTATTTTCTTGTAGCTGGAGACTTCATTAATTCTGTTAAAAACAGCCATTTTTTTGCATCATTACATAACAGTATTGGATCTGTTATCCAGAAAGCTCCATATCACAGGAGGGTAATTCCCATAGAATCCATTTTAATCAAATAATTCCAAAACATTTCCCTTTTCCTTGTAAAAAATAGTATCTTGTACCTGATACCGACTACAATATAATTAATCCTTATTGGAGGCAAAACAATCCTATTAATTGAATGTTTAAATGACTTATAGTAGACTTATCTGAAATCCCCAGGTCCCAAACATTCTGGGTAACAGGCCCCATACCTGTACAGGTAAACAATCTAATGAGTGCTGTCTAAAATACAAGGTACTGTTTTATTACAGAGAAAAGACAAATCTGTCAAAATATTTGGGCAATAGAGGGGATATAAAATTAAGCAAAAAAGTAATATTCAAAGTCTAAATTCTTTACCTATACAGTAATTTAAAAATATGAGATAAGACCAAGATGGGGCATTTTGCATATAGCACCTACTTGTTAAGATACAAAATGCCCTAATATAATATATTATTGGATAAATAAATAAGATAATATTTGAAATTGTTTCCCCACCCCACTCAAGGGAGCTGTAAGGCCTTGTGCCTTGTGTCTTTGCCACTGTTATTATCTACCTTTAGTGGATTCATTATATTGATCATCATGTCATATATGCTTATTGATAACGGGCTACTCCTTTTTTTTAAGTTGAAGCTAAAGAACGCTGAAAGATTAGAAATACATTTATAAACTTAACATGTCATTTTCAAATAAATACTATTTATGTCTAAGATATTATATATGTACAGTACATAAGATGTATTTTAAATTTTGCTTTTCAGGTTCAGAGTTTTATGCGTGGATGGCTTTGCAGGAGAAAATGGAAGACAATTGTACAGGACTATATCTGTTCCCCCCATGCTGAAAGCATGAGAAAGCGGAACCAGATTGTTTTTAACATGGTGGAAGCAGAGGCAGAATATGTGCACCAGCTTTATATACTTATCAACTGCTTCCTCAGGCCCCTCAGAATGGCAGCAAGCTCCAAGAAACCACCAATCAGCCATGATGATGTGAGCAGCATCTTCCTAAACAGGTGATATCTACTTAAAATTGTAGAAAAGTATAGAACACTTTAGCCATTAAAGGGGACCCGTCACCGAAAAAAAATATTCCAAATCCTATTTTATCATGTTAGTCAAGCAAAATTAACTTTAATTACGCAGTATAAATTTTTTGAATCTTGTTTCCATAAGTCTGAGAATTCATAATTATAGCAAGCAGGCAGGAGCCATTTTGTGGACACTGTTATTAAGACAAGCCTTGCATCATCTCAGAATCTTGTTTGTGCACCAGAATGGGGGACCTGATGTCCATCCCCATGCCCTGGCTACACAATTAAACAGTGAAGAGAACGGGGGAATGGGGGGAGAGCAGAGACATCTAGAAAGTGCTGAATGGAAAGTGAAAGTAATTGCTTACCTCTATGCATAGAGGAGGGGCAGCCAATATTTGATTGACTGCTGAGATTTTTAAATGAGTTTACAACAGCTATGAACGCTTTAATAAAAAAAAAAAAAGAATTTGGATTTCATTTTTAATTTGAAAATAACTTTTATTATACAGCTTTTAGTGTCTGGGTGACAGGTCCACTTTAAATAGCTATTCACCATCATCAATGCATCATGCAACCAAGAATTCAGAAATCATGCAACAGGTCTGTAGGCAGAAGGGGAGAATGTAATAACAAGTTTCCTCCCTATTAATCCATAGTGATCCATTAGCTCATTAACATGATTTGGAGAATTATGGATAACGGGTTTCTGGATAATGGATCCCATATATGAAATTGGATGGTAGGGCTTAGAAATATTTTTACACGTTTCACTTTTCTTGTAACATTTACTTTTGAGCTCATTAAAACTAATTTAATTTAACAGGAAATCTACCACTGTTATTTCAGATGTCATTCTGGACATGTTCCATCGTTGTCTGGAGAGACTGAAAACCATAGCGCTGGATTTAAAGGGGGGCTCAAGCCTCTGTGCTCTGTTTTGGAGCACAGAGACCTGTGGCAGTATTTCAAGGTGTAGGGCAGGGTACAAAAAATATGGCAGATTGCACCCTTTCAAGGCAGCTTGCTTAAGCAACTGTTCCATTGCAGAGATGATTTGTCAATTCACCTAAGGAATGTAGCACCTTTTTATTTTACTCATTTGTCTTTATGATTATTAACTATTATGTAATAAAATGCCTGTATTCACTCCTGTGTTATTTGGATGTATTTGTGAATTTGCACTGGAGATAGTTAGTTAGTAGATAGATAGTTAGTTTTAGCAATAAGTTTTGAAATCCACCAATGGTTTTAAGATAGGACTTAGGCAGCATTGCTCAAAAACAAAATGCAAATTAGTTTCATATAAACAGGGTTAAGATCAGCTCCTACAATAACTGCATAAAGAGTTGGCAAAATGAATGTGCATTGTCCTATCAGCTGGTGTCTGATGCATAGTTTTCCAGAACGTCACGGACAGCTCTGATGATTACAAATGATAATAGCAGCTGCCTCTGCTTGATTAAATTATACTCTCGTCATTTGAGTTAAGCAGATTTCCAGCTCTGGGAAATTGGCCTGTTAATTAATGAAGCAGCAATGTTGTGTGCTGTCCATATATAGTTGTTAGCTGTCCCTGCTATTGCAAAACTAATCACAATTTCCTAAATTTAAGTTTAAGCTGTTTTTACCAAGCTGCCATTAAAAGTGATTTATGCTAGATGCAAGTATTTTTACATTTGAATCCACTGATATACATTCTATTGACATGTGTATGTAGAAATCACTTTAACAGAACAGTGGGAGTTTTATGCTCATACCTCCAAACATTTTGTAAATGGAAAGCGGGACAAAAAGATTAATTTTAACCATGCCCCTTTTTGCAGCCCCACCCCCTAATTACCATGCCCATTTTACAAAATTTACCAGAAGTGCTTTGAACAACCAGCAATCCTAAATTGCAAAGTTTGTAGCAACAATCTTCAGGGTCCAATATATTAATTTTGCTCAAATGTACATAACTTTCAAGTGTAGAGTCAATTCTTGATGATTTTGATAATATCTATTAACCCAACTAAAAAGGTGTGAATCCATACTCTCAACTGAAGTAAACAGTGGCCTACAATGTAAGAAGCAATGTGTTTATTGGAGATATAGATGAAGGATGCATAGGAGCAGACATCGGAAGAGGTACTGGCACAGCTACAAGCAAAGAAAAGACTATGGTCTAGGTGTTTCTCTACCTCAGTAAAAAAGCATCTAATGTTAAATGTTTTTAATAGACTTATGGAATGGTGACCAAAATTATGGAAACCCTTGTTTGGAAAAACCCAGGTCCCAGGCATTCCTGATAATGGATCCCACTCTCATACATGTTTTGGATTTAGGTGCTTGACCACTTTGACAAGTTTATTTTACTAGATGTTGTACAATGACCATCCTCACCACACCTATTCATTTTGTTTATTGTTAAGGTAGCCATACTCAGTGAGGTTGACAGATGCGAGGATCTGAGCCAGATTTAGCCAATCACATTCTATGCCAAATCAGACCCAGATTTGGGGCCTTCAGAGACCGGCTGGAAGAGGACTGCATCAACACACTGATGCCCTGCTTGTCTGACAGAATTTTCCAACCTGCTTGTTTAATTTTTGCCAGATATCATTCGGGCAGAACTGTTGTAGGACCCATACATGGCAGATAGGCTGGCAGCTTGGTCTGAAGAGGCCCAATTGGAAGCTTCTATCTGCTTTTGTATTGACATCTCTCAACAGACTTAAAAATGCAAATAATCCTCTTTAGTTTGCCAATGTAAACACATCATTGGCAGCTGTTTCTGTTTTCCAGCCTCTCTGAGATACAATTATACATAAATGAAAAGAAAGTAGATGTTAAGTTGGCAAGTTTTAATATTTATCTGTTTTTTATTTTGGTCTGTACAGTGAATATCCTGTTATTTAACAAAAAACTCACAGCCTAAGGAGTGATCATAGGCTCTCCACAAAAACCCTTGCATTGGACTTTTATGAAAGGTTATAGCTACATTATAGTCATTAGAAGCAATCTGTGATTTGGTATGGCCTTAAAGCAGTGATCCCCAACCAGTAGCTCGTGAGCAACAAGTTGCTCACCAACTCCTTGGATGTTGCTCCCAGTGGCCTCAAAGGAGGTGCTTATTTTTGAATTCTCAACTTGGAGGCAAAGTTTTAATTGCATGAAAACCAGGTGTACTGCCAAACAGACCCTCCTGTAGGCTACCAGTTCACATGGGGTACCAAATAGCCAATCGCAGCCCTTATTTGGCACCAACAAGAACTTTTTTCTCCCCAACTCTTTTTACATTTGAATGTGGCTCATGGTTAAAAAAGGTTGGGGATCCCTGCCTTAAAGAGATCTGGGGGCAGGGGCGATTATTCACCATACTCCGCCTTCCCAATGCCATCCTCCTGCACTTTCATTTTCTGCTGGGGAAGATGGGGAGCTGCTTTTGCTAGTGCAGAGAGCACAATTGCTCTATATCTAGTACACCACTAGAAGATCTGACATTCAAAACGTTCTTTCAAGTTACCAGGGGCAGCTTTATGCATGATTCCGACCTGAGGCAATTTTTTACTTTCCCTTATGACTGGAGTGGCCCTGTCTGAGAGGCACCTGTGGACCAGTTGTTGTGTGTAGGCAGTCAGACCCAATAAATGTCCCGAAATACAGGAATATAGTTACTTGCTTGCAAAATCCTTTGACTTTGCTTCCAAATTTCTCTTCTATTTCTCATATGCCATTTTAATCTGCGATAGTACAACAGCCTTACGTTATAAATCGTATTTACAATTGCAAGTGAAACATGCAAAGTGTGCAGTGTGTTAAGTTAACATGGGATTCATGAGGTGCAGTTCCTTTAGGCTCAACACACTAAAGGAACTTGGAATGTTTATCATGCACCCATCGCAA
This sequence comes from Xenopus petersii, assembly GCA_038501925.1. Lineage (NCBI taxonomy): Eukaryota > Metazoa > Chordata > Amphibia > Anura > Pipidae > Xenopus > Xenopus petersii. The sequence continues at coordinate 175,728,060 of CM076673.1, read as the reverse complement.
CTTGTGTAGATGGAGCAGATGCATTGGGGCTACAATGAGTTGTAAGGAGTATGTACAGGAGCTGAATAGCTTTGTTAAATGCATCCAAGTGCACAGGTTTGCATATTTTTTTTGCACTTTAGTTATTTATAAATTAAAAATGCATGCTAAAAAATGTTTTTTTACATAAATAAATGTTCAAAATAAGAAAAGAAAATATTTATAATGCCATTTATTTTAAAATCTGCCAATTATTTGAAACATTTCCACATCATAAGACAGACATTCATCCATTCACCTCCTGATTAATTTTTAAAAGTCGCAAGCTGTTCTTGATTTAGTGAAAGGAGACTAATTAATCCTAACCTTTTTGAATAGTAACCTTTGGGTGGACCTCCTCTTTCATTCATGTATTGTTTATGAGTTTCCTCATTTATTCCTTCAAATCCCATGCATTATCTCATACTAAATGAACAATAGAATTAGTCTATTTATTTGATATGAGAATTCAGTAATGATGATTTTTATTTTAATTGGATCTATAAATTAGCTGGGATTGATATGTATCATTAACTGTGTTATCTTGCATAACCTTTGTTTCCTCTAGCGAAACCATAATGTTTCTTCATGAAATATTCCACCAGGGATTGAAAGCAAGAATTAATAATTGGCCTACTTTGATTTTAGGTATGTATATCTTATTTCTATTAATGTTTTATATATGAGGATTGTCAGATAGAAGGTTATTGTAGAAACGGTGGAAATATTGTTGCTCCATTTTTTTTAGTCAGTATTATCATATATATAATAATGGGGTTCATATGTGTATGGGGGTTACTTTCTTTTTAGATATTCAGTGTAGCTGATATTAAGAGCTTGGTGCACAAGTCCTTGAATGGCATTTATTTACTTATAATACACAAAAGCCATGAATATCTTGAAAATTATATCCTTTTAAACGGTGAGTTCTGATGTCATCAGTTATAAATGGTGAGTTCTGATATCATTTCTGTCACATGACTCACTGAAATTTGTGTATTATATAGTGAATAAAGTACCCCCAGTTCCATGACCTGGGGCCTCGTGTTTTTATATGGTCATGAAACTCCTCGGTAACTTATAATATCCTTATATTTTACAATAGGGGGTACTTCATTCACTATATAATACACAAAAGGCATGAATATCTTTTAAATTATATCCTTATAAACAGTGAGTTCTGATGTCATCAGTTATAAATGGTGAGTTCTGATGTCATTTCTGTCATACGACTCACTGAAACTTGTGTATTATAATGAATAAAGTACCCCCAGTTGCAAAATATGAGGATATTAGAAGTTACCTCGTATTTCCATGACCTGTATAAAAGCATATATATGGTCATTTACAAGAGGGGGTACTTTATTCACTATATATATTTTATGTTAAGGGTTATTATTTGCAACTGTATGGGGCATATTTATCAAAGGTCGAAGTTAAAAAAGCTTCGAACTTCAAATTCAAAAAGACCAACCAAAATGGTGGTCTAAGTGGGCTGAATTCGGCCTACTTTGAATCATACGATCGTACTCCGATCGTACTCCGATCAACTTCAATTCAAAGTTTTTTTAACTACGACCTTCCATCTCCTAAACTCCCCCATTTGCCTCCATACAGGTTCTAGGAGGTCCCCCATAGGCTAAAACAGCACTTCGGCAGCTTTTAGGTGGCAAATGGTCAAAGTTTTAAAGAGACAGTATTTCAAAAAAATTCGACCTTCGAATTTCGAAGTTTTTTCAAATTCGAATCGAAAAATACTATTCCCTAGTCGAAGTACACAAAAAATAGCTCGAATTTTGCAAATGCAAATAATTCCCCCCCCCCAAAGCACATTAGAGACAACTTTAATTTGGTTTTGTTTCACCAACTCTGGTTTTGCTGGGAAGCTTTCTTTTGGATAAAATATTGCACTTAAATGTCGTGGGGTTTTTTTTTCAACCGCATCTACTGTGTAGTAAATATTGTTCTGTTTCAGGCATATATGGTGCAAGAGATGCAAAATACATTACAAGTTTTACCTCCACAGGGTACACTTGTGGCAATACTATGGGGCCGATGTACTAACAATTACATTTTGATTTTTTTTCCCATGAATCTCGAAAAAGTTGTGGTTTTCCTGTAGCTCTAGAAATTTGAGATTTTAGGTGTAAAAACTAAAAAAATCCAAAATTTCTCCAAGTAAAAGTTGTTGAGGTCCTATAGAAGTCAATGGGCACTGCTCTGATCTTATTGGACTACTTTTAATACATTTTAGAGGTTTTCAGATTTTTTTTTGTTATAGAAATTGTCTGTCGTACTTTTTGTATTCGGATCTTTCAATAAATTTCATGACATTCGTAGATTTAGAGAATGTGAGTTTAGTCGTGGTTTCAAAAACATCTAAAACCATGTTGATCATGTTGATGATCGTCCATTCCATTTTTAAATAAGTAAGACTTATGACAGAAATGCTTCCTTACAATGGGATGCACAATGAAAGTATATAATATGTGTCAATAATTAAAGAAATTAAGACCAACTGCAGAATTACAAATGTAATCAATACAATGTGATTATGTAATGTTAAAGTTAATAAATTAATCAGACAAACCAAACATTCTTGTGGATTTTGAATTTATCCAAAAAGAGCTTTAAAATACAAAAGGGTGGAATATTTTATCAGATACATGAAAGGTGCAGTTTGAGGTTCTTGGTTGTTCCAGCCTGTATCTAAGGTGTTACAATGGAGAGAGATTTTTTTCACTTGTATGAATGCTTCAAGTCCCGTGATTTAATGCTGCCACAAAGGAAACATTGATAGCAGTCTGAAGTGCCTGACAGATAATCAAAGCCTCACATCAAAGGAAATCTTATTTCAGATTAAAAAAACCATTGATTGTTATGTGTTTTCTCCAGTAATGTCAGTTTTCAATTACTCTTGGATCTAATGTTTATTTTCTGTTATGTTTGGAAAATGTAAGAATAAGACAGTGTTCCTTACAGGAGAACTAAACACTAAAAATGAATATGGCTAAAGATGCCATATTTTATATACTGAACTAGCCTAAAAGTGCAGCATCTCTATAGTAGTAATGATCCAGGCCTTCAAAGTTGTCCCAGGATTGTCCCATTTTGGATTTATTTAGGAGTGTCAGTGACACGCACATGCTCAGTTTGTTTTGAGCAGGTGTTGAGAAGATAAGCTTTGGGGTTTTTGCAAATCATCAAGCAGAAAAGGTGTGCCTGTCATATAACATGAAGCTGATTATTAAATTCTAATTGTGTTGTTTTCTGAGCTGCCATGTACCAATAATCTGCATTATTTACTAATTAGCCTTATATTGTGACATTTATATTATATTTATTCATTATATTGTGCACCAGTCCCTAGGCTCAGTAAGTGACAGCAGCACAAAGCATGTGCAGTGAATTAGCACAAATTAAGATAGGGCATCTTTGGAGACACATCTTCACTGCTAAGCAGCAGTGTTTCACTTGGGCTGGTAAAGAAGGCAACACATAGGGGGTTAGTGATCAAAGTCCAAATTTATCTAATTTTTTATGAGCAAATCCGCACAGGTTTTTTGCCTTATTTATTAATACACTTTCCCGAATATTTTGTTTGCAGGATAAATCGGGGTATTGCATGAAACCCAGCGCACATTAAAAAAAATCATTGGGACTTCTCCCATTGACTACTTATATGCAACCTTGACAGGTCTGAGATGTCGGATTTTCTGATTCTGACTTTTCCATCCTCTGGGTTTAATAAAGTGATTTTTTTTCACCAAAAATACAGATTTTATACTAAAAAAAAAAAACCCACACATTTTTCGGGTTTTTGGCATTCGGAGTTTAGTAGATAACCCCCACAACGTTTCTGCCCTACTTCTTTAATTACCTTTAGTTCTCCTTTAAAGCAAATTAATTAACCACTTAGTTCACCAGGTTGCCTTTTTTCTTAATTTCCTTGAAAAGGTGTTGTCGAAAGACTTGTCACAAAGGAGTACAAAGTACTTCATGCCTAACCCTTATGCCTGGTTATTATGATTACTTTCCAATAAACAATACACCTAGTAAAGCCAGATAATTAAAGTGACATTGCTTTTTGTGGTTTTATGTCTCTTGAAATACTTCACAGAACCTGGATATTTTTTTTCTTTTGAAGAGAGCAACAAATTCATGAACCGGCATCACAAGAAATGAATAGTGTTTGGCAACTATGTATTCGTAGCCATATGTCCTGTGAATATTTTATATGTCCAAACCCAGTATTTCCTAAGGGTCATGATGTATATGTTTAATAAGCTCAGTTTGTGGCAAATATACAAAACTAGGGTATAAGCCTCTTGTATGAACAGTTATTTTACTGATTTTGCTATTTTATTTATGTATTTCTCAATGATAAACGTTTTGTAAAAAGTTTTAATGCCTTTAAATACACAATATTTTTGAACTAGCATAATCATTAATAACTTTTTCTTTTTATAAGGTCCAAAAAATACATTGGCAGGCACCTGGAAAAGTTGTATTGCAATGCTAATGTCCTGCCATGTTCCATAACCTTTACTCTAGCAAAGGAAAGCCCTCAAACAGGAGTATCATTGCACATTCATATATTCATATTTCCGATAGACCAAGTAGGTAGCAAAAAACAACTAAAACCTTCATTCCTATCTCCCATTTACTGGAAGGAGAAATATATAACAGCATTGGTACTCTTCATCCAGAAAACACAAATTACTGTAGATCATTTTTGTGCTGAAGAACGCCATTTCCAGCATTGTTCTGTTCAAGTGTATGAGTGTTAGAGATGGTGGTGTTCAGAGGCTTCTCTGCTGGCTAAAATCTGCCAATGAAGAATACACTCCTGTTTGTATTGTTGGTACCAAAGGCATTCCAATTAAAAACAAAGATTTTCAGAAATGGTGAAGGGGGAAACAGTATCCTTACTCGCTGTGCTTTGAAATGCAGAATTCTTTTTTTTAATTAAAATTAAAGGTTTGTCAAGCCGCTTGCAAACTGCTTGCTTGAAAGGTCAAGGGCAATGGGATGGACTGCTTAATCTGATCCGAAACTAAGGTTTTTACACAAAAATGTAACCCCTCCAGTTTGTGCAACAGTTTATATTTTCCATTCATGTGGAATTAAATATTGTGTTGGTGATTGTGTCCAGGCTTTTTTTTTTTTTTTTACACTTCTTAAACCTTAGCTCTTTTTGGGTTTTTGTCTCTCTATACAGACTTTTGAGAGAGGGAAATAGCTTAAGTTTTAACTACCGTATGCTTTAAAGGAACAGTCAGACCAAAAAATGTAAGTGTTTTAAAGTAATGAAAATATCATGTAGTGTTGCCCTGCACTGGTAAAACTGATGTGTTTGCTTCAGAAACATTACTATAGTTCATATAAACAAGCTGCTGTGGAGCAATGGCGGAAATTGAAAAACGGCTATATGGCACAGGTTAACTAATGGATAACAGATAACACCATTAGACAGACAGAGCTTATCTGCTATCTGCTGTGTAACTTGAGCTTTTTCTCCTTTGAATGGCTGCCCCCATTGCTACACCGCAGCTTATTTATATAAACAATAGTAGTGTTTCTTAAGCAAACACATCAGTTTTACTAGTGCAGGGCAACAATGCATTATATTTTCATTACTTTAAACCACTTTTATTTTTTGACGTTACTGTTCCTTTAAGATGGTCGTAATTATACAAAACATATTATGCTATTAGCCTTTCTCACACTTTCGTCCCAGGTTATAAATAATCTGTTAATTGTTTCTTAAAATACTAGAACGTATATTTACTAACCTACTTACTCTTCTTGACTTGTACTTTGAAAGATCAACAGAAATATAATCTTTTGTTACATTTACACAGCTGACTTATTTGATATCCTTCTTCCAATGTTGAACATCTACCAAGAGTTTGTTCGGAACCACCAATACAGCCTGCAAGTGCTGGCGAACTGTAAGCAAAACAGAGATTTTGACAAACTTTTGAAGCAATATGAAACCAATCCAGCTTGTGAAGGGAGAATGCTCGAGACATTCCTTACCTATCCCATGTTTCAGGTATTTCTTTCTATCTCTGTTATATAAATGATGATGATGATGATAGTTATTTCCATTGAGCAGTACTTTGCTGTAGAACTAGGGTATCCAGTCTGTGTTCTTCCAGTGATTTCTGGAAATCCCTGTTCTAAAGATTCATTGGAAACACATGTAGGGATATTCAAAAACATGAAGGGGTCTCCGGGGGTGACTAACCAAGTATAGGAGGAGATTCATGTGCACTGCCCTGAACCTTCAGCTAAGGTAGCGGATCAAAACGGTATATGTAGTTGAGCCGGCACTCAAGGACCAATCCTCCACACAGAGGTTGTAGATAAAACAAGGTAATTTATTCAGTATGCATGACATCGCCTTACAGGGATACTGTCATTCAAATTACTCATCTGCATAGTAAACCTAAGCTACATGTATTGTCTAAAGTAAGTGGACACCTGCCTTTCTAGCATCTCATTCCCAGACCAATTAAGTTGGCCCTCTCTTTACTGTTAAAAAAAGTTTACACTCTTCTAGAAAGAATTTCCACTAGATATTGGAGCATTGTTTGTATTTGCTGCCTTTTATACTGTATATAAAAGTTTGGGCAGTTTCAGTGTATCCCACAGATGTTCATATGAGTAGAGTTCATAGTTCTATGCTGGCCAGTCAAGCTCTCCGACTCCCATCTCTCTAAACCAATTCTTTATGCACCTTACATTGTGCACAGGGTTATTATCAGTAAAGGTTATTTCCCAAACATTTGTTACAAAGTTGGAAGGATTGAATTGTCAAGAATGTCATTGTATGATATAGTGACACCTGTTTGGCACGTGCCTATGATTACAAAACTGTTGATACGAAACGCGTTAGGACGTCGGCAGTGTTGGACTGGCCCACCGGGATACCAGGAAAACTCCCGGTGGGCCCAGGTTTCAGTGGCCCCTTGTGCTGCTAAACATTTGGCCTATTTCATGGCCATTCCCTATTTTTATGAGAACAAAGAGGCTAAATAGATTAATAGATTATAGTATGTAAAGAATAGAGACTAGGAGAATAGAGGTTGAGTGAGGAGAAGAAGAATATTAGTACTGAGAGTGGGCCCCTGGTCTATGGTTCTTTGGTGGGCCCCTGGTCTAAGGTTTTTGGGTGGGCCACTGGTGTCCCAGTCCGACACTGCGTGTCGGTTTTAAATATATGGAATAAAAATCAAGTCTTAATCCAAAGCTGTGACTGAAGGAGTGTGCTCTTTTTCTGCTCTATTTCTGTCTATGAAATGTAAATCCAATTTGTTACAGAAAGACCAGCAGGTAGAATTGGTGCAAAATGGTTTGCTCTCTACACCATACCCTGAGCCCCTGAGCCCTTGACTGCTCTGGAAGTGAACTCACACCCCACCAATACCGTGATCCATAAATTAGCTTCACCTACAAAGTACCTGTACAAGACCCTTAGATTTTTTATCCACCTGCTACCCTACTAGGTAGTTACAGAAGCGCAAAACGATGGGGTGGTTCAGAATTTATGAACAGAGAAGAGCATTCTGACAGACCTGATGCATTCAAGGAGTAATGAGTACCTGTATACTTGCCTTGCTCCTGAAACAAGCACCTTAGGCCTCCTGCTGGTATCTGATAAGCTAAATAAGTTATCCTAGCTACTGGATGCTTCTCAATATAAACATACAATAATAAGTAAAGTTAATATAAACTGAAATTATTAATTTGAATGAGAATTGAGTGAGAAATTATCTGGAGGTAAAAATTCATAATTAATATAATGTTTCTCTTCCTAAAGATCCCTCGGTACATTATAACTCTCCATGAACTTTTGGCCCACACACCTCATGAGCATATTGAGAGAAAAAGCTTAGACTTTGCACAATCAAAACTGGAAGAGCTGTCTAGGTAAGACTTTCAACAAAATCTGGGTGTTATGCTCATATTTTGGCTTCCACCCTACCCCATTTATAGTGAATGTGGATGATGAGGATGAGAATTGTGCCTTGTTCTGTCTAATGCCAAGTGCATATCTCAATACACACTTCAATTGTATGCTTTATTTAAAGGGATAATTTATAGATTATTTTCCCCCTCACACAAAGTGCCTAAATACTTGTGCGTCTACATTTCCCTTATGCACCATTACCCTTAGAGGCACTAAATGCAAACATTGGCATGCTTCATTTACACAAACCTAGGGGGTCATTTATCAAAGTCTGAATTTATCTCAATATTTTGTGCTACAACCTCCGATCAAATCAGCTCGAGTTTTTTATGATTATTTATTATCACATTTTCCCGAAATTTGCTTTGCGTGGAAAAAAATCGAATTTTCAAGATTTTTTCGGAGTTTTCACCCAAAAACTCAGAAAACTTCGGGGTATTCTACGAAACTCAGCTCACATCAAAAAATCATTGGGACTTCTCCCATTGACTTGTCTGCAACTTCGACATGTCTGAGATGCCGGATTTTCAGATTCTGACTTTTCCATCCTTAGGGTTTAATAAATTCCAAAAAATTTGTGATTTTTTTAAAAGTCCAATTTTATATAAAAAAAAAAATTCAAAATATTTTCGTGATTTTTGCATTCGGAGTTTAGTAAATAACCCCCCTAGCTTTTAGTGGTTACCTGCTCTTCACCATCATATGTTTTCTACTGTTTTTCTCATGTATAATGGTAATTAATATAACGATTTAGCTGTAGATCTCTACCCCTTCAGTCTCCTCCTAAATGAACAGATTTACAGATTTACATTAATTCAGCAGTTGTGCACCATAATGATCAAATGTGTGTTTATAGCACTGAATCCAAGTGTCTGTGATGATAAATTCAATCATTCATTGTTTTAGCATTTAATTATTAGTATTTTAATTATTAGTATTAGTATTCCTTGTTACAAATCATCCATTGTTCTTTCTCAAAGTGGATAGTAGAACACAATGTGCTGTGATTGGATGAGTCGATAGTAGGAGTAAGGCAGGGAAATTAGAAGAATATTGATAGGGAAACAGAATGTAGATGTCGGGGAAATAAATGCAGATACATGTATAAATGTGTAGAGTAATTGAGGGATTTTATATTAAAAAAGATATCATGAGTGCCCTTTTGTAATTAAAGGAAAATTATGTCCTCAGAATAAATATTCAAACAACAGATACTCAATATCATTTCAAATGGCCTATTAACTAATCTTAGCAAATTGAAATATAGATATCAGTAAATATTGGCCTTTTACATATTCTGCCTTGAGCCCCATTTTATGATATTCTCTGTGTTCCCTTTGAGATCACCTGACCAGAAATACTGCAGCTCTAACTGTAACAGGAAGAAGCGTTTGGACAAGAGACACAACATTGCCCATTGATTGGCTTATGTGACCTAACATGTATCTGTGCTTTTGATTTTTTTTATCTTGTGCACCTTGAATCGCATGGTCCCAGGAGGCAGCCCTTAGTTCTTAAAATTTTCTATTTATGATTACCCAATGGCACTGTGGAAGGAAAAGTCTTGCAGGCCTCGCTTGGCCCCCCTTAATGGAGTGAACAGTTTCTAAGTGCCCATGAGGCCCTTCTAGAAACTGTTCAAGGTTATGTGTAACATCTGTGAGAAGGTTCGTATTACTGTTATGTTTTTGTTCTCAGTAACAAGGTGCCCTGGCCTTGAAGCTCTCCCACTATGTTACTCCCTTCTCATTAACATAGCTAGCTAACACTAGATAATTGTACACTGAGACACTATGATAGATACTTGGCAATACTCCCTTTTCTCCCTAGGGAGGCCTTTTCCCATTGAAGTTCCTCTCCTGAAGGGTATATAATGTGTGGTCAATCTTTTGTTTCTCAGTTCTGACCTACTTGTGTATCAGAACCCACGGAGCTCGTGTATGTTTATTATATAAATAATAAACTTGGATTATTCCTTTTACCTCGGTGATCTCCGGTCTTTGGATTATTCCCTAACAGCACATACTAGTATAAAAGTATATTTTTATGCAAATGGTTTATTTAGATGAAGCAGGGTTTTATATATGTGTTGTACTCTGTGTGCCACAGACCTTCTAATAACCAAGAATATAGTGGTAGGTAGATATAAACCAACCCCAGATTAAACCAGTGTCAGACTTCATTTGGGCGGTCTCCATGGGATTAGCACCTCAGCATTAATTAGGGTGTGCACCCTCCAAATTATAGTCATATTGATTTGAATAAGAAACTGGAATATGAATAGGAGAGGACCTTACTAGAAAGATGAACAATAAAAAGTAGCGGTAATAATAAGTGTGTAGCCTTACAGAGCATTTGCTTTTAGATGGGTTCAGCGACGCCCATCTGAAAGATGGAAAGAGTCAGAAGAAAAAGGCATATAATTATAAAACTATAACAAATAAATAATGAAGACCAATTGAAAAGTTGCATAGAATTGACCATTCTAATAATGCTAAATGTTACTTAAAGGTGAACAACCCCTTTAAATGGAATGGGAAATCATGACATTTTAAGGGGCAGATTTATTAAGTTTCGCATGGCAAATTCAAATTTTCAAATTTTTTTTGGTCAAAATTCACAACTTTTAATTTTAAACCACCAACTCGAGATTTAAAACACCTTGACCCTGGAAACAGTTCTAATTTGAATATTGCAAAGTTCATGTAGAAGTCAATAACAGAACCATTTTAAGATGTTAATTACCTTCCTGACATTTCTGAGTTTAGGGTAGGACTCCACAAGCGATTTTGTCGTGATCCGACGCGCTGCGACAAAACGCATGCAACAAAAATAAGGTGGGAGATATAATTGTTGCATGGTGTCGCAGCATTGATCCAACACCACTGTCGGATGCAGATGCGACGATGCGACACCATGCAACAATTCTATCTCCCACCTTATTTTTGATCATGACAAAATCGCTCGTGGAGTCCTACCCTTAGACTTTCAAGTTTTTTCTTAAATAGCCTCCCATTTGAGTTGTGAGTACATTAGAATTTAGTAAGAGTAAAAAAAATTCACATTACTTCGAAATTCAACCTTTGATAAATCTGCCCCTAAATGTTAATCTGGTCTTTTCAAATAGTAGAGAACCTGAATAGAAAGGGGGGAATATTAAAAATAAGAATACTAAAATGAAAGCTGCATAGAAGGTTTTCCATCAGCAAACAGTGATTAAGTGACTATGGGTTAAGCCTCACACTGTGAGGGTGCATTCACCATATTAATGTAAATAGCATTGGTGGAATTTGCAGAATCCACTGGTGTTGCATAGCATGCCTGGCAGGCCACACATACTGTATAACATGATTACATTAATATCTAGGAAATGTAGAATGTTCCTGTAAACTTAATTTATCTTTCTTCTTTAGAAGCATTTAAAAATTACTGAAAAGCATACACAGGAATGATGAATAGATGCATTATTTTAACTATTTAAATATGACATTCACCTTGTTATTCATTAAATGATTTAATTAAAAAAATGAGATGCACAAATTAATCATTTTAATGGAATTAGAATACTATAGGAGGTGCTGTATGTTATAATGCATGTACACACAGCATGTGGTAGCACTGGGGGCATGCAACAGTTAACGTAGGCATAAATATGGTAAAGTGTAAAAATATTAGGTACAAAGTACATTTTGTGCCTTGACGTGCTGTCTTCCACTAGGGGTCACTTTATGTAAGTAGTAGGGGCAGATTTACCAAAGGTCGAATTGAAAATTTGAATTCTAATTTTCACAATTTTTTATGGTCAAATCTGTCATCTTCGACTAGGGAGTTATTCAAATTATATATATTCGATTTTATTAAGAAATTTCAATTGGCTGAATTTCTAATTCATGGGAGTTTATGGAAGTCTTAAAAAAACTCACGTTTAAGGCCGAATACTATATATTTGTACTTACAGTATATATTTAAAAATATACAATGTGTACTATAGGCGTTAGACTTTATTGGTTGCTGCAAGATTTAAAGGAAAACTATACCTCAAAATGAATACACAAGCAAAAGATTTTTTACATCATATTACGTGGCATATAAAAGAATCTCTCACAACTGGAATAGTAAAGATTTAAGTAAATATTGCCCTTCTACATCCCTTGAGCCCCAATTTTATGTTATTCTCTGTGCTTCCATAGAAATCACCTGACCAGAAATACTGCAGCTCTAATTGTAACAGGAAGAAGTGTGGAAGCAAAAGACAGAACTCTGTGAATCAATTGGCTCATGTGACCTAACATGTATGTGTGCGTTTGGTTTGTTTATGTGCACCACGTTGTTGGACCCAGGGGGCGGCCCTTAGTTATTAAAATGGCAATTTTCTATTTAGGATTACCCAATGGCACATACAACATATAAGCTCTTTTATGCAATATATTTCTTATAGAGACCTTTAACTCCCCCTGAATTATTAAGCCTCAAGTTAATGAGCATTGTGTTAAAATTAACGCAGTACATGTTAATGGGCAATACCAATTTGAAAAGGTTATTTTCTGTCCTGCAAGGAATAATGGCAGTGCAGAAAAGAGCTTTATGAAAGTAAAGTTATATGTATTTTTTGGCTACTGCTCTCAAGATATAAGAGGTTTACTGTCTGCACCAAAAAAGATTGTATCCCATTCAGATTCATGGCTACAGCTCAAGACGTGTGTATGTTACTTTCCGCTCAGAGATAATTGGCTAACATGTCACTACCAGCTGGTTACTCTATGACCCACTGCATCACTGTTATATGAATATCATTCAGGAATAGTGATGGGCAAATTTATTTGGCAGGCGCGAATTTGCAGCAAATTTCCGCTTTTTGCTGGCGACAAATGAATTCGTGAATTTTCCACAACAATTCGCTGGTGAAAATTCAGATGCTGGCGACAATTAAACTCATGCCCATTTACTTACTTACTAATACGCGTCAAATTTTCGCCAGTATCAATACACGTTTCGCAATTTTTTTTGCCATTTTGCGGGAAATTCGCAAAACAGGACACATTCGGCCATCACTATTCAGGAATGTTGACATCTTATTCTTGAGCAATACTTTCTTAATGGCATATTTGTTTTTCCAGTGAGAAACCATTTACCATTCAGTAGAAAGAGAGGTGCAGTAGAACCCCCATTTTACATCCCCTGATTTTAATTTTTCCCTCATTTTACATTGTTGTTTTGTGGTCCCACCTATATATTATGCATAGTACATTTCCCTGATTTTACATTTTTCTGGATTTTACACAATTTTTTATGGTCCCCTGAAAATCGTATGTAGCGCTATAGTAAATTGAGTGCACCTTACTCTACTATAAGCTCCACCCAATAAATGTGCTCTGGATGAGACTTAAAATCTTAGGGAGAGAGCCTTCGCAGCGATGTGGCAGCAGGGTGTAGTGCAACTGTAACTGGATTCAGGGTGCAAATAATTGGGCGCCAGTGGTTCTTATAACTTAACCATAGAACAGAATTATTGAACATACAATCCTCATTGGAGTGTACATAAAGTGAACATTGCAGGATCATATATTACAATGGATAGGCAATACTCACAGCACCTTTGGTCAATATAAGTTCCCTCGGGAATGAGAACAATGAATGCAGCCTTGAGGAGGTATACCCAGCTTTCAGCCTTTTCCCTAAGTGGAACCTGAGGGGAATACTCCACCCTAGGTCTGTACACTTAGGGGCACATTTACTATGGGTCGAATATCGAGGGTTAAGTAACCCTCAATATTCGACCATCGAAGTTAAATCCTTCGACTTCAAATATCAAAGTCGAAGGATTTACCACAATTCCTTCGATCGAACGTTTGAAGGAAAAATCATTCGATCGAACGATTAAATCCTTCGAATCGAACGATTCGAAGGGTTTTAATCCATCGATCGAACGATTTTCCTTCGATCACATATTGCTAGGAAAGCCTATGGGGACCTTCCCCTTAGGCTAACATTGGTGCTTGGTAGGTTTTGGGTGGCGAAGTAGGTGGTCGAAGTTTTTTTTAAAGAGACAGTACTTCGACTATCGAATGGTCGAATAGTTGAACGATTTTTAATTTGAATCGTTCAATTCGAAGTCGAAGGTCAAAGTAGCCAATTCGATGGTCGAAGTAGCCAAAAAAAAAAACTTCAAAATTCAAAGTTTTTTTCCTTCTAATCCTTCACTCGAGCTAAGTTAATGTGCCCCTTAGTCCCTACTTCTCGGCAATTAGTACCCGGAATCTTAATACCACTCACAATCCTCGAAGGAGCCTCAAACTGCTAAGCTAAATATCCTAGAGTGACCTATAAAAGTGAGTAGCCTATACTTACTAGACCTGACCTGTCTAGGTTCCACTCGAGCTCTGCCTGCCTGCTCAGGCTAAAGCCAGCACAAGATGAAGGCATGGCTTCAGAGTCTTTTATACTCTAGCACAATGCCATCTACTGGTCACTGTGAGAAACAACAAGGGACATAGCTTAAAGCAGGAATAGGAAACAGTTACCCCTCCTAACTGTATTTTAGAACCCAGTTAGGTGTCTATAACAGTAGGGGACTGCCTGCTAAATAATACTGGGGATGGCTAATTTACACATCCCTACACGTAAAATGGGGGTTCTATTGTAGTTTATGCCGGGATATGGTGTGTTGATTGGAATGGTTATACCTGAGGGCCAGAATGCCAACAGTCATTACAAAGTTTTCTTCCTTGACTGACAAAGGGAAGAGAGCAGCTTGGACGTAGTAAAGAAAGAATATGGCTTTGCTTATGAGTTTAATAATATGTATGGTATGGTCAGTAAATGACTACGCCCTGAATATAAAGCTAACTTGCCTTGTTTCTACATCATTTATGTAGGGTTATGCATGATGAAGTCAGTGACACAGAGAACATCCGCAAGAACCTGTCTATCGAGAGAATGATTGTGGAAGGTTGTGATATTTTATTAGATACAAGCCAGACATTTGTACGCCAAGGTAAGCTTGTTTCTTTGTAGTACTCATGATATTGTAGAACTGTGTGATAATGTAGTTGCTATTACCCAGGCATTCAACTTATAAAGGAGTGCTCCCTTGCTACATTTGTATATATAAAGAATTATATAAATGACCTTGCATGTACTAAAACAGTGGGAACTGAAGGCCACAATAACAATTGACATACTTCAATTGTAATTTTATGTACTGTCGTTTCTATTGGCATAAACAATTATACGTGATGAATAAACAATTATTCTAAGTATATTTTGTATGTTTTCTACAACATTTTTGCATACATTTCAACACATTTGGTTGAATCTTCAGTCTTAACCCAGAAAAACAATACAAGTTTGGCTTAACCTTGTACTTCACAGTACTCCTTTTCCCAAAAGTGTTCAGCCTCCTGACTTCCCCCACTTTCCCAACCAGACTCTTGGTCACAATCACTGTCACTGTCATGGGCTCCCTCTGCTTTGTGCAACTGCAGGCACCACCCCCAGCTCCTCTGGGAGTTTCTCACACAGACAGGCCTCCTACCTGCTATGCCCTGCTGAGACACCCCTTCCAACATTCTAATTAACTTTAAATACCCTTTCCACGGGACAGGTTTCCTGTGGAAGGTGAGCTCCAATGACCACAGTGGTTTCAGGGAATGGAGTGTCTGGCCACTACAATCCTTAAACAGAGAATGCATTCTTTGTTTATCATTTCCATTCCTGGAGCATATCTCAATACCTGGGGAGAAATCAAAGGCCAAACACACCTTTTTACAGATTTCTGTGGTCACTCAGAATATATATATTCACAACCTTTCCCCGCTCTGGGGTTCTCCCCATATAGGGTAGCTTCCACACTCTGGAATATGCTGGGCTTCTCACTAAGCCCTGCTGACTCTCCCCTCTATGGATACTAATTCACCAGCCTCTGGTCTGTCTCACCTTTTGGCTTTCCTCAGTCACTTTAGACTTTCAGTCACCTGGTGACATCTCTCTGCTCTTTGCAGTGGCAAAATGTACCCCCAGTTCCTAACACAGACAAGTAACCTTCTTGTTCTTTGCCCTGCTCTGAGAGACCTTCCTAACATTCTTGCTATGATTAAATACAATTCCACAGGACCTTCTGCTTTTGAAAAGTAAGCTGCAACAAGTGAACTGGACCACTGGAATGGATTGTCTGTTCCTTAATAAGAGGGCCAAACAGCAAAATTCTTTAGAGAAATAATTATCTGTTTAGTAAAATCTCCCTTGAAGCTTACATCTACTATTGGGGAGAAATTAAAGGCAAAACACCTTTTTACATATTTCCTTGGGACATATTGTCCAAAGGGACATAAAGGAGTGATTTGCATGTCTCTGCCCATGATGCCTTATGGGAGAATTAAAAAACTCTCATTTTCGATATTTAGGCAGTGCTGTGTGTATGGCATGAGACAAGTAAATACCTTCTGATTTCAGAACTCTTCAATTTGCATGTAAATGCGTGTGAAGGGCTTTTTGGCTTCTTTTAGCCCATCTCACCCTAACCAGGTTCGGGTTTTTATTTCGCTACTCTCCAAGTCCTACCCCCTCAGATGCTATGTTCTGATATTTTGCACTGATGAGATCAAGATGAAACAGCCTGTCTGCAAGTTTGGCTATATGGCTCTGAACCCATAGATGCATAGTTGGCCAAAGGGTTGCCAGGGTTAATGAATAAATGCATGAGCTTCAGGTGACTTATTTAGTTTGCTGCACAATTATTTTCACAAATGATAACTGTTTTGTGTCCAGGTACTCTCATTCAAGTTCCTTCTGTGGAGAGGGGGAAACTTAACAAAGTCCGCCTGGGCCCATTGTCTTTGAAAAGAGAAGGGGAGAGACAATGCTTTTTATTCACAAAGCATTTTTTAATTTGCACTAGAAGCTCAGGGGGAAAACTGCATTTACTCAAGGTAAGAAACATGTGTATCGGGAAAAACTGAGAATCAAAACTAGTTAGTGGTCATTTTGACAAACACCTGCAAAACAAGTATATAAGAGGCTCTGGCTTTGCAGTGGGAGCAGCATGACTGAATTCAGTAGATTTAATGATGCTCTAAAGCAGTTCAGAGACCCATCTCACCATGAAAAAGAGCTTCAGAGTCATTTACTGCAGAGCTTCTGCTGTAGTTCACAACACCTGTGGCTCACCAAAAAGGTACAGCAATAAAAATTACAACCTACATCACAAATAACAAAGACTGAGGAAATGAACATCTGCCATGACAAGGGCAGGGACAAATACCTGACTCTACGTCCCCTTTAAACTTAGTCCTAGAAATAAAAATCATACACATCTAGTTCCGCTGGAAAATGTTTTGTCACAGCTTTATTAAATAACCTGTAATACAGATTTCTGTAACTCCAAAAACCTTAGAACATTATAACAATCATTGTTCAGTAACATTAACACTTATTAACGAGTAATCCCTATGTCCCTGGCAATGGTCCCAAATAGGTGTTCATGTAACTCTGAAAAAGAGCTTCAAAATCATTTACTGCAGAGCTTCTGCTGTAGTTCACACCACCTGTGGCTCACCAAAAAGGTACAGCAATAAAAATTACAACCTATATCACAAATAACAAAGACTGAGGGAAACTAACATCAGCCATGACAAGGGCAGGGACAAATACCTGACTTGAAAAAGAGCCTTGAAGCTCGAAACATGTCGTGTGGTGATTAAAGGACACTTGAGCAGCAGTTTTTCTGAGCTTCTTGGTATCATTACCCCTACACAATCCTTTTTTCCAAATACTTGACTTTATATACCCTTTAAACTAAGTCCTAGAAATAAAAATCATACACATTTAGTTCCGCTGGAAAATGTTTTGTCATAGCTTTATTAAATTACCTGTAATACAGATTTATGTCCCCTTTAAACTAAGTCCTAGAAATAAAAATCATACACATTTAGTTCCGCTTTATTAAATGTTTTATCAAATGTTTTGTCATAGCTTTATTAAATAACCTGTAATACAGATTTCTGTAACTCCAAAAACCTTAGAACATTATAACAATCATTGTTCAGTAACATTAACACTGATTAACGAGTAATCCCTATTGTATGTCCCTGGCAATGGTCCCAAGAAGGTGTTCATGTAACCGTACCAGCCACCAGCCGCTTGACCTCTCCAGCATATTGGGTACACTGGGTTTCCATGCCCAATCCTAAATAAAGAACTATACCACCTTCCAGAACCCTTTGCTCTTAGAGAGTACTTCTAGCAAGCAGGAACCAGACATCATGCCACCATATCTTCCGAAGCACTGACTCCATTGCCAGGGACCTGCCAACTCTGCCATGACAAAATATTCTGAAGTCATCCATATGATCCGATCCAAACTCACCAACAAAGAACTTACCTGTCATGTAACCTGGCCACAATAGTGACAACTAACATCCACTGAGCAAGGTAAAAATAAGGGAAGGTCGGGTGGGACTTGCTCTCTCCTCAAAGCGTATTCCGCCAATCTCCCTCTAGCTCCTACCCCTTACTTACGCCACCAACCCTCTCTAACTTCTCCTCATTCAAGCCAGAATTGTCCCACCTTGTCATGCCCCCTTTTTGCCGTAGCCACTGCTCCAGGGTAACCTTTTCCTATTATACTTGCTTCCTTGACATAAAATGCTTCCTAATATATCCCATGCCCTCTCTACCACCCCTAGGGGCGTATTTATCAACACTGCAGAAAAACATCACAGGTAATGTTGCCCATAGCAACCAATCAGATTTTTTTCTTTTGTTTTCTAACTTGTAGGTGACTATTCAAAAATAATTGCCGTGTGCAACATTACCGATGTCTCCAATTTTAATAAATAAACCCCCTATTGTAATTGAATTGCAGCTCCTACCAACTCACTGGTAACTGCATTTTATCAAGGGCTGGGCATGTGGGGGGCATATTAAATAAAGTATTATTATAGTTTAATTTTATTTACATATAAGGTAGGACATATGTATGAAGTTTGTTATTCTCTCTGCAATACATTTTGAATGAAATGAAATATCTTTGCCAATGGTACATTATTTTCAATATTTCCATACAAGGAAACTAAGAAAAAGCCCCCTATCAAACCATTGGTATAATTTCATGCCCTGATGTAATTATCTCAACCCTTCCTATAAAACATAAAAAGACTTATTTTTTTATAGGAAGGGAGTAGTTACATTCAGTTTTGCCATTATTAATTAAAACACCTAGAAATAGGCTAGCCATCTGCTTCACTAGTTTACTACAGCAGATTATTCGCCCCTTTGACAAACTCTCAGTGGTGGAGCTTGTTATTAATGCTTGACAGAAAAATTAACAGAAATTAATTAGACAGCATTCAGGGGAATTTTCATTTACAGACAGCGGAAGTTTACTGTATATGTTACAGCAGTTTTTCTCTTACTGTTTCATGCTATCTGGGCTTACATAATTTTGGCTGAGTTTTGGACTACATATGTATATTTGGTTACTGTGCAGAAAAAAATGTCTATCCCATTCCACATAACATGGCTCCCAGGTATTTCTCCCCACCTCTGTACTGCTCTTGGCACTATGCTTGGGGCGATATATGGTTTACAACACTGACCCCAAGCATTTTACAAGATAATTTGATTTCATGGGGACATCAACAAATAAACAGTTGCAAGAAATATGCATAATACACAGTAGCTTATTACATGTGCAGTGGGTAATATTGCTGTATATGTATGAAGTTTGTCTTTTTTTTCTGTACAGACAGGGGGAGTCCTGTCGTTGATAGAATGCACATTAATTGAAGAACCAGATCTGGGTGAAGATGAATGTAAGTATCTGTTTTTTTCCATAGAGATATACAGTCAGACCACTAACCCCGGGTGTACTAGACACCTAACCTGTTGCCCTGTTATAAGCTGGCAGGCAGCAGACACTTTGAAGGCTATGTAGTAGCATGGCTAAAGTTTGCTTAGATACAGTACATAAGTTGGGTAAACATCAACAAATAACCCCTTATTCGGTATGATGCAGTTAGCAATACTACTCCAATAAATGGGCAAAGAAGGTATTTGCCCAATTTCTACCAGCACAAGGGTGTCTGACATTAATGGGGTTATATAATATAAGGCACTGAGTTTTCCCAGGTGCAGTAACACATAGCAACCAGTCAGCAGACAGCATTTACTGGTCAACTGTTTAAAAGCAAACATCTTATTGGTTGCTATGGTTTACTGCCCCTGGGCAGACTTAGTGCCTTTTATTACATATAGGGGTAATTGTTTCAACTCCAATAACGTTTAAGATTGTAAACTTTTGTTGACAGGGCTCTCTGTTTGGGTTTACTCTGTAATCCTTGTTTGTTAAATTATTGTAGGAGCCCTGTTTGTTTTAAACCAATGTAAGGCTCTGCACAATTTGCTGGTGCTATATCAATAAATGATGATAAAAACTATGATGATAAAATTAGGGAGAATCTAGAATAACAAACTCTTGATCAAGTATTTATTAGTAACATGTATTTATATAGCGCCAGCACTGTGTAGAAATGTATTGTAAGTTCAGGAGACTACTACATTAATTCAGTGTATATAGAGTGTGCTGGATCCAAGGACCACTGAGTAGAAAGTCGTAAAGGGCAAACTATTATTAAATAAAAACTGATAGACAGCTCCTTTAACAGAAATACAGGCCATCTTTGGGATGAAAAGGCAGATCATGGCACCCTTCGAACAAGAAGCCTTGGTGGAGCATTTGTAATCTTTTAATTGCATAAATACACCCTGGAGACTCTGTAGCACTGTTCATGAACATGAATTCCTGTGCTTTGCCTTGTTTTCCTCATGTCTTATGGCAGTGGGACATTTTATGTACTTTGCTCACCGCATGGACCATTGTGCAAATCGACGCAGCCTGTAGGTACAGATTGCATTCTGAATCAAACACTGCCTGTGTTACGTCAAACGCTATTCAAAAGGGACAGGCAGGTGGTACCTAAGTGCCACCTCCTGCCTATACCCATCATTCTGAGGCACAAGGTAAGAGCAGCAGGACTTGCAACCCTCATTAGGGCCAAATCTTATCTCCTGCCGCAAGGCAGGTGGTAAGGAAATTGCTAGCATCCTTATTCTGTGATCATCATGGAGGGCTGGAGTGCAGCACACAAGGGGTGCAAGTGCCTTCCTGAATGAGCAGTAAAGTATTAGCTTTTGTGCCCCTCCCAAATCCGAGAGTGTTTAGGTATTGGAATTGCAGTGAATCTAACAGAATGAGACTAGAATAAAGCTTCTAATAGAAGGAAAATAGAAAAAAGGTGACCATAGACATAACAATTACGATCTTTCTTGGAAAAGAGCTTTCCAAGAAAGATCGTTCGTTTCAACACACGTGTATATCTGAATCGTCAGATATACAGGTAGATATAAAGGTAGAAACAATAGAATTCTACCTGTATCTGACGATTCAGCACTAATAATGGCCAATGTTTGGGTGTCTTCAAAGGCACCCAATCAAAATTTTCCATCCAGCCTGATCGACGAGCCAACTAATATCCAAGTCTTCTGCCGATATCGGTCGGCTCTTTTCCCACCATACACGTACCGAATATCTTACATCCATGGCCATCTTAAGAGTAGCAAGGTATAAGGGATTTGGTGGCGGCAAGACATTTTCCATACAAGTATCAGTTTTTTTGCCTCACATCTACAAAAAAAATGTATTTACATTATCATTTATGTTTAGGCACTTGCTACAACTATTATCACGTTTAACAGACAGAAAGTGCACCTTGCTGCGCAGTCTGCAGTTGCCATTGTTTTTAGTTGAAGTTGGCAAACAAATGATCTATAAAAGCCATGCTGTTTTTCTGTATTTCAGCAGCATTTAATGAGGCTTGTCTGATTTCCCCCATGCCTTATTGGCTGCACTACACTGAGAATTATGTGGGTATCAGTACAATACAAAGCCCAGTACCTAATTTGTCAGTGCCACTCCATTACTTAGTCAGCAGGAGTTAACTTGACATTTTGCTGTTGCTGTTTTACTTTTTTTATGATTTCTTTATTAAAGGGGACTTGTCCAAATTATTTTCTCATGTTAGTTGAGCAAAATAAAATTTACGTATACTATATTTATTATTTACGTATCAAAAGTCTCACTTTGGTGAGAGAATTTGGTATGGATCGTTCACTGCAATGAAAATTCGCATGGAAGGGCGAAAGGGCACAAAACTTCTTTAGTGATGTACTCTTTCGAAAGCAAATTGTCCTCTTGGCCTATTGGTAAATTGGTAATTGTCCTCTTGGCCTATTGGTAAATTGCAGATTGGATTTCTGGCCACTTCACCCCTTTAATAAATCTGCTCATTAGAATTCCACTATCACAGCAAGCAGGCAGCAGCCATTTTGTGGACACTGTTGTAAAGAAAATGTTTGTATCGCTCCAAAATCTTGAGCATGCACCAGAATGGGGGCCTAATGCCCATGCGCAGTGCCCTACACAATTATAGAGCCGAATGGAAAGTGAAAGTAATTGCCTCAGGCATGGTTTTGGGTCAGGTAATATATGATTGACAGCTCAGATATTTGAACACCTTTATAACAGGTATGGATTTGAGTGAATAGTTTGAATAAAAAAATATTCGAATATCAAAGTATTTTTTTGGGTACTTCGCCCATCGAATTGGTCAAATTCGATCTAATCGATTGATTCAAATGATTCAAATTAAAAATCCTTCGACCATTCGATAATTGAAGTACTGTCTCTTTAAAAAAAACTTCGACTTCATACTTCGCCAGATTAAAGCTACCGAAGTTCAATGTTAGCCTATGGGGACCTTCCCCAGCACTTTTCAAGTTTTTTTTGGTCAATTAAAAATCCTTTGATCGATCGATTCAAATCGTTTCGATCGAACGATTTTTAGCTTTTGCGCTAAAATCCTTCGAATTCGATATTCAAAGAATTTTACTTCGAGGGTCGAATTTGAGGGTTTTTTAACCCTTGATAAATCTGCCCCAAAGTGGTTTGTCTCTTGAAGACACTTTGCATAGTGTTATTTTGTCAGCATACTCACAGATAAAAGACTCACGGCAGTCTGAAACGTTGCTGATTTTTTTTGGGTCAGAGCCCATGTCCTAATAAAGGCGTTTTAATCCAAAAATCTTGTGGCTGGTGCTGTTTGTGAGTATGCTGTTCTGAGAGAATAGTGTAAAGTGGACATTGGATGACTTGCACCAGATTAAAGCCAATTCTTGGAGCGTGCCGACTAAACCACTTATTGTACCAGATGTGGCCAGTGCCAGTTACCCTTGAACTTATCGATGGATCACTGTATATTGGAACCCTCAGGCATCCATTCGAACCATGTGACACAAATGCTGGTGGGTTTCATAGATGTCGCTACACTCTTGTCCCTGCTGACATACAGTTTTGGTGGTAAGACTTACCAAAGACGGGTCTAACAAATGGTGTACCTGCAAATGGCAGGGTTTTCCTAAGAGAAGTGACTTGTTTACCAGAAAAATTAAAATAGTACATAACATAACATTTGTATAAGAAGAATATATTTTAATACGATATAGACTGTGAGTCAGTTTATAGTTGGTCTCATATTTTTTTTTCAAACTTTTGCTGTCCGAACTACATCTAGGTTGCTAGGCTAAGTAGGACCGTAGCAACAAGATTACATCTTAAACTCTGAACTAAAAAGCTGCAGAACAAAAGCATATCATTTAAAAATCACAAAGGCCAAATGCAGGCTGTCTCAGAATAGCACTGTTTACATCATTCTAAAATGAATTTCCTTGTTCCCCTTTTAGGCTAGAACTCCACAACGCGTCTAGAGCGCTGCGTTTTCATCCGACAGTCGGATAAATGTAATTCTTACCTGTGATTTCTCCTTTACTACTTCTTCCTTTTCTTTAGAACATCCGACACATCACCTGCGTTTTGTCGCATATCGATGTGTCGGCTTCAGACGCGTCGTGTAGTTCTAGCCAGTGAGTTAATGATTTTTGTTACTGTACTTGCAGTAATGCCTTCCTCTCTTTTTTTAGCAAAGGGCACAGGGTATGTTTTTGGACATTTGGATTTCAAGATTGTTGTAGAATCAGTTGATTCCCCTCCATTTACTGTGGTTCTTCTTGCACCTTCACGTCAAGAAAAAGCTGCTTGGACAAGTGATATCAGCCAGGTACATTGTCATGTGACTTCCCTATAAGATACATTTAGGGGCAGATTTATCAAAAATCAAATGTGATTTTTTTTCCACGATTCAAATTTTTGCTGCTCCCAAACTAACACATTCGAGTTAAATTTTCAAAAACTTGAATGTCTGTGAATTAATAAGAAAACAAATGTGAAAATTTGACTGTTAAATTTTTTTTATTCTTACTCGATCGATTCGAGTTTTTTCGGGACTTGAACTCGATCATTAGAGTTTTCTTCCCAACGCATTTCATTAGACATTCAGATTTTTCCATAAACACGCAAACATTTAAAATTCGAGTTAGGTAGAAAAACCCTCACACAACTCACAATTCAATTCTTGAAAAATATGCCCCGTTATGGGCTGCCATTAAAATAAATAAGTACAAATGTATTTTACAAAAAATTACCCCAAACTTATTGTCTTCCCATTACATTTTCCTGTTAACCCATATACTAGTGAAGTAAGTATATGGTGGAATTTTAAGAAACCTGTTCTAAATGGCAGTGTGTGTCGAAAAGCTTGCAATTATTTCTGAATTCCTCGCTTATATTTGGTTGTGCCACTATGCATTTGCTATTCTCCGAATGGAGCTGCAATATTGCTTAAGTTTATAAGCCTTAATAATACACTTTAGAAATATTACTTAGGTTTAGTTATTAGTTGAAAAAAGGCATGGCTTCAGAGATATGAAGAAAATCCCATATTTGCCCATTATTATAGCTAAAGGTTATGTCAGTGGTCCCCAACCAGTGGCTCATGAGCAACATGTTGCTCACCAATCCCTTGGATGTTGCTCCCAGTGGCCTCGAAGTAGGTGCTTCTTTTTTAATTCCTGACTTGGAGACATTTTTTGTCTCATAAAAAAACAGATTTATGGCCAAACTGAACATCTTGTAGCCTGCCAGTCCCCATAGGGCAACCAAATAGCCAAGCATGGCCTTTATTTAGCACCCACTGGAACTTTTTTCATGCTTGTGTTGCTCCCCAACTCTTTTTACATATGAATGTGGCTCAAGGGTAAAAACGTTGATCACCTAAGAATTATGTAATAAAAGATTCATCGTTTGCCACAGTTCTAGTCGCCTAGGTTTCATGTAAACATTACGCCTTTCATAAGAGGAAAATTCCTTGCATATCATGGCCAAGTGATCAAATAAAAAAAAGTATAGTATAGGATCTGTTATCTGGAAACCTGTTATAAAGAAAGCTCAGAAATACGGGAAGGCCACCTCCTATAAACACCCATTATATAAAATAATTACATGTTTATAAATTATTTCCTTTTTCACTGTAATAATAAAACAGTACTTAATCCCAACAAATATATAATTAATTATTTTAGAAGGCAAAACAATCCTATTGGGTTTATTTAATATCTAACTTATTTTATAGTAGACTTTAAGTAAGGTGATTCAAATTATGGAAAGGTCCCAAGCATACCCATTACAAAAGGGCCACTATCCACATTTGGTAATAGGTTATATAGTCCATCTGTAAATGTTCATTTTATGCAAATGCATACATATTTCTCCATACTAACATAGAAATTACAGTTGCATTTTACACATGCTCTGTAGCTCTGTAGAATGTTGATTTTACTCCTAGTTTGCAGTTTATTCCATTACTATTCTGACTTTTTCTCTAGTGTGTAGAGAACATAAGGTGCAATGGCTTGATGAGCAATGTATTTGAGGAGAACTCCAAAGTTACAGTCCCACACATGATCAGGTAAGTACTGTACTGCACTTTTCCTAAGCAAAGTTGAGAAGAGAGAGAAGGAAGCTCTAAAAAGGTCCTCTCCCATTTTACAAAACAGACAATATCCATTAGTTAGGGATAACAGCTCAGATTAAAGTTTTAATTATTTTTCATTTCAAGCACAGATTGATTATGGTTTTATGTCAGCCATCACTGTTCACACATGTTAAAGGGAAACTATCGCAAAAATGTAATATAAGCTTCATCACACTGAAATAAGAAACTTTCTTAATACAATCAATTAAATATTTTGCATAGTTTCTGAAATAATCAAGTTAATATTTACCATCCCTCTCTTCATTGTCTCTTCATGCAGCAGTTGGGTGTCAGATAGTCAGTGACAGTTAGATCCAATATATCTTATAAGGAGGCTCCCTTTAATAGCAGATGTATTAGAGCTCAAATAACTGATTCCAGTACCAACAACATCTAACAAAATAACTGCCTTTTGCACAAATTCTGCATATAGAGAGACATGATGTCTGGTGATTTTAATAGAGTGAGCTCTAATACATCTTCTAGGCAAAAGGAGCCCCCCTATAAGATATATTAGATCTAGCTGTCAATGAATATCTGACACCCAACTCCTGCATGAAGACAGAATAAAGAGAAACAGATGCTGAGATAGGTATAGTGAAGATAAACTTAATTATTTTAGAAATGATGCAGAATATTTAATTGATTGTATTTAGAAAACTTTTTATTTCAGTATACTGAAGCTTATAAAATTTACATTTTCTCAATAGTTCCCCTTTAAATATAAATAATGATCTAGTAGTTATTATTTGTCTGATATTATTCAAGAGGTTTATGTAGGAGAGGCAATTAGACTAAATAATGTCTTCTCATTCCATACTTGTTGTAGAGGTGCAGGATTCCATGCAAAACTATTCTTTAACTATATTTTTGTGTATGATTTAGTATACAGGTATACAATCTGTTATCAGGAATCCCGTTATCCAGAAAACTCCTAATTACGGAAAGGCCGTCTCCCATAGACTCAATTTAATCCAACTAATCCAAATTTTTAAAAATGATTTCATTTTTCTCTGTAATAATAAAACTGTACATTGTACTTGATCCAAACTTAGATATAATTAATCCTTATTGGAAGCAAAACCATTATATTGGTTTAATGTTTACATAATTTTCTTGTAGACTTACAATATGGAGATCCAAATTATGGAAAGATCTGTTATCTGAAAATAAACCAAGTCCCAATCATTCTGGAAACAGGTCTAATACCTGTATTTGATACTAAACCCAGCTCTGTATATTACTCCTTTAAAACATGCATATACCTTAAAAGGTAAAGCTGTTTTTTTATCTATAAGAATAGGATTCACTTTGTAACTTGGATGATAAAATAAGCCATGTTTTTATGGAGCTGACTTAGTGAAAACGGTCTGCATGTATTTTAGATCAGATGCCCGATTACATAAAGATGATGTGGATATCTGCTTTAGCAGAACACTGAACTCATGCAAAGTCCCTCAGATCCGCTATGCAAGTGTGGAACGCCTGTTGGAGAGACTAACTGACTTGCGCTTCCTTAGCATTGATTTTCTCAATACATTCCTGCACACCTATCGTATATTTACTACTGCATTTGTGGTGCTTGAGAAGCTTGCTGATATTTACAAAAGACCCGTCACTTCAATTCCTTTAAGGTAAATAATTTTTTCCATTTTGTGTCCCAAGCACATTAGTGTATATAAGTTGACCCTAGGCATTCCTGGCACTAGCGCTTGGGTATGCTCCTAAGTAAGTGTAACTCTATCTTGGCCCAAAATGTACTTTACCAGCAAATGAAAGTAGAACATGCATCACCTTCAGTGGAGATGTTCAGGGAGTAATTACTAAACCTGAATATTGTTTGCACTGTGGCCCCTTCACTTTAAACCAGTTATGCCTAAGGAAGAGCTACCTCCAGCTCTCAATGCTTAGGTGGAGCACAAGTCTGCTCTGTATAGCTATGCCTTACTTTCCTATAATTAAGAGCATACCCATACATAACCTGACTTTCTCTAGAAATGTTGTCCCTCAACGGCTGGATCCCTAGCACATGTTCACCTGGTTTACAAGATGGAGGCCAAAGAGGAAAAACTACCCCTTTCCAAAGACCATATCAAAGCGTGACAGGAAGTGGTCGCTATCTCTATGGCTCATTAATATAGATTTATAAATAATATGGCATGGATACTAAGGTGTCTGCCTAGAAACTTGGTAAATACCACATGTAGGGGATTATCAGTCATAAGGACGGTTATTCCTGTGGGTCCCTAAATGTATTTTACTTATAAACTCACTTTGAGAGCCATGCATACATGAGGAACTTTATTTTAATTAGTGTCTTAACAGAATGTAAAACGTCTCACCTTGGTCTTTATAAGCCAAGTTACAGGGCAGACTATGAGACCCATCATTAATATATGGCCTGTAGCCTAATATGTTAGTGCAAACATGTACTGCATAAAACAAAATTTCATTGATGCGAGTCAAACAATTATTATTAAATGATTAAAAAAATTATCAAAGCCTTCCATGTATAGTTTGACAATTTTCTTCTTTCTAAGATCCCTGGAACTGTTTTTTGCTACAAGCCAAAACATCAGTGATGGGAAGTCACCACATCTCTGTCGCAAGTTATCCTCACCTCCACCCATGTCTCTTTCAAGAACCTCTTCTCCAATCAGGGCCAGGAAACTATCACTTAATTCTCCATTGAACTTAAGAATTGGAGCTTTGGATTTATCCACTTCAAACAGTACAAGCAGCCCTACCTCTGTATTCAGCCCTGCCACTTCTCCACCTCCCACAAATGCTAAAGTACCTCTTGATCTTAGTAAAGGACTCTCCTCTCCAGAGCAAAGTCCCGGATCCATTGATGAGAATTCTGAAAACCCACGCATTGATTTGTGTAACAAATTGAGAAGAAGTATTCAAAGAGGTATTCAGCTTAAAGTGTTACTAGTAATCCTAAGTAATATAATTAAACAAAATTTATACTCTAAAATAATCAAAAGGGGCATTAGCCCAGGGCCTATCATGACAGGGAGTCTGTTATCAAAAGGTGTAACTTTTTAATGAGGCATGCCCCAGAAATCACAGATCTCTCAGTTTAAGAACATCTAAATTAATATTATGAGTTATATGTGTAAATTTGCTCAGTGCAAATCTGGTTTCCTGTGTGGGTACAAGAAAGAGAGAGTAATGTGTATTGTGGCCGTAAAACATTGCCATATGACTTTGCCCCCATTATTAAAGGTGTCCACCTGGCCCCTAATTAAAGAAGAAGGAAAGCTACAGAGGTATTTTATTGCCAAAAGGTAAGCTGCAATAGTGCAAGCTAGAATGCTATATTTATTCTGTAGAATGTTTTATCATACCTGAGTAAAAAGCTCTAGAAGCTCTCTGTTTGTTTAGGATAGCAGCTGCAGTATTAGCTTGGTGTGACATCACTTCCTGCCTGAGTCTCTCCCTGCTCACTTATAGCTCTGGGCTCAGATTACTGCAGAGAAGGGAGGGGGTAGGTGAAGAGCATGCTCATGCCTGGGGCAAGGAGGTTTAAAGGAAATGTATTAAAAAATCCATTCTACCCACACTAATAATAGATCTACCCTGCATAAAGTTTATTAATAGCAATGCTTTATTAAAAAAATACTGTTAGAAAACACTGCTTCCTGTCTACTGGAAAACGGCGATATGGCGACTCACTTTGCAGCTCTGCACTCCGCATCTTCAACGACCAATAATGGGAGGCACAAATCCTTTCTGAGATTCCATCATGAGGCCGAGCTGTACAGGGAAATCCTAGAGAGTCACGGAGATCTGCGCCTCTTGCTCACTTCTCTTCTGGAGGGGGGTCGGGGGATGATTGGATCGCCCCAGGGAGGACAGATGAGCTGCTGCCCAGGGAGATAATGGGTCGGACAGGGGCTTTAGGCTGCGAGGATCTCACCTATGTAACTGGCCTCAAGTATGTGGGCTCCGGATTCACTTGTCCACAAGGGAAAGCAGGAAGGAGATCACACTCAAATCTTTGCACAATGAGGGCAACGATGTGACTCGATGCATGCAGCGCTATGGCAACCTCTCTGGCTGCCGCACTCTCGCTACTTACAAACTTCACAAGGAGGTCACTCTGCTCCGGACCTTGTGCCACTCAGGCATTGTTACGGTAAGAGCATATCAGTTATTTAAAGAGACATTACCGAAGCTGTCACAACAAGAAACTGGCCATTGGCAGATTTTAGAGAAACCGGCATGCCACAGCTGCATCGCTCATAACTTCCAGTTTTGGCAGAAGTCGGGTTAGGGAGAAGATGCGGAGTGCAGAGCTGCAGAGTGAGTCGCCATATCGCCGTTTTCCAGTAGACAGGAAGCTGTGTTTTCTAACAGTATTTTTTTTTTATATTTTTTTTAGTTTCTATTATTAAACTTTATGCAGGGTAGATCTATTATTAGTGTGGGTAGAATGGATTATTTAATAAAATTTTTTTTAGTGTTACAGTTCCTTTAAGCTGAAGGCAGGAAGTCTGATACAGAAGCCCATGTGTAAACAATAGAAGAAAAGAAATGACAGAGGACTCAGAGCAGCATTACTTTGAGGGTTTACTGGTATATCACCTCATTCATAGGTGAGACCCCATAGACTTTCCTGGATTAGGTAGTGTTGGGGATGTTAATGCTAGTCAGGGCCGGAACTAGGGGTAGGCAGAAGAGGCATGTGCCCTGGGTGCAAAGGTGTGTGTGTGTGTGTGGGGGGGTTGTGCTAGGCATGTACCTCTTTCATTGCTTACCCCTAGTCCCGACCCTTGTTGCCTCATGGTGGATGCCCGCTCTTCCCGTAGCATGGTTGATATTTGATGTTCAATGTTTGATATCTGCCTCGCTATTCCTTCAGTTTCTCTGCCTTTCCCATGTCTCCTTTCTGCACCTTGTGGTGACACCTATTTAAAGACAAATTAATTTTGTTGGTGCACAATGGTATTTTTTCGGGCTCCATAACATTACAATGTACCTTTATCAATTACAGCTGCGGTTTTAGAATCTGTTTCACTGGATAGGACAATTATTGAGAGCAGCCAGTCTACAGATACAGCAGAAAATTCTCCATCCAGGTCC
The DNA here is from genome assembly GCA_038501925.1 of Xenopus petersii. Classification (NCBI taxonomy): domain Eukaryota; kingdom Metazoa; phylum Chordata; class Amphibia; order Anura; family Pipidae; genus Xenopus; species Xenopus petersii. Next base: position 175,696,992 of record CM076673.1, on the reverse strand, counting down.
CCCTCAACTCCAAGACATCTCCGATACCGCCCAACAGGAGGTAGGAAAGTTACAGGATGCAACTTCTGATAGAGTACATGGCAGAAGGAAATGCTCAGAGGTTAATGGGGGAATGTAATATTGGTCGCTAACTCAAAAATTGTTCACAATGCAAACGAATATCTGCAAAGTGAACAATTTGGGTTTTGCAAACACTTTGCCTCTCGCGCGACAGTACGATATTGATTGCTAATTTTATCATTTGCGATAGTGTTCAGTGTATGTAATAAAACTTGTTATTGAAAAAGTTGTTAGGTTTGTTCCAAAAGTTTACACCTCCTTCAAGCAAGTTCGCAATGTGCAATTAAGATTCACAATGGCATAAAAACCTAATGAAGAATATTACATTGTGACATGCACATTTTATTCCCAAATTTGTTCTCTTTGTGATTTTATTACATTTCCCACTAAGCTAGAAACTGAGTTGATCTGATGTTGTTTAATTTATTTAGCCATATATTAATTTATTTCTACAAGTGCTGCTTCTTGTTAACAAGAAATATACCCCCCCTCTTTTGACATGAGCTCAGTCAGGTGGGTTATTTAGAAAAGGCACATAAGAACTATCTGGAACTCTAGATATAAATGTACTGATGATTCTACAGACTGAAGGAAACCAAGGACATTGATGGTATTTTTAGTAGTACCATTTTGACCTTGTGTAAGACAAAACTCAGTAAAGGAAAACCTTTAGTAATAGTCAGGCAATTCATTCATACATAATACAACATAACAGTTTTGTCTGGGTAAGTGGTTGGAGTAACACACAGAATGTCACCCAAGGACTTACCAAAGACCCACCTCTTGGTCCAAGCATTATATAGCTTTCAGAAGGCATTTACAGTAATTGTGACAAGGGGTTCACGGAAATACCATACATGGTCTGGCGAGGAGACTTACTGGCATATATATTTATACATTCCTGTAAGATGTGCAGTTTTGCAACATAAGAGATTTCTGGTTCCAACTGTCCACGGTCTAGCAATCAGCTATTGGCTAACCATAGCCATTGTGGTATTTCCAGTAATTTGAGCAACACTTCTGCAAAAGGGCATAAGAGACATGCTGACACTATGCTGAGATCATTTATTTGTATGGCCTAGTATAAGTTATATGAGTGACCATTGTCCACAGTTGACCATTAGCCCTTATAGTCCATCCTGCCTTGGGCCCTATAGCATTATGGCATCATAGAGGGCGGGGGTAACAAATATCAACCCTCTGACACTAGCCATTCGTCCGTCTTAGGAATTAGACCGTTCCAGATATATTTTATATAAACAACATCTGCTCATCTTACCCCCACCCGCTAGGCACCAGCCCCACCCTCACCCAATAATGTAGCCGACCCAATTGCAACACCCTCCACATAGTTGATCCGCTTGCCACCACACCAGTCCTTCTCTTCCTATTCTCCCACCCAATGCACTGTGCTCTCTCAAAAGCTCCACAGTTAGGGTTGCCATCTGGCCGGTATTTTACAGGCCTGGCCAGTAAAAATGATGGCTGATCCCAATGTTATTAATAGGGGAAAAAGATTAATATATAGGAAGCCCGGTATTTTTTTTCCAGAAAAGGTGGCAACCCTATCCACAGTTAGTGCTGGGTGCACATTACATCCAGGTCCCGAGAAGGCAACAGAGGCATGTGTTTAAGTCCACAACTTCCCCTCATAGTTTGCCCATTGACACATGCCTTTTTCTCCTTACCACTAGTTCAAGTTCTGAAGCTGTTTCCCAAAATCCCTTATGCTGAGAACATAATGCAATTCTCTCCCTCATCTTGTTGTGAAGTGATAATTTCTGGGAGTTGCTTTCTGTATTGTATGGTGCACAGACAGGAAGTCCCAGACCACTCCACTTCACAAGGTAAGGGGCAGTTGCATTATTAGAGTGGGGGGGGGCATGGAACTGGAAAACATACACAGACATGGTTTCCTTTCAATCCGTTGAATTAGGTGTGTAAAAAAACATTATATATTTATATTTGGAAACTCAGATAGTGTTTATGCACATTTTCTACATAAGCCTGACTGACTGAGCTCCTGTCAAAAAGGGGAGTATATTTTCCAGTAAACTTATTTTGATCAAAAAACAATCCATCCACCAGGATTGCGAGTTATCTGTCAATACATCCCCTTTACATGCCCATATGTTTGAGCAGTTTTATTGAAATCTCCAATCTCGCCCAATTCAAGCCTGTGCCGCTAACATCATTTTAGGAACAAAAAGGTACAATCAGGCAATAAATAATTCTCTCCTGAAAAAATATGCGCCTCTTCTTGGCCTTGCCCAAAAAAGAACTACCTTAAGTATGTTGAACACAAAAGGATTCTATTGTATTTGTCAGTCCTACTATACTCAAAGCCAAGGCACAAGCTCAATTGCTTAAAGGAAAACTATACCCCCCAAACAATGTAGGTCTCTATTAAAAGATACTGAGTAAAACAGCTCATGTGTAAAACACTACTTCATGTAAATGAACCATTATCATAATAATATACTTTTTTAGTAGTATGTGCCATTGGGTAATCATAAATAGAAAATTGCCATTTTAAAAAATAAGGGCCGCCCCCTGAGATCGTAAGATTCACTGTGCACACATACAAACCACATGTAAGGTCACATGAGCCAATTAACAGACAGAGTTCTGCCTTTTGCTTCCTCACTTCTTCCTGTTACAGTTAGTGTTGTAGTATTTCTGGTCAGGTGATCTCTGAGGCAGCACAGATAGAGTCACGAAATGGTGGTTCAAGGCAAGAGATGTAAAAGGGCAATATTTATGTAAATATATATTCCAGTTTGGTAAGATTCTTTAATATGTCATTCAATTTGATATAAACTATCTGTTGCTCAAGTTTTCATTTTGGGGGTATAGTTTTCCTTTAATCAACTAAGGCTACAGCCAGGTGGTAAAAGTATTGCATAACGCCCCCCAGGCAAACAAGAAAACATTTTAACAAGTCCTATTATTCTTATCAAACAAGTGTTTCACTAACATCTTTTTGCGAAGCGGGATGACTGAACAGACACCAACACTCTTCACTTAATGACAACCACTGGTCTTTAAAATAAGTAATATCATCACCAAGCAACCTGCATTAAATGGGGAAACAGAATCTTATCGAATATAACTCATTAATTAACAGTACCTTCTCCTCCTAAGAACTTATACAAAGGACAATTTGTATAAACACTCTAAAAAAATACACTAAAAGCTGTCAGCATTGGACTCAGGGCAATAAACAAATATTAACACATTTCGTGCCCCATATTCAGGCACTTCCTCAGAGTATTACATTATATTCACAGTACACAGACACAGTAGCAATGTCTGACTATAGTAGACTAGAGTTGTTCTCTAATACTTTAGATCAGTTATCCCCAACCAGTAGCTCGTGAGCATCATGTCCAACCCCTTGGATGTTGCTCCCAGTGGCGTCAAAGCAGGAGCTTATTTTTGAATTCCAGTCTTGGAGGCAAGTTTTGGTTGTATAAAAACCAGATGTACTGCCAAACAGATCCTCAATGTAGGTTGACAATCCACATAGGGGTTACCAAATGGCCAATCACAGCACTTATCTGGCACCCAAGAATATTTTTCATGTTAGTGTTGCTCCTCAACTCCTTTTACTTCTGAATGTTGCTCACAGGTTCAAAAGGCTGGGGATCCCTGCTATACAGTAGATACTCGTTTTTTGGGCAAAACATAAAGAGGGATCTTATTACCTAAATGTTTTGTGAAGTGTTGTTATTGTGATTATTTGCAGGGGCGATTTTGGGGCTGCTGCCGCCTGAGGCAGCAGCCCCTATGCCGCCCCTCTCCTGCTCCGTGCTTAAAAAGCAGCATCGGAGGGGCAGCATCTAGCGGAGCAATATTTCCGGGTTAAAACCCGGGAATTTGACTCTTAAAGTTACAAGAGGCGGCTTTTTGCAGGTAGCATTTACTGGTCACCTGTTTAAAAGCAAACATCTTATTGGTGGCGATGGATTATTGCTCCTGGGCAAACATGGTGCCTTTTATCACGTTTGGGGGTCTATGTCTTATGTCTAAACTATTATTAATTGCCCGGTTGCAACTTTTTACTGCTAGAAGTTAAAAATCATGGTAGGGGTGCAGGTTTGAATTTGAATTAGGTGGTCATTTACAGTGGTCTAAACTGGCCAAACGATCTGCCCAAATCTAGACATGTATGGCCAGCTTTAATCACTACAGAACAGGGAGTCATGGTACATAACTATCAGAGCAGTGTTACTTGTAATAACTGTAATGGTATAGAGAGAGAATCATTTTAATGGCAATTGCAATGTCTGTGTCTGGTCATATGTAATGCAATTATTATGTAAGGAAGCTTTGTACCCTACTAATGTGTAGCAGACTGGGACCAAATGCACAGCGCCCACAACTGGAATGACAAAATACAGGTGGATGTGACTTATAAGCATTTAGAACACTGACATTGATAATCTTTTGAACTTCTGTTATGCTATTATACCTCCCAACTGTCCCGTTTTCAGGGTCGGACTGGCGCAGTCGGGGCCCACCAGGTCCTGAACCTTGGGGGCCCCCCGCGCATGCGAAAAAAGCCGGTGCGCCGTGCACATGTGCGAGTGGCAGACGCACCACACACATGCACACACTACAGGCCCACGTCCCGCCTGCGCTAATGGCAATCACACTGCGCCACAGAATTTTATTTTTTGGTTTGGGGGCCAATCTAGGACCGGGTCCCGACATTGCCCGTTTTTCATGGGACAGTCCCGATTTTGACAGTTCAACCTGTAGTTCCACATTGTTAATGATGTCCCGAATTTCTCTTTGATCTTATGCACTAATCAGCCAGAAAAAGTTTCTTAAAATGAATTGGCTTTTGGCAGAGATCCCAGAATACGTGGCTAGTGCACTTGGATACACTTGTAACAATTTAAGATTAGCAATAAACAATTGTAACAATTTAAGATAAGCAGGTTTCTTGGGGAAACTGGGACTTGCAGCTTAAAGGACAATTCACTTTCATTAGCAGAACTGTAATAACACATAAAACCTGACCCTAAAACCCCAGAAATGTGTTGAAACTTTCCATAACCTGCCAAATTTTGTATGGTATTGAAATGGTAATTAGGGGGCGCAGGCAAAATATTTTGCCGTGCTGAATGCACCAAATCTTTTTGTCCGTCTTTCTATTTTCAAAATGTTGGGAGATATGTAATAAGGAAGGATGTGGGAATATATGCAGGTAAATAGTAAACACTTGCACAGGATATAGAACTTCCTTTACAGCTCCATGGTAACTGCAATTCAAGGTGAAATAAATCCATTCCATCAAATGACTGATAATGAAGCTTATGAGCGTTTCCATGGTAATGTTCAACTGACTATATTGTGCATACAGATATGGCCATGAAAGAGAGGAAAAAAAAAACATATAACATTAGTTATGTCTGTGTCCTATTTAACGTACAGACTTCATGTCTTTCTTGTGTGACAGGTCAACATACTGTATAGTGGTTAACCTTTAGGGAGAGTTTGTCATTTTAACCAGTTACAGAGGTGGGTAAAGCAGTTGGTATCTGTTTTAGATACCATTAAAGGTGGCCATAGACGTAGAGATCGCTCGTATGGCGACATCGCCAAACAAGCTGATTTCTCCCTGATATGCCCACATTGAAGTGGGCAATATCGGGCTGATCCGATCGTGGGCCCTAGGGCCGATACGGGTGGTTGGATCGCGGCACAGCAGACTTTTTTTTCTTACTTTAAAGGACTGATATGACAGTAATTGTAGAAGAGACCTTGCAAAGAGTAGCTTCCTTCTCCTGGATCATTACACTGCCCCCTCGCATATGGCGCCATATCTTTTGTTTCATGTAAAATCTGCATTGTAATTTGTATGTTATATAGCAAACTAGAAGCGTCAAACTAGAGAAGCAACTGGAAATCACTCCAGAAGGGAATTTATAAAAAAAAAATTAAAAGAATTAGCTTGAAATTGGAGTAAGAGGAAAATGAATCTGTCTGAATTTGACATTATTAATTCAAGCAAAAAGGAGTTAAATTACAAGGGAGGACGAACAACCATTATAAATATAAAACAGTCACTTTTGCATCTCATTATCTACATCACCTCCCCCATGCTAATATTCCACATATGTGATATCTGTCATTCTCTACAACATTAACCCCATTACAATTTTATGGAAAAAATACACTTTGGCTCATTTATAAACACCGGGCAAATTTGCCCCCGGGCAGTAACCCATGGAAACCAATCACATTTTTATTGTCACTGCTCAATGTGCAGCTGGCTGAAAAAAGACGGTCACTGATAGGTTGCTATGGGTTACTGCCCATGTACAAATTTGCCACAATGTTTATAAATAGGCCAGAAAAATCAAAGAAAAGAACATGCTTTATTTTTTATTTAATATATCTTTATTTTACAAAGTTAAAAATGTATACTTGCATCTCCAGCCGCCCTACGCGTTTCGAAAACACGTAGGGCAGATGGAGATGCAATTATACATTTTTAACTTTGTAAAATAAAGATCTATTTTTTAACTTAAAACTTTTCTGGTCCTGTGGATCTGTTTGAGTGCCGGACAGCCCTGTTTGTTGTTATTTTTCTGTTGCGCCAACCTAAAGCTAGGGGTCTGGGGCTGGTGCACCCGGACCACATCTACTAGTCGGTGAGATATTTACAATATATTCTGGGGCACCTTGTCTCTCTAAACTTTATAAATAGGCCCCCCACTGAATTTTTGCCAAGACAAAATTCACCCCTGGAAATTCAATTTTTTTTTTGTGAAATCGGTCCAAAAGCCTGAAATGTTCGGATTATCGTACGAAACCCAGCGCATACAATAACATCCTCAAATTGCAAATAGGACCTCTGCCATTGACTTCTTCAGGACCTCAACAGTTCGTAGATGGAGTATTTTCTGATTCTAACTTTTTGCAACCTTGGTGTATAACAAATCTGGAAAAACATATTTTATAATACCTGTGCGTGCTTCGTGTTTTTGGCATTCTGACTTTAATAAGTAACCCCCTAAATATGCCCCATTGAGTAATGTGTAATAGAGTAAAAAAGTTTCCTTTCATTTAGAAAGTTATTTTTGTGCTTGAACAAGATAACTATAATCAAAGTGTTATCTATCCCTGTTCGGTCATGTCTTTATGGCATAACAAAGCGGTCAGACCTTATTGGTCATGATCTAAAGCACAATGTTAACATCCCTGCAGAATACAGAGCCCTTTACAAGGATTCATTAACGATGAGTGACTGGCATAAGAAAGTATAGCAGTGCCCCAGAACCACCTTGCAGATAAAAGTGTCAAGCACTATTTGGAAGCATAAGAAACATGAAACAATAAGTGGAAAATTAGGGGTAAACGCATCCCTTTGTTGTCTTTAGATTCAGTGGCATAACTAGATATCACTATCATGCCCCTGTATAGATCTATTCCCCACCCTGAGAACATGGGTGTAAGAGTGTAGGCATGTGTGTATTATTATAAGCAATCTGACATCCAGAATTGCCCCAGCCTTCAAAGATTTGGAACCCAGAAGCATGGCAACTGTGCAAGACAGACTGGTGTATGTAAAACTACAAATCTATAAAGCCTTAGTGTTAAAAAAAAGTCACCATACAGTGCTGGACAGATGTTGAGTGCAGGACTTTCCAGCACCGTACAGTTCCAGCACTGCCTTGTGTATAGTTAGTTGCCACTACTGTAGTCCTGTAACTCAAGAATCTTGTACGACAGATGGCAATTCATAACATTTGTGTTGAAGTCCATTATTTTTATCCTGTAGAATAGGGTATGAATTATGATTTGGAATCTGTAAGTGGCAACTTCTAGCAACAGAAGTTCACCTGTTGAGGCCACTAGCTCCAAAGAGATAAAAGGAGTCACTCTGCAGAACTGTGCTGCTACTTTTTATTTGAAAGTATTATTTAAAACAACTGATCCATTCAAAAGTAATGTGTGTCTCACATAAAACTATTTTGATAAATCTTGCATAGAGCCTGGATTCATTATGTTATGATCAGTGCATGGATCTTGTTCCTGACTATTGAACTACAACCTTTCAGGTCATTGCTGAGACTGAACTATAACTCTCTGCATGTTAAGTTTCTCTCTATTACCCCTTTGGTTATCATCAATTGTTTATTTCAATTAACCATATATTGTTAACCATGCTTTCTCACTTAAGGTGTTATGTAATAAAAGGCACTAAGTTTGCCCAGGAGCAGTTACCCATAGCAGCCAATTGGCAGGTAGGATTTACTGGTCACCTGTTCAAAAGCAAACATCTTATTGGGTGCGATGGCTTTCTGCTCCTGAACAAAATTAGTGGCCTTTATTATTACATATGGGAGTCAGTATTTGGACGTGGAACTGTTATGCTATCAAGTTTGATTTTCAAGTACTGTAGTGAACTGTAATGAAAGTCTGTGTGCCACCACTGAGTCTTCTGTAAGATAATGTTCTCCCTAGTTTGCTTCTGCTGGCTTAAAGGGGAACTCCACACCAACATAACTTAAGCTTTTTGTAAAGTAATAATTTAAAGCAACTTTGCATTATACATCAATTAAAAAAATATGCAGACTTTTCAAAATATTTAATGGTTTGGAACAGTTCCCTAAGCCTAGCCCCCTGCTCTCCTGCTGATCTGTCTAACTACTTTGCTGAGCTGGCTGACTACTGTTACTTTGTATCAACAGCCATCTGTCCTCAGCCTGCAGCCTCCAAACCCCACAATTCCCTGCACACGTGATTTCAATAAGGAAAGGAACATCACAGTGCAATGCATTGTGGGTTATGTAGTTCCTGCATGCTGTCTGTAAGCTGTGGAGTAGTTGTTACAATTTGTAACATCAGTGTTTAGTCCCTCCTTCCCTGCCAGGATTTCAAATGATGCAGAAAGAGAAGAACTGTTAAACAGCTGGATTTCAGCATAGAAAATTACATCTATTCATACTTTTTGAAGAAACAGGTAACTGTGATGGTTTCTGTGTTATGTGGGCCTCTTTATCAAATTTTGGTTTAAAAGAGTTCCCCTTTAATGATTGCTGGGATTTTGTACCTGCCTTTTATTTTTGGTCTTCAAACAAGGATTGGCACACCAAAGATCCCTGGCGGGGGTCTTTTCTTGGATATTGACCACTTTTGTTATCTATCCACCAACTTGAGTGCATGTTATGTGGAGGTGGTGGTTCAATCTCTGTTGGCATGCCATAACAATTACACAAATACTATAATCTGCCTGATTATGTCCTGCATGGGCACGGCACCCATACTTGAGACACCTTTGCACTCTGCCACATACCCTCGTATTGAAGGTTTGTGCCTTGTTTATCTAGGGGCTAATAAAGTGCTCAGACTGCTATGCCAATAGTAATGATGACTACCAGTCTTTATGTATCTTTCTGTCAAGCGCTCTAAGTATACTTAAAGCTGTACTGTTCAGTGCTGCCCACACTATATATTCGAGTGGCCTGCGACAATAGAGCCATGTGCATATTAAGGGGCAGATTTATCAATATGTTGGCGCTATATAAATACATGTTAATAATAATAGTCAAATTATACTACAGAGTTATTCAAATTCTATTTGCGTTTGTAAAAAAAAACAAAAAACGATTTTGGACATTTATCATACTCTGGCCCTTTAAGAGAGGTCCAGGGATCAATTTGGAGATGTTTGCAGCCTTCCTGACATTTTTGGGTCGTTTCATTTCTTCCTAGTTTAAAAGATTCTATTTCAATGATAGTTGAGGTACTGAGTAAATAGGCTATGCAAAAGAAAAAATGTTTCTAATATTGTTAGTTAGGTAAAAATGTAATGTATAAAGGCTGGATGTCTAACATAACAGAACAGAACACTACTTCCTGCTTTGCAGCTCTCTAACTCTGAGTTAGTCAGTGACTTTAAGAGGGGCCACATGGGACATAACTGTTCAGTGAGTTTGCAATTGATCCTCAGCATTCAGCTCAGATTCAAAAGTAACAGTTATGTCCCATGTGCCCCCCTCCTCCCTCAAGTCACTGATTGGTTACTGCCTGGTAACCAATCAGTGAAAACCAAGAAGCTGCAAAGCAGGAAGTCGTGTTCTGGCTATTATGTTAGACATCCAGTCACTCCAGCCTTTATATATTACATTTTTACCCAGTTTTTATTTTTATACTGAACATTTCCTTTAAGCACATTGAACAGGCAGAATAATGGCATCCCATTATACAGGTACAGCAGTAGTTAGGAAGCAGATTTATTAGCTGAGTACAGGCATTGGGCCATAGTGAGTGCTTTATATCAATATACTTTGTGAAGCTTCCATAGGACTACACCATAACAGCATTATGGACTTCCATTGCTTTTTTTGTAGTTGTTTGTCTTCTTTAGGACATTGCCATTGTCTTGTGATTTCTCTTTCTGGAACCCACAGCCTTGGCAACAGAACGTGTGTTTGCAGCAGTTGCATATACAATAGAGCACTGGTGATTTTGTAGAGGAACCGCTATAGAAATGTCATCATAATTACATAGCAGAGCTACAGAAATATAATTGTTCTTGCATCGTCCTACACTGCAATTAAGAGAATTGCAGGGGAAATGCAGACATACATTGTCAGGGATTTGTTTATATACACTTCACTTCAAAAGAGTAACATTGTAAAGTAGCAGTCATTAAATATGCTCAGGTGAAAGGATGCATAATCTCTGTCAGCCTCTGGCAAAGGTGATAACATGGTGCGTGGCCACATAATTGCAGCTTCCATTGCAGCATCGCTGTCTAATTTACATTTCAGAAGTTGCATTTGTGTTCAGTTCTGAAGTTAAATCATTGTTGCAGATACAGTATCACTGACTCAGAGTATATTATGTTACTGATTTTTTTTTTGTTTGAGACCATGGCTGGATGGTAACATTTGGATACTCTAGGGGGTATCAGTTTCTAAACATCAGGGGGTTGAAGGATAAACCCTTCTGTAATATATGAGTATATAATGCTTGTTTTCCTGGTTGTTTTACAAGAAAGCCATACTAAACACCCCTTATACACTATGTACTACTGTATATGTATATAAAGTGCATGCGGAACGCATATCCATACGTCCTATAGAAATAAATATAAATGCAAAAACACACCAAGGAATTTTTGTAACAAGATTTTGTGTCAAGCAAAAAAGAGTTCTGTTTTCCCTGATGAAAGTT